>OY292319.1:15216114-15816114 GCA_958496155.1 Sisyra nigra | reverse complement strand
GTAAAATGTAGGTTGAAAAGTTAAAAAAAGGACATGCCAATATTTTTTTTTAAGACCAATCGAAACATTTCTACGCAATTAATGTCGCAGTGGAACTTGAAAATCAGGAACGAAATGAAGGTGTTAAAATGTGTCTGATAGCACGATCTATGTATATAATATTAATTTTCTATTCGAAATAAATGGTCCTTAACGGGAGCATAACATGTCACTCTAGGGGTTGTTTAATGGGTGAAATGATTATTTACAACTTCCTATAATAACGCGATGTTACCTTAAGTCAGACTCATGTTTCAACCCCCACGTCCATTTCATCCCTCCAAGACAATTGGGGCTTGTTTGACAAGGATACAATGTCGTAAAGTGGCGTAAACGAGCGACACCGCTCTCTATCCGCACACCCCACCAACATTATTTCTTTGCTCGTTTAATATAATGGCCTTAAATCCTGTACAGGGTCGGCTCAGGACACGTTTCTCAAATTAAAAACGTTCTTTACACACCCAACCCCCAGCCCGCCGCGCGATTATCGCAAACTGATTGTAATTAAATTAAGAGCGCTGTTGTATCGTAACGATAGCTCATTTTCGACGCGACAGATCATGGTTTCGATGGATCGAAAAACCAGTACGGAATGCGTTTTTCTTTAACAGCCCTGTGAGGGCGGATAGTAGGGGAGATTTGCACGAAATGTTCATAACACCCGCGTTAAGAATTGTGTCGCTTTTCTTTTGATGAATGTCATCAAATTTCCCCGGAACACGGTTAACCGGCACAATCATTGAATAATTTATGTTTTCATCTATCTCAAAACAGCTTTAGATAAAAGAAAAAACTGAAGCAAATCTCATTAGATTTTCTCAGATGAAAACGTACAGTTTTCCTTAGGGAAACCACTCCAAAGAACGTCTTAGTCATTTTGGAACACCAAGCCTTGCAGTAAAATCGAAATATGTTACTAAGAGTAAACAAACAATTAAATCTTTAAGGTTTTCCCATCATTAGCTCTTGACATATGCACGTCGCTTTTGTTAATTATTACCATATCTAAATCCGTGCCTTCTCCCCCCCACTCGTTTTCTCCCCTTTTCTCTTTTGTCATATGTGAACTTTATAGTATTTGAAGAATATTTAATTTATTGAACATATATCGCGATACCCTCGGACAAAAAAATATTTATCGTTTTATTTTCACTTTCTTTTACTACTACTCGTATATACAATAGTAATGGAAGTATTGTAATTGGGTCGGATTTTCAATTTCAAGCTTTCACCGGAAATACATGTTTTCAGGTCTCCTGAGTCCAAAAAAGTAGTTTTTAGAATCATGTCTGTGTATGTGTCTGTGTGTGACAGCCATATCGTATCGAAAGCTTTATCCGAATTTCACCAAATTTGGAATTTTACTTTCATATCATATCTTGTTGTGCCGCGAAGCTATTGATTGAAATCGGTTAACGGAAAGCTTCACATTAATCTACGAGTTTTCGATCTTTTTCATTTTTTTTTTTTTCGAAAACGGCTCCAATGATTTTTACTTTTTTGTACCACTATCAGTAAAGAAAGTATTGTATTCGGGTCGAATTTTCGAATTCGAGCTGTCACTGGAAAAGCATGTTTTGAGGTCCCTTGAGCCCAAAAAGGAGATTTTTAAAAACATGTCGTTGTGTGTGACAGCCATATCGTATCGAAAGCTTTATGCGAATTTCACCAAACTTGGAATTTTGCCTGCATTTTATATTTGGTTATGCCGCGAAGCTTTTGGTTGAAATCGGTCAACTGAAAGCGCTACTTTTTCTAGGACTTTTTAAGCTTTTTTAATTTTTTTCGAAAAAGGCTCCAACGATTTCCTTTAAACTTTCTACAGTTTTTAGATGCATTAGTTCTTAGAATTTTTAATAGAAAATTTTTCCTGGGAAAATACATAAAAGGAGGGTTCTGGGGTTAAGGGTGGGAGTTCGTATATACAAAGAGGCTGTATACCAGTGACGTGCGGTCCATACATGCTGTAGATGCGCCGCATGCCTTGAAATTGAGACAGTTAAAAAAATTAAATATTTTTTATGATTTATTCATTTTTTTAATTTACGTAATTGCATGTATTGTAAAATGATTCCTAAAATACCAAATACTAAATATTTTTATCATTTATACATTTTTTAATTTATGAAATTATGAAACGTATCTCTCATAAAATTAGCATAGAATCCCACATCAAATGAACGGCAAAAGCCGAATTAATGCGCAGCTACTGCCGCATGCGATTGCTTGGTTAGAATTGGTCGCGCATGCGCATTAGTACGGTGGAGTACCATCTCACTCGGCGTTTCACATTGACGGTTGACGTTTACAGATGCGTTTGACGTTTAGAATCTACACAATGAATTTACTAATTGCTACTGATACTGTTCGTGATTTATTTACCCAGAGACCATACAAATGTTCTATTCTTTAGAATAAGAACTATTTTCGTAGTTTTTAAATACATTATATGATGCGGTTATTGATGATTTTTGTAAGAAGGAGCGTTGAATAAGGCTAATTTTTAAAAATAAATACATAATATAATACAATGTTTACCAAATAAATTGAAAAATTTTGGTTTTTATTACCCCTCCCCCCTTCATTCCCTGTTTCAAAAGTTACCGCACGCCACTGCTGTTTACATAAATTCTAGTAATATAGTTATAAAGTGCTTATAGTTCTTTTATCCAACAGCGAGTTTCATAAACGAAAGTACTGTGACGCATCGCAGCAGATATTTATTGGTTTTGTCATTTCCCTTCACAATTTTAGAAAAAATTTGGAAAAGCCTAATAACTCCTAAAATAGTGCTACACAGTTTATCGATTCCTTTAAATTTGTTTTTCATTTCTGTTATTATCTGTCGGATATTTCATTTCTTCAGTAAGAGCCCGTTTAACTTCTGGAATATCATTTCATCCGGTTATATCTCGGTTCAGAATTATCCTTAACACTTAAACATTTAGAATTATTTTTTTAATTATTTTTAATAATATAATTTATTTTTCTGTTAATTTTCAAAAAAAAAAATCTGTAAATAGGTTAAGTTTTATCGGGCAAAACTTGAAGGAAGATGATTTAATTTTTCCTTATAAAAACATTTTTCAATATCTCGCGAGGAAAATTGCTGAGGAAAACATTGTAAATTTTAAATCGTCAAGTGGCGGAAAGAGTCGTCAAATACGGAAATTGTTCACGCTCTAAAGCATTTTCATGCTGATAGTTCTTAAACTGTTTTCTCAGTGCGTTTTTTTTTTTTAATACAGGGTGTTCCGTGAAAGCATGGTCTAAGGAATACCAAGACTGACTTTTGAACTTAAAAGTTTCTACAAGTTAAGTCGTTTAATAATAGTCGTTAAGTTGTTTAATAACAGTCCTTTCATAGCTGCTTTTGTGATTCTTAGATAAATGCCGAAAAATTTATCCCACGCAATATATAAATTTTTTAAAATTCAGAACTTAAGAAATTCTTCGAAATCAGTAGTATCAATATAGAACGATATTTTGAGGTTATACTCATATGAGTTAGTCACAAAAAAACTAGTGTTAGAATAGACAAACGACGTCTTTTCATTAGTTAAACCCAACCTGAAAATTTCTGAGAAATATTAGAACTACTTTCAGAACTATGTCACTTAACTGATAGCTAATTTTATAATAATTGCCATTTTTTCAAAAACTACTGGACAGATTTTAATTGGATATTTTCAATTTGTTCTTTGGAAGATTGGTTTCTTACAAACTGTTATTGTAACGAACCACGATAGAAAAGAATGGCACATTCTAAATTGTTCTATGGAAATTTCAATAATGGTCATTACAATTGCTTCATTTTTGATGCCAATGGTTTTTTTTCTGGAAGGTTTGCAACAATCTCTCAAGAAAGCTCTAGAATATAATGGATTTCCTAAACAAGTACTTTTTAAAGTGGGGGGGGGGGGGCGTGGACTACCTGAAGACTATATGGAGAGCAGTGAAGAGTCACAAATGTAACAAGTAATAAGCAAATGTATACATTGACTAGTATATCTATTCATTCAAAAAATTGGGGGGGGGTGAGCTATTAACTTGTAATCAAGGGGGCTGTGACTTAAAAATGTTTAATGAGCGCTGGCCTAAGTAACTAAAGGGCGCCCAATTAGTCAATTCATTCATTCGGAATAAGCCAAAGTGAAAGTGTTTTTAGCGATATAAAAAGTGATTTTTGGTGAGAAATTGTTGATCAACAAATGAAAATAATTTTTTTTTTTAGACACACATGAATCAACAACTTTTACGCCAAATAAATAAGTTGGTGGTTGGAAGATTGGTTGAAATATTGGTAAGAACTACGATTAAAACATTCTACCCCTCCCCCACCCCTAGGACCTAAACCTTTTTTATCTTATATTTTATTTTTTTGGGTTTCTCTTATTATTTCGTGACTAATTTATATGAAAATGTCGTTTTTTAACCGACTTCAAAAAAAGGAGGAGGTTCTCAATTCGACTGTATTTTTTTTTTATGTTTGTTACCTCAGCATTTCCGACTGGATAAAGTGATTTTGATGATTCTTTTTTTATTTGAAAGCTTGTGCTTCCCGAATGGTCCCATTTTAATTTGAAGGAAATCTTCCACTTCTAAGGGATTGAAAACTAAGAGATGAAATATTAACTTCTTATTGGATAGCTCGATTTTGCTAATTCTTTTTTTATTTGTAGAACACAATTTTAAATTAATTTCCTATCCATTTTTTATAAAAAAAACTCACTTCATAAGGGGTGAAAATTAGAGATGAAATAATATATTAGAAAGTTTTCCTGGCTAACCCGATTTTGATAGTTTTGTTTCTATTACGTACAACGTACCTTTTAATTGTTCACATTTCAATTTGAAGAAAAAATCCACCCCCTAAGGATAAAAATAGGGGATGAAATAGTGACATTTAACTGAATCATTGAATTTTGATAATTTTTTTTTCTGTTGGAAAAAGTAATCCACTTAGTTTTGTTATTACATTAAAAAACAAAAAATTTCAACTTTTAAGGGCAAAAAGGGATGGTGTAGTAACTTTTAATATTAAACAGCGCTGCCTCATATGAGCAGCGCGTTTACAAGGCTTAACCATTTTCAAGAAAATAAAATCAGTTATCAAACTTCAGATCACTAAAACGCGAGAAATAAATAAATATTATAAAAAAATGAAAAACCGATTTCAAAATATATAAAAATTCTTAAACAAGAAATGCACTAAAAAGTAACAAAATAATGGCGTATCCTTGCAGTATCTACAATTTACAAATTATTTGGATGATACAATGTACAACTATTGTTATTTTTGGAGTTGGTGTCAGTCAAGAAAATAAATATTAATGGTTTAATATTAATAAAATTAATTAAATAATAATAATAAATAACATTATTAATTAATGGTTAAACATAAATGTAAATAATTAAAAAGGTTTAGTTGGTAATTGGTATTTTGTAGTTTAAAAGTCGCTAGATATTGTTACAGTTCGAGTATATTGTTTAAAAGTTCATTTGAAAAATAATTTTCATAAGGTATTCTCGTTTTTTGCTAAGTACCAATATAGTCGTATTTCCTTGACTGACACCAACTCCAAAAATAACAATAGTTGTACATTGTATCATCCTAATAATTTGTAAGTTGTAGATACTGCAAGGATACGCCATTATTTTGTTACTTTTTAGTGCATTTCTTGTTTAAGATTTTTTATTTATTTTGAAGTCGGTTTTTCATTTTTTTATAATATTTATTTATTATTGATCTCTTTTAGTCGTTAGGTTTCTAAAAGTGAAGTACTGTGATGCATTTTTCGATATTAAGCTGCGAAAAATTCGGATTTGGCTTTTGAAGGAAGCTTGATTCGTTTATATAAAGCGTTAAGAAGCACTGGTTGGACGTTTTTTGATGTGAGCCGATTTTCTTTCTACTCACTCAGATAATTAAAATAAAAGCTGGATAATTTCACTTAATTAAATTCTCTAGAAGCGGGAATGACAAGCGCTGATAAACGGGAATAGTGGGTTGCGAGGGGGGGGGGGTTATTCGGAGTGATGATGAGAATGGGTAAGCGGGATGTAGATAGGTAAAAATGCAACGTTCATATCATCCTCGACACTAGACACCAAAGAAAATATATAATTGAAAAGGAAAATTCATGCGAGAGAAAATGCGACGGTGAGTCTCCGAGGCGGGCTTAATTACAAATTAAGCACCACTTGTTTAATTTTCAGATGTCAATCATGATACGTACTATGATTTTCCTTGAAGAGGTCGTCGAGTGAAAAAAAAAAAAAAATAGCAGCAGCATATAGCGTTTAAATTTTTAAATGAAATAACAAGGATACCGGGAACAAAGGAAACGTAAGCGGGACGAAATCAGTGGCCATTTGGTCGTACGTTTCATTGAGATAATGAAATGAAGATTTCTTTTTTCACGACGACAATCAGAGAAAAATATTGTACACTTTTTCATTGTGGTCTTAATTAAAAACATGGTAGCAGTAGTACGCGAGCTATGAAATGCCGTCCAGGGGAAAACGTCCTGTGGGTTAAGCACACCGTGTGCAGATAGCACCAAATAAGATTTTTGTTTAAGTATCATTTGAAGCAGTTAGGTGATTATTTTCAGGCAATATGTTAAAGATAAAATGTCCTTTAGCTTGTTAAGAGGCTAATAAAAACGGGGCTATAATGAGCGCGCTCCCGCTTATAACATTATTAAAACACCCTCGCCCCATTCTTTCAACACCGCCCGTTTCTTCTCTCTCTCATTTTCTCAGTGCCAATAGGCAAATCGGGGTGACAAGGACTGCTCGCAGCATTGTGCGTGTTGTTTGTCTTGGTTGGAGGTACGAAGCAGGCAACCGGGATGCGCTCTCCTGGATACCTCCGACAAGGAGATCTCTTTCAATGGGAATTACTACAACCGTAACAATAATCACTTGACTTTTCACTATTATAAACTTTCTATTGTACATCTGAAGATATTGTTTTCATTGAACTAACTTTAACCACCTGGAAAATGAGAAACGAGAAAAAGATAGGGAGAAGAAAATTGTTTCAGTATTGTCAACGAGTTCAAACCAAGTAATGTTTGACGAAATTATTTCAATTCCAATTTGAACATGCAAATATCAACTTCTTGGTGAAAGAAAATTCTTTAAATATTATCTTCTTGAAATTTTCTAGTCGGAAAACTTTTCCATAAATTCGTTAATAGGTTTCGTGGAACATCAAAAACACGAAGCTTCGAATCGTTTTTCATTGACGATATCATAAATAAGACCGTAAGGGCCACTTGCCCAGAACCCAGAATAGCTTCCAAAAAAAAAAAAAACAAAATCAACTCAATTATTTTCTTCGCTTATTTAAATACATATTGTTACATGTCTATGATTTGAATTTGTGTGTGGGTTTGAACCTCGCATCTGGCGCCTTGTAGGCCGGGCGTCCCGCTGTGTACTCACCGAAAAGTAAAAAGTAAACAAAGAAAAAGTGGTCAGCACATGCGACGCAAGTTGTTTCTAAAGAATTCTTTAAGCATTTTCGATTTACGAGAAAAATGATAGACAATAACAATAAGGGTTAAATTCTTTAAATATTTTCTTCTTGATATTTTCTACTCGAAAAAAATTTCCATAAATTCGTTTAAAGGTTTCGTGGGACATCAAAAACTTGAAGCTTCGAAATATTTTTCAGGGAGGATATCATAAATAAAGCCGTAAGGGGCACTAGCCCAGTGCCCAGAATAGCTTTCCAAAAAAAAAAAAACAAAAAAACAAAATCAACTCAATTATTTTCTTTGCTTATTTTAATACATAATGTTACATGTCTATGATTTGAGATTTGAATTTGTGTGTGTGTGTGTGTGTGTGTAGTTAGTGTGCGTATGTATGTGGGTTTGAGCCTCGCATCTAGTGCCTTGTCCTAGGTCGGACGTCCCGCTGTGTGCTCCCCGAAAAGTAAAAAATAAAGAAAGGAGAAGTGGTCAGCACATGCGACGTAATTTGTTTCTAAAGAATTCTTTACTTTCTATAGACAATAACAATAGGGGTCGAAAATACTAGAAATAGAATAATCCGAATATTCTGGAAACATCTCTGAGCCCATATTTATAACGGGTTATAACTTTAATATCAACTTCTTGGTGAAAGAAAATTCTTTAAATATTTTCTTCTTGAAATTTTATAGTCGAAAAAATTTTCCATAAATTCGTCATCAAAAACATGAAGCTTCGAAACATTTTTAGGGAGGATATCATAAATAAAGCCGTAAGGGGCACTAGCCCAGGGCACAGAAGCTTCCCAAAATAAATTAATCTTAATTATTTTGCGTATGTGTGTGGGCTTGGGCCTTGCATCTGGCGCCTTGTAGGTCAGGCGTCCCGCTGCGTGCTCACCGAAAAGTAAATTGTAAACAAAGAAGAAGTGTTAAGCACATGCGACGCAAGTTGTTTCTAGAGAATTCTTTAAGCATTTTTCGATTTACGAGAAAAAGGATAGACAATAACAATAAGGGTCAAAAATACGAGAAATGAAATAATCCGAATATTCTTATTTTGAGTCAGTTTTAAATAAACAGTGAGTCAGTTTGAAAGTTAGTCAGTCAGTGTCAGTTCCCAATTGAGATGGCTAAATCGTTTCTAGAGGTAAGTGGTTTGGCGTGAATGTATCATAGCTACGAGTAGTTGGGTGCAACTTCGTAGTGGAACTACTCAGTCAATCAGCTTTGACTCGTTTAAAAACGCATAAAAATCTTACCTTGTTGAAACATAAAACGTGCTTTCGTATAGTCGTGCTGATTGGTCGTAAGATTGTAACTCCCGTCTGGCATGTTGTTCCCATAGAGCGATTCCACTGTAACACCATAAACGGGATAAATTAATGTTTTGTAATAAGCCAGCAATAAAATCAGGCTATCGTGATTTGAAAACAATAAAATTGTTCGATAAATAAAAGGGGAGCCGCGCCGCGATTGTATGAGCCCCTGTGGCATAAACATGGATGACATGGGAATAATGAGAACAAAAACGTTATTTGGTGGTGTTAATCACCTAATTGACGTGAGGGCTTTTCGATAGTGTGAATTAGTAGAACTATAGGTAGATGTATCTTGATATTATTTTTCCCACATTCAGCCGAGTAATGGAAAATGTCTCATTTTTACAAATGTTATCATTTAAAAAAGTTTTCCAGTTAACGAGAATCTGGAACGACACCCCATACTACCAGCTGTCCCACATCCCGGCGGCGTTCTACCGAGTTATATCATGATTATACAATAAGGATGATTACAGTCAGGCAACAGTGACGATGAGGTGTTGGAGGGTGGCCGTAACGGTGGCACTTTTCGAAGGGAACAACGGGAAGACGAGCGAAAGAACAGGGAAGATATGTTGACTTGTTCCAGACAAGCCGGTTAACAAGAAGCTAACTTTAAAATTAAAACAATAATACGAAAAGTAGATATCATAAGAGTCGGGAAAATCAACGGGACCTCGCCGGGAAAATTATTAAAACAATTTATTAAAAGGGACGCTGTTAAATGTTGACTAAGAGAATTCGTGGCTTTTCATCTAACTGATTGTATCAGCTGAAATGTGCTTTTATTATTTGTGTGTATGTGTGTGTGTGTGTGTGTGTGTGTGTGTAAAAAACTACGTTTTCTCGTCGTGGAAAACTCAGCCCGACGACTGGAGACTCGAAAAAAATCGGGATGCTCATCAAATTGACAAACATGTAAATGAAAATCTCGAATGATATGAATACTTAACAAACCGCGAAAAGCTCGGCAGCTTTTCGTTTTTCCGTCCAACTTTTTCATTAAACTAATGTTTGCGGAAAATGTGTGTCCTCCCACTAAATTTACATAGCGATTTTTCCATTCTATCACCACGTATTCCCGAAAAAAAAACTACAACTAGTCTTAAAAACCATTCAATTAAAGCTCGTACATTACTCAAACAACCAAGAGCGGCTTTTCATTAGCTTCATTTTCTTATTAAAACTGTTATTTTCATTTTGGAAAGACTTAAAAGAAAAAAATTTAAAAATGGAAAAATTTTAGAATCCAGATAAACTTTAACATTGTAGCTAACTCTCAAATTCACATTTATTTTTTGACGTCATACATAAAGTTGTTACCTCATCAGCTGTTGGCACATACAATTATACATTTCTTACTTTTGCCATCGCTTAATTCGCCATCCATAAATAACGTCACATGCATTTGAGGACTTTTCACCCTGCCCCCGTTCCTGTCACAGTTTGTCACATTTTTTGAACCCCCTCCCCCCGGATGTGACATCACACATTTATCAATTTTATGCATTTACATACTTAAAAATAATCAAAAGAAAACACCAGGTCACTCCAGAATTGGAATGTTGTTGCGTGAAAGATAACCCCATAGTGAGAGTGCTAATTATTAACAAATATATAGATGAGTTCCTAAATTTTTAATTTACATATAAATTTCGCGATATAATTCAAATTGACGTCACAAAGTCTTTCACCAACTCTCAGCCCCTTGGCTCAAAATGTCACATTCTGGAAATAACCCCCCCCCCCGCTCTTTAACGTGTGACGTTATATATGGATCAGAGACTGCGCTTTTTTTCATCCACTCGTTTTCTTCTTTCTTCTCTCTTGTCGTAGGTATGTGAACTTTACAGTATTTGAAGAATGTTTAATTCATTTAATATTTTCGGGCAGAAAGAATGTATATTTATTAACGATTGTTTCATTTAAAATTGACCAACAGAACTTTTCTGTGTTTAGACAGTCGTGATATGAAATAAGCTGTTAAAGCGACTTAAAACACCCAAAAAAAAAAAAGAAAAAAAAATTTATGATCTAAAATTTCAGGCCTATATAGAAAGTTTCTGTGTGTAAGACAGTCGTGATATGACCTTAGATGTTAAGCTACTCAAAACACTAAAAAAAAAAACATTTATTGTTTTTTAAGGGTTAACCCTTTGATTTACTTCATCACACCTTGGACATAACCATGGTAATTTTTATACAAATGTAATCCTCTTACAACTGAAAATATTCAGACATCCCATTTATCTCTCATCGATGAGCTTATTTGTATTAGTACTTGAAGGTGTCAATTTGGAAGACTAATCAAAGGATTTAGGGGGTCGATGCATTCGGACTATTGATTGGGGTCGTGTTGTAATCTAGTTGTTTAACGATCAGCTTATCGAATTGCCGCATTTTATAATGTACAGTAAATAGGTAATCCGGTTTTGCCTAGTCCGAGTTGTCAAAGTTATTTACAGTGTCGTGATTTACGTTCTCGTTTCGTTTGTATCACCCTATCCCCACAATCATCACCAAGTGCCCTTATGTATGCTAACAACAATTATCATCAGACAAGCTATTAAAAAAAAAAAAGATCAATCACACTTTTTTACAATGCAAAATTTTCTTGATGGGTTTAAACATCTTAGATAAATCTTAATGTATAAGATCTGTCGTGCTCTAATAACTCAAAAACTACTCGATCAATTTCAATAGTTTTTTGTTTTTTTTTTGTTTTACTTCGTAGACATTTAGCTCTTATCGTAAAAAATAACTATCATAATATTTTCGTTCAATAAAAAGTTATTGACGTTTTTACAAGCACTACGCGTTGAGCGATGTGTGTTTTCTTGCCGGAAAAGAGTGAGGGATGCGGTGTGATGCGCATGCGCAAAGGAGGATAATCCTATCCAACCTTTGCTTCACGATTATGTGCGCAAGAGGACCTGAGCTGTTCAGTGCAAAAAAATGTTTAAAACTCGAAGTTAAAATTTCGACCCGAATGTAGTAGTAAAAGAAAGCAAAAAATCAACACCCGATATTAAGTGGAAATTAATAAAACTACTTAAAATGTTTCATTCTACACTATTAGAAATCATATAAGGATGATTTGAATGTCCTTTTTATAATATTCCTAATCAAGTGGTCATTGTAGGCAAATTTAGGGGAAAAGGAATAAAAATGAATGTACCTCTTACTCTCTTAAATCGAAATAGTGACTTTCGACTATCAAATAGTGACTATTCACTATTGAGTAGTGAAAAGTATACCACTATTTGAATTTAGTGGTATACTCTGCACTGCAAAAATAGTGAAAAGTCACTATTTCGATTTAAGAGAGTACCTTATCTTAGTATTTCAAATATTCACTTTTGTTTGGCGTATATCTATACTAATATATAAAATTGAAGAGTTTGTTTGTTTGTTTGATTGTTTGGTTAAACGCGCTAATCTCAGGAACTACTGGTTCAAATTGAAAAATTCTTTTTGTGTTGGGTAGCCTAATTATCGACAAAGGCTTTAGGCTATACAACATTACGCTACGGCCAAAAGGACTAAAACATCGATGGAAAATGTTGCAAAAACCAGGAAAATGTTTTCCTTTTGAGAGCGTTTGTCGCCTGCCCAGTGTGAATGATTAAAGTTACGCAAAAATCATGTACCTATAGCAAAATCGTTCCTCTAAAAAAGTTCTAAAAAAAAGTCCGCGACGACATATGTCTATCTTTTAAGATTGGCCCGCTATAACTTTTTTATTGGTTATTAAAGTTGTTTCAAAAATAAAACATTATTTTCGGAATTGTTTTTAGAAACATATTATTAATTCTTACTCAAATAAATACGGTTTTTGATAAAATATGGTGTGATGATAAATGACAATCTGAGTCATTAAATATAATACTTTTTATTACGAGAAAATGTTTCATTTATCCGGGAAATTGAAAAACGGGTTGGAACAAAAATTATGCATAAACTATTTTTATTTGAAAATGAATATTGGTGATATTTAAGTATGATGATAGCTAATTATGCAAATCATTATTTAGAATACGTTTTATTTCGGAAAAATTTCTCATTTCAACGGGAAAATAGAAAAACTGGTTTAAAGAAAAATCATGCTGAAACTAAACGTTGTTAGCTGATTATAATGTGTTAATAGTAATAACTCATAATGTCCTCAAGGCAAAAAATAATTTTCTTATCCTACAGTCTTATTTCTATTCAGGAAAAATTTGCGGTTCCCGTAAGATAGATATGTTTTTATTTTTCACAGAGCAAAAGATTACCATAATTTCTTAAAATGTGGTGGTTAATTAAGAGTCAGAGAATAAATATAGGCTAACTTTTATGTCAGAATATAGCACGGTTCCCGTAGGATAGGATAAAAATTGTATCCTTCAGAAACTGAGTATTTAAAAGAAGTTTCGTAAAAGTTCATGGATAAGTGTTTTAACAAATTTTCCTCAAGAAGGATTAATCTATATTTTATTCTGGTAAAAAGTACGGGCCAGTGGAATAGATACGTTTTTATTTTTCATAGAGCAAAACTTCAACATTATTGTAGGTACTTTTCCCGTGGGATAACAAGACAATTGTTGGTATCTTACAGAAACCGTGTATTTAAAAGAAGTTTTGTTAAAGTACGTGAAATAGAGTTCTAGCTCATTTTTCTCAAGAAGGCCGGATCTCTTTTATATCCAGGGAAAATGTACTACTCCCGTGGGATAGATACGTTTTTGTTTTTCATAGAGCAACAGATTGGCATGATTTTTTGCAATAGGGTAGTTGAGACGTCAGAAAATAATATAGATTATTAATTCATATGTTAGAATAATGCACGGTTCTCAAAAGATAGCATAACAATTGTAGGTACTTATCCTGCAGGAATCGTGTTTTTAAAAAAGCTTTCCCTAAAGTTCGTGTAATAGCGTTTTAACACAATCACTCCAAAAAAGTTGAATAGAAATGACAATTTTTACTGCAAAATATGATTTTTAATTTAACATCCGATAACATCAATAAATTAATAATAAAAATTTTTGAACTATTGAAAATTCTTTCATTGTTAATCTTGAATGTCTACAATGTTTAAAAATAAACGTGTTAAATTATATTCAAACAGTCAACAATTACTTCACTTACTCAACTTTTTGAACTATTGAAAAATTTAAACTTGGTGA
Organism: Sisyra nigra; assembly: GCA_958496155.1. NCBI lineage: Eukaryota > Metazoa > Arthropoda > Insecta > Neuroptera > Sisyridae > Sisyra > Sisyra nigra. Next base: position 15,802,096 of record OY292319.1, on the reverse strand, counting down.
AAAACTCAGTTAAATATATAATACATTCAACATTTTTGAATTGTATTGCTACTTAAAGGACACAAGTATAGGTATTTTATAATATTCATAAAAACGTATAGAACCTATAAGATAGCTTTTCTAGATAGCTATATGGAATATCTTCCTGGAAAAGTAGTTTATCGAATTTTCATGTACTTTCTATGAATCAAAGATCTAGAAAAATCTATCTGTCTTTTTTTGATGATAGGATGAAAGTTATTCAATCAGTATAATTTAGATATGCTCAGCGAAGCGGGCGGGGACCAGCTAGTATTAACATGAAGAGATGGGGTTGAGCTAGTGTTAATTTAAACAGTGACTTATTTCATATGACACTGTTTGATTTGTGCTTTTTATAGTATTATTATTGTTGGTTTTAATCCCGACATTCATATGGGTAAAAAATATTAATTGATAATCACAAATGCAAATATGAAACGTTGAAAATTCGCAGTTACGTTGATTCAATATTTTCCACGATATGATTTACGGTTATTAAAACCAACCCTCATTTCATTTATATTTTAATATATGTGCATTTGAGGCGCAGTCCACATCCAATTGGATATTGGTAGTGATTTGTGAATATGAGTATAGGTACATTTAAGCTTACCAAAGGAAATAGTTTCCCTAAAAAACATGTAAAAGTGGTAACATGAAAAGTAGCACACGATTTTCATTTCTAATGTGGGTATATGGGTATTGTAATGTGTGGGGTGTGCGAGTGTAACTTTCGCTAAGCGTTTGCTTGCTGTAAAGGGGTTGATTCGTGTTACTGCGTGCCTCCTTGAGAAACAAGGGGATGTAATGAAATTTGTGGGGACGACTTTCGTTGTTTTACACTTAAATCTGCGGTGTGTGCGACTAATTAATGTTCACCAACTAACATAAAAGCCACTAAATTGCGGTTAAATAATCCACTACTTAGAAAATTTCTTAATGAATTTATTTAAAAAAAAATCATTAAATCCACAAACTCACGTAGATATGCCAATTTATTAAGTGCCCAGTTTCACAGCGGGCGTTTAACCTCGATTTTTAATTTAAACTTCAGTTCAACAACTAATTCGGTGTCACAGTTTTGTTTAAACCCTGAACTGAGTTCAATCTTTCGTTTAAATTAAACGGAAGAATGCTGATCTGAACTGACATAATAAAAGAATATAATTTTGATTTTTTAATTGCACCTTGGTATCTATCTATCTACCCCTAAATTATTGTATTGGTTAGAATATTGAAGTGAAACTTCCATATAGACGGGGTCTATATGGATTTCTTTTCCATCACGAAAAAGTGTCACGGCAATTTGGTGAGAAGCGGGCAGCGACGGTGGGAGAGAAAGGCTGGCTGTGGCAGAGAGAGGGGAACGAATGTATTAGATGGATATACTCATAGGGTGGACACTTTTATCGGGAAGGCGGATCTTATGAATTTTAGTCCGACGCTTCAAACACAGATGGTAGCGCAATATTCAACTTGGTTCAAATTGCATCTATGCATTATGCGCTTGCGCTGTGATTATATTACTGCTGATGCCTCTATGAACAACACGCCTTACTAATAGCCCAAAGGAAACTTGACTGACGCAAATTGTGTTATATATAATTAAATAATTGTTTGATAAAATAAAAGGGTGCGATTTAAATGTGAGCCAGAAAAGGTAAAAATCAAATTATCAAATATTATATTGGACATTTATGTAAGAAAAAAATTTGTAACGATGGTTACTTAGCAGCAAATTTAATTTACAGCTATATAAAGTAAAATTATTTTAAATATGAACAACATCTTAATATTATAATGCATTATAATATTAAATATGTTTAAATATAAAATACATTCATTAAAATGTACATAACCTACAAATCATAATTTGCAGTAAATCTGCGAAAAACTAGAAATGTGTGCTGGGACACATAGTAGACGTGAAACTTCAACGGACAAGTGGAAAAACAAATTGCAACAAAATTTTAACATGAAGTTTTACGGGCATGTTTTCAAATTAGACAAGTGCATTAACAATCTGCTGATCCAATTTTGATAGTGTAGGACAAGTGACAAAAAGAATCGCTACAAAATGTACAAATGGACAATAATGTAGTTGCTCAATTTGAAAGCCTGCCCGTAAAACTTCAAGTTAACATTTTGTTTCCGATTTGTTTTTCCATTTATCCGTTTGGATTCGTTTTTCCATTTTTCCGCTAAAGTTTCACTTCTACTATGTGTCCCAGCACACATTTCAATTTTTTTTTATTTGATAACTATTTTTTGATTTAATTGATTATTTTGACGGAATTTTACAATAAAACAAAGTTGCTCCCGCTGTCTGTTCCCTTAGATCTTTTAAACTACAAAACGAATTTTAATGCCGTTTTCAGCAATTGGTAGAGTGATTCAAGAAGAAGGTTTGTAGGTATAAAACATGCATATTAGAGTATGGAAAAGAGAGAAAATTCAAAGATTTGTAATGTGATGTCATAATAAACATGTTTTTGTGCGTTTACATTGCAAACGCTGGCTAAACCTTACGAGATAGATCAAACTAATATGCGGCTAAATTGTGTATCTTAAAAAGATTGATAAAAAAGTCCTCGACGGTATATGTCTATCTCCTAAGAATAACCCACAGAAACCATTTTTAACTTGTACATATTCCAAAAAAAATATTGGTTTTTTACCAAGCTATTTTAAAGAATACACTATTATTCCTTATCCAATTAAATACATTAGATACGTTGTGAATTTCATGTAGATCAAAATTGCCCTTTACATCATATCATAAAAATGAATATCTTAAAAGATATCACAGATTAAAAAAAGCGTTGGCAGAGCGACTGGATATTGTACGTCGTACGTAGTGGCTGTTTTATTGCTATCTTTTTCTTAAAAATAAAAAAATGTTTTTTTGGTCCTTATTTAGAACATAACATTCTAAAAATTCTACACCAATTAGGTATGTAAGTTACATGTACTATTAAAAGAGTAGGGTTGGTCACCTAACATAGGATAGCATAACAATTGAATCCTACAGGACCCGTGTATTATAGTTGTATTATCGGTAAATTTTCCTCAAGAAGGCCTAATCAAATATTTTAAATTAAAAAATTGACAAAGTTTACTGAAAAATTAAAAAGAATTTCAATCTAACACCCGATAAAATTAATAATGAATTTTTTTTTAAATATTTGAATGTCTATATTGTTCATTATCGACGAAATTGATTAGAAATAAATGTATTAAAATGATACAGAAAATTTTTAAATAATTAACAATTACTGAACGGAACGAATTTTAATGAAGTTTTGTTAAAGATACCTCAGATCTTAACATAATGAATACCATTTATCCTAAAAAAGGTACACGAAAAAAAATAGTGGTGTAAGATTTGCAACACTAAACTTGTAATATTTTTACTGCACTTTGTGTTCACTATAACCACAAATGTAACATTAGATAACACACTGTGTTGTATTCAGCTCTAACGTATAGTATTTTTACTACCATAGTGTAGTAAATATATGTGGCTGTTACAACTGTTGAGTGTTGTATAATTAACAAATTTTGGCGTTTGTGCATGCGGCGCGTACAACACAACCAATAATTTTGACAAATAAATGCAACTGTCAAAAATTTCAACCATTTTTACTAGTTCGTGTTGTAAATAATACTACAGTTTTTTTAATTACACTTGCCTGGTAAACGTTACCACACGTGGTGTCATCCTATATAATACTAGTTAATGTAGTAAAATTAACTAGGAATTATGTTAAAACTGCAGCACATTTTTTTCCGTGTACGGTTCCTGTAGGATAGCTACGAATCTATTCTACTAAAATAGCTGAACGGTTATAAGTGACATTTGAAATGAAAAATTTTCAAGTCTAAAGGAACATTTCATGTTTCAAATTGTAATGAATCTGTGAGATAGCTAATATCTCTTCCTAGACAAGTAGTTTTAAGGATTTTGATGAACTTACTTTGGATCTTAAGTCTGAAAGTATCTGTCATCTTTTTCTGTCAAAATAGATTAATTTTTAAATTTAGCTGTGAAGACAGGGAATGAATTAATCAATCAATTAAATTTAGATACTCTAAGTAAAGCGAGCGGTTATCAGCTAGTAGGATATAATTTTCAAAACTAAATAAAATTTACTGTGCTTTCTGATATAACAAAATGGAATTATGAAGAAAGCAATAAGTTAATTCAAGTTAAAACGGTGTTGTGACTTTTGAGCCATTCTATATTCAGCATTTGGTCGTCAATGTTCTGACCATCCTATATAAACGAAAAAAAAAATCAGTTTTGTGTAACAATCGACGCCATAAAACGGATGGATTATTTCTCTATGAGCTTAACAATTTGATGGCGACACATATTTTAAGATGCTAATATAAACAGTGGTCGAGTGTCTGAGTTATGGAACAATATGGAACCAACTGTCCCTTCGCTATAATATACATACGATACATACATCTGTTTATGTATCCATTTAAAATAATTGTATATATATCATATATATGTATATAAAGCTCGCTCATTGATTTTTGTTTATTTAATTAGCCTCAGAGTTTATTCTTTCGTTTCGTTTTTCTCTCATTCTATTTTCAACTTATTGTTAATACGATGTTAAGTAAATATTAACATATTAACACCATACGGTCGCTCGTGTATTTCATTCATAAATCACTTGAAAATGACAATACAAGCAACGTTATTTGCCTATCTAACTTTTATTTTTTTCAGCTTTGATATCAATAACTAGCTGGTCACCGCCCGCTTCGCTGAGCGTATCTAAATAATACCGATTGAATAATAGAAACTTTTGTCCCATCAACAAAAAAAGACAGATAGATTATTCTAGATCTTTGATTCATAGAAAGTTCATGAAAATTCGATAAACTACTTTTCCAGGAAGATATTCCATATAGCTATCTAGAAGAGCTATCTTATAGGTTCAATACGTTTTTATGAATATTATAAAATACCTATACTTGTGTTCCTTAAGTAGCAATACAATTCGAAAATGTTTAATGTATTATATATTTAACTGAGTTTTTCACCAAGTTCAAATTTTTCAATAGTTGAAAAAATTGAGTACGTGGAGAAATTTTTGATTGTTTGAATATAATTTAACACGCGTACCTATTTCAAACATTATAGACATTCATGATTAACAATGAAAGAATTGTCAATAGTTCAAAAATTTTCATTATTAATTTATTGATGTTATCAGATGTTAAATTAAAAATCATATTTTGCAGTAAAAATTGTCATTTCTATTCAACTTTTTTAGAGTGATTGTGTTAAAACGCCATTTCACGAACTTTAGGGAAAGCTTTTTTAAAAACACGATTCCTGCAGGATAAATACAATTGTTATGCTATCTTTTGAGAACCGTGCATTATTCTAACATATGAATTAATAATCTATATTATTTTCTGACGTCTCAACTACCCTATTGCAAAAAATCATGCCAATCTGTTGCTCTATGAAAAACAAAAACGTATCTATCCCACGGGAGTAGTACATTTTCCCTGGATATAAAAGAGATCCGGCCTTCTTGAGAAAAATGAGCTAGAACTCTATTTCACGTACTTTAACGAAACTTCTTTTAAATACACGGTTTCTGTAAAATACCAACAATTGTCTTGTTATCCCACGGGAAAAGTACCTACAATAATGTCAATGTTTTGCTCTATGAAAAATAAAAACGTATCTATTCCACTGGCCCGTACATTTTCCCTGAATAAAAGATAGATTAATCCTTCTTGAGGAAAATTCGTTAAAACACTTATCCATGAACTTTTACGAAACTCCTTTTAAATACTCAGTTCCTGAAGGATACAATTCTTATCCTATCCTACGAGAACCGTGCTATATTCTGACATTAAAGTTAGCCTATATTTATTCTCTGACTCTTAATTAACCACTTCATTGTAAGAAATTATGGTAATCTTATGGTCTGTGAAAAATAAAACCATATCTATCCTACGGGAACTGCACATTTTTCCTGCATAAAAATAAGACTGTAGGATAAGAAAATTATTTTTTGCCTTGAGGACATTATGAGTTATTACTATAAACACATTATAATCAGCTAACAACGTTTTGTTTCAGCATAATTTTTCTTTAAACCAGTTTTTTTATTTTCCCGTTGAAATTAGAAATTTTTCCGAAATAAAACGTATTCTAAATAATGATTTGCATATTTAGCTATCATCATACTTAAATATCACCAATATTCATTTTCAAATAAAAATGTATAGTTAATGCATAATTTTTGTTCCAACCCGTTTTTCAATTTCCCGGGAAAATGAGACATTTTCCCGTAATAAAAAGTATTCTATTTAATGGCTCAGATTGTCATTTATCGTCATACCAAATTTTATCAAAAACCGTACTTATTTGGGTAAGAATTAATAATATTTTTCTAAAAACAATTTCGAAAATAATGATTTATTTTTGAAACAAATTTAATAACCATTAAAAAGGTTATAGCGGGCTAACCTTAAAAAAAAGACATACATATGTCGTCGCGGACTTTTTTTTAGAACTTTTTTAGAGGAACGATTTTGCTATAGGTACATGATTTTTGCGTAACTTTTATCATTTACACTGGGCAGGCGACAAACGCTCTCAAAAGGAAAACATTTTCCTCGTTTTTGCAACATTTTCCATCGATGCTTTGGTCCTTTTGGCCGTAGCGTGATGTTGTATAGCCTTAGCCTTTAGCCTAAAGCCCTCGTCGATAATTAGGCTACCCAACACAAATAGAATTTTTTAATTTGAACCAGTAGCTTCTGAGATTAGCGCGTTTAACCAAACAATCTCTTCAATTTTATACATAAGTATATATAACGGCACTTGTCCTTACAACAGATTCTCAGTCATGTCAGAAATGTCAAAAGTGGGCGTTCGATAAAAAGAAAAATATCTATAATAACTACTAATAAAGCTGAAAGACGCTTCCATGAACATGCTAACAGTTGTCAACTGTAGCCTAAACGAAATAAGTTAACTGAAGTTTAAACTAAAAGTGACGTTTAAACGTCCACTGTGAAATTGGGAATTAGAAAAAAATTACCGTTATATGTAAAGGAAAGTAAACACTTTAGCAACATCTTATCGGTTTTATTTACAAATTACATGCATGTATCGGTTAATGTGGACTTTCGAGATGGATCTGTTCAATAAAACAGAAATCGGTATCCAGCGACAAGCAGCGATCAAAGCAACAACGTTGATGCATGGCTTTCGATAAAATCGTTTGATTTATTTGATTGGTAAGACTTTTCGTATTGGTCGTAAAATTTTATATAGAAATGTCAATCGGGCATTTGTTGAAAATGAAAAATGGCTCGTTTGACGTACATCTTGGCAAGGCAACGTATTCACATTGTGAAATCGACGTTCACCAATATTCCATCTACATACTCGTATACAAACTATTACACCATAATAATAGTAATAATAATAATAATAAAAATATTAATAGTAATAAAATCGAACATTAAGCATGGCGATGTTTTCTCTAGCAGCTTCTCGTAGAATTTCTATTAGCCGTCGACATTATTCCATACTGTGGCCAAGTATTTTTGCCTGAATGATTTGGACGATGTCAGGATGATCATAACATGATGACACAATGGGATAGAAGATGAGATGTGATTGACCATGGAACGACGAAATGGCATTAAAATAACAATGCGATTTATTGCCGTTTACAGTCCCATCAAAATACCCTTCTGGCCAGACGAGGCGACGATGCGAGCGTATGGGGTTTTTAACCTATGTGCCATATTTTTGTCACCTTTTTGTCGAGCGAATGTGAAATTTATCACAATTACAAGTCATAAATAACATGCAAAATACACGAACATTGCACTATTATATACATATATATATATCGCCAACAATATTCAAGTCCAATAAACTAATTGTTTCAATTAAGAATTGATCGGACTCAAAAAAAAATTTCTCGATGAAAATATTTAGGTATATATATATACATACTAGCTGATACCCGCGACCTCGTCTGCCTAGGTTATTATATTAAAAACATCTTTAATTTACAGAGCAAAAACATTTAAAAAATTTAAAACAAAAAATATACTAAAAATAACCGGAAAAAACTTAGCGTAAAACATTTTTAACAGTATGCCAAAATATTGCCTACTTCAAAATCCGCTATTGCTCCAAGTGTATATTAGTTAATTAATCATAAATTTTTCAAAAATTTGTAAAATCAAAAATTAAAATTGCTTTATAATCCAAAATAATCACTTTTTTAATTTTTTTTTTCAAAAAATTGTTCCTTAAATGCTCTTTCTGGATCCGCAATTGCTCCAGGTGTATAGTTAATTAGTAATTCAATGTTTAAACTATTCATGTTTATAATATCCAACGGCTGTTAATCTTACTTTATATTATAAACGTGAAAGTTTGTAAGAATGGATGTTTGTTGCTCTTTCACTCAAAAAGTACTTAATGGATCTGAATGAAATTTGGCATAGATATAGATTATAATCTAGCTTAACATATAGTATACTCTATATCTAGAAAAAATGTACAGTTCCCGTGGAATAGATATTTTTTTGTTTTTTACAGAGCAAAATATTAACTTTTTTTTTTGTAATGTGGTAGTTTAGGGGCCAGAAAATGATATAGATTACTTCTCACACCGGAATAATAAACAGTTCCCATGGGATAGCAAAACAAGTATGTATTCTATAAGAACCGTGTATTTAAAAGCAGTTTCATTAAAATCCCGGAAATAGAGTCTTAACTCATTTTCCTTAAGAAGATTTGATCTACTTTTTACTCAGGAGAGATGTACTATTCCTGTGGGATAGATATGTTTTTTGTTTATCACAGAGTTAAAGATTGATATGATTTTTCAATGTGGTAGTTTGGGGGAGAATGATATAGCTTGCTTTTAAGGCTAGAATAATGCCTGGTTCCCATGGTATGGCAAAACAATTATATCCTACAGGAACCGTACATTAAAAAAGGTTCGGTAAGGTTCTTGAAATAGAATTTTAACGTATTTTCTTCCAATTTTACACATTAACGAAAGAAATCTCTATAAAGTTGAAATTAAAAAATTGACTATTTTTACTAGAAACTAATTATGAATATCAATTTAACACCCGATAAAAGTAATAATGAAATTGTTTAAAATATTTGAATTTTTTCACTGTTCATTATCGAAAATATTAATGAAAAACAAACAAATTAAAATAATAAACTTAAAATTTCAAAATTTAACAATTATTTAACGGAACGAATTTTAATGAAGTTTTGCTAAAGATCCGGTAGGATAGCTACTAATCTATCCTTTTAAGAAAACATCCATCAATTACGTGAGGCGTTCAGGGGCCGATGGGGTCGAGCCGAATCTCGTCTAATCTTACTTTGGGGAAAGGAAAGGTCTCGCAAATATCACGTATTTTTTTGTTTTGAAAAATATCTCATTAGATTGCGGGTTGGGGGAATTATATATGCCAAATCTCATGACATCTTACCAGAGGGGAGGGGTGGGATTTAAAAATCGCCAAAACGCCTCGCGCAATTAATGTATGCCCCCCTGAATAGCTGTACGGTTTTAAATGACATTTGGTATGAAAGATTTTCAAGTCTTAAAGGAATACAGTTACTTTTTTACTTAAAATCGTATAGAAGCTGATGTGAGACAGCTAACATCTTCTTCATGAAAAGTAGTTTTACGAATTTTGATGAACTTTCTTTGGATCTAAAGTCTGAAAGTATCTATCATTTTTTTATGTCAAAATAGATTAATTTTTATATTTCGCTATGAACGTAGGGAATCTTTTAATCAATCAGTTAAATTTAGATACACTCAGCGAAGCGAGCGGGTATCAGCTAGTGACGTCATAATCCAATAATTCGCGTATAAATAGTTACAAATAATTAATTATTAAAAATATTACAAAAATTTGATCAATTATTTGCGTAATGAAAAGAGCAGATAGAGAGCCTAAAAAATCTATTAAAAATTATGTTGCGTTTTATAGCGATTTTAATTCTTGAGATTGAAAATTTCTGGTTAAAAAATGGGACAATTCAAATAAAAGGAGTTCTGGAGAAGAGGGTGGGAGTTCGTATATGCATATGTTGGCTGTATTTATAATTTATAGTACTGTTTAGGGGGGAACTATTAATTTCGAGAGGCATTTTTTAAAATTTTTGGACTCCACCTACCCCTTTGGTGAGATGTTGTGATATTGGGCACAACTCCCCACCCCCAATCTCAGGTGAGATTTTTCAAAACGTGTGTCTTTAGTATAAATGTATAAAATTACATGAAATTTGGTTCGACTCCCCCTCCCCCCTGAACGTCTTACGTAGCTAATGGACGCCCCGTTATATAAATATTGACATTGTAAGGAGTCGTTTATATTTTTATTTGTATTTGGTAAGTGAACTATTTGCGAGTTTTTCTATTTATTTAAGGTCCACTTGGCAGCACCGGATCTATAACCGGGTAGGAAGGGGGGGGGGGGGGGCGGTCGGCAGTTTCCAGGGGCGCTAAAATGAGAATTACTAATATAAAAGTTAATAGCTAATAGTTAATAAAGAATGCAAATTTATCAAAGGATTCTTCTTTTCTCATTCCGGTCACAAAATATTACAATCTTATATTTGTGAGTTTGTTTTGAACAATTTATCTCAAACGTGGGGGGAGGGGGCGCCACTATCAAGTTTCGTTCACGGCTCGAAAAAATTGTAGATTCTGGTTTGCCAGTTGGAGAATCGGTGTTCTCGAGTCGTTCAGGAAAAACAAGTCAAATTTTGATGATTTGTCGGCGACTTTGGGGACACCGGAGGAGTATGCAGTCCACTGGATGGACTTTTACATTTATAATATTACTAAGAAGAAGAATGTATTGAGTATAGGTATCATAACGATAATAGGTCAAAATTTGTATGTCGATAGTGAAAGACAATTTGTATTAATGCTTTGATATACCCAATTAGTGTTGTATTTGTGGCGTAGCGATTAAAGTCTCTCATGCAACAAATCTACGGATCGAATTTTTTTATTGGTACATTTGGTAAGCTACGGTTTTTTCGGGAAGCTTATTAATAAGTTATTCTTTCAACGAACAGTGATTCATATAAAAGAAAATTCTGTGACGCGTCGCAGCAGATATTTTAGCAAAAGTTTTGAAGGGGATAGTAATTGGAGTTTATTGGGAATTAAAGAAATAAGATTATGAAATAGGATAGGACAGATGAAATAGGGAAGTGGGGAGAGGGGTGGGGGTGGTGGTTAATCGATGTGTGATCATCAGTCTATCAGTTTTGGAGGGCTATCGTTTTCAACTTGACTGTAGGTCATCGGGCTATATCCTTTTAAGTATTCTGATGGTAAGCGGGTCAGTTAGTAGGTTCGTTATTAGGGAATTTGAGGTCGGTTCCTGTAACTTTGGGATCACTTCTTGGGATGCCAAAACGTGTGCTTCCGGTGAAATCGAAAATTCGACTCGATTGCAGTACTTCATTTACTTTATAGTAGTAAAAGAAAAATCAATTGGGCTTGATATTTGGTATCTATTAATCAAGCTTGGATTGGTTTCAAGGCAAATTTTAGAGCTTGAAAATCAAGTCAAGTAGTAGATAATCAATGGTTGTACCTTCTAAGTGAAAGAGGAAAACTTCGTGGTGAGAAATGTTTTGTTGTGAGAGCGATTGAAAAATTAGTAATCATCCTTCTTACAAAGAATGGTTATGAAAATATGTAGTTAAGGGTTGAAAGAGGGATGTGAGTGCGTGTAGCCGGCTTTAAAACGTTTTCGAATTAAACGCAACGAATATTCGAATCACATATGAAATGGAAATGTGGCTCGAGGTACGTGATACAACATTTAACGACACATGCATTGTGTGGGTGGCGTTGTGAGGCGTCCACCACGTTAGTCATCCACGTCGGTCAGTCCTATCTCTTATTCATCCCGCCGAGCACAGTTTGCAACCGATTGAAAATTGAATTGTCATGCAAATGAACGAGAAAAAATTTGCCCAAATGTCTGACATTGGTGATGTGTTCGGTGGCGACGGCAAATGCAATTCCTTTGTTTGTCATTGGAGTTTTTCGATCGTCTTATCGGCCGTTGAAATCGGCTCGACTTCATGTACAACATATGTTCTACATGCAAATTTGTGCGCCTTTTTGCCAGAGTCGCTGTCCAGATAAAATGTCCGCATTTGGACAGCGATTCGTACGTCTGCGAACGCAACTTTTCGAATCGCTCAATCGGAAAACTCGGCCAAGATTTGGCCAACTTGACAAGATTGTTCACAAAATTGAAACGGTCAAGTGATTAAATACCTAACCGAATCAGCTTCTGGAATGTCCGAACAGTAAGAATCGAATTTAGTGATTTGTCACAACCTTCGACAACTAAACGGTTTAAAGTAGATTCACTATAGATCACTACAATGTCGGGGTTACCATCTATCTATTGATGTACCACTCTGTTCAATGGATCTTTTAACTCGTACCGATGGTACATTACGAAAATATATTTTAGATACCCGTGATTTGGCTTAGGTAAAATTTAACAAAATAAGGTAGCACAAATCAGTCTTAATGAAATAAACTTCAATTTATAAAAGAAGAAACAATTTATTTAATACTAGCTGTACCCGCGACTTCGTTCACGTGAGTTAAGAACATTTTTAGAACTCAAAATTTAACGAAATACGTATCTATAATAATATATAAAATTGAAGAGTTTGTTTGTTTGTTTGATTGTTTGGATAAACGCGCTAATCTCAGAAACTACTGGTTCGAATTGAAAAATTATTTTTGTGTTGGGTACTATAATTATCGGTGAAGGCTTTAGGCTATACAACATCAATCTACGACCAATAGCAGCAGAGCATCAATGGAAAATTTTGCAAAAACCAGGAAAATTTTTTCCTTTTGAAAGCGTTTGTTGCCTGCCCTACGTAAATGGTTAAAGTTACGCAAAAATCATGAGTAGCAAAATTGTTCCTCTTAAAAAGTTCTAAAAAGAGTCCACGGCGACATATGTCTATCTTTAAAGGTTAGCCCGCTATAACCTTTTTATTGGTTATTAAAGTTGTTTCAAAAATAAAACATTATTTTCGAAATTGTTTTTAGAAACATATTATTAATTCATACCCAAATAAATACGGTTTTTGATAAAATTTGGTTTGATGATAAATGACAATCTGAGTCATTAAATAGAATACTTTTTATTACGGGAAAATGTCTCATTTATCCTGCAAATTGAAAAACGGGTTGGAACAAAAATTATGCATAAACTATACATTTTTATTTGAAAATGAATATTGGTGATATTTAAGTATGATGATAGCTAAATATGTGAATTATCTACAATACGTTTTATTTCAGAAAAATTTCTCATTTCAACGGGAATATAGAAAAACTGGTTTAAAGAAAAATCATGCTGAAACTCAACGTTTTTAGCTGATTATAATAGAGTATATAAATAGTTATAACTCATAATGTCCTCAAGGCAAAAAAATAATTTTCTTATCTTACAGTCTTAATTTTATCCAAGAAAAATGTACGGTTCCCGTAGGATAGATATGTTTTTATTTTTCACAGAGCAAAAGATTACCATAATTTCTTACAATAAGGTGAAAAACTCAGTTAAATATATAATTCATTCAACATTTTCGAATTGTATTGCTACTAAAGGAACACAAGTATAAGTACCTATTTTATAATATTCATAAAAACGTATAGAACTAATAAAATAGCTCTTCTAGATAGCTTTATAGAATATCTTCCTGGAAAAGTAGTTTATCTGATTGTCATGAACTTTCTATGAATCAAAGATCTAAAAATATCTATCTGTCTTTTTTTGTTGATGGGATGAAAGTTTCCATTATTCAATTAGTATAATTTAGATATGCTCAGCGAAGCGGGCGGGGACCAGCTAGTAAATGATAAAAAAATATAACAATGAATATATACAACACTCTTAATACAAATTTAAAAAGCGGATAGTGAATAGTAACCTAAGTCAACGCGTAGTGCTTGTAAAATTCCTCATTTCTACAAACTTTAATAACTTAGTATTAAATGAAAATATCGTGATACGGGCCAAGTATCAAACAAGTAAAACAAAAAAATTTGACCAAATCCATCCAGTATTTTTTGAGTTATTAGCGCACAACGACAGAGCTCTATAATGTTATTTATATATAGATTGCATTCGTATATGCATTGAAAAGGGGTCTCTGTTGACAATGTTCGTTAGAACTTGTTTTTAACTGACGCAAACACAAAATATCTGCTACGACGCGTCACAGAACTGTCTTTTACATGAAACTCGCTGTTGGTTAAAAGAGCATAAAACAAACGCACGATTATATAAAAAAAATTTTAATAGAATAATATGTAAATATCTATATTAAAAACTAATATCTCGTTTTATATTGGACGTTTAAACTCCACTTTTAGTTTAAACTTCAGTTCAACAACAATTTAAACTTCAAATTTGAACTCCAATTCAGATTTAGCTGAGCGTAATTGTAAACGGCCACTGTGAAACTAGGCAAACACAGCCTCTATAAGTAATAAGTATATACGAGCTCCCACTTTCTATCCGAAAACCCTCTTTATTTGAATTATCCCAGGAAAAAGTTTCCAATAAAAGTTGTAGGCATTTATGAGTTTAAGAACTATAGCAAGTTTAAAGAATCTCGTTAGAGCCGTTTTCGACAAAAATTGAAATAACTCAAAAACTTATAAAAAGAATAAAGTATGGTTCCACCTAAAATCTTCGCGATACAACTTGAGGTGATTGAAAAAAATCAAAGTTTGGTGAAATTCGGATGAAGCTTTCGTTACGATATTGCTGTCATACATAGAGATATTGTTTTCTAAACACAACTTATTGGTTACAGGAGACTTCAAAATAAAAACTTGTGCGGTCAAGGGACCCCCGTCCGAAACAAAGTTCTTTACGTTTTTTTTCAACTATAATTTAGAAATTTTTAATAATAATTAATCTCTCTCTCTCTGTCTTTCTATAACCCCTCTTTCACTTTTTCTCAAATATTTTCTCTTTTTCTCATGAGAAATTAGAAGTAAAGAGAAAGCTTTTTCGTTACGTTATGGCCTCCACCGTTTTACCCTAAGCCCAATAAACGAACTTCGTTGCAAAGAAATATATTTTCGACTAAAAAATTCTACCCAGAAATCAAAGCGTGGAAACTTTCCTTCCACCAACAGCAGCATTCTGTAATCCATCCGGACCTTATTATGGGTTCCTCATAAATACGTTGTAAATTGAAAGCAGTTAATTACTGCCGCAGACTCATTCGATCGTTAAGTTCAAATTCTTGAATATGAACTGGAATTTGGCCGCTCCAACCCTTAACAATATGATGATGACTTCTATCGGATGACCTATCCCAGTATTACTCTTACAATTAGATTTCTAATAAAATTGTTTAAAGTTCGCTGCTTAACTTGATTTTTAAGCTACTTGACTTATAATCACGTCAAGTATTAGGTCAAGTGAAGCATTGAATTTGCAAGTAATTTCATTTCAAAGGTAAAAAATCAATTCATTGCACAAAACATCCAATTAATTGACCTGATGAATTCTTGTCTATATAAATATGGATGCACTACTTGACTTGTTTTTTAAGTTTGTTAACTTTATTTTCAAGTAACTTGACTAAAATCAAGTCAAACTTTAATATCAACACGCCACATCAAGCATTGAATTTACAAGTTATTTCAATTCGAAGTTTACTAAGCTGAATACATTACGAAATATGTCCGGATACTTGACTTGATAAATCTCTTAACCTAACCCACGTTTAAAAGTTAACTATTTGAGTTTATCACACATTCAAATCAACTTCTTTTATTACTTCAAAAAATTCTGATTCAATTTCAAATACCTCAAACCAGTATGGTATCAGGAGCCGAATTTTGAAAGTAGTTCGAATCGGTTCAAATCGATTCCCGAATTGATGTTCGAAGGAACTAAATACTGAACTATTCTAGTTAGAGGGCTTTTATTATTAAATACATATGAAAATATCTATTATTAATTAAATATATATTACTATTTGATAAACGTTTACTTTCAAGATCCAAAAGAATCCAAAATAAAGATCCAGGGTTTTCATTGGGATCTGACCCTTAAACCACTGTCGTACAGAGCGATATGTACAGTCACTATGCCACTAACAAGGGTCATTGATTTTATTTAGATATATCCCATTTAAAAATATTCAACTCAGAAAATTTCTGGGGATAAAAAATATCACAGAACTCAATTTTACAGGAATGAAACCAGCCGTTGGTTAAAAGAACATAAATTAAGCCCACGGTTCGTTAAAAAACAATAAATAGGATAATATATACGAACAACAATAGAAAAGGATAGAACATTCCAGATTGTTCATTCGAAACTCCAATAATGGATATTTAAACAATTTAACGAAACTCTTCTCCAGAACACCCTTAGTTTGAAATTTTCCAGAAAAAAAGTTTCAGATAAAAGTTGTAGGCTTTGATGAGTCTAATAGCCATAGCATGGTTAAAGAAAATCGTTAGAGCTGTTTTCGAAAAAAAGAATAAAAAAACCCATAAAGTAAAATCCTGTCAACCGATTTCAACCAAAAACTTTGCGGCATAACTAGATGACAAATGAATAGAAAATTTCAAGTTTGATGAACTTCGGATAAAGCTGTCGACTCGATGTCGCTGTCACACAAAGCCATTTTATTTAAATTTTGAATTCAAAAAACCAGAGAATTTCCGGTAAAAACTTGAAAATTTGATCCAATTACAATACTCCTTTTACTATCTAGTAGTAAAAGAAAGTAAATATCCATAGATTGAAGATGTTTTATTAGTTTAAATCAGTAGTTAATGCTTTCAAATTGCGAGTTTGTGATATAAAGATATCATAAGTAAGTACTTTTATGGGTAGATGATCAGTTAGCACAAATTGGACGACACATTATCAAGTATTAAAAAAAAGTGGTTGCGTGTACTTATGTACGCGCGTGAGAAGTTATACTTCTTTGGTATCATTAAAAATTAATTTTTATTAATTGCATTCAAATAATCAATTTTAAAAAACTGTAATTTAATATTTAATAGTAATAATATATTTATTTAAAGATATAATTATTAAAAATAAAATTAAGAGAATAATATTTTAATTTGTATCAATAAATTATATCCAAAGAAAGCTGCAAAACGTTTATAAAATTTGTCAGGATAATTTTTCTGGTTAACAATTCATGCATGTCATGAAAACGAAGCTTCATAGAAATTGCGAAATAAAGTAAGTAGCTACTTGTCAAAGTAAATGTCTTAATCTTATTTATATGTTGTGTTACTAAATTATTATTCTAAGATGGTTGAATCATTTCGAAATCCCAGATTTCGTGATAACTAAGAATATACGTGAAATGCAGACGTCATTTTCATCATTAAATTTCAAATAGTATAACAGCTACTGCAAAATTCGAGAAAAGTAATAACTTATTATTTATTAATAATATGTGTCATTTGTATATAATAAATAAATAAATAAAACAAAAATTCAAATTACGCGCGCCAGATAATCCAATGGTTTTGCGACTAACTTCATTTTGTTAATTTTTGGCTGAAAATGCGCGCGCATCTAAAAATTTCACTCTCATCATTTTTTCATAACGCGCCTAAAGAAGTATAACTTCAAAAATATCAAATTGTAAAAAATTTAAATGTAAGACCATGGAAGAGAACTTTCTTCGATCTGGAAATGTGTCATTCCCCTGGAAAATGTATATATAGGTAACTCCCTTTGTGGTTCCTGCCCTTATTATCCATTGAAATCTCAGTTAAGAATATACTAAATTCAATGTAACTAATATGATTTTTAGTTAAGGATCTATGTGTTTTTTAAGGTCCCTGATATCAAAGAAAAAATCACAGTTTATTATCAAAATCGTAAGTATAGAAATTTTCATTAAGATCTTTTGGTTAATTTAGTGGCGTTGTGAGAAAAGTGTCGCTCAATATGTCAGTGGTTCTAGGCTCGAATTTCCATGGAAAGTTTTATTTTAGATTTTAATTCTATTGGGGTTTCTCAAATTTTTTACGAAAACGGCTCCCTTAAACTTCCTATTGTTAGACTCATCAATTCCCATATTTGAAACTTTTTTTTTGGAAAATTCACATATGACCATAATAAGCTATGGAAATTTGATAGTTTCAAAAATCATCGATTGGTGGAAATGTTAGGTACCTCGAAAAATTGGTTGTTGATCGGAGATGTCGGGACGTTGTCGGTGAGTCGATCCGTTGTCGTTGGAGTCGGGAGCAGTGCCGTCGGACGGCTGTTGCTCCAAATGTTCCTGCTTGACGTCGGCGACGGTTGGCGTTGCCGTGGTCCGATCACTCGCCGTAGCCGACATCGACGTGTCGTTTTGCGGACACATTTCAGAGTTGCGGCCGCCGTTGCCCAACGGCGGCGACATCGAAACACTCACCGGCGACAACGAGTCCGCGTGAACTTGTGCATTAATATAGTTCCGATTATCCGAACTCGGCGAAAACATGCTCGAAATACTGTGGTTGGTCGTGTGAATGATTTCATTGTCACTGAGCGAGGTGGCAATTTTCAAAACTTTGTTGGGGGGCGCAAAAGCCGAGGGCGGCTGAAACGATTTGAGCTCGACGAGCGGACGGAACGCGCCCGCTGTTCCGAACGGCAGGCCCGGATGCAAAAATTGCGGGTGCAAATGGTGCAACAATTGCGCCGGTAGGCCGTTGTACATTTCCATGTGGCGAAGCTCGGCAAAACTGGCGGCGGCCGCCGAAAATGGATTGTTCATCTCGACAAGAAATCCGGAACCGAATGACAACAATGAAATTCAACAACACCCAAAAAGCACACTGAACATTTTCATTATATCTGGGTATAATACCACCGCGGAAATTTTTCACTCAATGCAACAATTGGTACATTTAATTTCGGTTTCGCACATCCAAGTTTGAAAATTTTGTGCGAAACGAATTTTGTTCGTGTAATTGTTGTTTTGGTTGTTCGGCCGATGAGTTTGGTGAGGATTGGCGATGTGGGGTTGCGAGCGATTTTGGCCGCATGTGTGGCTGTCAATGTGACACTGAAGTCGGTGGGAGCACGTTTAAGGCTTGCAAGCTTTCGCCAAGTGGTGTGCGTACGCACCACGTGGCTTTTCTCTTGCCAACCCCCAATTGGCTTCGTACCGCCAACTCTCGACTACGCTCTCATCATCACTACACCCCACACACACAACTGAAATTTCATAACACGACTACAACCAATTTTTCATCAAACATCTAAATGTTTGATTTTCATTTGAGGTACCTACTTTCAGAATACAACATCGCTTTTAACAATACCGAAATTTAAAAAAAAAAAACTTCAGTTCAACAAATATAAATAAATATTATAAAAAAATGAAAAACCGACTTCAAAATATATAAAAATTCTTAAACAAGAAATGCACTAAAAAGTAACAAAATAATGGCGTATCCTTGCAGTATCTACAACTTACAAATTATTAGGATGATACAATGTACAACTATTGTTATTTTTGGAGTTGGTGTCAGTCAAAAAAATACGACTATATTGGTACTTAGCAATAAACGAGAATACCTTATAAAAAGTATTTTTCAAATGAACTTTTAAACAATATACTCGAACTGTAACAATATCTAGCAACCTTTAAACTACAAAATACCAATACCAACTAAAACTTTTTACAATTTTTACAAATTACCATTAATATTTATTTTCTTGACTGACACCAACTCCAAAAATAACAATAGTTGTACATTGTATCTTCCTAATAATTTGTAAATTGTAGACACTGCAAGGATACGCCATTATTTTTTTACTTTTTAGTGCATTTCTTGTATAAGATTTTTTATTTATTTTGAAGTCGGTTTTTCATTTTTTTATAATATTTGTTTATTTCTCGCGTTTTAGTGATCTGAAGTTTGATAACTGATTTTATTTTCTTAAAAATAGTTAAACCTTCTAAACGCGCTGCTTATATGAGGCAGCGCCGTTTAATACTAAAAGTTACTACATCATCCTTTTTTGACCTTAAGGGTTGACATTTTTTGCTTTTAAATATAATAACAAAACTAACTCTTTCCAACAGAAAAAAAATTATCAAAATTCGATGATTCAGTTAAAAATGTTACTATTTCATCCCCTATTTTCATCCTTAGGAGGTGGATTTTTTTTCTCTAAATTGTAATGTGAACAATTTAAAGGTACGATGTACGTAATAGAAACAAAATTATCGAAATCGGGTCAGCCAAGAAAATTTATTATTTCATCCCTAATTTTTAACCCCTTATGAGTGGAGTTTTTTTTTTATAAAAAATGAATATAAGATTAATTTAAAATTATGTTCTACCAATATAAAAAGAATTATCAAAATCGAGCTATCCAATAAGAAGTTAGTATTTCATCCCTTAGTTTTCAACCCCTTAGAAGTAAACGATTTCCTTCAAATTACAATGAAACCACACAAAAAGCACTGGCTTTTAAATAAAAAATAATTTTCAAAATTGAGCTATCCAATAAGAAGTTAATATTTCATCCCTTAGTTTTTAACCCTTTAGAAGTGAACGATTTCCTTCAAATTAAAATGGGACCATTTGGGAAGCACCAGCTTTCAAATAAAAAAAGAATCATCAATATCGCTTCACCCAGTCGGAAATGCTGAGGTAACAAACATATCGTATCAAAAGCTTTATCCCAATTTCAATAAACTTGAAAATTTGCCTCCGTTTTATACCTAGTTGTCCCGCAAAGCTTTTGGTTGAAATCGGTTAACCGAAAGCTCCACTTTATTTTAGGTTTTTAGAGCTTTTTAAATTTTTTTCGAAAATGGCTTTAACGACTTTCTTTAAACTTTCCATAGTTCTTAGACTCATTAGTGGCTACAACTTTTACAACGAAAATTCGAATAAGGACGGTTTTGGAGTTAAGGGTGGGAATTTGTTTATATACAATATATAGGTTTTATGCATATTATAGTTCTGTTTGTATGTATAGTTATAAAGTGCTTAGATTTCTTTTAACCAACAGCGAGTTTCATAAATAAAAGTAAAAGAAAGTACTGTGATGCCTCGCAGCAGATATTTTTGATTATTAAGGTAAGTGATTTCGAAAATATCAAGCTCCAAAGAAAGCTCTGTATTAATTACTTATTGGGACGATGTCTTCGAAAGATTTTGAATGTCAAAGAACTCCGCAAGCGTAATTTTGAAGCAACTGATCCAAAGATGAAAGCGTAACTAATTGATCAAAAGTTATATCAATGTTCTGCAATGCTAAATGGTACAACACTTGTCAGACACCTCATGCAATGTTACCAACTGTATTCGTAAAATTTAAACGACGGTCAATTGAACTGAGGTTTAAATTATACTGTGAAACTGAATGGTTTAAACGTCAAATTTGAACTCCAGTTCAGGTTCAGCTGAACGTAAGTTTAAACGGCCGCTGTGAAACAGGGCATTAGACAACACTCGTTTTTAGGGGCCATCCATAAATTACGTCATACGAATGTCAGGACTTTTTAACCCCTGCCCCCGTCATTGTCACAGATTGTCACATTTTTAGAACCTCCACCCCGGATGTGACGTCACACATTTTTCAGTTATTTTCACTTGCATTACAACGCCACTCTAGAAGTTAAATGTTGTTGCGTGAGAGGTTTTTGTGCGAGTTGTTTGTTCACATATAAATTTCGCGGTTTAGTAATATTTTAAATTTTAACATGTGATTTCTCAAAGCTTTTGACTACCCCTGCCTCTTGTCACACAATGTCACATTCTCGTGATACCCCCTCTCTCCCCTTAAACAAATGACGTAGTTTATGAATGATCCCTTATTTATATCGAATTTGAATCGTTAATACAGAGAAACCCAAAAGTCGTCACGCCATTTTAAATAGACAAACGTTTTCATTTCTCAAAAATTAGCAATGATTCATCCATAAACAGAAAACATACCTCTTAGAAATAAAATTTATTCAGTCTTAGAAAATGTATCCCTTAAATAAAAAATAACACTTTTAAGTTCTTTAAATTAATATATACATTTTGTTGTTTCTAAATTCGTTCATTTAAGGGTCGATAAAGAAACGATTAAAAATTTGAAACAGAATTATAAGTATAAAAGGGTTTCGTGCCATTATTTGACTAGAGTGGTACCTCCACATACGAATGCCCTAACACAGGAGTTTTTTTTTTTTGAGACTCGAGCCGTCGAGCGAGCGATGTTTTGCTTTGAAATACGAGCAAAATTTGAGATACGAGGAACCCGTTTAACGGGTCGGCCGACTGCACCCGGCTTGGTTCAATCAGTATGTTTGTTAGCCTCACTGTCGAAGCATCTTTGACAAGTTGTGCTAGCGTTTTTTTTTTTTTTATTTAAGGTCACAGTAACTACCACACGGAAAAAAATAGTGGTGTAAAATTTACAACACTAAACTAGTAATATTTTTACTGCACTTTGTGTTCACTATAACCACAAATGTACCGATACTTCGATCACCCTGCATTTTCGGCAGAGGTCACTATCGTTGAGATGAAAATGCCTCCGATAGCTGCTAAACCAACCATGTCCACTCAATAATTGACAGAGATAGAAATTCAACTCTCCGTGTTTTCATGCTACCCACTTTGTCAGATCCGGTATCATTAACCGTGTCCATACCCCCTTCTCAGTTTCCGTCGCCCACCTTTGCTGCCATTCGGTAGTAATATCCCAGTTAAAGCTACTTTCCATTTTTGGCAGTTTGGTACTGGAGGCAACTCTTTTTGATTTGTAAATCAATTGGTAGGATTCCAGCCAGCACCAACGCAGCTTCCGTAGATATAGTTCGAAAGATTCAGCATATTCTAAGTGGCATCCTTCGTTGCACCCTTGCAACGAGGTTCCTATATTTTTCCCATTTGGTAGCCTGGCTCTATATGGGCGCTGCGTACAGGATAATCGATTCATATTGGATGATTTTGGTCCTCCGAGATTTGGCATAATTCTGCTTAATGCCAGAACGGATTTTTCTGCTTTAATGCTACATGCTGCTATATGCTCCTTCCGTTCGCAGTTGTAATCGAATACAACTCCGAGATATTTTAGCCACGATTTTGTATTAATCATTTCTTTTTCCAAATGTAATGTGGCTCTTTTAAATTTCCTTCCACCATATAGTATTATGGCTTCTGTCTTCTCCGGTGCCAATTTCAGACCCTTCTTTTGAATCTCTGCCGATAGCTTAGACAGAACCCAATTGGTGTTGCTTACTAGTTCCACCTGCGTTTTTGCTTTACAAATAACTGCTGTGTCATTAGCGAATCCAATTACAGTTGTTCCGGCAGGTACATCTATTGTGAGCACAGCATTATAAAAAAAGTTCCACAGAATGTAATGTCATGTAATGTAATGTAATGTAAAAAATGTCCCCAGGATGAAACTCTGCGGCACTCCTTAATAAATAAAGTCCTTAGTAAATATCCTTAGTAAATATATGTAGCTGTTACAACTGCTGAGTGTTGTACAATTAACAAATTTTGGCGATTGCGCGTGCGGCGCGGACAGCGATTCGTACGTCTGCGAACGCAACTTTTCGAATCGCTCAATCGGAAAACTCGGCCAAGATTTGGCCAACTTGACAAGATTGTTCACAAAATTTATTTAATACTAGCTGTACCCGCGACTTCGTTCACGTGAGCTAAGAACATTTTTAGAACTCAAAATTTAACAAAATACGTATCTATACTAATATATAAAATTGAAGAGTTTGTTTATTTGTTTGATTGTTTGGTTAAACGCGCTAATCTCAGGAACTACTGGTTCGAATTGAAAATTTTTGTTGGAAAGCTTAATTATCGACAAAGGCTTTAGGCTACACAACATCACGCTAGTAGCAGCAGAGCATCAATGGAAAATGTTGCAAAAACCAGGAAAAGATTTTCCTTTTGAGAGCGTTTGTTGCCTGCCCTGCGTAAATAGTTAAAGTTACGCAAAAATCATGAGTAGCAAAATTGCTCCTCTTAAAAAGTTCTAAAAAAAAAGTCCGCGGCGACATATGTCTATCTTTTAAGGTTAGCCCGCTATAACCTTTTTAATGGTTATTAAAGTTGTTCCAAAAATAAATCATTATTTGCGAAATTGTTTTTAGAAACATATTATTAATTCTTACCCAAATAAATACGGGTTTTAATGAAATTTGGTATGATGATAAATGACAATCTGAGTCATAAAAAAAGAATAATTTTAATAGCGGGAAAATGTCTCATTTATCCGGGAAATTAAAAAACGGGTTGTAACAAAAATTATGCATAAACTATACATTTTTATTTGAAAATAAATATTGGTGATATTTAAGTATGATGATAGCTAAATATGTGAATTATCTACAATACGTTTTATTTCGGAAAAATTTCTCATTTCAACGGGAAAATAGAAAAACTGGTTTAAAGAAAAATCATGCTGAAACTAAACGTTGTTAGCTGATTATAATGTGTTTATAGTAATAACTCATAATGTCCTCAAGGCAAAAAATAATTTTCTTATTCTACAGTCTTATTTTTATGCAGGAAAAATGTGCGGTTCCCGTAGGATAGATATGGTTTTATTTTTCACAGAGCATAAGGTTACCATAATTTCATACAATAAGGTGTTTAATTGAGAGTCAGAGAATAAATATAGGCTAACTTTTATGTCAGAATATAGCACGGTTCCCGTAGGATAGGATAAGAATTGTATCCTTCAGAAACTGAGTATTTAAAAGAAGTTTCGTAAAAGTTCATGGATAAGTGTTTTAACAAATTTTCCTCAAGAAGGATTAATCTATATTTTATTCAGGTAAAAAGTACGGGCCAGTGGAATAGATACGTTTTTATTTTTCATAGAGCAAAACTTCAACATTATTGTAGGTACTTTTCCCGTGGGATAACAAGACAATTGTTGGTATCTTACAGAAACCGTGTATTTAAAAGAAGTTTTGTTAAAGTACGTGAAATAGAGTTCTAGCTCATTTTTCTCAAGAAGGTCGGATCTCTTTTATATCCAGGGAAAATGTACTACTCCCGTGGGATAGATACGTTTTTGTTTTTCATAGAGCAACAGATTGGCATGATTTTTTGCAATAGGGTAGTTGAGACGTCAGAAAATAATATAGATTATTAATTCATATGTTAGAATAATGCACGGTTCTCAAAAGATAGCATAACAATTGTAGGTACTTATCCTGCAGGAATCGTGTTTTTAAAAAAGCTTTCCCTAAAGTTCGTGTAATAGCGTTTTAACACAATCACTCCAAAAAAGTTGAATAGAAATGACAATTTTTACTGCAAAATATGATTTTTAATTTAACATCCGATAACATCAATAAATTAATAATAAAAATAGAGTTCTAGCGCATTATCCTCAAGAAGGCCTGATCTCTTTTATATCCAGGAAAAATATACTACTCCCGTGGGATAGATATGTTTTTGTTTGTCATAGAGCAAAAGATTGACATGATTTTTTGTAATAGGGTAGTTGAAAGGTCAGAGAAAAATATAGATTATTAATTCGTATGATAGAATAATGCACGATTCTCAAAAGATAGCATAACAATTGTACTTATCCTGCAGGAATCATGTTTTTAAAAAAGCTTTCTCTAAAGTTCGTGAAATAGCGTTTTAACACAATCACTCCAAAAAAGTTGAAATAAAAATGACAATTTCTACAGCAAAATATGATTTTTAATTTAACATCCGATAACATCGATAAATTAATAATGAAAATTTTTGAAATATTGAAACTTCTTTCATTGTTAATTTTTGAATGTCTATAATGTTTAGAAATAAACGTGTTAAATTATATTCAAACAGTCAACAATTACTTCACTTATTCAACTTTTTGAACTATTGAAAAATTTGAACTTGGCGAAAAACTCAGTTAAATATATAATACATTCAAAATTTTTGAATTGTATTGCCACTTAAGGAACACAAGAATAGGTATTTTATAATATTCATAAAAACGTATAGAACCAACAAGATAGTTCTTCTAGATAGCTTTATAGAATATCTTCCTGGAAAAGTAGTTTATCTGATTTTCATGAACTTTCTATGAATCAAAGATCTAGAAATATCTTTCTGTCTTTTTTTGTTGACGGGATGAAAGTTTCCATTATTCAATCAGTATAATTTAGATACGCTCAGCGAAGCGGGCGGGGGCCAGCTAGTCCTATATAATACTAGTTAATGTAGTAATATTAACAAGGAATTTTGTTAAAACTACAACACATTTTTTTCCGTGCACATTAGCAACTAACGTTTATGAAAACCCTTGTATAAACTGTGATACAAAGGTTCTATTGTGGTTTTCCCTGGTACTAAACCGGAATTTTAGTATTGAAAATTTGATGACCATTGTTGCAGTGAACGTATTAATTACTTAAATCTTCAACTAAATAAGAGTAAATATGGATCGTATTCTGATCGGAAAGATATTAAAATTTTTGTCGAACGATACATAGCCCGAAGGAATCAAAATCCCCACTCGAGACGACGAGTCGAAGAATCCAAACACAAAATGACTAATTGGTTTCATTGACGATGTGATAACGGGTTTTTGACCCATTGGGATCCAAGTATAAGAACCGCGGGTCGTTTCTGAAAAACTCATTTAATTTGGTGAAATTGGAACGGTGCCTGGCCGGGAGCCAATGTTTCTCGTCGCAGAATGTCGTTCAGTATGAAAATTCTTGTGACGGTGACGGTGATGTTCATCGTCCAACTCGGACTACATTCAATCGGTTTGACATTGACAACGATAACAAATCGCACGATCGAGCGTTGATATTTTATCTTTGACTTGTAGAAAACGATCCGCCAATCATTTTCTATGACATCGACACAAAGGAAATAATTCCGATGACGACTTTGGGTAATGGCACTGTGGATGCGATTCGTTCGACAACATTTCACGTGGGACGTTCGAATGGATGTCGATGTGGAAATTTGACTTGTGGATGTTGTGTCGGCATTAATATAACACTTTTTCATTTTGACCGAGAAGGTAATAAATGCATGCAGATAACTTCCCAACCAGTGGCTAAGCGAGGGGTGGGCAAGAGGGGGCATCATGCCCCGGACGCTACTCACAAACGGGCGCCAAATAGTTCGGAAAACAAAAAAATTGTTGGAAAAAGCGAAGGCTCTTCAAAACTCATATTAATGCAAACTGAGGGCTCGTTCACACGTTTCAACTTGAGTTGATCAACAATTTTCAATCTTTTAGACCGTAGCGGGGCAAGCGACGCGAGAAGTGAAGCACATGCGCGTTGAATGGGAAGCAAATTGAGCAGAATTGAAAGAAAACTGATCAACAAAACTTGATCAACAAAAGTTTGACTCAGTCAAAGATCAAGTCTCTCAGATCAAGTCGACTCCGGTCAGTTTTCTTTCAATTCTGCTCAATTTGCTTCCCATTCAACTTGCTCCCATTCACTTCTCGCGTTGCTTACCCCGCTACGGTCTAAAAGATTGAAAATTATCGTTCAACTCAAGTTGAAACGTGTGAACGAGCCCTGAGTCAAACTTTTGTTGATCAAGTCGTTTTCTTTCAATTCTACTCAATTTGCTTCCAATTCAACTCGCTTGTGCTTCACTTCTCGCGTCGCTTATCCCGCTACGGCCTTAAAGATTAAAAAATATCGTTCAACTCAAGTTGAAACGTGTGAACGCGGCATAACGGATATGTACTACGCAATAGTGTCAATTTAGCTCTTAGCCTAAGACCCCGTTGCATGATTGCTACACTCATAATGTAGCTAATAAATATAAAATTAAAGCAATTTTTTTCTGTGTATGATGATATACGGGTGCCAATTTAAAAGTGCGCGCAATTAAGCAAAAATTGGTATCGTAGGTTAAAAGTTAAATTGACACTATTGTGTAGTACATATGCGTTAGTTTGCATTATTATGGGCTTTGAAACATCCACAAAAATAAATTTTCTAATATTTAAAGTCACGTTTAACTTTTAATTACAAATATAATATTTGACATACAGATACCATTAAGGAAGGCATACTGAACGTTACAACTTTTTGAATCGAATTTTCTCAAAAACCGTTAGTCTTACGAAAAAAAGTGAATGCATATTTTTTCTAGATTTTTTCCTAAACTTTAAACTTGATAAATAGTATTTTTTCGATAAAAGTTACCATTAGCGAGATTTTTGCGAAAACTCGTTTATCGTAACCTTTGACCCCGCGTAAAATTTTTAGCGGCGCATGTATCGTCGGGGACCTTTGATATGTTGTTTAGAACAACAAAAGGAAGCGTTATGCAAAAATTCAGCTTTACCTTAATTTTTCCGAAGTTTGACCATTTTTTTTTGTCTTGATTGCCTGACCTATAAATGACCTAACGTTTTTAAGTGTGGAAAGAGAAAATTTTGCAAGTATACCTATTTTACATAAAATTTTATATGGTTTTCGAATGGTGAGGGAAGGCGCTAAAAAGATATTGTGCCCCGGGCGCGAGTTAAGCTCGCTACGCCACTGTTTCCAACGAGCACAAAATGTCACAATACGTTACATTACGCTCACTAGTACCCACTATTAAATTAGAATGAAATCACAAGGACGTTATTTTTCACGTCATACCAATATTCCGTGTTTGTTCATTTCTTGATATAGGGGAAGTGAGCCTAAAACGGGTAAGCTAATGCCGCGTTCACACGCTTCAACTTGAGTTGAACAATAATTTTCAATCTTTTAGACCGTAGCGGGGTAAGCGACGCGAGAAGTGAAGCACAAGTGAGTTTAATTGGAAGCAAATTGAGCAGAATTGGAAGAAAACTGATCAACAAAAGTTTGCCTCAGTCAATCTTTTGTCGTTCAACAATTTTGCTTTCAATTCTGCTCATTTGTGCTTCACTTCTCGCGTCGCTTACCCCGCTACGGTCTAAAAGATTGAAAATTATCGTTCAACTCAAGTTGAAGCGTGTGAACGAGCGCTAAGCGCGAAGGTAAAAAAAACGATTGAATTCGTATTATATGGTAGGTTGATTTACTTTATAATATAGTATAATAATTAAACTTTGAAATAAAACACGATTTGACCACATTATATTATGTCCATTATTTGTTTATTTTAAAAAATAACAAAGTTATCGAAATACCCATTTTGCCCTATACATAAGCCAAAAACGGGTAACTATCTTGGGCAAAACGGGTAAGCTTAGGGCAACACGGGTTAACGTCTATTTATTTGCTGTAATGAGTCATGAATTTTGAAATTTTAAAATTAATATTACTTATTTACGTAGTATTTAATTAATGAGTCTCAATATTTATAGGCTATTTAGTCGATAGAAATTAACAGTAATTTTATACTCA
This sequence comes from Sisyra nigra, assembly GCA_958496155.1. Taxonomy (NCBI): domain Eukaryota; kingdom Metazoa; phylum Arthropoda; class Insecta; order Neuroptera; family Sisyridae; genus Sisyra; species Sisyra nigra. The sequence continues at coordinate 15,772,623 of OY292319.1, read as the reverse complement.
TTTCATCAGACTTTTAGAGTCACCTATTATTATAGCAATCAAAAAAAGTTAATATTGAAATATAGAACAATAATTATTACAAATAGATATCAAATCGAAAATTCAAACTGATAGTAAATTGAAGCTAAAATGCTTCAGAACTTCATTCTTGGCACAAATCACAATAATATGTCCTGTGCCAGAATAAGAAGTACAGATTTCATGAGCTCATTCTCTACAATCTCCACATTCGATCCATTCTTCTTTAGGTGAATCTTTATACGGATCACCACAAACGAGGCATATATAAATTTTCAGTTTTTTTTCTGCGTATTTTTCATGTTAAATTGTTTATATATATCTACCCGTTTTGTCCGAGACACTATTTTCATTTTAAAGTAAAAATAAACTCAAAATGGCAGATAAAGCAGACAAAGTGTTCATAATCAGGACATACTTAACTTGAAATTTTTTAGTATAGTTAGCAAAAAACTGTTATTTAAAATGCCTATGTTGGTAAACAATTCCGGCGCTCGAGTCTAGCTGATCAAAGCTTGTCAGGGTTAGACAAATCTCCACGCACGCGCACAAAATTCTAATGCTTCCTACAGGAGTGTAAGACTGCTTACCCGTTTTAGGCTCACTTCTCCTATATATCTATCCAAACAAATAACCTAGAACATCGAATTCTTTATTGTCCTTATGACTGTGATGTACAATATGGGTTCCAATTGCATTTTTTCGTTTTTGACCAGGAAACGCCATTTAGCATTTTTCGTTATGTAACATTTAGATTCATGTTCCTTAGCAGAACATAGTGTACACAAGGAAGGTAAAAGCGTTTAAAAACCAGTTTAAAATCGTTCTTTCAGTCAAATCCACAACCATGATGATAGTAAATCGTCATCAATGACGATTACGATCAATGATTTGACGATCGATGTCAACATTTTCATTACTTTACGATCACGTAAACCCTTCTTAAAAGATAGGTTAGAGTGATGAACGTCGATCAAACGATTCAAAGCTAGTGAACTGGTTAAAAAACAACGGCAATGAGCGTAATCGACGCAAACGCGTTTTGGGGAGTAAACTGGTGAATGTATTGCAGAAGCGTTACGAAAAGTGTGATTGTGAAAGTGAAAAGGGAGAAATAAATTGGTAAAGATAGAAAGAGAAATAGTTGCAGCGCAGGCTATTCTCCGATTCTCTTTTGTGTGGATCTTCTTATGTCCCCATTCTTACAATGAGTTTAACGTCTCTAGAGCTTATATAGATCTAGATGCACCAGGACTAGGAGCAAGCGAGCTTTGTTTCTCTCATTGCCCTTTGTTTTTATCGTAAGCCTAATGTTTCAGTCTTACAATCTACTACAGTATCTACTACTTTTCGAGATTAAATCTAACACCAACCTTATCTAGCTATAAAAAATCCTCTCAAATCGTATATAGAATCATCAATAACGCCCCTAAAAAAATACCAACAAATATTTAATTACTGACTTCATTAACAATATTTTTATCTATTCTAACAAACAGTGATGGAAAAAATAGATCTAGATTGTTCTTTAGAAGTTTTTATTATGGACATTTGAACCGTTTCATTATTGACGCCAACGGTTTTAGAAGTTTCTAAAGAATTCGAGCGTATGTAATTGTTTGCCTAAACGAGTATATGAGGGAGCATAGTCACACGGAAAAAAATTAGTGGTGTAAAATGTACAACACTAAACTAGTAATATTTTTACTGCACTTTGTGTTCACTATAACCACAAATGTAACAGCAGATAACACACTTTGATGTATTCAGCTCTAACGTATAGTATTTTTTACTACTATAGTGTAGTAAATATATGTAGCTGTTACAACTGCTGAGTGTTGTACAATTAACAAATTTTGGCGTTTCTGTTACGCCACGAATTTTAACAAATTTGTAATCGTTACCATTTTTGGTGAATATAATACTATATACAATGTACAATTTACTCCATTATGTTGTAAAACCTTGCAAAACGGCTGAGAAAATGAACATCGGAGCCATCTTAACCTTTTTCTATAATTATATTTTTAAGATTTTTAATTGTGCGCATGCGCGTATAACATAACCAATAATTTTGACAAATAAATGCAAGTGGCAAAAATTCAACTACATTATGTTATTATGGAGTCATTTAACTAGTTTGTGTTGTAAATAATATTACAGTTTTTTAATTACACTTAACTGGTAAACGTTACCACACGTGGTGTCATTCTATATAATACTAGTTAATGTTGTAAAATTAACAAGGAATGTTGTTAAATCTACAATCCATTTTTTTCCGTGCAGCCGAATGGATTCATTTTGAGTCAGTCATTCAGTGAATACAAGGATACGAGCAGATTTAAAAAGTGATCGAAATGTGATTTTTGTAATAATTATCAACAAGCTAAAACAAATCAAGTGATTTGGATTCTGAAACGTTTCGTAAAATTTCCATCGAATAAACGAACCATTAACGAAGAGCTTAATACAGGTTTGAGAAACCCCGTTATACTATGTTGAAAGTTGAAGAAAAATGGGGAGGACAAAAATTATCCTTATTATATAGTAGTAAAAGACAGTTATTCAGCCCTATGTATTTATATACACGAATTAACCCTTAACCCCAGAAGCCTTCTTATTTGAATTTTTCCAGGAAAAAGTTTCCAATGAAAGTTGTAGGCATTAATGAGTCGAAGAACTATAGCAAGTTTAAAGAAAATCTTTTGAGCTGTTTTTCGAAAAAATTAAAAAAAAAAGTGTTTAAATACATTTTTGGGAAAATGCGATTGTAGTTTTTATGGGTTTTTTAAAAATTTTGAGAGAACTACGAGGCTTATAGACCCCGTTTTACACTGATTATAAAGCTAATTAAATTGCCTACAAAATATATATGGCAAGTTCTACTCGTAGGATCAATGGTTTCGCCGCAATTTCAGTACAAAAAAGGTCTAAAATTAAAACTTTGAAAAAACTGGCCTATTTTCAAAGTGCCGTAGCTCGGTAACCCACATACCTGCAGAGCTTTGGTTGGGCTTAATTTGTAACACATTTAAGGCTCTTAAAAATCTACATAATAGTTTTCAAAGAAAAGTGCATTGGTTACTCTCTTAAATCGAAATAGTGACTTTCGACTACAAATAGTGACTATTCACTATTTTGTAGTGGAAATAATACCACTATTTGAATTTGGTGGTATACTTTTTACTACAAAATAGTGAATACTGAATAGTCACTAGGTTCGTTCGCGGATGTGATAATGAACCGGTAACGGATCAGTTAAAGACCGATTTAGGATCACCCCCAAGCGTTTATGAGCCGAGTTACGGTCCGATATTCGCGGTTCACACGAAATGCGTTCGTTACCAATTCATAATTGGTCCTAGCGATCCTCAGATTTTTGTTAGGATGAAAAATTCGATTCTCTTACTCATGCGCAGTATGCTAAACTGTGGCTAATTCTCAAACCAGTTTTGCTGTCATGCTGCGTTCACAAGAGTCAATTTTAGTAGACCGTTTTTAGTTGATCAAAAAAATTTGAATGAAAAACCTCGTGTGAGAACCGTAATCAACTTTTTAGTGGATCAAAAAAAGTTTGAACGAGTCATCACACTAGGTTTTTCATTCCACTTTTGATCGATTAACTAAAATCGGTTAACTAAAATTGACTCGTGTGAACGAGGCATCAACGTTCAAATCATATAACAATTTTTGTGGGTTCGCGTTAATCCTCGTATTACTTCCGAACATTTTCAAACTCGTTCACGGGAAAATAACCCTTAATCAGTTCATAAGCGTGTATGCGTTTGGCGATTATCCTATCTAATGATTCTTTACCAGTTCCGGATCAGTACCATCAGTACCGCGAACGAACCTACTATTTGTAGTCGAAAGTCACTATTTCGATTTACGAAAGAATGAGATACCGACCAGAATCTGAAACAAGTTTAAAAATTTCACGGTTTTTCATAGACAAAGGGTTTTTAAGGTGGTTAAGCAAAACAACAAATGTTAAGCCTGACCTGTGCTTATTAGTGATGTAACGAATATTCGCATATTTTTTAACATTCGCATTCGCAAGAAACGACGCGAATGTTTTTGACAAACCAAAAGAAAAATATATTAAATGATAATACAACTGATAAAATTTATATTTTTTTTATTTCAACAGTCTTGAGATAGGCCACTAAATTAAAAATACTTTTTTAGTTATTTTTAGTTAGTTTAATTAATAATGAAAAAACCACAATTAATTCAAACAAAATTCTGTTGACATGGTTAAATCGTTTTTTAGCAGTTAATTTTCAATATTATTGACAAAAATCACACGTAATAGCCGTAAACGTTCTATTGTTATTAAATAGCTCTACCATTATGACGTCAAAACTATGGTGACCAATTTGGTGACCAAACAAAAACATTATTAATTTTATAGGGTTGAGTTAATTGACTTTCATATTTATTTTCCAATAAAAATATTCATTTTTTATTTTTAAATTTTTAGAGAACTTCTTTCGTTACTGTGTAAAATTGGTCAGCCCTTCTACAGAAACCTACGCTAAACATATCTATCCCACGGGAATACCTACATCTCTCCTGAGTAAAAAGTCGATCAAGTCTTCTTAAGGAAAATAAGTTAAGACTCTATTTCGTCAACTTTAACGAAACTGCTTTTAAATACTCGGTTCCTATAGAATACATACTTGTTTTACTATCCCATGGAAACTGTTCATTTTTCCGGTGTAAGAAGTAAGCTATATCATCCTCTGACCCCTAAACTACCACATTGTAAAAAAAGAAGTTAATCTTTTTCTCTGTAAAAAACAAAAAATATCTATCCCACGGGAACCGTATATTTTTTCTGCATATAAAGTATACTCTTTATTTGAATTTCAACATTCGCATTTGCGAATGTGAAAAATTGGACATTCGTTACATCACTAATGCTTATGTAGTTCGTTTTAATGTTATGGGAACGAAGTCGCGGGTAACTACTAGTATAACAAATATTGATGACGGTTTATTGAATGCTTATAGGTTGCATGCAGTTGGTCTATGATCCATATGCGTTTTCTGTAACAATGTCAATGTTGTTCAACAACAACACGGTGTACACGAGCGGATTTTCTGGTATTTTATATGAGATTCAAACGTTTTGATCACTATAAAATTGTTTGTTGTTGTTTTTTTTTTCTGTTACATTTAGCAAAAAACCCACCCCCAGTGTGCATCCCAGTTCCGATTCCATACATTCCGAACGTGGATTTTTGTGCACTCGTTTACGACATTTACACGCCCGGTCGGAATCTTCACATGTGCTTGGATATGGAATTTCGCATCCAACGTGCGACCGTTTTTGTGCTGCAGTTCGATTGTATGCAAATGGGCTTCGATGGCATCGCGTTGGTCAAACCGGACGATGGTGCAAACACGACCGTGGCTCCGGCGCGCGAATCGACTCCGGCCAACGAAGAACAAGAAGCAGCCGATATCTTCGATCCCATCACCGAAATCAAGTACAGCTTAAATATTTCGCAGCCCATGTATGAAATTATACCAAATCAAATTCAAAGATATACAAATGTCTACAACACAACCTTAAATTAAAACACTTAGTCCAGTCAGCGAACACCAAAAACGAGATTGTAGAGTTCCCACAACATTTGTAATCATACATATCAAAAACTATCAGAAATAAAGAATAATAAACAGGAGTTACTTTTTGTAAATATTTTTTCCTCAAAACCCACCGTTTCTGAGGTAGGTACAAGCGATAAAGTGATAAACAAATATTATAAAAAAATAAAAAACCGACTTCAAAATAAATAAAAAATCTTAAACAAGAAATGCGCTAAAAAGTAACAAAATGATGGCGTATCCTTGCAGTGTCTACAACTTACAAATTATTAGGATGATACAACGTACAACTATTGTTATTTTTGGAGTTGGTGTCAGCCAAGGAAATACGACTATATTGGTACTTGGCAAAAAACGAGAATACTTTATGAAAATTATTTTTCAAATGAACTTTTAAACAATATACTCGAACTGTAACAATATCTAGCGACCTTTAATCATAACTAAACCTTTATAAGTTTTTACAAATTACCATTAATATTTATTTTCTTGACTGACACCAACTCCAAAAATAACAATAGTTGTACATTGTATCATCCTAATAATTTGTAAATTGTAGACACTGCAAGGATACGCCATTATTTTGTTACTTTTTAGTGCATTTCTTGTATAAGATTTTTTATTTATTTTGAAGTCGGTTTTTCATTTTTTTATAATATTTGTTTATGTCTCGCGTTTTAGTGATCTGAAGTTTGATAACTGATTTTATTTTCTTAAAAATAGTTAAACCTTCTAAACGCGCTGCTTATATGAGGCAGCGCCGTTAAATATTAAAAGTTACTACATCATCCTTTTTTGACCTTAAGGGTTGACATTTTTTGCTTTTAAATATAATAACAAAACTAACTCTTTCCAACAGAAAAAAAATTATCAAAATTCGATGATTCAGTTAAATGTCACTATTTCATCCCCTATTTTTATCCTTAGGGGTGGATTTTTTTCTTCAAATTGAAATGTGAACAATTAAAAGGTACGTTGTACGTAATAGAAACAAAATTATCAAAATCGGGTTAGCCAGGAAAATTAACAACATTATTTCATCTCTAATTTTTAACCCCTTATGAGTGGAGTTTTTTTTTATAAAAATGGATAGGAGATTAATTTAAAATTGTGTTCTACAAATAAAAAAAGAATTATCAAAATCGAGCTATCCAATAGGAAGTTAATATTTCATCCCTTAGTTTTCAACCCTTTAGAAGTGGAAGATTTTCCTCAAATTAAAATGGGACCACACGAGAAGCACTAGCTTTCAAATAAAAAAATAATTTTCAAAATCGAGCTATCCAATAAGAAGTTAGTATTTCATCCCTTAGTTTTCAACCCCTTAGAAGTGAACGATTTCCTTCAAATTAAAATGGGACTATTCGGGAAGCATCAGCTTTCAAATAAAAAATCATCAAAATCGCTTTAGCCAGTCGAAAATGCTGAGGTAACAAACATAAAGAAAAAAAAATACAGTCGAAATGAGAACCCCAGCCTTTTTGCGAAGTCGGTTAAAAAACGGGACGTTCATAGAACCAACTGGATAGTTACTATTGTAACGAGATTTTTCAACCCTGTATTGAAGTGCACGTTAACGGTTTTTTTTAACTCGATAGAAACGTTTGAATAATTAAAACTTATATTTACGTACACTAGGTGTATTTATCACAACAAATCACTAGTCAATCACTTATCACACTAGGTTTGTTCGAAGCGATTCAAAACACGACCTGGCTGTTCCTAGCTGTTTTGGCGGTGCTTATGCACGTACTTTGGTCGGGTGAGTTTCTAACTCAAGCGAGCTTGTCACTTTATGATGGTCGGATCTATGAGGGTCGACTTAAACGATGCCGCATCATAAACTAGAATCGATGAATGAAGCCAGATCGTGGGATTTTTTACCCCCACTTAGTAGCACAAACGCCGACAAATTGAGGAGAATAATGCCCCTTACATATGACAGGGATAGGTAACACACACTTACAAAGCGTTGTATGAGGGTAGTTTTACCCATAATTTTATCTATACGTGTCATATGGAAGGCAGTGGCGGAACTACCATACCGCTAGACCCCGCGTCGCGGGATGGGGGGGCGAAGCTTTGAGGAGCCCAAAAATTTTCAGAAAATTAGCGCCTACTAGTGGTGCTGCAGAAACGGTGCAGTAAAAAGGAGAAATTGAAAAAGGAACAGGAACGTTTAGCAAAAATACCAAAATTATCCCGTTTTCTTAAATCGTTTGCTACGATCACAGAAAATCAAAGTACTTCTAAGGATGAACAAGTGTTTGAACAAGTTTATAGCGGAAAAAATTTAGCCAACTGACTTAAAACTAAAAAATCAAAATACTACACCTAGAGATGAAGGGCAAATTAAACATGTTGATAGCAGAAGTAGCACAGCAATTGATTTGAATAACGATGAAAATACCATGAGGTTTGATCGCGGATCTGATACTAAACCGATAACAAATTAATCCAAGTGAATTTAGAATAATCGCCAAACGCATACACGCTTATGAACGGATTAAAGGTTATTTTCCCGTAAACGAGTTTGAAAATGTTCGGAAGTAAGACGAGGATTAACGAGAACCCACGAAAATTGTTCATTGAATTTAAAGTTGAAAAAAAGGATAGAGAAACAGGACTTTGGATCTGGCGATTCTCGAGTTTTTTTTTTAGTAAAAAAAATTTGATTCATAACTCATGCGCAGTTTGATAAAATGTGGCTTGATTTTTTTTCCTTCGCTCTCAACGTTAAATTCAATTAACAATTTTCGTGGGTTTTCGTTAATCCTCGTCTTACTTCCGAACATTTTCAAACTCAGTCAACTTAATCAGCTCATTAGCGTGTATGCGTTTGGCGATTATCCTAAATCCACTTGGATTGATTCATTATCGGTTCAGTATTAGATCCGCGAACAAACCTATGGTTTTCGACCAAGATGTTATGAATGAGGCTATTATGAATCTGTCGTTATTCTTAACGGACAATGCTAATTTTCAAAACAAAATATTACACCTGATATTAAAAAAAATGATAATATCAACTAACTCCTCTAGACCTCAAGGGTCTTTTAAGAAGGACCTTTCGCAAGAAAATCGGTGCTAAATTAAAATATGGGACACTAGATACAAAAAGCAAAAATGCATATAAGGTTGTGGGATGGAAAGGACATTATTCTCCTCAATTTGTCGGCGTTTGTGCTGCTAAGAGGAGGTAAAAAAATCCCACGATCTGGCTACACTGAAATCGGTTAGCATGAGTTTAGATCCGACCATCATAAAGTGACAAGTTCACTTGGAACGTACCAAATGCATCACTCGAAATCACTGGTATTCATTCACTGTCTCATTCAGATTGACTCAATTCGGCTGAGGTATTTATATATGCAAGTCAAATTACTAGAATGTTCTCGATTGTTCGATGTGAAACGTTGAGATTCTTCCAAAAACCGTAGACCGTTGAACAAGAAAACTGTTTCAATGTTCATTATTGAAGTTTCTTTGGAATGTTCAATCATTTTGCATCACTCTTCATTACGGTATGTTTACTTCCTAACTAGCCAATATCTAAAATTCCCTTCCTCCCTACATGCCATTTATTGACTGGACTAAAGACTGTGTAAGGCTTCTTATAAGATTAATTACTGGTATTGAATTATAATTTTAAAAACTAAGACATAATAATATCTATAGAACAATAAGTGTCTATCAAAAAAAATTTTCGTTCTTTTTTTTTCAGTATAAAAGAACTTGTATATAGAGTAAATATAAACGACCGACGCGAAACAAGTCTACGCTTTTCAACGTCGAGTCGTTGCATAGAGACAGCGTTCTGTTGATTTATTATAAACCAACAATTATGGTATTGAATGCCGTTTAACTTTCCAAAAATGGATTCTGGAATATACAAATAAAGCAAGCAGTAGAAATTCAAAGATTTTTTTTCTGGAAAACTATAGTCAAAGAAAACTTTTCGAAAATAAATTAAGATGTTTCAACAGAGAAAGCTAACAACAATATTATTCGCTCAGTGCCATCTCTTGTAAAGGTTTTCTACTAACGATAGAAATCTGTACAACGCATTTGCCATCATAAAATGTATACATTCCCTTGCATAAGCTATTAATTATAAATACAATATTAAATGAATATCTATTTAAATAGAACTACAGTGTAAATCGTTTATAACAACACCGGATATAATAAACAACCGGTTGTAACGTACAAAATTTCGGGCCCCGTGATATGTCTTAGATAAGACGATACATATTGGCTATAGTGAATATCGCTTATAACGAACGAAATTTGACGGTCCTCTGACGTTCGTTATAAACGATTTCTACTGTATTATATATATATACATAAATAGCCTCTATGTGTAAACGAACTTCTTTCCTCTTCCTCAGTTCACTCTTAAATTGAATTTTTCCAGAAAAATGTTTCAAATAAAAGTTGTAGGCTTTGATGAGTCTAATAGCCATAGCAAATTAAAAAAAAAAGTGGTTGCGTGTACTTATGTACGCGCGTGAGAAGTTATACTTTTTTGGTATCATTAAAAATTAGTTTTTATTTATTTTATTCAAATAATCAATTTTAAAAAATTGTAATTTAATTTTTAATAACAATAATATATATATATATATATATATATATATATTTAAAGATATAATTATTAAAATAAAAATAAGAGAATAATATTTTAATTTATATCAATAAATAATATCCAAAGGAAGCTGCTAGACGTTTATAAAATTTGTCAGGATAATTTTTCTGGTTAACAATTCATGCATGTCATGAAAACGAAGCTTCATAGAAATTGCGAAATAAAGTAAGTAGCTATTTTTCAAAGTAAATGTCTTAATCTTATTTATATGTTGTGTTACTAAATTATTATTCTAAGATGGTTGAATCATTTCGAAATCCCAGATTTCGTAATAACTAAGAATATGCATGGAATGCAGACGTCATTTTCATCATTAAACTTCAAATAGTACCTATAACAGCTACTGCAAAATTCGAGAAAATTAATAACTTATTTATCAATAATATGTGTCATTTGTATATATAATTATTTTTAAGTTAAATATAAAAATAAATATATAAGTAAATAAATAAAACAAAAATTCAAATTACGCGCGCCAAGAAACCCAGTGGTTTTGCGGCTAACCTCATTTTGTTGAGTTTTGTCTCAAGATGGCCGCGCATCTAAAAAATTCACTCTCATCATTTTTTCATAACGCGCCTAAAGAAGTATAACTTCAAAAAAATTAAATTACTCAGAAACTCCAAGAATAAAGTGAATTTTCCTGTCAACCGATTATCAATCAAAAACTTCGCGGCACAACTACATATTGTATGAAGACAAAATTCCAGGTTTGATGAAATTCGGATAAAGCTGTCGATACAATATCGCTATCATACACAGAGATTTTTCTAAAAACCTCTTTTTCCGATTCAAGAGACCTCATTTCTGGTAAAAACTCGAAAAATCGACCCGATCACAATACTCCCTATTCTATATAGTAGTAAAAGAAAGTAATAAACTGTGTCTTTTGATTGTCATCTTATGATGGGTACAAATTAAATGCGTTCGTATATGCAACAGTTATACTTATCAAGGAAATTGTTGCCTATACAAAACATAAAGGCAAGAAATCATTGGTCATTTAACGCTTGAAATGTCCCCTTTCCATATTATCTGTACGATTTGAAACATTTTTGCCCAGTTTCACCGTGGTCGTTTAAACTTATTTTCAGTTGAACCTGAACTGGAGTTAGAAATTTGAAGTATAAATTATTCTGTTTCACAGTATAACTTAAACTTCAGTTAAATGTGGTAGCACGCGTTTTTACGGAAAATTGACACAATTCAAGGTTTTTGTTTTTTTCGATTATAAATGAACTGGGAATGTTTCCTGGTGCCAGTGCTCCAACAATTTTGCATTTAAACTCATTCAGTCACTAGTAATAAAGTGAATTAGATGGCAATGAACAGCGATGGAAAAGAATGGAACATTCTTGATAATTGATTCTTGATTGTTCCATAGAAATTTTACCAATGAACATTTGAATCTCAATGATTTACAGCCAACGACTTGGAAAGTTTTTAGAAGATTCGGCAATCGAGGTTTCTGGAATACTGCGGATTGCCTATAAAAAGCAACTAAGAACACAGCATTCTGTCAGTCATTGAATGGATTCAAAGTGATTTATTCGGTGAATACAAGTGATTCAAAAGTGATTGTAAAGTGATATTTGTGATAAACTGTTTATCAACAAATTCAAATAAATAAAGTAATTTGACTTATTAAACGTTTTGTAAAATATTCATCGAATAAAAGCCCCTTAACAAAAAGTTCAAAACAGGTTTCAGTAATCCCTTAAAAATATTATAGTAAAACGACAAAGTTATTTTCTAAAAAATATTGATAATAAAGTGGCAGCATTTCTTTTGATTTTTTCATAAGATTTTTAGCAACAATTATTATTTACTTGAGTGTACGTAAAATAAAATTAGGAATAATTTAAGGCCTCTTAATAAACGCGGAACTTAGTGCTTTTTATGTTTATGTATATTATGATGACTTGTAAATGAAATGACTTGTCAAGTCAATGATTGATTTGATTTGGCATTTAAATATAAGTATTCATTTTGAGTTTGACTTTATTTTAAGTCACATTTAGTTCAAGAAGCTTGAAAATCGAGTTAAGTATATCTCTAGACATTGCTTGATTTATTTAATGAGCTTTAAAAAAGGGGAATAAATAATAGCCCATCAAAAAACGTAATTTACACGACAAATTGTCAGCTGTAAAAGTAGTAAAATTAACGACAAATTAGGTATTTAGCACGACAATTTAGATATCCTTACAAACTATTCATGTCACGACAAATTATGTTTTAAGCAAAACAAAAATAGATTTTAAAGCGACAATTGGCGACAATCGACAACCGTCAAATTTATAAATTATATTTTTCTTATTTGCACTACTTGTATACAGATGCTTATTTATTATTAAGTATTAAATAAACCAGAAATGTATTTATAGTTAATTTATTTAACAAAACAAAACGATTAAACATACATATATTAATAAGTCAAATATAAATATAATTGTAAATAAATATATTTAAGAAAATTAGTAAATATTATAATTAAATCTAATGTAAATATAATAATACAAATATAATTGTAAATAATACTGGCAATAATCAAAATAAAATAACTAAAATATTTGGTAAATAATGCACATTAAGTCATTAAACGTATAATATGAGTGAAAATGCAATATATTTGTCAATTCTCAACAATTAAAGCCTTTCGAGCTTTTGCAGGTCTTCCCCTTTTACGGTTATTACCCAATGGCATAGTCAAATTTTGAACGGACGTGGTTTGCCAGTAATTTGTAGTGCCAATGCATATTTCGATCTGAAATTGCAATAATTGCCATTTGTTTACATGTTTTGTCGTTTTATTAATTTTTTGTCGTTGTATATTTTTTTTGTCGCCTGCAATTCCAAATTTGTCGTTCTGAATACGTTTTTTAGTGGGCCGAAAAATGTAACCCCTTAAAAAAGCTTGGGCGATACTTTGTTCGCAGCGGTAAATAGTCGAAGTGTTCCATTCCAAGAACAGATGTTGACATTACCAACTCTCTAAAGGTTTAAGGCCTTGCTTAAAATATCCAAAATAATTTCTAATATAATCATTCAGTTCATATGTAAAATTCATTTTTTGCTACAAAGCACCTAAAAATCGTTTTGAGAAATGAAATTCATGGAAATATCATTGGGTCCGATTTGAAAATTTCCATGAACGCCATCAATGCCATTCAATGTAACAAAATGGACGACCGAAAAAGAATGCCGAGTATAAAATGAGAATTTATTTAGTTTCTGTTCTAATAAAATAGTCGTTCTATTAATTATCATGTTTTTGTGTCCGTTTAAAAAGCTTAAGTGGAGCTTTATTTGAAACGGCAAACACGCGAAGTGTGACAGTTAAGATATGTCATAATTAGATAATTATCAGCATTATCGGTTTGAGGTTTTGCTTCAAAATCACTTAATTATTTTTAATTTCTGATTAAATATCATGTAAAAAGTTGCCAAAAATATGTTTTCAGTGTCACCAAAAAAAATTTTCTTTTAAACGAGTTATTTAAAAAATGTCAATTGGTTAGCTTTTTATGGCCGTTGAAAAAGCTCAAGTGGAGCTTTATTTAAAGCGGCAAACAGGTGAAGTGTACCACGTACAAAACAGATGTCTACATTACCGGCTCGTTAGGTTCTTAGTAAAGGTTTGAGATCTCGCTTTAAAATTACCAATAAAATTTAAATTTCTTATTAAATATTATGTAAACATAGAAAAAGTCGTTTTTTTTTTCAAATAGAACATTTTCCGTGTCATAGGGAAAATGTTTTTTTGATAGAAAATTTAATGGAAAATCCCTGGGGTCAATTTGAAAATGTCCATGAACGTTATCGTTCACAAGCGAACGAATTTGAGTTCAATGTGACAAGATGGACGATCGAAAAAAGCTCACGGGCTCGATAAATTAAAAGCTGCTGATCTGATCGAGTGTTGACGAGACGGACACTAAGTCCGTTTGTATGACTTACAACAAGTCACTTTCATGTAGTTTCCTCGAGATTGGACTTGAAATAGAAATCACGCGATTTGATACTAGTCGAATATCAATATTTTGACAAGTCGAAGGACCAGTAAGACCAGGAGAGTGACTTCCAAGGGGAACCTGGTAAAATTGTTATTGTAGACGTTTGATCATCCCTTAATAACCTGATTGTTTCCCCTCGTTGTTTCTTTTCGTTGATGGTGTTGTTTTCTTTTCTTTTGTAGTTTTCTATGACGAGGAATGTGTGTGAATCCTTTGATGAGCTTTGCGTTGCAAATCAAATCACATAATTGATCATTTCCAAGAGATCCAACCCCTCAAATGCGCCCTGTAGTATTGATCAGTTAGTGTGTGGTATCCAGTATGTAATATATATATAGAGAGACAATGAGAGGAATGGTTATAGGCCAAGTGGACAATGACCAGAGGTTTTGATTTGGTTGCATATCCAAGAGAAACAAACGTTAAAACCTTGGTGGCATTGTGATGATTATATATTAAACACGGAGGTGAACCGAGTTGCGGTTTTGTTCGGAAGTCAATGCGGTTAATTGGTTTTTATTTCTGTTTGTATTTAGGTAGTAGATAGTGCGGAGAGTTGACGCTTGGTCGACATGGTCACTATGAGTTCTGACAAATTCGGAACGCGACACAAAGTGGATCGGACCGACATTTCAAGCAGTGGCAATAACAGTGCGTCGCCGGCGAATAACAGTGCCGGAAGCAGTGCGCTGAATGCGGTCGACGCGATCACGTCGTCGGTGACGGCGACGACGCCGCTCGTCGTCTCGATCGCGCTCAACGACGAGCCCGTCAACGTTCCCAATCATCTGGTCTACGCGAAAATGGAGCGAATCGTCGAGAAAATGCAAGACGAGGTCAGTGGCGTGCCCGTGCGCACTGTCAAAAGCCTCATGTCGAAAATTCCGTCAGTCTTCACCGGGTCCGATCTCATCATGTGGATGGTGAAAAACTTGAAAATCGAACAAACCGAAGCCCTGCACCTTGCCCATTTGATGGCCGCCCACGGATACTTCTTCCCAATCGACGACCATATGCTCACCGTCAAAAACGACAATTCATTCTATCGATTTCAAACGCCATACTTCTGGCCGTCTAACTGCTGGGAACCCGAAAACACCGACTACGGTAGCTAATGCACCTAGATCAGTGGTGGCTCGTTACAAACACTACGGATATATATATATATATTTGTAAAGACCCCTAAACATACAGCAAATCATTACCAACCACTTAATTCATTAACGCCTAAAAAATATTGCAAATCTAATCAGTCGAATGCAAAAATCGGTTAACCTGGTCATCCCTACAACTTTCCGCCACTTTTAAGCTTAAGTACGATAAATTTCAGTTATATTGAAAAACTGTTTTTTGAAAATTTTTGAACAGCTTAAACTGCCAAGTAGAATAAATGTTTATAAAGTTATATATTAGTTGAGTAATCTTGGAGTTTTCTTAAAAGAAATACTCTTTACCAACTACTTATATATATATAAATATACATACAGTAACAATGGCGTGCGCGCCGCGCAAATCCGAACGGCCGACATAACCGCGCGCGCCGCGCAACTATTATAATATACAGCGACAGAATTCGGTGCGCGCGCACAACGCGCAATTTTGAACGTCCGAACATGTCAAAACATGAAACATTAGAAACATTTTAAAAATTTGTTTTGGGTTCTTAATTTTTAAATATCTTTGGAACGGCTCGAAAGATTGTCTTCAAAATCTAATTAGATCTAAGTCTCAATGAACCGTTTAAAACGCCATACCGGGCCCGAATCGGTACTTTCATTCTTGAGATGTCGTACGGCAAAATTTTAATTACTCACACACGGTGGAATCGAACTTTCCGCTACTTTTTAGCTTGAGTACGATATTTTTCAATTATATTGAAAAAATCTTCTTTGAAAATTTTTGTACAGATTAACTGTCAAATAGAATACAAGTATATAAGGTTATATATTGATTAGTTAAGTAACCTTGGAGTTATCTTAAATATATATACAGTAACAATGGCGTGAGCGCCGCGCTTATCCGAACGGCCGACACAACCGCGCGCGCCGCGCAACTATTATAATATATATAGCGACAGAATTCGGTGTGCGCGCACAACGCGCATATCTGAACGACCGAACATGTTGAAACATTAAAAACATTTTAAACATTTGTTTGGTTCATAATTTTTGAATATCTTTGGAACGACTCGAACGATTGTCTTCAAAATCTAATTAGATCTAAGGCTCAATAAACCGTTTAAATCGCCATATCGGGTCCAATCGGTACTTTCGTTCTTGAGATGTCGTACGACAAAATTTTATTTACACACACACGGCGGAATTGTCTCGACGGGACTAGTCTGAATGTCTTCCTAGGACGTCAAAATGTACAACTTCTCACACTCTTAGCTTGTAACTGAAAGTTGTCATAGTGGGAGATAAAAATCTCAGTAGCTTCGTTCGCGGGTCTCACTCTGAACCGATTACGAATCAGTTCAAAATAGATTCAGGGTTATCGTAGAGCACAGGCTAAGTTATAAACAAGTACAGGATTTTTACTCCCGCGAACGATTTAGAACTGTTCCGAATTAGACGACGACTAACAAGAACTCACGAAAATTGTTGATTGAATTATACGTTAACATCGATACTGGATAAGATTTATCAAACTGCGCATTAGTAAGAGAATCGATTTTTTCGTCCTAACAAAAATCCGAGAATCGCTAGAATCAATTCTGAATCGATAACGAACGCATTTCATGTGAACCACAAACATCGGACTGTTACGAACAATTCTGGATTCACGCGAACGCTCTTTTTTAAAACGCGCATGCGAATAGTCCTGAATTGGTTCAGAATCGCGAACGAAGTTTTTAAGTCAAATAAACAAATCGTTAAATGTTTACTGAACAATTTTATTCAACTGTTATTACGGTTATGCAAGTTTACATAATGCTAACCCCATGTCATGGCCTATTTTTTGCATTTTTTTTTCAGGACTTCTTTGACGATTAATAAAAAATATAGAACTTTGAACTTTCTGTGATTTATTTATCAGGGTTTCGGTTGTGTGTAAAAAAATGCTCAGGCTTAAATCTATGTAAGAACATGAGGGGTAAAAAATGGTTTTTAAGTGTCTCCATGATTTTCATGAAGCAGAGAGAAGACTGAGAGAGCCAGATTGCATGAATACATTTGCTGCCATCTACTCCGACTAGGAGTGTTTGGAATTATTCCTTAGTCAGTTTGTGTTTTTTTCTCCACCGTTCTACACTCGAAACGTCTGCCATAGAGAAGGTTCTCTCTGTCAAAACATACGACTTATCTATGCTCATGAGAGAGAAAAAAAGCGTTCCGAATATGTTTCGACAGAGAGAACCTTCTCTATGGCAGACGTTCCGAGTGTAGAACGGTGGAAAAAGAAACACAAACTGACTAAGGAATAGTTCCAAACACCTTTACTCGGAGTAGATGGCAGCACGTTTATTCATGCGATCTGGTTCTCTCAGTCTTCTCTCTGCATGAAGGCACTCGTTTGTTCTTTATCTACACTTTTTACACTCGGAACGTCCAAAGCACTAAAGCCTCGCTCGTTTCTCTATGGCTTTAGTCGTTCCGAGTGTAGAACAGTGGAGAAAAGTGTAAACGAGTGACTAAAGATTAGTTTAAAATTTCGGAGTAGGGGACAGCACGTGTAGTCGTGCGATCTGGCTGTCTCAATCTTCTCTCTGGCTTGAGTTACAGACTCACTCAGGCACGTGCATAAGCACCGCTAGGCAGCGTGGGGCGAGATTTAAACGGTCGTGCACGGACATGGTCGGGTTGTGAGTCGCTTGGAATGAACCTTGTATTGAATGTTTGTGTAAGGAGGCAGTGCCTCCATAGACGAGCCACCACTGACTTAACATAACACCCAATGTAATCTAAATGAATTTCAGCCGTATATTTATGCAAACGCACAATGCAGAACAAAACCCGGTTAGAACTCGCTGATTACGAGGCGGAAAACTTGGCTCGACTACAGAAAATGTTCTCGCGAAAATGGGAGTTTATATTTATGCAGGCGGAGGCTCAGAGTAAAGTCGATAAAAAGCGTGATAAACTCGAACGGAAGGTGTTGGATAGTCAAGAACGGGCGTTTTGGGATGTTCACCGACCAATGGTAACCATTTGCAAATATTATTTCTAACAAATGTTTTAATGGAACTTAATGGAATTGAAGCCTGGCTGTGTTAATACGACTGAGATCAACATTAAGAAAGCGTGTCGTATGAATAAAGCTGCCAATGCGAACAAATATATTCAAGGGGTTGGAAAGCCCGTGGCGCCAATCGATCCTCAATCGGACAATCCATTGGGACAGTTAAAAAAGCAAAATGCTCGCTTAAAACTGCGACTGGAGCGACGAAATATCAAAATATCAAAAGTAGCCGAAGCGTAAGTAATATTTGATTTCATAAGTTCACTCTTTTGCTTTGGGTTGTCAAATGCAACTTACAATACACTACTCTATATGTTATTTCCACACCAGTGAGGTTTTTTCGCGGATCTAATACTGAACCGATAACGAATCAGTCCAAGTGGATTTAGGATAATCGCCAAGCGCATACACGCTTATGAACTGATTAACATTGTTAATTGATAAACGTTAAAGATAGAAAATCTAGTCACATATTATCAAACTGCGCATGAGTAAGAGAATCAAATTTTTCGTCCTAAAAAAAACCCCGAGAATCGCTAGATTCAAAGTCCCGTTTCTCTATCCTTTTCTTTCACCTTTAAATTCAATTAACAATTTTCGTGGGTTCTCGTTAATCCTCGTCTTACTTCCGAACATTTTCAAACTCGTTTACGGGAAAATAACCTTTAATCAGTTCATCAGTGTGTATGCGCTTGGCGATTATCCTAAATCCACTTGGACTGATTCGTTATCGGTTTAGGATGGGATCCGCGAACAAACCTTAGATCACTGCATTAATATCTTGTCAGTCGTTTTGTTATGAAAACGTAACATCTGTTCATAGGGCAAAGATTTTTTCTTAAGATTAAATGACCTGTTTGTTATTTTAATCCTCAATAATAACACTATTATAGAGATACGTAATATAAAAATAGCACTAGGGTCTATTTGACCCCAGTAACTTAATATTGTGTCTTATATTCAAAACTTCTACTTCAACAGTACATCAGGAGCCACGTTTGAATCGTTTAAAGAAAGAAACTCCGATTCAAAAACATCATGGGGGTCACTGTGACCCCAACATCGCAAAAATTGTTTTTTCTTAAAGTCCCGTTCAAATCGTTTTGAAGATAATCTGATTCAATCATTTCATGGGGTCATTGTGACCCCAAAAACGTAACACATGTTTCTTTTAGAAACAACACTTAATAGTCACGTTTGAACGGTGTAAGGGAAGAAACCCCTACTCAAAACGCCAAATTAATTTTTTTCTCTAAATTTATTTGAAAGCTCTGCAACCGTTTGTGAAAGGAATTGTTGATCCTGGAAGAAAAGTAGGAATAGTGATTTCTTTAGGACTCATTCCTCCCCGCATTGCAGCCTTAGGCTTATTGTACTCTTGTTCTGTTTCCTTGTTAGACATTCTCGCTTATTCCAGATTCAGTATTCTGCCTAGCAGAAGCAGTCCCTGTACTAAGCTTTTTGCGCGATTTGTGCCTGTTTAGGCGTCATTTATCCTATATAGGTGTCGCCCCTCTTTATAATATTAATATGGATATATTAAGGGTAGGTAAAGGTAACAGTAATATTTGGTTTGTTTCAGGTGTATAAATTATTACGAGCAATATGTAGAATACGATTACTTTTTGGTGTCGCCAGAGCAATCAAATCCTTGGACGACCGACAATCCAGAGTTTTGGGAGCAGGAGAAACAAATCAAAGATATATCAGTGAGACGTGTGAAGCGCTGGTCGTTCAGTTTGCAGGAAGTGTTGCAGGACCCGGCGGGACGGGAGCACTTCATGAAGTTTCTCGATAAGGAGTTCAGCGGCGAGAACTTGAAGTTCTGGGAGGCCGTGCAGGAGCTGAAAGCACTGCCGCTGTCGGCGGTCAAGGACAAAGTGCAGGAGATATGGAACGAGTTTCTCGCACAGGACGCCAGCTGTCCAATCAACGTCGACTCTCATTCATATGAACTAACCAAAAGGAATATTGAAAATCCTGATCGGTGGACTTTCGATGCTACCGCTGTAAATAATTGCACGGTTTATGATATATGGGATGTGATAATTTTTTTTTTATCTTTTGTTACAGGCTCATGTTTATCATTTGATGAAAAGCGATAGCTATTCGCGATATTTACGCTCTGACATGTACAAGGATTTCTTGAACAATTCAAAAAAGAAGGTAATATTTTTGGGATGGCTGGTAGTTTAGAGGTATCAGTCCATGAGTGCCGAAAACTATTCTCATAATGTATATATATATATATATAACGGCAGCCCCTAGGCAGGTGCTGGCTTTCTTTAAAAGCCTGGAGCTCCCCTAGTAAACACAGAGGGTCACATCATAATAGACCTCCTTGGTCGCAGTGATAAAAGGAAGGAATATTGTGGGACTCGTAAAACGGAAAAAAAGAAGAATCAAAATGGCCGCCATTTTGGCAGTTAAATGAACTGTTTATGCGTATAAACAATAACCAACGCTAAACGCCAATTTCATCCAATATGGAAAAACCGTAGTTGTCTCATCATCTGAGACAATTAAGCTGATGGAAATTTCATAAAATTTTTATAAAATACCCCTAGGTGCTAATAAATATTCGTATTTAAGACTCCTGACGACAGCTTTGTGTCTTATAAAAGGCTTATAAAATCAAAACGACATCAATTACAACCCTGTTTTTTTTTAAATTGAGACAACCAAATGTTTAAATAATTACATTAATATATAATATTTAAGACATACCAAGTTTTTACATGCAGAAAATCCTCGATAAATCCAAATTATTTTAGTAGAGACCAAATCCACGCAAATGTTTTTTTTTCCCATTTTTATATTTATTAAATGTCAAAATATTCCGAATGTTATTCAAAACAAATATCCAATAGTCACAAAAAAACATTTTCAATCACTCACTTCGACTTAAGTACGGGAAAATTCGGGATAAATCAGGATAATGTTAAAAATGTCCCACTGGCCACGGGCAAATGGCATACTGCTTGAACGCGCAATGACGGCGCAAACTCCGACCACGGCACGAAAGTCAAACTCGAATTTTGAAATTTAAAAAAAAATAAAAACATTTCGAAAATTACTTTTATTGGTTTTTCCTATATATTTCTTTAATTCAGAAGAGTATATCAGTATTTAAGGGACGTTTTAAATAATTTTTCACCTTTGATGTTAAAAACGTTTTAGGTCCGTTTTACATGGGACAAACCTCTTATAGGTCATGGAAGTGAAACTATTTTTGTGTTTGTAAATCTTTTATTCGTTCATATCTTGATATTAATACATAATATAAGGTAACCTAATACTCTAAATGAGTATTAAGAAAATAATTTGAGTGCGCTTCTGGACCACCCACTAGAAGTATAACTTCTTTCGCTATCTATGTATATGTAGCATAGGTTTTCGCATATTAATCAATATTTTAGAATTTATTCATTGTTTTCATTATCGGTTACATCAGTTATTACTGTAATAGATTGTAAGACTGAAACAATAGGCTTATGATAAGAACAACGGGCAATGAGAGAAAGAAAATGTACGGGCTCGCTTGCTCCTACAGTGTATCTAGATCTATACAAACTCTCGACCCTAGACGTTAAACGTGGGGACGCACAAAGATCCGTACAAAAGGAAATCGGAGAATAGGAAAATAATCGGAAATATAAATCTGGGAAAAAATGTTTTTGTCTAATCATATATAATCAGATCTGAAAAGGTATGATCATATATAATTATATATGATTAGATAAAAATATTTTTTTCCGAACAATCACTTACTACAAGCAAAAGCACATTTTTCGAGAGTTTTTTTAATAAAAATAAAATAAAATAAAAACTCCAAGTACAACGATAACTAAAAAGATATTACAATAGGTTCGTTCGCGGATGTGATAATGAATCGGTAACGAATCAGTTCAAGACCGATTTAGGATCATCGCCAAGCGCATGCAAGTTTATGAGCCGAGTTACGGTCCGATATTCGCGGTTCACACGAAATTAGTTCGTTACCGATTCATAATTGGTTATAGCGATTCTCAGATTTTTGTTAGGATGAAAAATTCGATTCTCTTACTCATGCGCAGTTTGCTAAATTGTGGCTAGTTCAAAATCCAGTTTCGCTGTCATGCTGCGTTCACACGAGTTAACTTTAGTTGCCCGATTTTAGTTGATCAACAAAGGTTGAATGAAGAACCTCGTGTGAGAACCGTAATCAACTTTTTAGTGGATCAAAAAAAGTTTGAACGAGTCATCACACTAGGTTGTTCATTCCACTTTTGATCGATTAACTAAAGTTGACTCGTGTGAACGAAGCATCAACTTCAATTCATGTAACAATTTTCGTGGGTTTTCGTTAATCCTCGTCTTACTTCCGAACATTTTCAAACTCGTTCACGGGAAAATAACCCTTAATCAGTTTATTCATAAGCGTGTATGCGTTTGGCGATTATCCTATTTAATCACTTGGATTGATTCTTACCAGTTCCGGATCAGTACCGCGAACGAACCTAATATGAGTGAGTGCCCGACAAAAATATTTTTGTCTAATTATATATAATTATATATGATTAGAAATAAATACTTTTTGTCGGGCAATCATTTATATTGTAATATTTTTTTACTTATCACTATACTTTGTGTTTTTTATTGTATTTTATTTAGTTTTTATAATAATACTGTCGAAAAATGTGCTTTTGCTAGTTGTAATTGATTGCCCGTGAAAAATATTTTTTCTAATCATATATAATTATATATGATTACACCTGCCCAATTTTCAGACCTGATTATACATGATTAGATAAAAACATTTTTTCCCGGGAACACAACTCTCTCTCTCTCTCTCTCTCTCTCATTCTGTCTTTATCAACGTATATCTCCCCTCTCAACTTCGATCACACTTTTCGTAACGTTTCTGTAACACATTCACCAGTTTACTTTCCAAGTGCACCACGCGTAAAGAATTTATACTTCAAAAACAGTTAAAATCAATTTTTCTACAAAAATAAGAGACATACACAGTGGGGACGAAGTTTCTTTATTGGGTTTAGAGTGAAATCGTGGAGGCAATAACGTATTGAAAAAGCGACCAGACGACGACCTTCCCTCTCTTGCTCTTTAATTCTGTTCTCTCACTTTTTCTACTTTCTTATATTCACCGCTTACTAACACGGATTGGTGAAATGAAGTGTGCCGAGTGAGATAGACTCAGATAGTTTGTTATAATCATACCAAATTTCATCTAAATCCGTCATGTGGTTTACGCGTGATGTGGCCATAGACAAACAATAATTTAAAAAATTGTGAATTAAGCCTTCGTTTTGATAATTATGACTATTATATTACTTTTTAAGGATTTATATAGCGAAAGAAAAAAATATATTTATTATGAAAACCAAACACTTTCACATTCCTGAGATTATCAAAATCAATTGTCAGCGTTTTGTGTGAGATATTCCAGGACAAACTTATTATAAAGACATTCTTAAAAAAACTCAATCACAAAAGTTTTCAGTACTCATGGACCATTGCTTCATAGACTACAGGTTTGTTCCAGATGAAAATAAAATTGTGCATTATACTTTACAAGTCATGCGCAATGTAAAATTTTAACCACTTGTTATTGTCTTTTACTATTATATAGTATAGGAAGTATTGTAATCGGGTCGAATTTTCGCCGAAAATACACGCTTTAAAGCTCTCTGAGTCCGACCAAGTGGTTTTTACAAAAATTTCTGTGTGAGACAATGATATTTTATCGAAAGCTTTATCCAAAGTTCACCAAACTTGGAATTTTGATTGAAAATTTCGAAAACGACTCAAACGATTTTCCTTAAACTTGCTTTAGTTCTTAGACTCATCAAAGTCTACAACTTTTATTTGAAACTTTTTTTTTTTTTTTGGGAAAATAAAGGGGAGATGTGGGAAAGACGGTGGGTTTTAGTATTTACAAACTGTGTAGGCATAATACTTTGTATACACAATATTTATATATTTTTTTAACAAAGAGCGAGTTTCATGTAAAAAAAGTTCTGTGACGCGTCGCAGCAAATATCCACTGCGCATGGCTTGTATTGTACAATGAACGTTTTTATTATCATCTCGAACAAAGTGTATATGATAATTTAGATGTTAATGATTGGATTTAATTTACAGACTTCCATGAAAGGAATACGTTCAATCGTATCATTTTCAGCTCGAAAGGAAAACGCCACGACTTAGTTACCTAATTCCCAAATCCTGAAAAAATTTCTCAATTTTAATTTGAAAATTCATCATATATACATTATACATATTATATATATAAAAGTATATACATATAGAACATATAATGTAAATCCTGATCATCCAAATGTTGGTTACAAAGTTGATTTTCTATACTCAAAACAATGAGGTTTTTCCGATTGGGAAAATCTTCATTATTAGTGTATTTATTTAAAACAAACAAAACGTTTATCGATAATTAAACCCAATATGTTTGAGAAAAGCCAAAGAGACGATGTATATGTCATTGTTAAGTATGAAAATCTCATGCTTAAACATTTTAAATAAACAAAAATTTAAAAAACGCACAGAGAATTTTAGAAGTCTAGATGATTTTCTTGTAGAAAATGTGTATATGAAACATTCCTTGATATTCATTAATTTTTAGCTGAGCGTAGAAAATTCTCCACTTCGTTCTATGCAATGTTTAATTTATTTATAAACGTTTTGTCTACGACTCAAATTTTTGTTTTTACTGTTAAGGCCCATAGATGAAACATTTACAAAGTTTATTATCCTTCTATGTCTGTTGTTAATATTTTTAATTTTATTAAAAATAAAAAAAAAATATATAAATCAGGAACCTATTTACGTGTTTTATTTCCTTTTTGAAGTTATACTTCTTTAGGCGCGTTATGAAAAAATGATGAGAGTGACATTTTTAGATGACGCACAGTGTGGTATTTGACTTCAAAACCTGGCCAAAAATGGATTTTTAAAATTTCGTTTTACAAATCCCAAATTACATTCCTAGAAGAGATAAGGGTTTAATGCAACTAATGGCGGAACCCTCACAGTCATAAAATGAGTTATTTCGTCCTAGGATCATTCAAAAGTTTGCCTTCGTTCGTTTTGCTTGTCTGTTTTATCATCTTCCGAAATTTTAGTGAAATTAAAAGTGTTATAATTTTCACTTTTAAAAGTTTTTCGTTGGTTTTTATGATGCATTTTCCTACACCAGGTTTGTACTTTATATTAATATAAAATTTATGACAAAAAATGTATTTCAAAATTTTCTATAAGCATACAAAAAGGCCCGTGAAAAAACTGTTAAAATTTCATCATTTAGAGTTTCGTTAAGGGTTTTGTTATATGATTAAGCATGATTAAGCTTTGAAATTTAATTTTTATAATAAAATAAAACCTATATAAAATAATTCTAAAAAAATTAGCCGCCCATAGTCGCACGAATTTTTTACATTATTTTTTTATCCGCGCGGGAGTTTAATTTTTTTAATATTGCAGGGCCTTCTGGATTAAAGTCTATGACTCGCAATGAGTTATATAAGCATGGTTCAAGATTCAAGAGGGTCATAACTTCTTGAAAAACTTGAATCCATGGTGCAGACATTATTGGAAAAATACAATATAGAAAATATTGATAAGAAAACTGTAGCAAAAAAGAAAATTGCTACAGTTAAATATCAATTAAATAAAGATGGCTTGCTGCTCAAAAAATGAAAAATAGATTTGAAGAAAATAATAAGGATTGGATATTTTTACCTAGTACAGTTACGAAATAAAAATGTAACGATACGGAATCCTTAATACAACACTCCCTTAATTTCCGGTATTAGCCCGGGTCGTCCTTCGAAAAGATTTGAAAAATCAAGTGAAAGAAGTAAGCGACAAAAGACACTTGAGCTTCGAATTGCTGATGAAGAAAAATTAACCTACGCCATTCAAATGAAATTGAGAGAATCAGGAAAAACGAATGCCTCGAGAGTAGTTAAGGACCTAGTGAAAAGTTCAAGAAGAGCCAAAAGATACGTAACAGCTTTCAAAAACGACTTTCACTTTTGAATGCTCTAATAACTGAAGACCGAAAAAAACAAATACAAGAAAAGTTTAGATGAGAGCTTGGGCATTTGGTGGACATGTCTAAGCCGAAATTTGGGAATATCAATGATGGTAACACAAGCCACAGGTTTTTCGAAAACTATGAAGCATCAGCTGCGATAACAGGTATTGAAAAAAATTTAATTGACCGAATGAAAATTATTCTCGATGCACTGCATAGTAATTGCAAAATCAATATAAACAATTTTGAAAGCTATGCTACAAAAACGGCGGAATTATATGTTGAATTATATAAATTCTACTCAACTCTTCATAAAGTACTTAGACATGGATCTGAAATAATCGAAAATGCGATCCTTCCAATTGGGCAGCTATCAAAAGAAGCAGCTGAGGTCAGAAACAAACATATTCGAGGACTTCGAGAAAAAAATACCAGAAAATTTTCTTGAGAAAAATGCAACAGGGATATGTTAAATGTGTTGCTTTTAACATCAGACCCATTACTCATTGGCATGAGAAAAGCTAAGAATAAAAAAAGCATTTTAACATAGATGTTTTATATTTATTAGAAAAGTGTGGCAAAGTACCTACAGAAACTGATGAAAGTAGTGAATATAGTGCCAATGATAGTGACTAAAATAAAGATTTTCAATTTTCTTCTCTCTTGTATTGTATTATTCATAATAAAAATTATATTTGCTTATCCGATGATTATTATTGTTTTTTTTATTTATATTATGATACTTCTGTACAGTTATTGTATTTTTATAAAAAATATAAAAATAGTAATAACTATTTGACATTTATTTAGGATCCTTGTAATGGTTTAAAAATGAAAAAGATAGTATTGAAATTTTACATTCCATTTTTTTCTAAATTAAATTGAACGAAAAAAATTTAAATAAAAAAAATATTAAGGAAAATGTATAATTTTCCAAGCAAATAGTTCATTTTTATAAAAAAATCAAACCAAAACCGTTTTCATAGCTGTTTTATGTAAAAAAATATTTTTGGCCAGGTTTTACAGTCAAATACCACACTGTGTGACGCCCAAACAGGCTCAAATCGCGCGAGCTTAGTACAGGGACTGCTTCTGCTAGGCACCTGGAACCTGGAATAGGCAAGGATGAATGAGCAGAACAGGAGTACAATAAGCATTAGGCTGCAGTGCGGGGGGGACGTGCCCTAACCTGGTTTTCTGCTAATGGCAAAAAAAAACCGATGACCGGTCAGAGTAGAAAATTACTGGAAATGTACCACAGGGCTCAGTCCTGGGTCCGCTTCAATGGATCATCATGTACGACATCATGCTTCCTGAAAGTAGTAGTCGCGTACGCAGACGACATGGCAGTTGTGATAATTGCGAAGCATCTCGAAGAGACAAATTATGCTTTCGATATGAAAGAATCATCCAGTGGATGAAATCAGTCAACCTGGAATTAGCGGAGCACAAGACGTTAAGGGTGGAAAATCACGCCTCAACCATTTCTTCGATAATTGGGGGTGATGATCGATGCCCGAAATAACTTCAAGCAGCAGGAGCGACTCTATCACGGCTTATGTCCAACGTAAGAGGTCCGAAACAGAAGAGAAGAGCACTACTGACGTCAGTCAGGGGTTTCCGTCGGGGCTGAGACATTCAAGATGCAGGAGTCACGTAGACTGATCATAGCAGTACACCGGAGGAGTCGCAATGCTTTTTGTACAGTGTCTGAGGACATAGTAACTGTCATTGCAGGAATGCTGCCCATGGCAGTGCTTTCTAAGGAACGGCAAGCTCTATACCGCCGTAAAAAAACGACTGAGCTGAACCCTGAATAGCTCAGAGTCGAAGAACGGTATAACAGTATTCGTCGATGGCAAGTTCTGTGGGATACCGTAACGTAGAGTAGGTGGACATACCGTCTGCATGGCTAAACCGGAGACATGCCGACGTCAACTAGTATCTGACGCAAATGTTGTCGGGAAATGGTTGTTTCCGAGCATACCTACTTAGATTTAAACACGAAGAGTCTCTGGAGTGCTTGACCTACCCCGGAATTGTAGAAGATGTTTTTCGCGTGCCCTTGTTTCAACTCGCAGCGGAATACTCTGGAAACTGCACTCAAACAGAAAATCAGACCAGAGACTATAGTAAAAATGATGCTCCGATCAAGGGCAGCGTGGGATGCACATTTGCGACGGTTCTTCCAAGATCTTTGCCGGATAGAAAACGCAACTAGAATAAAGGAAGCAATAGGTTCGTTCGCGGATGTGATAATGAATCGATAACGAATCAGTTCAAGACCGATTTGGGATCATCGCCAAGCGCATGCAAGTTTATGAGCCGAGTTACGGTCCGATATTTGCGGTTCACACAAAATGCGTTCGTTACCGATTCATAATTGGTTCTAGCAATTTTTGTTAGGATGAAAAATTCGATTCTCTTACTCATGCGCAGTTTGCGAAAAATTGTGGCTAATTCATAATACAGTTTCGCTGTCATGCTGCGTTCACACGAGTCAATTGTAGTGTGGCCGTTTTTATTAGTTGATCAGAAACATTTGAATGAAAAACCTCGTGTGAGAACCGTAATCAACTTTTTAGTGAATCAAAAAAAGTTTGAACGAGTCATCGCACTAGGTTTTTCATATCCACTTTTTATCGATTAACTAAAATCGGTTAACTAAAGTTGACTCGTGTGAACGAAGCATCAACTTCAATGCATGTAACAACTTTCGTGGGTTTTCGTTAATCTTCGTCTTACTTCCAAACATTTTCAAACTCGTTCACGGAAAAATAACCCTTAATCAGTTCATAAGCGTGTATGCGTTTGGCGATTATCCTATTTAATCACTTGAATTGATTCTCTCTGTTCTTTACCAGTTCAGGAGCAGTACCGCGAACGAACCTAATAGCTTCGAATACAAGACGGAAGAGCATCGGCTAGAGTATTCCCTAACGGCGGTTCCGCGGGGGAAACAGAGACGCAGAACACAGAGGACGTTTATATTTCCGGGAATTTCCGAGTCGTCCGACATACCAGTCACAACATCCCTTATGATACGTAAAAAATATTTTCTCCCAACCTCTGGTCAAAAAAAAATATTCTAAAAACCACTTTTTTGGATTCAGGGGGCTTCAAAACGTGTATTTCCCGTGAAAGCTCGAATTCAAAAATTCGACCCGATTACAATACTTCCTTTACTATATCGTAGTAAAAATGGAAAAATGGAAAAAAAATCAATCCAATCGTTCATAAATTTTTTTTTAATACTTTTTTTTTGTTTATTAGGAATTGAGCACAAAGTGCTCCTAGCCTAAATTATTGCGCCTTTTAAAAATTAAAATATAGTAAAACAAAGAAAATACAAAATAGAAAAATGAAACTTTAGAAAAATAAAAAGAGATAATATATAAAAAATAAATAAATAAAAATGTTCATATATAATATTTCAAGTAAAACCTACTTTTTGGGTTTACCGAACCTGGGTTCGGTGTCGATGCCGATTGTCTTTTAGCCCCTGGAAAGATTGTGATCACAAAATATTAATATGACTGTAAAAATAATAATTAGACATAAAAATGTGTTTATTTATTATTGATTAAGCATAATACAGAATCAAAATACAGAATTAAAAAATTTATAAAATCAAAATTTATACATTATAATCTTTGCGACATTTGTTTGTATTAATTAATGATTTATTATTATTAATATTAAATTTTTTTTTAAATAATTAAATATAATACATGCACGAAGGTAGAAACATTCACTTACTATTTTTTGTCGCTGTTTCATGTAGTTATATAATAATATCGAATATTAATAATGTATCAATTAATTATTGATCATTTGCAGTGACATATTTATTTTATTTTATTTTTTTTTTTACTTTTTTATGTTATTTTTTTCAGGACCTGATATATATCAATTGTATAAAATCAACTCACTTCATTCATATTTAAAAAAAATTATATAAGAAATAAGCTAAGTGCTTTTAGTTTTTCGATTAAAAACGGGAAATTATTACAAATTATATAGTCTATAATATGTACAAATGACTCGAATTTTGTGAACGACCAGCATCGGTGTGACCTCCATAACAAACGAGGCAATGGCTGCAAAAGTGTCATTAAAAAAAAAAAAATCCCCATACCCCCAAGGGGTATAATTAATTTTCTAAACTTTTATAAAATATGTAGAACAAGTTTGCAGATATATAAAGCTTTGGGACGCCTCTCGTGGAACTTTTTTAAGAGTTGGGGAAAAAAAAAGTTTACCCCCTTAAAAATTTCTACCCTTGCAGGTTGAGTAGAATTTGATTATTAAAAAAATAAAACATAGTTTTGACTCATAGAGGGCCATCGAAATCATCCTCCATGTATATCATCCAACTTTTACCAGTTTCACAATGACCGTTTAAACTCAAGTTCAGCTGAACCTGAACTGAAGTTTAAACGTCCACTGTGAAACTGGGCATTACAATCTTAAAAAAAATACTTTAAAAAATGGCAAAATTACTAGTATGGCAAAAAATTAACCAATGAATTTTAAAAAAAAGGTACTCTATGCAATAATTTATTATTAAAACTAGCCAATACCCGCGACTTCGTCTACGTAGTTTATTATGTTAAGAACATATTTAATGTACTTATAACTAATAAAATTGAAAGCAAAAATATATTTAAACAATATAGACAGTATTAAAAAGGAGTGTTGAAATGTAATTTGATTATTGTTGTAACTTAAAATGTATTTTGAATTTGTATTTACAGTAAAATAAAAAAAATAAATGTTAAAAGAAAAATTTAAAAAACAAAAAATTTTTTTTATAATTTCTCGCTGAGCTGTATGAATTATAAAGTCGTACGCTCAAATATGAAATAATCAGTAGGCAATGGACGGAGAAACATCCTCTCTCCAGCCCATGCGCATCACACCGTTTGCCCCACTCTATCAAAGCGACGAAAAATTCACCGCTTAACGCGGTTGGCTTGTAAAACTCGCAATTTTTAAAACTTTAATAACTTTGTTTTTGATGAAGATATCGTGATGATTCTTTTTTTAGATAAAGACCAAGTGTAGTATAACCAATAGTACCAAGAGCAGTATAACAAAAAAAAATTGATCGAAATCTATCTAGTCGTTTTTGAGTTATTAGCGAACAAAGGATAACCGCTATCATTTTATTTATATAGATTAAGGAATCAAAAAATCGTTTTTTAGAAATACTGTATCTGCACAAAAATGGAGTACTTTTAGTCATTGCCTTGTTTGTTTCTACACGAACCGTGCAAGTTCGTGTCCGACAAAAATGTGGAAATTTCAAACTAATGGTCGAGTCAATGAAGGATTTTACGTTTTGGTCCTCAGACGTTGCTCCGATTTTGGTAATTCTTTTATAAAAAATGTTTGTTTATGTATATTATTTGCAATCAGAACCGTAGGAATGTACCCAAATAATTATTTATATTGTTTAAACAATATGAACAATTTATATGGCACAGCAAATTTTTTAAGGAATTTTTAAAAATTTTTTTTTTGTATTTGTTGTTTTTTTTTCATACAACTTATGGTCGCTATCTAAACATTAGCGCGGAATATATTTTTTTAAAGTATGTTCCACCAAATCGATTTCTTCGATTTTTGTGGTAAGTAGGTACTTGATATTTGCATAAAATATATTTTTTTGGTAGGTGTCAACTAAGAGGGAGGTATAAAAACAGCCCCTTAAATATTTTAATAATTTTTTTACTGCTTAAATATGAGCACCAAAAAAATACAGAATATCTTATTGATTTGTATGTTATTTTGAAAATTTTGTTCCGTTATCTTTATTAGTTTTGGAGGAAAAAATTTTTAAGCTAAGGGTTGTAACCCCTCTAGCTCCGATAATAGAAGGGGTAGCGGTCTAATATTGAGTATACTTACAACTCCTATATTAAACAATATAAATATTTAATTGGGCGCATTGATTTGTTTCTGATGTCATAATTATATACAAAAAGAAATATTTAATAAAAAAAAATCATCTAAATCGGAGATGTCTCAGAGGACTAAGACGTTGTAAGGATTTTGTTGCTTTATTAACTCGACTATATTTGAACAAAAATAGCAAATTTCGAGATTCAAAAAAAATTAAAAAATTAAAAAAAAAAAAAAAACGACAAATATACAAATTCTTTTATCCGCACTTATACACACACTAATATTGGTATGGTTGTCCATAAAATTTGAAAAATATCTTAAAAAATTCATCCGTACTTAAATTACTTGTTCTGGCACTCTCACAATACAGACATACATTATTGAATTTTTGGCGATGAGAATGCAATAATATATTAACCTTTTTTTTTCTTTTTTGTTATATTTAAACATCAAACAATAATTTTA
Organism: Sisyra nigra; assembly: GCA_958496155.1. Taxonomy (NCBI): domain Eukaryota; kingdom Metazoa; phylum Arthropoda; class Insecta; order Neuroptera; family Sisyridae; genus Sisyra; species Sisyra nigra. Next base: position 15,739,715 of record OY292319.1, on the reverse strand, counting down.
TTGTGCATTACTTTAAATATTTCTTCTGTTTTATAAATATTGACTTCAATATCAAAGCCAGATGTAGGAACAATATGAGAGAAATTCCCACAATTGTTTCATTGATCTCTGGACTAACAACTAATATGTCTATTTCTCTAGTATTATTCCAAAATGAAGTTCTGTTCAACAAAAAATCCTTTATGATCGTGAACGAATCGTAACCATTTTAGTGCTACCTACTGACTGTAGCATTAGAGCAGCTAAAATCCAGTTCTTGCGAATGTCCATTTCAAAATCGATCAATCGATGCCTGTCTTAAAGTTATAAAATGACACCAGTTGGCGCTATTAGCGTATTTATCAGAGTGGGGATTTTCTACGTTGTATACATAAAACAGGGATCAATAAATTTTTTTTTTACTTAAAATAAATCCTATTGGCCACCAATTGGCGCAGTGGCTAAAGCAGTACTTCTATCCACTTCATGCGTCAAGTGATACGGGTTCGATCCCCGTTGAAACCTAGACTTAAGATCCTAGAACTAAGATTAAAATTGACCAACAAAAATTTTCTGTGTTTAAACAATCGTGATATAACCTTAGCTGTTAAAGTGACTTAAAACACCCCAAAAAAAATAATCCTGTTTCTAAGCCTCTAATTATTTTGTGTCCCGTTTCCATCTGATCCACAAGCCAGGAACAGATTTTCATGACCAATTTATCAACAGTTGCAACAGCATTTTTCGTGGAATATTATTAGTCATCCTAGAGCAGTGGTCGGGGAACTTTTTTTACCATTACCCCAAAATAATGTAGCATAAGTCGATATTATCCCCTTATTTTGAAAATATTTTACAAATTTTCTTAAAAACCAATTGCATTAGGGATCTGAAACTTGCAGGATCTTATTATTTAATTAATACCTACAAACTCTCCAAGTATCGTTTAAATATCTTCCGGGGGCAAATTCACCATACTTATACCCCAAGAGTCTTTATACTTTATTTATTGAATTAATTGACACGAAAAAAAAGTTGTATGAAAGCAATAAGTATAAAATTCACAAAATAAAATTCTCATATTAGAACAAACAAAATTTAAGTAATTGAAAACTTCCCCACTTTAGGTTTTGAAGAATTAAAAATTGGGGCTTTTTGACGTAGGAACGATTTCAATAAAGTCTTCGGCCATACTAACACGCTTATAAAACACCCATGATAAGAAATGTCCTTATTACCCCCAAAAACTTCATTTTTACCCCATTTGGGGTAATTTACCCCGGTTCCCCGACCGCTGTCCTAGAGTCACCTTATATATACTCCAATTATCGAAAAAAGGTCCAACTTAAATTACGTAATAAATTTAAGGTGGGGGAGTCAAATAAGATTGTTACTCTATGTTATATGGAGATTTTTCAATAGGTTCGTTCCATGCGATTCAAAACCCGACCATATACGAACATTTTCGAACGTTTAAATGCACGTGCCTTGAGCGAGTGAGTCGGTAACTCAAGCGAACTTGTCACTTTATCACGGTCGGATCTAAACACGTGCTAACCGATTCTAGTTCTTGACGCGGCATCGTTTAGGTCGACCCAACGGCCGAACTGATGGTAGACTTGCGTACAAAGTAATTTCAAACAGTTATTTCACATTTTCAATGTTCGTGCACCACCAAGTCATGACGATTGGAACAAACCTAATGTTTGTACGTGATACGTCAAAATAAATATAAAAGTGGGTAAATATTTTGTTAGAAACTGTTTTATGGGAGTCAAAAATTTCTTCTAAATGCGTTATGCATAATTTATATGTAGCTCCTAAGTAATTTACACAACCAACATGAAGTTGGTACGTAAAGAGATAACTTCATGCCTCTACATAAGTATAAAAATCTGGTTTAGGTTAAATGGTTTTATCTGAAAAATATCATCGATAGATTAAAGATTGATCGATTTTATGTGGAACACCTCGTCGAGTAGTTTCAACTTGAAATTTCTGGTCAGTTATAGATTTTGGTCGAATTACAAAATTAGTTTGGGAGCATCCATAAACCACAAAACTCATTTCTACGGGGTTTGGGGGAGGGGTATGCTCTCATATTATACGCAGTTAAAGAATATACTATTAGATAAGAGGGAGGGGTCGGGTAGGGGGGGTGGGCTCAAAAAGTACGGAAAACGCGTTACGTGGCTTATGGATGAATCTTTTTTTTCTTAAGCCTTTTCAACACTTACTGATCGCTATGTGTAATGTGCAATGCATGTATGTCGTCGCCATAAATTTCATAGACTTCAATAGATTCTATAGATTTCAATAGACTTCTATAGATCTAATAAAATTAGTAATAAAAAAAGTAAAAAAATTTATTGATGATGCACAGATGTGAAGCTTAAAAGGCTTAAGATGCTAAAAAAAGTATTTTTTTATGATTGACTTGTTGATAATTGCGATGCTTTTTTTCGGATTGAACGTCTGCGACAAAGAGTAACAAATCAAAACACGAGTTAACATTTTTCATTCGGGGAATTTCGTCTTCATTCGAAGAATGTCGTTTTCATTCGGTAAATTTCGTTGAAACAAACTACAATCGATTTGATTGGTCACTGTTCGGCGCGAAACAATCCTTCGCCTATCAAGATTGAACGTTGACAAATCAAAACTACTCGTTTACTAGATAAATGTTCGTTCATTTGTTAAAATAATAAAAATTTTTCTTTCATATTTGTATTGTTCGTAGAGAAAAACGATTATACAGATGCAAATCGATAGTTTATTCTAAATACATATACAAACATTTAAATACATTTATTAATTGTCCATTTGGTTTTTTTTTTTTGTTCTTCTAATTGCTTAAAACGGCCATTTTATTGTGCGTTATTTCATTTATAAAAAATTTATCAAAATAATATCCTACGTAAAATCAATTGAAGCGAAGCAACATTTATTATAGAAGTAATACAAATATGTAAGAAAAAAGGTTGTGCAGCACCATCATATCATTTCCTTTATTATTTTTTTTTTTTTTTTTTGTTAATTTAAATTTTTCTTCCTTTGGCTTTATTCAATAACCATGATTGATGTGAATAATACTGGTTTATTCATTGGATTTATGTGAATTGGTAAAATGGTCATTTGGTGACGATACGTTTGGAAGAGAGATTTGGTGAGTGTGTGTTTTCACAGATTTGGATAAAAAATTGTTGACTGAGTAAATAAGTAATGACAAGATCACATCACACCATCACAAAGGCTTCCTTACCACAAAATAGGAACGGATACTGATCAATCATTGTTTGGACGATATCTTCTAAGTACGGCCGCATTTGCTCGAAGCAACCCATGTCGCTGAACTCGATCGGAAGCAATGTTGGCCACCAGCAAATCGCTAAATTTTTACTATCCATACTATTTAATTTCGCATTCTCCGCCACTCTGCAACAAACAATTGTCACAATTAATATAAAAATGTTGTTGCGTGCACTTATGTACGCGCGTGAGGAGTTACACTTCTTTGGCATCATTAAAAATTAGTTATTATTAATTTCAATCAAATAAACAATTTTAAAAAACTGTAATTTAAAATTTAATAACAATAATATACATATATATATATATATTATCTATGCTCATGAGAGAGAAAAAAAAGCGTTCCGAGTATGTTTTGACAGAGAGAACCTTCTCTATGGCAGACGTTCCGAGTGTAGACCGGTGGAGAAAGGAACACAAACTGACTAAGGAATAGTTCCAAACAACCTCTACTCGGAGTAGATGGCAGCACTTGTATTCATGCGATCTGGCTCTCTCAGTCTTCTCTCTGGTTTATATCAATAAATAATATCCAAAGAAAGCTGCAAGACGTTGATAAAATTTGTCAGGATCATTTTTCTGGTTAACAATTCATGCATGTCATGAAAACGAAGCTTAATAGAAATTGCGAAATAAAGTGAGTAGCTACTTGTCAAAGTAAATGTGTTGATCTTATTCATATCTTGTGTTACTAAATTATTATTCTAAGATGGTTGAATCATTTCAGAATCCCAGATTTCGTGATAACTAAGAATATGCATGGAATGCAGATGTCATTTTCATCATTAAATTTCAAATAGTATAACAGCTACTGCAAAATTCGAGAAAAGTAATAACTTATTTATTAATAATATGTGTCATTTGTATATATAATTATTTTTAATTTAAATATAAAAATAAAAAAAATTAGAAAATAAATACAACAAAAATTCAAATTATGCGCGCCAAGAAACCCAGTGGTTTCGCGACTAACTTCATTTTGTTAATTCTTGTCTCAAGATGGCCGCCAGTCTAAAAATTTCACTCTCATCATTTTTTCATAACGCGCCTAAAGAAGTATAACTTCAAAAATCTCGTAGGCTGATTCAACAATAAGTCGCTAGTCGTTGTCGGATGTAAGGCGCATGCTCGTTGACAGTTGTCAAAATGCAGAGAGAAAGTTGAGCCAGAACGCACGAATACGCTGTCCTCTATTCCTTAGTCATTCGTGTGCACATTTCTCCACGGTTCTACACTCGAAACGCCTAATGCACAAGTGCAATAGTTTCAAATTTTGTACTCGGAGTAGGGGGCAGCACGTGTAAGTTGTGCGATCTGGCTCTGTCAACTTTCTCACTGCAAAAAGACGGGTCTTAGTCTTAAGTCGTTGTTGTAATGAGAGTTAATCAACTTCTTCCGACATACGACAAACGACCATGCATCATTAGGTTTGTTCCAGACGTAAGACAAAGAGCAAGACACACCGACCAAGAAAAAGTTTTTAGTTTAATATTTTTATATGTTAAAGATTGTATTAAAGTATTTATTTTTAAAAATTAGCCTTAGTCGACGCTCCTTCTTAGAAAAATCATCAATAACCGCATCATATAATGTTTTAAAAACAACGATAATAGTTCTTATCCTAAAGAACAGAACATTTGTATGGCCTCTTGGTAAATAAATCAGTAACAATTAAATTCACTATATTGTAGATTCAAAATGTCAACCGCATCTGCAAACCGTCAATCGGCAATGGGAAACGCCAAGAGAGATAGTAATCGACCATACTAGTGCGCCTGCGCGACCAATTCGAAGCAAACGGCCGCAGCAGGACGCATGTTGCGGTCGTCTGCGCATTCATTCGGCTTTTGCCGTTCATTTGATTTGCTGTTCTATGCCAATTTTATGAGTCATACCTTTTATAATTACGTAAATTAAAAAATTATAAATGATAAAAATATTTTGTATTTTTTGAATCATTTTCAAATACATGCAATTACGTAAATTAAAAAATAAAATGAATAAATCATAAGAAATATTCAATTTTTAAAATCGTCTTACAATCCCAAGGCATGCGGCGCATCTATAGCATGTATGGACCGCACGCCGCTGGAGTAAGGGTACTCTTCAAGTTAGTTTTAAAAGCTCATGCTCTTCTAAGTGTAGTGCGCGTTTTCATTCCCCGATAAAAATATTCAGGAATAAAATATCAACCGACATAATATCTTTGATGCATAACAAGCGGGGTGTGGGGGTTCAGGAAAAAAATAGCAAATTAATTGTGACCATCGCGTTGTTTTTTTTTTTTCGAAAAATAATTTCAAGCTAGCGTAATTTCGCATACGATAGTAAAAAATAGCGCCATCTCGAGTTTGTATTTTTTTAAATTCTGGGTTATTCCACGTTTAAACGACACTTTAAGTTTAAACTTCAGTTCAACAATTAATTCGGTGTCACTGTTTCATTTAAACCTTGAACTGAGTTCAATTTGTCGTTTAAATTAAACGAAAGAATTCTTCTGTTTAAACTACGGTTGATAACGGAATTTTATATGTAACCAATTAACCATAGATCATTTGGTAAAGTTACATAGATACTACATGCAGTCCTACCACATTTATTCATAAAATTATCATTTAAACGACGTTAAACTGAACTCAAGTTTAGTTTATACTATGAAACGGAATGATTTAAATTTAAAATTTGAACTCTAGTTCAGGTCAGCAACAATTCCATGTTACAGAAAATGGGCCTATTTTGCCCCCACTTGCAATAAGCAACCAGTTATATTCGTTGAAAACGAGTTGAACGAGGACTGACGAAGACCGAAGACTTTTATGGAGGTCGGAGGTTAGAAATAAATTTTTTTCAAAACTATTTTTGTAACCTGAAGTACATCCTGATACCAAACAACCCGGCATTATTTATTCTATTAAATTTTTAGCGAGCATAAAACTTAATAGGTTCGTTCGCGGTACTGATGGTACTGATCCGGAACAGGTAAAGAATCATTAGATAGGATAATCGCCATACGCATACACGCTTATGAACTGATTAAGGGTTATTTTCCCGTGAACGAGTTTGAAAATGTTTGGAAGTAAGACGAGGATTAACGAAAACCCACGAAAATTGTTACATGAATTAAAGTTGATGCTTCGTTCACACGAGTCAACTTAAGTTAACCGATTTTAGTTAATCGATCAAAAGTGGAATAAAAACCTAGTGTGATAATTCGTTCAAACTTTTGTTGATCCACTAAAAAGTTGATCACGATCTTCACACGAGGTTCTTCATTCAAATGTTTCTGATCAACTAAAAACGGCCACACTACAATTGACTCGTGTGAACGCAGCATGACAGCGAAACTGTATTATGAATTAGCCACAATTTTTCGCAAACTGCGCATGAGTAAGAGAATCGAATTTGAGATCCAACAAAAATCCTAACAAAAATCTGAGAATCGCTAGAACCAATTATGAATCGGTAACGAACGTATTTCGTGTGAACCGCGAATATCGGACCGTAACTCAGCTCATAAACTTGCATGCGCTTGGCGATGATCTTAAATCGGTCTTGAACTGATTCGTCACCGATTCATTATCACATCCGCGAACGAACCTAATAAATAATCCACCAACACGATTTTTTATAATAAATATTTGAGATGTTTAAGTGACAGCTGGGGGGAGGGGGTTGTTTAAGACGTATGACTCGTATAACACAAATAGTTAACAGCTGTTTTTTAACTAGCTTGTCAGCGCCACCCAAAGGTACTAACATTTTCGCCACAATTGGTCACTTTTTTTAGTCTTTCTCGTATTTAAATGATAGGGGGCTGGTTCAGGTTCAGCCGAACTTAAGTTTAAACGGCCCCTGTAAAAAATCTTTTTCTATGATGATCGCGTTTGTTTGTAAAGTTGAATAAACCACTATTTTAAAAAATAAAACACAAGATGGCGCAATGGTCGCCTGTCAAAGTTACTCGATTGGCGTATACGATTAACCTACGCTTCATATTTATTTTAATCAAAATTTAAAATTCAATATCTCGAAAACTAAGTAAAAACTTGAAAAATTGTATTCTACATTTTTGATTTATTTTAACGAAATCTATGAGAAACCGTCTTCAAAGTTTGTCTTTGGGATATTATGGTTTTATCGACAAGTGTCACTTGGCGACAAATCTCGTGAATTTCTTGTTTCAAAACGACAGCAGAACGTTTCATCTGTAAAACTTACCGTACGAAATGTTGAAATACGAATTTAAGTATTTGAAAATTACTAGCCGGCAGCTTATTTAACATTGTTCTTAGAGCAAGTAAGCGACAACTTCGGTCAGTTTTTACTTCCAACGTCACAGATAATGGTTTTATTGATCGTGTTCCTAAAATAGGCATCGTTAATCATTGACTGTTATCAAAATCGAAGTCGTTCAAGCAATAACATACCGGCAATTTCTTCCAGTTCCTTCATGGCGTTTTCGTCGAATAGGGGTGGTAATTTTTTCGAGAAAAAATCTTTTAAAGCAGTCGCTACCGCATTCACTGGCACGTCCAACTCGTGAATATCGACGTTACGATCTGAAAACAATCAATTAAAGCGTTTTAATATTAACACTCATAAAAAAAAAAAATATTTGCTACGACGTGTCACATAACTTTCTTCTACATTAAACCCGCTGTTGGTTAAAAGAACATAAATAAAGAATACTTTTGGAGCCGTTTTTGAAGAATTAAAAAAAGCCCAAAAACTTCTGCTAGCCAATTTCAACCAGAAAAACTTCGCGGCACAACTAGATGTAAGGGGCCATCCATAAATTACGTCAAACGAACTTCATGATTTTCCACACACACACCCCCCCCCCTCCCCCGTCCTTGTCACAGCTGGTCACATTTGTGAGACCCCACTTAGTGTGACGTTACATATTTTACAATTATACATCGACAAATAATTATTGAATTAAAACAGCAGTCCCCAAAAGTTTTATTTCAATTTAAATGACAAAACAATTTGCACCTCATGTTTCTACAGATAGTGTTGCAAATATTTTTGAGTTTTTCGTTAATCGTTCAAAGTTCGTGTTTGACTTAACACTTAGATTAAAATCGATTTTGAAATGTGACTTGACAAAATTTAGGACCCCCCACCACCCTTGTCACACTTCGTACACCCCCTCCCTTCCCCTTAACGTGTGACGTAATTTATGGAAAGCCTCTAAAATGAAGACGAAATTCTAAGTTTGATGAATTTCGGGGATCAAGCTTTCGATACGATATCGCTGTCATACACAAACCAATATCTGGGCGTTTCTCTGTAAACTGGGGAACGCATTATCTCAGGTCAATACTGTGTAAAGAAAGTACAGTTGATATAGGTTTCGTGGATAATTTAAAAGATAATTATCTAATCTACCTTTGGCCAACATTTAATATCCATTAAAATAAACTTTATTCAATCAAAATCATTGATATACTTCTTAAAAAACAGTCCCCTGGCGTATCACCTAAGCAGTATAGTTACTTCAGACTAAATTTATTAGACCCTTACCATTTGAAACAATCAAATTGTTTCTATTATTAAAACAATATTGTTTAATTATTAATTAGAACTGTTTATTTTTAAAAAAATATTATTTTCTAATACTAAAAAAGTCAATTAAAGTCAGTCTCCGCATTTTGTGAACAGTTCCCCTGTATATATTTTAAATTACGCCCCACGTACCCTAAAAGTTTGAGGATGGCACTTCCGCGTGTAACCAAACACAAACAATTTAAAGTTTACACGGTCACTGTCATTAATGTCCAGACGTCATTTTATTTAGTGCTGCACGAGCGTCTTTCTGTGGAAAACACGTTGAAACCTAACAGCCAACAGTCCCCTGGCAAGGAGTATTTTATATATTTTTATATGTATTATAATAATAACTCAGAATTTTTATACGTTACAATAAATTAGACTTTTTTACATATTGCAAAATAGCAGAGATCAAGTACATTTTGTGCTATTTTTTAATGAAATCAAATTAAACAGCCCTCTGGCAACAGTCCCCTGTCTTTCAACAGGACAAGGGACTGTTTTCGCCTCCAAAAGGCTGTCTTTATACTATGTTTGCTATTGTATTAGGTACACACTTGCTTCTAATAAGGCACCAAAAAAAAAAAAAAAGCTCTCTAAGGAAGAAATTTTTAAATAAGTAAAATATTAAAAGTTCAGAGTTGAAATTTTAGTATATTTAAATGAGATATTTTGAATTGTTTTTTTTTATTTTTTTATTGTTCAGTTACGATATGAATTCTAAACCTTCAAAGTTTAATGAAAATTAAAAAAAAAATTATTTTGGTATTGAAATTGTATTTTTCATTAAAGTTCACAGTCCCCTGTGTCGGCTTTTTTAGAAAATGCAAAATATTTAATAGAAATATTTTTGGTTCACCTGCCGAGTATTTATAAATAGGTGGATATTTATTCCCTGAATAAGATTTATTAGAGATCTAAGCAAAAAAGTTGCCTAGACAATTTCTTACAAAAAGTTGCCCAGTTTATAGAGAAACACCCGTCTATAAACTACTTTTTCAGACTCAAGGAACCTCAAAATGTGTATTTCTGGTGAATTCTCGAAATTCGACCCGATTACAAAAAACCTGTACCTAGTAGTAAAAGAAAGCAATGAAATGTTGCAATTGATGTATAATATACATGTTGAGATTACCTTCATCAAATTTTTGGAACAGCAAGTCAACATGGGCCCGATTGCCGGGAACTCGATAAATTCCCTCTGAATCCAAGCCTTCAGCTTCGATGAAATTGACGCACTTCTCTAAGAATAACGGAATCAAATTTGATTCGGACTGAAAGAAATTATTTTTTTTTTTAGAAAATATCTAATGAAGACGTGAAAATTGAACGCATACCTGAACGAAATCGGAAATTTTCACAGATTGACTACTGCACCCGTCTGAGTTTGATTTCTGTTTGAGTTGTTTCTGCTTTTTCTTCTCACGTTCCCGTTCTTTGTCGGCTATCTTCCGCAGTTTTTCCTCTTTCAAACGACGTTTTTCGAGCTTTTCGTCGTCCTTTGACTTTTGCTTGTCTTTTTTCCTAGTTAGTTTTTCACTACCCTTTAACTAAAATAGCAATTAGCTGATATTTATCTTAGAAGACAACATGTTGCTTACTAATGGTGAGTTGTCGCGGGGGGATGACACTTCCAATCCTGACTCATCGTCATGAGTATTAGTACAGGAGTTTTGTTTATCTTCAAATTAAAAAAAAAAAAGAAAAAAATTAACAATTTTGCATGGACAAACCAAGACAAATTGATGATTTATTCAGATTTTTTTTTCAAAAATTTTCAAATTGGGTCTCCCAATTCCACAAAAATAGTGAAACCAGTAATGTTGGCTTTTAGTGTAGCTTATTTGAGGCATGTAGAATACACAACAATCCATTCAAACATCAAAAAGCGAGGCCTCATTTCAAATTTCAAGCAGACATCTGTCCAAAAATTCCATCAACAATAAAATAAAAAAAAATTGAATTCAATAGGTTTGGGGGCATCCATAAATTACGCAAGATAAAAATGGAGGGATAAAAATTGTCGAGTAAAATCTCACGTCGACAGGGGAGGGGATCTACCCAATCACCCAGGGGAGGGGGAGGGGTCATAAAAAATTATCTTACGTAATTAACGGATGCCCCCTTTCTGAATCATTTTAAGGCTCATTTTAATTCTAAATTATAAAGAACGTAAAATTTACAAATAAATAAGTGAAAAAAAAAATCTCACTGAACTCTGTGAATTGGAATTGAGGACTCTGTGTGATTATAACCTCAATATTTTTTTTTTTTGGTACCATTAAATATATTTAACTAAAATAAGACGAAAACCGAAACTGTATGATTTGTTGCATCATTTTCGCGACAGCTCTTTTATCTTAATATCCTGCCTCATTAAATGATATTGTCACAGTCTAGGAAGCCTGCGGGGCTGGGCTCACGACCCTGTGGGCTGAGACCGTCTTAGTCCTTGTGTCTAACACTCACGCTGAGTATCCCAACAAAGCGTGAAGGAGAATAGAAGAAAGGGGTATCGGTTAAAAAAGCAGAATTTCTGGAACGTTCTCAAGGAGCTGAACCTTTGAGACCACCTGCCGCGAGGGTTTGACCAAAAGGATTACTCAGTGAATTATAAAGAGAACAAAACTTCCAGCATAATTCTTTATAGATGGGAAAAGGACAGATTGTAAGACAAAAGAATAGACAGTTTTGGTAACTGAATAAGTGGGGCAGGAATGTTCTGAAAGAATGGCCGAATTTTTATATGAGGAGAACAAGCTTAGTCGAGTTCAGTCATAAATAAATCGTCGCCGCCAGTCATAAATAAATCGTCAACGAGTCATAAATAAATCGTGAGTGTCAAATAAATTGTAAACAAGTGACAATTAGTGACTGTGACTATTGTAACAGTGAACTTAATCATTGTTTTTTTTTTTAATTTATTTAGGGTCGCATCAACTACTATGGTCATTAGCGACCGTCGAATCCGAAAACCCAGAAAACATTTTCGGCTCCCATTGGGATTCGAACCCAGAACCACTGGCGTATAGGGCAAATATCTAGTCAACCACGCCACTAAGTGACCTTAATTATTGTTAACTAATATAAATAAACATTTGTTAAAAATAAATTGTCGTCATTCAAACACAAATCAAAACATAATATTTAATCATACGTATTCCATATCTTAAATGGTCCACCCTGTAGAAGTATTTCTACAAGCTTTTAATTTTAAACACGCTTATTTTCCTATATTTTTTTTTGTGTTGATCTTCGTGTGTCCTCAATCTTACATTGAGTTTAACGTCTAGAGCAGTGGTAGGGGAACCGGGGTAAATTACCTCAAATAGGGTAAGAATAAAATTTGGGGTAATTAGGACATTTTTTTTGCCATGGTTATTTTATATGCGTGTTAGTATGGCCGAAGACTGTATTTAAATTGTTCTAACATCAAAAAGCCTCAATTTTGAAATTATTGTATCAAACATGAAGCAAAATTCCGAAGTTATAGCCGTTTTAGTGTCGTAGCAACTGGACCGGTTGAGACTTAACGTAAAACTTTAAACGCGTTTTTCTCGAAACAACTTTTTCGATGCGGTAGTCCCAATATCTCAAGTTCTAATCAGCCGATTTACTTGAAATTTGGCATTAATATTCATTAAATATCTTTCTATTGCATGAACCAACAAAAAATGAAAATTTTAAATTTGTAATATATTTTAAAAATTCGACAAAGTTAAAAAATGAGTGAAAAATACGACCTTTATTTTTGAGTAGCCGCCAATTTATGAAAAAAAAATTTTCTTAAGTTTTGGAGGTTCATGCGATAGCAACATTCGTACTTATCAAAAATCCATCATTGTTTTATTTTTCAAATAACGTCAAGGGTAGAAATCATGGCGACGAAGACACGGCCTTTTTTCCCCCAATCTACGTCAAAGACCCATAACTCAATAAATTTGTATTTTTATGACTAATTATTGGCTAAAATACTGTGAAAAACTATGGTTTACAATGAAAATAAGATCCAAAGAAAGTTGCAAGACGTTTATAAAATTTGTCAGGATCATTTTTCTGGTTAACAATTCATGCTGTCATGAAAACAAAGCTTCGTAGAAATTGCGAAATAAAGTAAGTAGCTACTTTTCAAAGTAAATGTCTTAATCTTATTTATGCCTTGTTTTGCTAAATTATTATTCAAAGATGGTTGAATCATTTCAGAATCCCAAATTGCGTGATAACTAAGAATATGCATGGAAAGCAGACGTCATTTTCATCATTAAATTTCAAATAGTATAACAGCTACTGCAAAATTCGAGAAAAGTAACAACTTATGTGTCATTTGTATATATAATTATTTTTAATTTAAATATAAAAATAAATAAATAAGTAAATAAATACAATAAAAATTCAAATTACACGCGTCAAGAAACCCAGTGGTTTTGCGGCTAACTTCATTTTGTTAATTTTTGTCTCAAGATGGCCGCCCATCTAAAAATTTCACTCTCATCATTTTTTCATAACGCGCCTAAAGAAGTGTAACTTCAAAAATGAGTGAAAAAATCGACCTTTATTTTTGAGTAGCCGCCATTTTATGAAAAAAAAATTTTTTTAAGTTTTGGAGGTTCATGCGATAGCGACATTTGTACTTATCAAGAATCCAGCATTGTTTTATTTTTCAAATGATCACAAGGGTAGAAATCATGGCGACGAGGACACGGCCTTTTTCCCCCCTCTACTTCAAAGACCCATAACTCAATGAAATTTTTTTTTTTTTTTATTAATTTTGTGTACTCCCTGTATATATTTAAATAAATGATAAAAAAATGTATAGTAAAAATATCAAATGTTTTTTTTTAATCAGTTGCCAAAAAGCGCTCGAAATTCGAACCTCTAGACTAGAATACCTCCTTAAGTCTCCTTTTCAAAATGAGGGTGTAGTATCGACTTACATAAAAATGTTATGGGGTAATAATAAAAAAAGTTCCCCGACCGCTGGTCTAGAGTCAACATAGATCTAGATGCACTGTAGGAGCAAGCGAGCCCGTGCATTTCCTTACTTCCTCCCATTGCCCCTTGTTCTTATCATAAGCCTATTGTTTCAATCTGACCGTTGGGAAGTACACGCCTCAAAGCAAAAATTGTAAGAGCCAACATTACCGTGAAACCATAAAGATGTGCCTTACTAAATAATTCAGAAGAATTCAGTTGAATGTTGAAGTTAGTGTTGGGTGGAAATGGAACAGCTACAGGTATCGGTCGTTTTTTAAGACTAAGAGGTCGTTGTTTGGTTAGTTTCCGCGCATCGACAACGTTTTCTTCTTGACCACTAAACTCACTGGAGTCGGAATTCGAGCCGCCACTAGCGCCTAAAACACGAGCAACGTTAAAACTTGACAAGTTAATTGACTCCGTCGACCGACCGTTGTTGTGTTGTTGGTTGGATGATGACGATGTGATGCTGGCTGCCGCGCCGCCACTGGCCGGTGCCTGGTGCAGTGACGGGACTCGCGGCGGCTGCACCGGAATCGCCACCGTTTTCTTCTTCCGTGCCCGCTTGTACGTTGTTGTCTTTCGGTTGACTTTCGAGTAAATATCAGCGGCACGTTGCCGACGTTCCAACGAACTCCACTCGCTGTCCGTGTCTGAATAACCTAGTATACCATCGTAGTTTAATTTGTTTGAGGCGACGCTACACAAAAAAAAAATACTTACAGGGGCGATCTTTTTCACGTCGCTGTCGTAGTTTTGACTTGCCAACGGCGTCGTACACCAACGAATAGCCGTAGACTTCGTCGAAATGGCTACTGTAAAGGCCGTCTTTGACCTGCGCGTAATCATTAGTCAGCTCGACGTTTTCCGGAGTCGCAAGTGGCGCGTGGCCGAACGTCGAGCTCAGCTTCGGTTCTTTGCTCCGAACGTTCATACGTTCAATTGCCTCTTCCACCCCCGTAAAGTTTTTCATATTTAACTTTCCTGGTTGCTATAAAAAAAAACATACAAAATGTATATAAGTAAATTACAGCTTAATTTTGCAGAGCACCTTCAACGTCTGTGCCGTTCCTTTGGGTCGGGTTTTTGGTGCTGGTAAATGTCTACGTCCCGTCGTAAACGCGTGCTGTCCATAATTATTAATCCACGGGTCTTGACTAGTAATTATTGCTGAACTTCCGCCTCCAACATCTTCTTCCTCGCCATCTAAATTTAAAAAAATCACAAAAAATCGATTAAAAACTACAAAGACAACAGAATATAAAAGCGTGTACAGGTAACCCTCCTATAACACGGTAGTTAGGTTCCCAGAAAATGCCGTGTTGTGTGAAACCGTGTTGCACCCAGAGACCCAGAGCTAGTACAAAAAGGGAGGCCACGTTCCAAAAACTTATTAAAAACAATTTTTTTCTTAATGCGACATATATAAACAACTTAATTTTTACTAAAAATAATAGCTGATCACCTGCGTAGGTTATTTTGTTAAGAATAAAGGGTGTAGCCGAATAAGCATATCTCAGCAAGGCCAGGATGTTTTTTAGCCTGACGTTTATTTTGTTCTTCTCCACATATACCTCTAGGTGGGAGTAGTAAATATGCTCGATATTAAGCCACTACCCCTTCTATTATCGGAGCTAGAGGGGTTACAACCCCTAACTTAATATATTTTTTTTGTCCAAAACTAATAAAGATAACGGAACAAATTTTTCAAAATAACAATTAAATTAATAAATTCTATATTCTGTATTTTTTTGTGCTATATTTAGCGAGCTGTTTTCAAACCCCCCCCCCCCCTCACCCACAAAAAAATACATTTTATGCAACAATCAAATAACTACTTATTATAAAAATTTCGAGAAAATCGATTTGGTGGAACATACTTTTAAAAAATATAAACCGCACTATTGTTTGGATAGCGACCATAAGTTCTATTAAAAACAACAACAAATACAAAAAAAAAAGTGATTGCGTGTACTTATGTACGGGCGTGAGAAGTTACACTTCTTTGGCATCATTAAAAATTAGTTATTATTAATTTCATTCAAATAATCAATTTAAAAAAAAATTAAATTAATATATAATAATAATTATATATACAGTTAAAGATATACTTATTAAAAATAAAATTAAGATAATAACATTTTAATTTATATCAATAAATAATATCCAAAGGAAGCTGCCAGACGTTTATAAAGTTTGTCAGGATCATTTTTCTGGTTAACAATTCATGCATGCCATGAAAGCGAAGCTTCATAGAAATTGCAAAATAAAGTAAGTAGCTACTTTTCACAGTAAATGTCTTAGGTTGCTTTCTATTTATTAACACAGAGCGACTCTGCGTTACATTGCGAAACACTGCCAAAATGAAACAGAGTTATCTCAAAATAATACTAGAGCGACTAGAGCAAATACTAGACTGCATTTTTTGGTTTTTTAATACCAACCTGAAGAACCTGAATAATTAATAAGCATAGGGAATCATAGGCAGAGAAAAGAATTCTTCTCTTTTGTGTTGGTAATCTTGGGCAAAACACGGTGAAACACGGCCAAACACGGCTTTTTCAAGTGTCGCGCAGTGTACAGCCGTGTTCGACATTGTAATAAATGGAACGCACTGTGTCGAACACTGCGTTACACAGAGGTCGTTTTTGTGTAAATGGAAAGCAACCTTAATCTTATTCATGCCTTGTTTTGCTAAATTATTATTCTAAGATGGTTGAATCATTTCAGAATGTCAGATTTCGTGATAACCAAGAATATGCATGGAATGCAGACGTCATTTTCATCACTAAACTAGAAAAATGGTATAACAGCTACTGCAAAATTTGAGAAAAGTAATAACTTATTTATTAATAATATGTGTCATTTGTATATATAATTATTTTTAATTTAAATATAAAAATAAATATATAAGTAAATAAATAAAACAAAAATTCAAATTACGCGCGACAAGAAACCGAGTGTTTTTGCAGGCAACTTCATTTTGTTAATTTTTGTCTCAAAATGCGCGCGCGTCTTAAAATTCCACTCTCATTATTTTTTCATAACGCACCTAAAGAAGTATAACTTCAAAATTTTTTTTTTTAAATTCCTTAGTTATCTTAAACTAGAACTATTGTAGGCGTTGTCTTATTAAGCAGCAATTGTGTGTTCCCACTCTAATTGGGCGTACCCCAATGTCCTACGGAGAACACAGGCCTCGATAAGAAGAACAACCGTGGTATAGGATGCCGTGTTGTAGGAGGGTTCCCGTCATTTACGGATCGTGTTATAGCAAAACCTTGTTATAAGAGGGTTACCTGTACAAATAATCTTTACTACTACACTTTTAAAATATAGCGGCACACTTCAAAAATTTCGTTATATTAAGAATATAAAAGATTAAGAATTACTGTCATATGTCATGGAGCAAACACAAAACGATTATAATGCTTCTAACATATCCGAAAAGATTTAGTAAAAAAAAAAAACAAAGTAATTTGGGATTACATCACAACAATAAGTCACCTGAATCGTGAGTTGCAACCGAATCTCGTGATCCACTTATATCAGCTGCATAACAAGGGTTGTTTTTTTTAAGTAAAATCTTGAAAAATTGATCGGTGTGTGTGTGTGTTGCATATACTTACTCGTGATTTCATCGAGACTAGTTTGTGATGCTGACATTAGGGCCGTTCGTGACGAATTGATTCGGCCGGAAGCCAAGCCGAGGCCGTACGGATGATCGGGCGGAGCCGGTTCGGGTGGTGTATTCGGCGGTGGATACACATGAAATCCGTGGAGTGCACTGCGATTCTTATCCATAATATCGTTATACATGAGCATATGCGGTAAAAATTTATCACTGTGATCGCTAGAACTGAGCTTCTCGTCGTTACGTTCATTTAGTTCGTAACTGTCAACGTCACTTCTGTAAATCAAACAAAATAATGAAGCTGAGGTTTTTAGACCAGTGGTTCGTAACCTTGTTGGAAGTACTGACCCCCCCCCCCACCAGTTTCATATGCACATTCACCGAACCCTTCTTAATTATAAATTTTTTTTTCTTTCAAATTTAAAGTATAGGTACGGGATCTATACCTCCATATACCTTAAACTAGTCGGGTGCAGCCCCCTACAACTCCATGTTACAAAAATGTGACCATTTTTACTGGATTTGCAGTCACTAGTTGCGATTTAGTTGCTAACGAGTTGAACGGAGAAGACCACAAAGACTGACGAAGACCGAAGACTTTTACGGAAGTCGGAGGTTAGAAATAATTTTTTTAAACGTCAGGCAAGTTATTAAAATGAAACTTTTTTAAATGTTTTCATTATTATTGTTATTATATGAGAATAATTATGATAATTATTTTTATATAATAATTATAATAACTCTGATAAGTTTAAGTGGTAGGGGGCTGTTTGAGACGTATGACTCTTATAACAACACCGATTTCCGTAGAAATCGGTCACGTTTTTTTAGCCTTTCTCGTATCTAAGTGACAGGGGGCTAGTCGGGTGTGTATCTTAACACCAAACCCCTGGGGTTCGATCAAACCCAGGTTGCGAACCACTGTTTTAGGCGTATGTTATAACCAGAGAGAAGACTGAAAGAGCCAGATCGCATGAATACACGTGCTGCCATCTACTCCGAGTAAAGGTGTTTGGAACTATTCCTTAGTCAGTTTGTGTTCCTTTCTCCACCGTTCTACACTCGGAACGTCTGCCATAGAGAAGCTTCTCTCTGTCAAAACATACTACTTATCCTATGCTCATGAGAGAGAAGAAAAGCGTTCCGAGTATGTTTCGACAGAGAGAAGCTTCAGTCTTCTCTCTGGTTATAATTAATGATAAATTTGAATTTCGCGCTATTGTAACGCTAATTTCTAGTAGTTTATGTAATCGATTGTTAGGATAGATTATGGATGAAGGACCCGCGGGAGAATAGGGGGCAGATCCTGACAGTCAGACAGCGCTAAAAGCGATTGCCAATACAATGATCAGCTCAAAGCTGGTGCTGGAGTGTCGGCAACTCCTGGAGGACCTGACAAAGCACAACCGAGTCCAACTTGGTTGGGTGCCGGGGCATAAGGGAGTCGAGGGAAATGAAGAAGCTGATGCTTGCGCAAGGGCTGGTTCGATGACCCCACTCATGGGCCCGGAGCCTGAAGTGGGGATCACCAAATCTGCTGTCAAAAAGGCGATGAAAAGTCGGCTGAGACGACAGTAAAACAAATACTGGCAAGAAATTCAGCACAGCAAGAGAATGATGGGGAGAATCTGCCCCTCGCTCACAACTGAGGTTTTACGGCTGGGAAGAAGCCAACTCAAGACAATAACAGGACTGATAACCGGGCATTGTGGACTGAGGAAGCATCTGCAGACTATTGGGGTGTCTCAACGAGACCTCAATTGCAGATTGTGTGAGGATGGGGAGGAAAACGCGGCCCATGTCATTTTTGACAGCAAAGACCTCATAAAGTGGCGACACCTGCATGGGATAGATGACGCCCAAACAGGCTCAAATCGCGCGAGCTTAGTACAGGGACTGCTTCCGCTAGGCAGAATGCTGAACCTGGAGTAAGCAAGGATCCTTGCACAGCAGAGATAAATGAGCAGAACAGGAGTACAATAAGCCTTAGGCTGCAGTGCGGGGGAACGCGCCCTAACCTAGTTTTCTACTAACGGAGAAAATAAAAATAGATTGCAGAGCCAAAAAGGGGCATCTCAGTGCCGTTTGGAGGCTCGACCTCTACTTTTCAAGCCGAGATCACGGCCATTGCCATATGTGCCAGAGAAAATTTAGATATGGGCTATCGAAATAGGCCCATACAGATCCTTTCTGATAGTCAGGCAGCGTTTAAAGCGATCGCCAACACAACGATCAGCTCTAAGCTGGTGTTGAAGAGTCATCAACTTCTGGAGGACCTGGCAAAGCACAACCGAGTCAAACCTGGTTGCGTGCCGGGGCATAAAAGAATTGAGGACAATGAAGAAGCTAATGCTTGTGCGAGGGCTGGTTCGATGACCCTACTCGTGGGTCCAGAGCCTGGAATGGGGATCACCAAATCTGCTGTTTGAAAGGCGATGACAAGTCGACTGATACAGTAGAAAAATAAATACTGGCTAGAAATCTCCGGTCAGAAGCTCAGCAAGAGAATGATGAGGAGAATTAACCCCTCGCTCATCGCTTAAGTATTACGGCTGGGAAGGAACCAACTCACAACAGTACTGGGACTGATAACCGGACACTGTAGGCTGAGAAAGCATCTGCAAACTATTGGGGTGTCTGAACAAGACCCCAAATGCAGACTGTGTGGGGATAGAAAGAAAAACGCGAGCCATGTCATTTTTGACTGGAATGTCCTCACAAAGTGGCCACACCTGTATGGGATAAATGACGCCCAAATCGCGCAAAAAGCTTACTACAGGGACTGGTTCTGCTAGGCAGAATGCTAAACCTGGAATAAGCAAGGAATCGGGTCTAAAGCCTAGTACTCACTAGTAGACATATTGCGCGATTTGTCTAGAGATGGTCTATAGACCGTCTAGAGACACTGTCCTTTGTCTCGTCTAGCGTCCACACTACGATGTGAATTTCACAGTCTCATCTTTACAGTCCACCATGGAGGACAAAATAAAATAAACGGAGCTGGTCATAGCTCGCCTCTAGACAACAGTGACGTTCACACTGTCAAATGTTGCGGAACATGTCTAACGTTACATGCTGTATCCTAAGGTCAGAATGCTAAACCTGTAATAAGCAAGGATTCTTGTCTAACAGGGATACATGAACAGAACAGGAGTACAATAAGCCTAAGATTGCAGTGCGGGGGGGGGTGCTCTCACCTGGTTTTCTGCTAAAGGGAAAAAATGAAGAGGTTGTTACGACTGATAATCTATAAGTTGGCACTATGAACTAAGTGAAATTATAGTTTAAAAAGTGTATTAACCGGAGGAAAACCTATATGCTTTAGTATTGTCACAATCCCAAGATAAAGACGGCGCCATTTTAACGCCTACACTTACCCGGCCCAGCGGGAGTGGGCGTCACCATCAGCCGGCCAATGAGAAGGCGGTCTATTATCAGATTAGTGATGGTGAGGAGCCCCATACAGAAAAGGTGGGCCGAAAAGAATTACTGGATGAATTAAGAAGGAGTAAAATAATTCTGGAATGATCGATAATTCAGCGAGTTCTAGAAAGTGGTGTCGAGAAAAATAGATTCCGAGAAAAATAGAAAGTCCACGGACAATACAGCCGAATTTTCTAGAAGGATTTTGAAATCCTATATAAGCCCCGGATAAGCATAAGGCAAGTCAGTATTCAAATAAATCTTCGACGAGTATTAAATCAACAGTGTAAATAAACGACATTACGTGCGATATAAATAATCGACAGTGTTCAAAGTGATTAGTGCTTAATAAATAATAAGTGCATTGTTAAATAAAGTGTATCTGTGCAGTGTATATAGTGAAATATAAACAGTGACTGTGACTATTGTAATAGTGAACATTGTGACATTGTAAATAACAGTGTAGTAGTATATAAGCAACAATAACGTAAGATAAATAAATAGACAATTGTTAAAAATAAATTCGTAGTCATTAAACACAAACCAACGAACCCGTAAAAACGTTACAGTATTGTATGGAAAATTGTCTGGGCTATCCCCAGTAACTTATATCGTTAAAAAGTAAATGAATTCAATACCCGTTGGCCATTTTGAGGTTAAAGCTTTCACGTCGTGGGGGTGGCAATGGTTGGCCGCCATCATCACAAAGACTTGGCGGCTCTTCCATATGGAATGCTTGTTCGATTTCAGGTTTCTTTTCCCAAACTTCCTTGAAAAACGGCGTGAAAAACGCGGCTAAACATTAAAAAAAAAACAGGAAACAATACAATTTTAAATAAGAAGCACTACTATGATTTGTTACTTTTTTGTTGGCCTTTCGCTGAAAACGTCATGAAATGGGCGTTGAGTTGATCTGCCGTTTCATTACCATCTGTAATTAACATGTGACTAAGATCGTTAGTGAAAAACGCATTGGCGCCTCCGTTATCCGTAACAGCCATTATTTGAATCGGAAGATTTGGAATATTCATTGAAAATGCACTGAAATTAAAAAGAAAAATAAAATAAATAAATAAATAATATGCAATATTTCGGCGGTGAAGTTCCCACAATATGATATGTTAATGAAATCTATCGTTTTGAAAATACCAATTTTCTAATATCTATATTAATATATAAAATTGAAGTTTGTTTGTTTGGTTAAACGCGCTAATCTCAGGAACTACTGGTTCGAATTGAAAAATTCTTTTTGTGTTAGATAGCCTAATTATCGACGAAGGCTTTAGGCTATATAACATCACGCTACGACCAATAGCAGCAGAGCATCAATGGAAAATGTTGCAAAAACCAGGAAAAGATTTTCCTTTTGAGAGCGTTTGTTGCCTGCCCTGCGTAAATGGTTAAAGTTACGCAAAAATCATGTGCAGCAAAATTGTTTCTCTTAAAAAGTTCTAAAAAAAAGTCCGCGACGACATATGTCTATCTTTTAAGATTGGCCCGCTATAACCTTTTTAATGGTTACTAAAGTTGTCCCAAAAATAAATCATTATTTGCGAAATTGTTTTTAGAAACATATTATTAATTCTTACCCAAATAAATACGGGTTTTAATGAAATTTGGTATGATGATAAATGACAAACTGAGTCATAAAAAAAGAATACTTTCTATAACGGGAAAATGTCTCATTTATCCGGGAAATTAAAAAACGGGTTGGAACAAAAATTATGCATAAACTATACATTTTTATTTGCAAATGAATATTGGAGATATTTAAGTATGATGATAGCTAAATATGTGAATCATTATCTACAATACGTTTTATTTCGGAAAAATTTCTCATTTCAACAGGAAAATAGAAAAACTGGTTTAAAGAAAAATCATGCTGAAACTCAACGTTTTTAGCTGATTATAATAGAGTATATTAATAGTTATAACTCATAATGTCCTCAAGGCAAAAAATAATTTTCTTGTATTGTACTCATCCTACAGGAATCGTGTTTTTAAAAAAGCTTTCCTTAAAGTTCGTGAAATAACGTTTTAACACAATCATTCCAAAAAAGTATAAATAAAAATTACAACTTCTACAGCAAAATATGATTTTTAATTTAACATCCGATAACATCGGTAAATTAATAATGAAAATTTTTGAAACATTGAAACTTTCATTGTTAATTTTTGAATGTCTATAATGTTTAGAAATAAACGTGTTAAATTACTATTGAAAAATTTGAACTTGACGAAAAACTCAGTTAAATAGGTATATAATACATTCAAAATTTTCGAATTGTATCGCTATACTTAAGGAACACAAGTATATGTATTTTATAATATTCATAAAAACGTTTTGAACTTATAAGATAGATCTTCTAGATAGCTTAATGGAATATCTTCCTGGAAAAGTAGTTTATCAAATTTTCATGTACTTTCCATGAATCAAAAATCTAGAAATATCTATCTGTCTGTTTTTGTTGATGGGATGAAAGTTTCCATTATTTAATCAGTATAATTTAGATACGCTCAGCAAAGCGGGCGGGGACCAGCTAGTCTTTAGATAATAATTTATATCTATCGAAATTTTAACAATGGATATTTGAACCATTTCATTATTGACAGCCACCGGTTTTGGAAGTCTCTAGAGTCTAGATCCAACCGGTCGATCGCGAGCTATGATTTGGTCAATCCCGAGACCAAACAAGAAATTTTTTTTTTTGGATTTCTTAAAATCCAATAGGAAAAATAAATCCTGAAAGTCGAACCAGTTGGGTACATTTAAACTTTGAAGAATGAAAAATACCACATAAATTGTCCATAAGAATCTTATTAGAAGTCGATCCCAAGCAAATTTAAAATACAAAAGTAGCTCCCAGTGACAGAAAAAAAGTGGTTGCGTGTACTTATGTACGCGCGTGAGAAGTTATACTTCTTTGGCATGATTAAAAATTAGTTTTTATTAATTGCATTCAAATAATCATTTTTAAAAAAATGTAATTATTATTTAATAATAATAATAATATATATATTTAAAGATATTAAAAATAAAATTAAGAGAATAATATTTTAATTTGTATCAATAAATAATATCCAAAGAAAGCTGCAAAACGTTTATAAAATTTGTCAGGATCATTTTTCTGGATAACAATTCATGCATGTCATGAAAACGAAGCTTCATAGAAATTGCAAAAATTAATAAATAAATACATCAAAAATTCAAATTACGCGCGCCAGGACACCCAGTGGTTTTGCGACTAACTTCATTTTGTTAATTTTTGGCTGAAAATGCTCGCGCATCTTAAAATTTCACTCTCATCATTTTTTCATAACGTGCCTAAAGAAGTATAACTTCAAAAATGACACCTCTAGATAGTTTGAGGGTGTAATTGTTTGCCTAAGCAACTACATAACGTAATCAATCAGTCGAACGGATTCATTCCACGTGAGTTAGCCAGTGAATGCAAGTGATTCAAATAACAGTGATACGAGCGATTTAAAAAGTGATTGTAAAGTGATTTTAAGTGATAAATGATTTATTAAGGAATTAAAATAGATTTAGTGGTTGGTTTATCAAACGTTTTGTACAAATTCAATCGAATTAAAAACCCCAAACGGAAAACTTATTATATATAGTATTGTAACGGACAAAGATAGAAATAATGAGATCAAACTGCGTAGACTAAAAAAACGTGGACTCAGTACATTTAGTGCGAAAAGGATAGATATCATTGAAATATCACATTTCATATGGATTTGGAGGTAGAGCCGAAAGTGGTTGAATTAAATCAAATTACTTTAACGTTGCTAGTGAGGCTTTTCGTTTGGCTGAGTAGACTAGGATAAAGCCGTGGACGAGTTCCTCTCGGAATGCGTTGGCACCATGAAACGAACTAATGATCACTTCGACTTTTCGCTTTGAATCCCCAAGGAATGTTTCAAGCAGAACCGATCGGCCGCCCGACACGCAACTCTGTTGCGGCAACAACGGTCCTAGAATGTTTTCAACCGAATACGGATCGCCACAGAACATGCACATGATGATTCTAATATCCGGCTCGTAGCATTCAATAACCGGTGGATATATGTTCAAGAAGCCAGCCCGATAATTAATACTATGAAACAGTTGCCGTAAGGCTTCATTGACCATTTGCTCGGACGTGACATGTTCAGTGCACACGTCCATAAACGGACACTGTAGACTATCGGCCAGATTCTGGCCCTCCTCGCGCAGCTTCAGCACGTCTTTTTCATCCAGATCGAGATCCTGCATGAACATCAGGACAATCGGAAGCCCTTGGAATGGTAACTTGTCGTCTTGCTCGAGATTCGATAGCAGAGTTTTCTCTAAGCTCTCGCGAATGTATTCGAACGAGACGGCGTTCGAATACACACAAAAGCTTCCCTGAGGCGTGAAATCAGCCGTGCGAAATGAGTTGTACGACTGGCTTACATCACCGCTAATTATTCGGTAGTCTAACGTATAAACCTGGTCGTCAATCACATATTCATCTTCTTCACACTGAGCCTTGAAAGAAAAAAAAACATCAAACAATCAATTTATTTACTTAAAAAGGATTTGACTCATAAGTACCGAAAACTAGTTCAGTGGAATATTTTTCGTAATAAATGGATATTTTAAAGAAAACATAGCTTACCATGGGGCTTCTTTGTCTAATGCTATACGACTACAGTGGTACCTCGACATACAAGTGCCCCAACATACGAGTTTTTCGAGATACGAGTAATTTTTTGCTTTGAGTTACGAGCGAAATTCGAGATACGAGTTCGGTTTAGCAGATCGGCCGGTAGAAATTGGTTTCGAGGAGTCAGAGGAGGTTATTTCTACAAGAGAGAGATAAAGGAGATCTTAGGAATGTGGGAGAGAGTTTCACAGTTCGTGGAAAAGAAACACCCAGAAAAAGTTGCAACAAGTCGTGCATCTGATCTTTTTAATGACACTTGTCTAACTCATTTCCGGAACATTCTAAGAGGGAGGAAAAAACAAATCTCCCTGGACATGTTTTTTTTTTCTAAACGGCCTACAGACGAAAGCGAGAAAAATCTAGCGAAAAAGGCAAAGACCAGTGAGGATATCGAATTTATTTCTTTACATTCTCTTTTTTGTTTCTGTACAATAAATATTTGTCATTGATAAATACGTTTTTATTATTCAAAAGCACGTAATAAAAATAACTGGGGTGACATTTTAGGGGTTGGAACGGATTAATGGTAGTTCATTTGTTTTGTATGGGGAAATTTGCTTCGCGCTACGAGCAAAGTTGCGAAACGAATTAAACTCGTATGTCAAGGTACCACTGTATTTATACATACCTCTACACTAGTATTATTGCAAAAAAAATGCGTCAAATTTAAAATGTCAAGTTCTTTTGGGACACCCTATATTTGTAATTGCATTTTCGAAAAAAGATTCGATGCAATTTACAATACCGAGGTTTTCGAGGGTGAAAAATTGATCTAGTCTGGTCTCATGGTTTTTATTACGTAAGAATTGTATTATATATTGATGTATACGTGATTGCCTATCCATCAACATGTTATTGAAAGGATTTGCTAGTAACGGAAAAAAAGTTAAAAAATTATAGCAAAAAAAAAATTCAAAACGTGAAAAATATGAACAAGAAGATTCTAAGTTTGTTGAATAATACATCCCATGAAAAACTCTATGTTAATAATCTTAAGCCTTTTCTACACTTACTGATCGCTATGTATAATGTGGGGACTATGTATGTATGTCGTCGCCACAAATTTCATAGACTTCAATAGATCTAATAAAATTAGTAGCAAAAAAAAAAGTAATAAAAAGAGTAAAAAAAAATTATTGATGATGCACAGATGTGAAGCTTAAAAGGCTTAAGATGCTGTAAAAAGTATTTTTTACGATTGACTTGTATTTACCATGTATGCCCACAAAAACAATTACCATCGAAACAGTTTTCAGTACTCATGCGCCGATTAAAACACCCTTAAAATAATTACTTGAATTTTAGCAGCTAATTCTTCAGCTAATCCTCTAAGACCTAAGATCACTAAAAATAACTGGTTATTATCGGAGCCCAACAAACATTGATTACTAGCATTCCAAGATGGTCTAGAACAAAAAAAAAAAATTGATATAAACTTAATGATACTATAGACACTTGTTCCCGTACAAACCTGTTAGCTTTATTGGACAAAATTCTTTCAATAAGGGCATCCATACAATTGGGATATGCTGGACAATGTTCTCGAATAGGACAGTGCACAAAACCCAAATGTTGGAACAACATCAACTTTCGATCTTGATCTAAACGATCTAATAATTTGTACCTAAAACAAAGAAATAATGATCAAATTCAAATCCAAATATTCTTCGATGGAATTTCGACTGAGGCAGCAGCAAAACAAATACTGGATAGAAATTTTCGGTCAGAAGCTCAGCAAGAGAATGATGGGGAGAATTTGGTCCTTGCGGCTGGGAAGGAACCAACTCAGGAGAGTAATGGGACTGATAACCGGACACTGTGGACTGAGAAAGCATGCAGACAATGGAGGTGTCTCAACAAGATCTTAATTGAAGATTGTGGGGGTTTGGGAAAGAAAACGCGAGCCATGTCATTTTTGACTGGAAAGCCCTCACAAAGTGGCGACACCTACATAGGGTAAATGACCCCCAAATAGACACAAATCGCACAAAACGCTTACTACAGAGACTGCGTTTGCTAGGAAAAATACTGAATCTGGAATAAGCAAGGATTCTTGTCTAAAGTCTAGTACTGACTAGTAGACATGTTGTCTAGAGCTGGTCTATAGACCGTCTAGAACCACTGTCCTTTATCTCGTCTAGCATCCACACTACGGTGTAAATTTCTCAGTCTCATTTTTACAGTCCACCACGGAGGACAAAATAAAATAAACGGAACTGGTCCTGGCTCGCCTCTAGACAACAGTGACGTTCACACTGTCAAATGATGCAGAACATGTCTAACGTTACATGCAATCGTAAGGTCTCCCATTTCGATCGGGAAACGTTAGATCTGCGATTTTTGATCTCGCAACAGGGGCCCTATTCTCTAAATTCTCATGCGAGATGAGATCATCTCGAATGGTTGGTACAATTGGCATGGATTGGAATTTTTTAAGTTTGTCACCCTGACGAAAAAAAACACTAAACCAATGGCAAACAAGTTGTGTGGCCAATAAAATTACAAAGTAAAGAGCGCGTTTATATGAATTGGGCTTACGGATGGTTAATTCAATTCTAATTTAATATTTTGTCTAATGCAATTTTGATAGCTGCCGACGGCCGACAGCATAACATCGGAGTGCTGCTAAAAGCTACAGCATACGCGAATTCAATAAAAAATTATCCTTTGATTAATAATTTTAATTAATGGGCTCTCACTTAAACGTTGGCATTACGTGTAGAAGTTCGACTTGGTGAACAGTTTCTACTTTCGATAAATGAGTTATCAATTCCGACACCCGCTCCATTTTCTAATAGAAAAATATTTATAAACTCTTTCTCCAATAATTGGAAACGATCACTGCTTTGCAAATGACGAGGAACTTTTTCAGCATCCTCACGTGCGACAGTCAATAACTTCACAGGAACATATAACGTTACCTTTTTTAATTCATCTCTCATATTACGTCCGATATTAAATCAAGAAAACACAGGCAAATAATAAACAAACAATGATAATAAAAAAATATAAAAAGCTAACAAAATTGCTTCATTTGAAACCCTCGAAACCCAACATGAAAGGATTGTAAACAGAAAAGTTTTGAGATGCAACCGATTTATATGCAATACTTTTTGTTTGGATTTAATACAGCTTTCCCTATACGCAGGTAAATTTTTGGTTAAATTTACAAAGATTGAAATTCCGAACAACTCTATAATGACTAAACAAAGTGTTTTAGGATTAAGTAAATCCTTCCAATTACATTAAAATATCTTTCATTTGGTTTATTTTCCCTTCTAATATTACAGGTATTTTTAAAAGTGTTGAAATTGTAATGAAAAAATTAAAATTATTTGGCTTTATTTTGGGTTTCTATTTAATTCATGTATATAGTTATTAAGAGTTTTATAACTATTGTTTAAAATTTTTTTGATCCACTAAAAAGTTGATCACGATCCTCACACGAGGTTCTTCATTCAACTTTTGTTGATCAACTAAAATCGGGCAACTAAAGTTGACTCGTGTGAACGCAGCATGACAGCGAAACTGGATTTTGAACTAGCCACAATATAGCAAACTGCGCATGAGTAAAAGAATCGAATTTTTCATCCTAAAAAAAATCTGAGGATCGCTATAACCAATTATGAATCGGTAACGAACTAATTTCGTGTGAACCGCGAATATCGGACCGTAACTCGGCTCATAAGCTTGCATGCGCTTGGCAATGATCCTAAATCGGTCTTGAACTGATTCGTTATCGGTTCAGTATGGTATCCGCGAACGAACATTATAACAGCTTGTAGAACGGCAATGGTCGCTTGAAATGAGGAACTTACAAAATTTTATCGTAAGTAATTATCAAAAAAATGTTGTAGCATTTCGGATACGAGGTGTGCCACTGACAGATTATGTAACCAGACTATTTAGATGAAGATGACAGGGGGCCCAAGTACAAGTAGTCATACACAATCAAACGAAGCAACTTAAAATCTAATTTCTTGTCCGATTCAAATCAACAAACCTTAAATCATCCTGCAACACCATCGTTATTTGCTTGATGTCATCCTGCGTTATTGTCCCATTGGGAGACACACTCTTGAAATGATAAAAAAGATCTGGATGTTCCAAAAGTAACTCCTGAAATAAAATTAATCACAAAATAGTCAACAAAAAAAAAAAAAAAAAAAAAAAAAAAAAAAAAATAGGATAGTACTTGAAAATTATGTTTGGCATTGTCAATCAATTCCTTTTGGTGTTCGTCGTATATTTGATGTATATCCTGTTCAGAGAGCCGTTCAAAGCATTCCCGACCCATAAACAAAACCCGAACTTCTGACAACTGCTTGCCAGGAGTAACATAGCCGGTGTCTTTAAGAAATTGTCGAAATTGTTGCATCCATCTACAACAAACAATAATCCTAGCTTGATTCTCCTCGAATATACCATGCATTGCATTAATTACCTTTTCGGCATCCTTAGGATTTAGCAAAACAAAAGTATGTTAGTAAAGTTTGTATATGTAGTTAGTAAATAATGATATTTACATAAAGCTTGCAAATACAATGATTACATTTCGTCAAAATGTTTATGAAGGCATTCAATTGCGTGCATTAGCGTGCACGTATAAAAAGTGAAACTTCTTCTGGTACATTTACAAAAGGAATGATTTTTATGTCAACAAAAACTATAAATAAAATTATAACAAAATGAAAAACCGACTTCAAAATAAATAAAAAATCTTAAACAAAAAATGCACTAAAAAGTAAAAAAATAATTGCGTATCCTTGCAGTGTCTAAAACTTACAAATTATTAGGATGATACAATGTACAACTATTGTTATTTTTGGAGTTGGTATCAGCCAAAAAAATACGACCATATTGGTACTTAGCAATAAACGAGAATACCTTTGGAAATGTATTTTTCAAATGAACTTTTAAACAATATACTCGAACTGAACAATATCTAGCGACCTTAAAACTACAAAATACCAATTACCAACTAAACCTTTTTAAATTTTTACAAATTACTATTAATATTTATTTTTCTTGACTGACACCAACTCCAGAAATAACAATAGTTGTACATTATCTTATCCTAATAATTTGTAAATTGTAGACACTGCAAGGATACGCCATTATTTTGTTACTTTTTAGTGCATTTCTTTTTTTAGATTTTTTATTTATTTTGAAGTCGGTTTTTCATTTTTTTATAATATTTATTTATTTCTCGCGTTTTAGTGATCTGAAGTTTGATAGCTGATTTTATTTTCTTGCAAATAGTTAAAACATCTAAACGCGCTGCTCATATGAGGCAACGCCGTTAAATATTAAAAGTTACTACATCATCCCTTTTTGCCCTTAAGGGTTGAAATTTTTTGCTTTTAAATGTAATAACAAAAATAAGTGAATTACTTTTTCCAACAGAAAAAAAATTATCAAAATTCGATGATTCAGTTAAATGTCACTATTTCAACCCCTATTTTCCCCCTTAGGGGGTGGATTTTTTTCTTCAAATTGAAATGTGAACAATTAAAAGGTACGTTGTACGTAATAGAAACAAAAATTATCAAAATCGGGTTAGCCAGAAAAAATGTATAATGTCATCCCTAATTTTTAACCCTTTATGAGTGGAGTTTAAAAAAAATAAAAATGAGATTAATTTAAAGTTATGTTCTACCAACAAAAAAAGAATTATCAAAATCGAGCTATCCAATAAGAATTTAATATTTCATCCCTTAGTTTTCAACCCTTTAGAAGTGAGAGATTTCCTTCAAAATAAAATGGGATTACACGGGAAGCACCAGCTTTCAAATAAAAAAAGAACTATGAAAATCGAGCTATCCAATAAAAAATAATATGTCATCTCTTAGTTTTCAACCCTTTAGAAGTGAGAGATTTTCTTCAAAATAAAATGGGACTACACGGGAAGCACCAGCTTTCAAATAAAAAAAGAACTATAAAAATCAAGCTATCCAATAAGAAGTTAATGTTTCATCTCTTAGTTTTCAACCCCTTAGAAGTGAAATATTTACTTCAAATTAAAATGGGACCACACGAGAAGCATCAAAATCGCTTCACCCAGTCGAAAATTTTGAGGTAACAAACATAAAATAACATACAGTCGAATTGAGAACCTCCTCTTTTTTTTGAAGTCGGTTAAAAATATAATTTTTCAATGATAACAATGTAAACAATATATTCCATTTTCATTCTTCCCAAGATACAAACCATTTTTTTTGTGTGTTTTAAGTCGGTTTAACATCGTAGGTCATATGACGACTGTCTAAAGACAGAGAATTTCTGTTGGTCAGTTATATCTTAGGTATATGATCTTAAGTCTTCAACGGGGATCGAACCCAGAACCACTTGACGCATGAAGCGGAGAGAGCAAGTGTTCTAACCACAGCGCCAATAGGTGGTGGTAAACCTAAATTTATCATTATTAAATGTCAACTGCTATTACATTACAATGTAAATAATTCAAGAGAAAAAATTCGGTTTTAGGTGATAATTGCAAAAATCTTTGAACACTCCTAACTAGGGATTCGTCAAGTCGAGTATGTGGACATTATGTATAATATATGATATTAATATTTCAACTTTGAAATGAAATTAGTTGGGTTTGACTTGATACATACATTTTAGCATTTGACTTGAGTTTGATTTAATTAAGCCCAAAAGCTTGACAATCAAGTCAAACGGCTTGAAAATCAAGTCAAGTAGTCAATCCATACTCTTAACAGCTTAAGATAGCTTAACTCATTTTTAATTCTTTCCCACAGTCTTGCCATATAAAAGACAGTGTTATTGACAGAAAATCGAAAAAAAAAAAAAGTTAGAGAGTTCTAGGCAACCGATCAACCAAAAAAATGTGTTTTGAATGTTCGATTTTGCATGTTGTCGGCATTAATTTTTTTAGGATATAACATCCTTAAATAAATATACATATACAATATACATTCAAACAAACAATATTTGTATGTATATATTACGGGCAATGTGAATAATTGGGGATTACTTATAATGCCCGGACAATTTAAAAAGTGTTCAAAGGGATATGACCTAAGGGGCCGTACTTAATTTACGTAACGGAATTAGAAGTACTTTTTAGCCTCTACCTCCCCTCTATGTAATAGATCGTAACAAAACTTGCAACCCCCCTCCCTCCCCGTCCTATACTGTATGTAATTTTTTTTAACGGTAAAAATTGTCATCATCTGCTATTCAATTAAAATTAAACATTTTTTATTGGTTTATTACTTAAAGTGAAGTGATCTAATGCCTAGAACTAGCGCATAACGCTAGTTTTGATATTTTAAAAGCTTGGCTACAGTCAAATCCGGCGCGTGAAATTTGATTAAAATTTTTTTGATTAATCATCAGACCAATTTATATTTCATTAGGTGAACTACGTACAAGCATTAAGAGACCCCTCCCCCGTACCGTAACGAATTGTAATAATTTAAGTATGGCCCCAATGATGAAAACAACATTAAAAACTTGGGCAATGTAAACAATTGGGCATTGTTTATAATGCCCGGGCAGTTAAAAAAGTTCTTAACTATAATAAATAGGGTTTGACATTTTGTGTGTATATGTAACTATAAATACAAACCTTATTTTTTTTGTTAGTTATATTAAAATTGTATGTAGGGAAATATGAATAAAAATATTCTCAAATTTTCCACCTCCAGTATTATTCATAATACCCGAACAAAATCGAGCGTAGGCATTGGAAATCTTACATAATGTACTTCTTTTTGGAAAAAAAAAACTTAAAAAATGTGTAACTTCATTTGGTTGCCTATACGTTCAGCTATCAAATGCAATTTTTTTTGTGTCAATAAGATTCTTACATGGGTAGTTATGGTTAAAGTATTACAATAATCCGTGGGTTCGTAGAGAAGAAAACAAAATGACTACAATTCCGCTATGGGGGAGAACAATATTTTGGTGGTGATTTGTGGATAAAATTTATCATATACTTATTTTACCACTTAAGGCTACGACATGGGTCACCAAACACATTGCCTATATTTGTAATCGTTTTCTCGAAAGCAGCTCTAACGATTTTGATGAAATTTAAAATCTAGACGTTTCGGGGGGTTAACAATTGATCTAGTCTTGCCTCATTTATATAGGAAAATTCATTTTTTGTCGTAATTTGCAGTTTTTAGTATATGAATATACATTGATGAATAATGGATTGCCTATCCATCAACATTGTATTAATTATTGAATACTTTGAATGTGAGTGGGTTGTATGAAAAGTTGCATAGTTACAAAATTTACATCGTTATCGAAAGGGTTTGTTTATAACATAAGACATTGTAAAGTTAAAAAATTCATTTTTAAAAATTCTGTATGCCAGCTATAAAAGAACAGTTTAGAGAAATATGTTGATGATAAAACAGTGAGCTGTAATGGGCGGTAATTCGTTATGTAACACTAATAAAGTTTTTACTGTACTAATTTTTTTTTCCGACTTACTAAAGAAGTTTCACTTCAAAAATATTCGCTAGTGTAACGGCAAAATTTATATGAAAACCATATCATATACTTATTTTACCACTTAAGGCTACGACATGGGTCACCAGACACATTGCCTTTATTTGTAATCGTTTTCTCGAAAGCAGCTCTAACGATTTTGATGAAATTTAAAATCTAGACGTTTCGGGGGGTTAACAATTGATCTAGTCTTGCCTCATTTATATAGGAAAATTCATTTTTTGTCGTAATTTGCAGTTTTTAGTATATGAATATACATTGATGAATAATGGATTGCCTATCCATCAACATTGTATTAATTATTGAATAAGTTTGAAAGTGAGTGGGTTGTAAGAAAAGTTGCATAGTTACAAAATTTACATCGTCATTGAAAGGGTTTGTTTATAACAAAAGACATTGTAAAGTTAAAAAATTCATTTTTAAAAATTCTGTATGCTAGCTATAAAAGAACAGAAATATGTTGATGATAAAACAGTGAGCTGTAATGGGCGGTAATTCGTGATGTAACATTAATAAAGTTTTTACTGTAATAATTTTTTTTCCGACTTACTAAAGAAGTTTCACTTCAAAAATATTCGCTAGTGTAACGGCAAGATTTATATGAAAACCATTAATGAATTTATTATCCTTACTCTAAGCGTTTATGTTCCTGAAGCAAAGCATTCACATGGTCCCTAAACACATTCTGGGCTTCAATTGTGTCCAGTATATCGAACGGAATGAGATTTTCATTAAGGGCGACTTCTTCCGGATCCATGTCAGTCCACGACGTCCCATTTTCAGTGATAAAGAAATATTGATTGAACCGCGCGTGTGTCCTCAAATAATCCTTAAGAGACTCCCAATTACTGAAAGTAAAAATTAATTGTGTATGGTTGTTTGGTGGAGTGGGGTGGGGGCGGGGGTGGGGAGTTAGTTTGAAACGAACCTATCAGCAAATCGTTTGGTGTCTAAAATTAAATCGGAAAATACATTGGGAAGCATGTCCATGTAGTTGGCTAGGCGTCGAGACAGTTGCTCGTCCTTCAACCTCTTGATGTGCCTTCGAAATATTTTCTGCGTTCCTTCCAAGCCTGGAACAGACAAGAAAATGGAATGAAAAATGTTTTCTTTGAGAAAACGATTTGGGTGGGTACCGAATAATTGAACGTAGTAAGCCCAGTCTTTGTGTGCTGATAGTTTTTTCGATTCGTGTACCCAGAGGGTTTCTGGCTCCTTGATATGCATGCGGATGAGACGGAGAAACGCCTCGGTGCTGGCGTCCATGAGTTCTTTTCGTAGGCGAAACGCCTCCGTGTATGGCACGATTTTCGAGCGCACTTTGCTGCGGTCGATGATTTGCGCGAGCAGCACGAATGCCAGGTCGACGTTGACGTTTTCGTGCGCCGACGTCTCGATCAGAGGAATCGCGCCTTTGAACTCCTTGCGTTGGATTAGTTTCTCGGCCTCGCGCACGTACGACTCGCTGGCGTCGTCGTTTTTCGTTGTCACTAGCACGATCGGCTTTTTCGTCTTCAGCAAGTTGTTCAGAACGGCTGTGATTATTTCCACTTGTTTCTCGAGCGTGCGACTGGGCACGACGCTGACGTCAAACACGCAGATGAAGCCGTCGACGTTGAACTTGCCATCGGGCAACACCCTCTGTTCGTACTCTTTTTCAATTCCTAGCTGATTTTTACAGATGTACATTAACTTCTCGGCCGATTGGATTTTGGTCGAGGCGCAACGTTTCACATACGGCTCCATTTTACCCCCTTCATAAACAACATTTTATTAGATCACTAACTGATACCTATTGGGCAAAACACTTTATTACATTGATCTCATTTCAATTGTAAGAAATACCTCTACTGAGGGTTAAAAATAAGGGATGAAATAATAGGTTCGTTCGCGGTACTAATGGTACTGATCCGGAACTGGTAAAGAATCAATCCAAGTGATTAGATAGGATAATCGCCACACGCATACACGCTTATGAATAAACTGATTAAGGGTTATTTTCCCGTAAACGAGTTTGTAAATGTTCGGAAATAAGACGAGAGCGCGTCTGGTTAGAAAAAAAAACGACACTAGCGTCTCTGAGAACAACGTGTCGTATTAATACCCCGCGAGCTACCGCAGTTTAACACTGACAAGGAGAGGGCAGGACATGGGAAACGGACTTTGTGTAATCGTAGTACCCCTTTAGGATATTCATCCCCTAAAGTATTTCATCCGAATGGCCAGCCGTTTCGGAGAAATTACCAAAAAATTACAAATTTTAAAAATTAATTTCTCCGAAACGACTGGCCATTCGGATGAATTACTTTAGGGGATGAATATCCTAAAAGGGTACTACGATAACACAAAGTCTCATTTCTAAAGTCCGTTTCCCATGTCCTGCCCTCCTCTTGTGAGTGTCCCTCCCATGTATAGCACGGACTGGATTGAAGTAATGCTAAAACGGTTCCAATCCAGTCTTCCCCGTACTATATGGTACAAGGAACGGAGAGTTTTTTTTAATGGGTAAAAATCTCCACACTACTGACCATCGTCTTTCAACAATAGTGGTGTCTTTGGAAAAAAAACAGAGATACATGATCAAAACATGTGTACAATAAGCCTAAGGCTGCAGTGCGGGGAAAACGAGACGAGCCCTAACCTGTTAAAAGTAAATAAAAAATTAACAGTTCTAGGTGTACTGGACAGCTTCAATCGGTATTATTCTGTTAATGGTCAAGTGAGACGACAATTTAAATACGTATTCTGTAAGCTGTACCTTCACGACAAATGTCGTGTATGCGATGATGCTCGTTTCTTTCTGGTATTCTATAGGTTTGTTCGCGGATCTGATACTAAACAGATAACGAATCAATCCAAGTGAATAGGATAATCGCCAAACGCATACACGCTTATGAATAAACTGATTAAGGGTTATTTTCCCGTGAACGAGTTTGAAAATGTTCGGAAGTAAGACGAGGATTAACGAGAACCCACAAAAATTGTTATATGAATTGAACGTTGATGCCTCGTTCACACGAGTCAACTTTAGTTAACCGATTTTAGTTAATCGATCAAAAGTGGAATGAAAAACCTAGTGCGATGACTCGTTCAAAATTTTTTTGATCCACTAAAAAGTTGATCACGATCCTCACACGAGGTTCTTCATTCAACCTTTGTTGATCAACTAAAATCGGGCAACTAAAGTTGACTCGTGTGAACGCAGCATGACAGCAAAACTGGATTTTGAACTAGCCACAATATAGCAAACTGCGCATGAGTAAGAGAATCGAATTTTTCATCCTAAAAAAAATCTGAGGATTGCTATAACCAATTATGAATCGGTAACGAACTAATTTCGTGTGAACCGCGAATATCGGACCGTAACTCGGCTCATAAGCTTGCATGCGCTTGGCGATGATTTTAAATCGGTCTTGAACTGATCCGTGAACGAACCTATTCTGAACCGATTACGAATAAGTTCAAACGGGTTTAGGATAATCACCAAGCGCATAAACGCTTATTTAAGGGTTATTTTTCCGTGAGCGAGTTTGAAAATGTTCGTAAGTAAGACGAAGATTAACGAGAACCCACGAAAATTGTTAATTGAATTTAAGCGGGTATTCTAGTCTAGAAATTTGAACAAATCGATTTTTCTTTTCTTTCATATTCTCAAAGTTTAAACCTTTTAGAATATACCTTTTAGAGGATTTTTCAAAATTTTCAATATTTTTGACTCAGGAATTACTGTTTAAAAAATTAACTACCATTGTATGGCTACTGGATGTAACCTTATTCGAAACTTTAAAGCGTTTTTCTCGAAACTCTTTTTCAAAACCATACCCACGATTTCTCATGTTCTACTCAGTAGAACATGAGTCCAGTAGGATCTACTGGACCGATTTACCTGTAATTTTAGAGAGTTTTCTCTATAGACTTGTCTATACCTGGAACTATCCCCATCCCCTAATTTCAAATTTTACTATTTTTAAAAAATTCGATTCAGTCAAAAAATGGTACAAATTTTTTTTTCAAACAGTCGCCATATTGTGAAAAAATATTTTACCAACTTTTCCGTAGTTCCAGACATCGTGACATTATTCTAGATTAATCTTTTTTTTTTGGTTTCACATTGCTAGGAGGGTTGAAATCATTGGTATCGTCACGTGCCAATTTTTTGAACCCCCCCCCTTCATAAGCTGCTAATTTTTGAAATTTTTAACTTTTTTTATTTTTTTCTGTATTCTTGTAAGGTTAATAAATAACTAGTAAAAAAATGGATAGTAAAAATATTAATTGCCTTTTTTTATTACACTTCAAAAATTACCTGAAATTCATACCTCTAGACTAGAATACTGCCTTATCGTTGATAGACGTTGATGTATCGTTCACACGAGTCAACTTTAGTTGATGGATCAAGAGTAGAATGAAAAACCTAGTGTGATGACTCGTTCAAACTTTTTTTGATCCACTAAAAAGTTGATCACGATCTCTTCATTCAACTTTTGTTGATCAACTAAAATCGGGCAACTAAAGTTGACTCGTGTGAACGCAGCATGACACCGAAACTAGCCACGATTTATCAAACTGCGCATGAGTAAGAAAATCAAATTTTTTGTCCTAAAAAAAAAGCCGAGAATCGCTAGAACCAATTCTGAATCAGTTACAATTGATAAATTGTGGCTAGTTCAAAGTCCAGTTTCGCTGTCAACGTTAAATTCAATTAACAATTTTCGTGGGATCTCGTTAATCCTTGACTTACTTCCCAACATGTTTAAACTCGCTCACGGAAAAATAACCCTTAATTAATTCATAAGCGTGTATGCGCTTGGCGATTATCCTAAATCCACTTGAACTGATTCGTAATCGGTTCAGAATGAGACCCGCAAACAAACCTAATAACTTTTAACTCCATGATACGATTATAACAATTTTTTTTCCTGTTACGTACTATATAGATATTTTAAAGTTAGTCACATCACAAAGTTAAAAAAAAAATCCCCCCCTTCAAGTTAAGAATAAGGAATGACATAGTAACTTTTAAAAGGTTCATCGGATTTTGATGATTTCTTTTTTTAGTAAGTACACTAAACTTAGTAGGGCACGATGGTACAGAAATATCTGCTGCGACGCGTCACAGACGGTTTTACATGAATGAAAACCGCTGTTGATTAAAAAAACATAAATAAAGCCCACAAGTGGTTAAAAAAAATTATAAATAGAATATTATAGAAATATTTTTAACAGAACTATATGTAGTAGGGTCCCCCCCCCCCAAAAAAATCTTACGGTTTCCGAAAATTGAATAAAATAAAAATTTGGTGTCAAAATGAGCTCTGCATATTAAGGGGTGCCTCAATCTAGTTTTTCATTTTCCATTTAATAACAAGGAAATGTTTCTTTAATTAGAGGCCATAAACCACGTAACACACTCTACCAAGGGGGAGGGGTATACTCTAATATTATATACGGTTAAAATATATAATATTAATAATATATTTAATATATATAATATTAGAATGTCTATAGACGGTACATAGTGGGAGGGAGGGGTTCAAAAAGTGCGAAAAACGCGTGACGTGGTTTATGGATGACCCCTTAATAAATTTTCATAACTTTGGAACAGTTCATCGTAACAACAATCTAAAAGAAATGCTTTAAAGAGAGAATTTCACGCTTTACAAAAAAAGGACTCAAAACAAGTTTACTCAGATCGACCGTTTAAAAGATATCAGATTAAAAAAAAAATTATAAAGTGGGGCTTCCTGTCTACCAAAAGCTTCGCGACACAACTAGATGTACTATAATATGAAGGCAAAATTTCAAGTTTTGTAAATTTTCACGTAACACCCTGTATAAAAAAATTGAAGAAATAATAACCTTTAAAGGGTTGAAAAGATGCATCATCGAGAAACTCAGTTTGTTCGATCACACTGAATGTATAGTCGTTGCCTTCCTCGGAGTTTTTAGTGACTTCGCCCCAATATAGAAAGTGGTCATTGTTGATGACTCGACCACTGAAATCCGACTGGAAGATAGAAGGCGATTAATTGAAGTCGGGTAATAAGCCGGAATGTGTTCGATTGATACCTGACTGAGGACTGAAATGTGATCGACGTTGTAGTCGTCGGCGAAGGAGCGCATAAATCGGTTGCAGAGACACGATTTGCCAGCCCCGGTGTGACCCTTGTCGCGTTCCGACCCGGAAAGACCCACGACGGAGACGCTCACCGTCCGGCTGCTGTCCGTTTTGCGGGCCATCATCTTGGCCAAGAAATTGCAAGTGTTTGGAATGTGGTAGAGAGCTTAGCCCAGCTGTCGTTGCAACAATACCAATACCACCGTCATCCTAACAAAGAAAAAAAAAATGTCATTCGCTTGAAAGGAAAAAGCGAGCGGCCGAATGTCGCCAGCTCGACTCAATTCAGGGAAATGCCAGTGCGCTCACAAGTTGTTAATGAATTACGATAAAAAATGGAAAGAATAAAACCTAAAATTCTATTTACATGATGAAAATCTGTATCTGTCACGACGCAATTGGCCGTAGTGTTGAGTCTCAGATGGTTCTTGCACACGGCAAATCACTCGGATTGACACGGTTTTATTGCATAGGCATCCAACTAACACACACACGACATCAATTCCTTATTGATTTCAATGGAAAAATCGTTTACACTTAGTATAATAAAAGTATATAAAAAAATTTTGGCCCTGTAAAATTTTTTAAGCGGCCATTTGTCAGAAAAGACAGTGAAGAACAAAGACAACACGTTAAACAACAAGGAAACGAACAGGGCGGACGTCGATCATGGGGGTGCAAGTTATACGAGTGAGTGAGTAACAGCGTGTCTATGAACTAAGTGAGCAACGAAAACAAACAATAGATGGCGGGGCAATCTTATGTTAGAGATCGACTAACATAATTTTGGTAGAGTCCGACCAAGTCCGACCGAAACTGGTTTTCCGGCCGATACCGAAACCGAATATTCGGACGCGGCTTCAGTTTCAGCCGAAACCGAAACCGAAACTCACGTGGTCAAGTATAAAATTCCTTAAAATACTGAAATTTGGTGCATTTTATCCATTATTCTGCATTAATTCGGACATGAAATGGAAACACAGTATCTAATCATTTATTTAATGTAATATAAAAAAGTGGTTGCGTGTACTTAAGTACGCACGTGAGAAGTTATACTTCTTTGGTATCATTAAAAATTAGTTTTTATTAATTGCATTCAAATAATCAATTTTAAAAAACTCTTATTT
Source organism: Sisyra nigra (assembly GCA_958496155.1). Lineage (NCBI taxonomy): Eukaryota > Metazoa > Arthropoda > Insecta > Neuroptera > Sisyridae > Sisyra > Sisyra nigra. The sequence continues at coordinate 15,698,414 of OY292319.1, read as the reverse complement.
AATATTTAATAATAATATTATATATATTTAAAGATATAATTATTAAAAATAAAATTAAGAGAATAATATTTTAATTTGTATCAATAAAAAATATCCAAAGAAAGCTGCAAGTTCTTTTATAAAATTTGTCAGGATCATTTTTCTGGTTAACAATTTATGCATGTCATGAAAACGAAGCTTCATAGAAATTGCGAAATAAAGTAAGTAGTTACTTTTCCAAGTAAATGTCTTAATCTTATGCATATCTTGTGTTACTAAATTATTATTCTAAGATGGTTGAATCATTTCAGAATCCCAGATTTCGTGATAACTAAGAATATGCATGGAATGCAGACGTCATTTTCATCATTAAATTTCAAATAGTATAACAGCTACTGCAAAATTCGAGAAAAGTAATAACTTATTTATTAATAATATGTGTCATTTGTATATATAATTATTTTTAATTTAAATATAAAAATAAATAAATAAGTAAATAAATACAACAAAAATTCAAACTACGCGCGCCAAGAAACTCAGTGGTTTTTCGGCTAACTTCATTTTATTAATTTTTGTCTCAAGATGGCCGCCCATCTAAAAATTTCACTCTGATCATTTTTTCATAACGCGCCTAAAGAAGTAACACTTCAAAAAATGCACTAGAAAGTAAAAAAATAATTGCGTATCCTTGCAGTGTCTACAACTTACAAATTATTAGGATGAGATAATTTACAACTATTGTTATTTTTGGAGTTGTTGTCAGTCAAGGAAATACGACTATATTGGTACTAAGCAATGAACGAAAATACCTTATAAAATGTATTTTTCAAATGAACTTTTATACAATGTACTAATCAATGGTACTAGTACTGTGACAATATCTAGCGACCTTTAAACTACAAAATACCAATAACCAACTAAATCTTTTTACAAATCAACATTAATATTTATTACCTTAGCTGACACCAACTCCAAAAATAACAATAGTTGTACAACATATTGTCACAAATCCAAGACACCCATTTGTGTCTGGCGCCTGAAGGGCGGGTTTAAACAATCACCAGTGATAAGAATTGTACAAAAGGATGGACCCCCTGAAGTACTTTTATGACCACGGATTAACAATACAAAGGATGAGACGAGGAACGAGTGTTCTAGTATTTTCTACATTGATTTACCAATGGAGGAGAGAAAGACAGGCGCTAAGATTACAAATAGAAAATTCTAGAAACGGGTGATCGCTTACTATAAATAATCCGAAAGATGAGCCAACAGTTCAATATAAAATAAACCATCGAAGAGTATTGAAATAAATTCATCGACAGTATTCAAATAAACCACCGAGTGTGTATTCAAATAAATTCATCGAAGTGCTCAGTGTTAAAGTGAACAGTGTTATATAAATTCTGAACATTGTTAATAAAGTGTACATTGTGTATATAGTGAAATATAAACAGTACTGTGACTATTGTTGACAGTGAACATTGTTGTCGTGTATAATTGTTAGATAAATAAATAAACAATTGTTTAAAAATAAATTCGTAGTCATTATACACAAACCAACGAACCCGTGAAAACGTTACAATATAATCCTAAGCATTTGTAAGTTGTAGACACTGCAAGGATACGCAATTATTTTTTTTACTTTTTATTGCGTTTAAGATTTATTATTTATTTTGAAGTCGGTTTTTCATTTTGTTATAATTTTTATTTATTTCTCGATTTTTAGTGATCTGAAGTTTGATAACTGATTTTATTTCTTTGAATACGGGGAAAATCTACTAAACGCGCTGCTCATATGAGGCAGCGCTGCTAAATTTTAAAAGTTACTATGTCATCTCTTTTTGCCCTTAAGGGTTGACATTTTTTGCTATGATAGAACTAAGTGGAATACTCTTTCCAATAGAAAAAATCATCAAAATCCGATGATTTAGTTAAACGTCACTATTTCATTCCTATTTTCATCCTTAGGGGGTAGATTTTTTTTCTTCAACTTGAAATGTGAATACTTTAAAAGTACGATGTACGTAATAGAAACAAAGTTATCGAAATCGGGTTATTAAGGAATAATGTATTATTTCATCCCTAATTTTTAACGCCTTATGAGTGGAGTTTTTTTACAAATAATGGGTACGAGATTTATTTAAAATTATGTATTACCAATAAAAAAAAGAATTATCAAAATCGAGCTATCCAATAAGGAGTTAGTATTTCATCCCATAGTTTTCAACCCCTTCAAATTGAACGATTTCCTTCAAATTACAATGGAACCACACAGAAAGCACCAGCTTTCGATCAAAGAAAGAATTTTCAAAATCGAGCAATCCAATAAGAAGTTAATATTTCATCCCTTAGTTTTCAACCCCTTAGAAGTAAACGATTTCATTGAAATTAAAATGGGACCATTCGGGAAACACTAGCTTTCAAATAAAAAAAAGAATCATCAAAATCGCTTTACCCAGTCAGAAATGCTGAGGTAACAAAAATAAAAAAATAAAAACAGTCGAATTGAGAACTTTCTCCTTTTTTTGAAGTCGGTTAAAAAGAAAGCCAAGTGTAATATAATAGAGAATTATTTTTAAACCGTTTACACCTATCTTATTGCCAGTGTGCCGTTAGTTTTAAAAACTGTTTGAGAATGTGCCGTAAAAGTTTGATAGTCACTGGTATAGTATCTGAACATCACGGAGCATCTCTTATCTTTGTTTGGACAATACTAAAACCAAGCACAACTACAAAGAGGGACATAAAAATTTGCGCCTGTTTATAACTAACAAATATATACTTGTCATTAATGTCATTTATTAGTCATAAATTTTTGAATTAGAAAAATTAAAAAATAATCAATTAACTAACTTATAAAACCATTAATATACCAAAGAATCGTTTTATGTTGTATTAAAATCTAAATATAATTAGAAAATAAAACAAATCCTTAGTAAGTTAAAGTAAGGTTATCCTCCATATAGCTGTATGAATGAGCAACGTTTAGTTTAATGAAAATTTTTTTGTAGGTTTTCGTGGCAATGGCTGAATTATTGTTAGATTATAATATTCGTGGCTGGGTCTTTTTGCCGATTGTTGTTATTACGTTTTTGGTCGGCATTGTTCGACATCACATTTCAATTCTGTTGGCATCCCAAAAGAAAATCGAGTTGCAACAATTACAAGATAGGTAATGTATGAGGTTTCCTTTTTGTAAGTCTTGAGTGATTAAATGATCGTAATGAAAGAACTGATCAGTTACGCGGCCGGACAGGGTCAGTGTTTATCCCATCGATGATTCATGAATGGGGCATTCGACTTGTATGTGCCATTTCTATAAGTTACTAGCTGGTCCCCGCCCGCTTTGCTGAGCGTATCTAAATTATACTGATTGAATAATGGAATCTTTTATCCCATCAACAAAAAAAGACAGATAGATATTTCTAGATCTTTGATTCATAGAAAGTTCATGAAAATCAGATAAACTACTTTTCCAGGAAGATATTCTATAAAGCTATCTAGAAGAGCTATCTTATTGGTTCTATACGTTTTTATGAATATTATAAAATACCTTTACTTGTGTTCTTTAAGTAGCAATACAATTCGAAAATGTTGAATGTATTATAATATATTTAACTGAGTTTTTCGCCAAGTTCAAATTTTTCAATAGTTCAAAAAGTTGAGTAAGTGAAGTAATTGTTGACTGTTTGAATATAATTTAACACGTTTATTTCTAAAGATTATAGACATTCAAAAATTAACAATGAAAGAAATTTCAATATTTCAAAAATTTTCATTGTTAATTTATCGATGTTATCGGATGTTAAATTAAAAATCATATTTTGCTGTAGAAATTGTCATTTTTTATTTCAACTTTATTGGAGTGATTGTGTTAAAACGCTATTTCACGAATTTTAGGGAAAGCTTTTTTAAAAACAAGATTCCTCCAGGATAAGTACAATTGTTATGCTATCTTTTGAGAATCGTGCATTATTCTATCATACGAATTAATAATCTATATTTTTCTCTGACCTTTCAACTACCCTATTGTAAAAAATCATGTCAATCTTTTGCTCTATGACAAACAAAAACATATCTATCCCACGGGAGTAGTACATTTTTCCTGGATATAAAAGAGATCTGGCCTTTTTGAGAAATGATGCTACAATTAAGGTTTGTATGTTACAGTCAGGTGATGATCCGGGCCCGTCTTTTACGGGAAAACGGCGACTTCATTCCATATCAGTCGTATTTGATGCGACGATATTTTTTCAACAATCAAGAGACGGGATATTTGACGCAAAGACGGCCCCCGGTCTCCCAAAACCCAATGACCGATCCGAGCATGATGACCGATATGCTGAAAGGGAACATCACGAATGTGGTCCCAATGATCGTGATTGGAGGCTGGATCAATTGGATGTTTTCGGGATTTGTTACCAGTATGATATGAAATTTGCCAGTGGTCTCGAATCGAAACCCCATATCGATTTCAGCTTTCAATTGAGAGTTAAAACCACATCGTTTAACACGGTTTTTAATACATGTTTTTAAAACAATTGAATGTTTGACCATACACCCTCCACCAAAAATGTTTCTTTCGTATTCCTCCCTAGGAAAATATATTAAGATCTAAGTTTATTTACTTGATCCATGTAGATCAAAAAAAATTAAATTCAGTAGATCAACTTAGAGACCTAGGGAATATTCGGTTCGGACCACTTAAAGAAAAATTGTCCACCGGAAAAATCTTCAAAAATTTTCACTTTTTGTTATAGCCAAAGTTCCGTTTCCGTTAACATTGCGATTCAAGCCAATGCTACAACGAGGAATCGAATTGATGTATTTGGATGCGTCCTGGGTCTCCTCCGCTTCCTGGTACTTTCTCAATGTTTTTGGATTAAGGAGTATCTATGCGTTAGTGTTGGGTGAAAACAATGGTAGTTATTGAAATTAGCAATGGCGCTTCACGCGTTTATGTCATTCTCGTTGATTTTAGCGGCTGATCAAGCACGCCACTTACAGGACCAAATGGCGGGCGCTGCCATGGCTATGCCACCAGATCCGAAAGTCGCATTCAAAGCCGAATGGGAAGCCCTGGAAATAAACGAACATTTATGGGCCTTACAAAATATAGAATCGGTTGTCCTAGGAACAAAATCTGAAAATAATTTGTAATTAGTTTATTTTTAAAAATTTGCTTGTGACATTCACGTTAATCCTGTCATTAAACATACATTAAATGTTTTCTAATCTATTCTATTTTTTTAACCGACTTCAAAAAAAGGACGAGGTTCTCAATTCGACTGTATTTTTTTTATTTATGTTTGTTACCTCAGCATTTCCGACTGGGTAAAGCCATTTTGATGACTCTTTTTTCATTTGAAAGCTGGTGTTTCCGAATGGTCCCATTTTAATTTGAAGAAATCGTTCACTTCTAAGGGGTTGAAAACTAAGGGATGAAATACTAACTTCTTATTGGATAGCTCGATTTTGAAAATTCTTTTTTTATTTGAAAGCCAGTGCTTTCCGTATGGTTCCATTTTAATTTAAAGGAAATCGTTCACTTCTAAGGGGTTGAAAACTATGGGATGAAATACTAACTTCTTAGTGGATAGCTCGATTTTGTTATTTTTTTTTAATTTGAAAGCTAGTGCTTCTCATGTGGTCCCATTTTAATTTGAGAAAAATCTTACACTTCTAAAGGGTTGAAAACTAAGGGATGAAATACTAACTTCTTATTATATAGCTCGATTTTGATAATTCTTTTTTTATTTGAAAGCTGGTGCTTTCCGTGGGGTCCAGTTTTAATTTGAGGAAAATCTTCCACTTCTAAGGGGTTAAAAATTAGAGATGAAATAATATTATAAATTTTTCCTGGCTAACCCGATTTTGATAATTTTGTTTCTATTATGTATATCGTATCTTTAAATTGTTCACATTTCAATTTGAAGAAAAAAATCCACCCCCTAAGGAAGATAATAGGGGATGAAATAGTCACATTTAACTGAATCATCGAATTTTGATAATTTTTTTCTCTGTTGGAAAGAGTAATACACTTAGTTTTGTTATTACATTTAAAAGCAAAAAATTTCAACCCTTAAGAGCAAAAAGGGATGATGTAGTAACTTTTAATATTTAACGGCGCTGCCTCATATGAGCAGCGCGTTTAGATGGTTTAACTATTTTCAAGAAAATAAAATCAGCTATCAAACTTCAGATCACTAAAACGCGAGAAATAAATAAAAAATCTTAAACAAGAAATGCACTAAAAAGTAACAAAATAATGGCGTATCCTTGCAGTGTCTACAACTTATAAACTATTAAGATGATACAATGTACAACTATTATTATTTTTGGAGTTGGTGTCAGTCAAGGAAATACGACTATATTGGTACTTAGCAAAAAACGAGAATACCTTATGAAAATTATTTTTCAAATGAACTTTTAAACAATATATTAGAACTGTAACAATATTTAGCGACTTTTAAACTACAAAATACCAAAAACCAACGAAACCTTTTTACAAATTGCCATTAATATTTATTTTCTTGACTGACACCAACTCCAAAAATAACAATAGTTGTACGTTGTATCATCCTAATAATTTGTAAGTTGTAGATACTGCAAGGATACACCATTATTTTGTTACTTTTTAGTGCATTTTTTGTTTAAGATTTTTTATTTATTTTGAAGTCGGTTTTTCATTTTTTTATAATATTTATTTATTATACTGTTGTAAGGCATTATTAGTGTGATTTTTTACCACCAGACTGCGTGACAATTTGTCATTTTCCGATAAGGGATAGGGAAAAATTGATTGAAAAATTATATAGACTCAATTTACGTGAATATCACAACTAGTTGAATGCACCAAGTTAATAAATTAAAAAACTTTTTTTTTTTTTTTTGAAAAACTCACTCCTAAAAATAATATTTTTATTTTTAAAATAACAGGTTTCAAATACAGTGAATATGATTGACAAAATTCGTTTTGTTTGTTCGTTTTTCTCACACGTTTGGATCGATTTGAAACTGATTGAAATGGAGAGGAAACAAATAAAGACAAAAATCTAAATTATTACTTTCAATAAAAAAAAAATGTGACGCATTTATTAAGGGATGATTTTTCACCATGTAGGTTGTAGCAAGGGGGTGTATCTCTGTCATAACGAAATTGTCTAAAACTAGTGCAAGGAAAATCGGCGCTCTTGGACGTGTGTTGCGGTCATATGGGTAGTGCTCTGCATTACCGACATAATACTTATGTACTTGACGTTAAAAAAGAGCTGTAAAACTGTACAGAACTCCCTTCTCTAAGTAACAAATGTAAAAAATATTAATTCTAAATCAGTAGTAACCAAACATTCTATCATAATGAACTCTCAAGAACTTTAAACATATCGGATGAGCCTCTTGAATATAAAGCCACAGACGGTTTTAAGCTTGATAAGGCGCTAAGCTATTTGAGATATGAGGCCTTTTATAAGTTCCATGCTTATGTAAAAAAAAGTCGTGAAAATTATGGAACGTGCGGCATTGAGACAAATAATGCTACAATTAACAATATATTAAAGAATATATGACAATTGCTCATTGAAACAAAACTTTTTAAGGTCCCTAAAATTGTGAAGCTGTACGTAAATCCTGCACTGTATCAAGCCTAAATAAAAAAAATTGTATAGAAAGAAACACGGAATTCACTTCGACCCCCAGCGGTCCACGGATCACAAGATAAAAATCACTGTCCTATGCTATATTAAATTTAATTGAGATGACCAAGGGTTTCAAAGACCAGTGTTCCTCAAACTATGATCCGGAATTCAATTCTTGGTGGTCCGTGTACATACAAATTGGGATAAGAATTTATTTTTCATTCCACCTCCAGATATAAAAAAAATTAATCTGATATAATGACGTAATCAGTACTTATGACTATCTTCAGTTTGTAACATGTAACAAACAGTGCCACTTCTTGAAACTCTTTTTCAATACTAAGTATATTTTATTAAATGAATAACCCATAACCGTGTTCCCCAAAAAAACTTTTTCTACCCGTTTTCTTGACGTTGGTGACCTGTTGTGGTGACTATCTAAAAGTTTGAGAAACATCGATGCAAAGTATTAGCCAATATAACATAAGGTTTATTGCGCCAACTGGTGTTAATTCGTACAACAAACTGCAGATAAATTTGACACACGTTTGAACAACCGTTTAATATAAAGTACTTGATTATTTTCGATTTGTAACAGTCAACCAACAGCGCCGCTTATGACTTTTCTAGAACTACTTTGTCGATCTTAGCGTTGGATCATCTTTTAAAATAGCGTTCTATAAGAGATACATGCCCTTATCTACAGTATTCACTTGATATTGCGTCATTCAACTAAAATATTGTTCGTTTCTTTGTTAATAATTAAACATTAAATTAGTTGATTGAATTTTTGGTTTCAATAAAAGTTTTGTTTATATCGTTTAATTTTTTTCTGGACGTATGCTTTGATTGAAGCAAAGAAAAAGAAATTAAAGAATATCACATTGCATCTACGTACATTAACGAAGAAAAAAGAAAGAAAATAATACATAAATCTACATATTTCAACAATAGTAATCCAACAGGAATAAAACCGTAACAAAAAATAATAATATATAAACAAGCATTAGGCTATTTGACCGTTAATATGTTAAATATTGTTGTAATCTTTGTAGCAAATAACGTTACAATTCATATTTCTGTTGAAGTTATCACTTACAACATAACCTATAACAAAATTGTTATTAATTTACAAAGAGGTATCAGTATGACCAATTAAGTTACAGCCAAGCTCAGGTTTTTAGGTTATGTTATTTTAAGAAAATAATAACAGGTTTATCCCAGATAAAAACGTTTATTGTACGTTACCAGTCATGCGCAATATACATTTTTTATACTGCGCATGACGAAACTGTATGTACCTACTTTTTGCGCATGCCTTAAGATAGTTTTAGCCAGTTTTGTGTAGTTAAAGTACCTGGAACCTGATATCTGGTAGTAGTGGTTGAATGATAGAGTATGGATAGAATAAAGAAATCATATAACTATAGTATGCGGTATAGATCCGAGCGAAAAGCTAGCCCTAAATTAGTTCAAAAGAAGACCACCTATTTGATAGACCCGTCCCGGCGCATTCAATGCTTTTTTCAAAAATATCTGCTGCTGAATAATATTTAAGTATCCATATAAACAGAATATGCATACAGCCTCTATATAGGTACCAAACCAAAATTTTGCCAGGAAAAAGTTTCAAATAAAAGTTGAAGGCTTTAATGCGTCTAAGAACTATACCAAATTTAAAAAAAAATTGTTAGAACCATTATCGAAAAAAATTGAAAAAACCTCAAAAACCCATAGAATAGAGATGAGCTTCCGGTTAACCTAATGCAATTAAGTAGGGAACGAAAGTAAAAATTCACAAATCTGTCACAGCGATACTTGCTCGAGCCCAAGAGGTCATCACTTTTTGCCCCCTCCACTTTCTCATATAACCATTTGTTCTGTGTAAATACCACAATAATAAATTTTTTTAAATTAAATTGGTTTACTTGAGAATAGAGCACGCTGTATACAAGAAGGTTCTCATCAAATGTGAAAAACTAAAAATATCTATGAATATTGGTATGTGGTGGTGGCACCGATGCTGTTATCTATAAACCACATAACGCGTTTTTCGTATTTTTTGAACCCCTCCCCCTACTATGTAACGCCATATAGACTGCCTAATATTATATCCTTTAACACTACATAACATTAGAGCATACCTCCCCCTCCCCCCGGTAGAATGTGTTACGTGATTTGCTATTCGAAGCTACTTCGAAGTACTGGTGTTACTGTTTCAGAATCGTGCAATATAAAATCAAAAGTTCATGTACCATACTAGAGACTGTCAGAGATCACCTGAAACGCTATTTGTACACTGTCCATATTTTCTGTCGTTCATTTACGGTTTCAATTTCATCTGGAACGAACTTAAAGAAACATCAGTGTCACCAATCAAGTGACAGCATATTTTGAGGTTATGTTAAATTAAATCAAATAACGGTGCGTATGTGTCAAACGTCAACTTACTGAATTGTGACGTCACATGTGTCCTGTGATTAACATCAACCGAAAACATGCGTTTAGGCGCGATTAATAAAAACACGTTTTTAATCGAAAATTCTAAATATTAATCGGAGATATTAACAACGTATACATAAAATATAATTGCAAACAATATTGAACATTTTACATAATTTGTCAAATATCCTATTTGACGTATAAATCTCATACAAAAACGACTTGCAATTCTCCTCAAATCAAAAAAAAAAAACAATTACGAGTTGTCCTTAGTTGCAAACATTTGTTTGAATTGAAAAATGAAATTGCAATGAGCAAATCTGATTTTTGTTTTTATATAAATACAAATCGTTACACGCTTGCAGATAACATCTTATTGCCTTCATTTTTTTTTTTTTTTTTTTTTTGGTTTATTAAATGAGATTGTTTTCTTGTAATTTACATTTCTTTGCTCGACGATCAAAGCTAAGCATGCAAACATTTTTCAGAGCAAGTCCCTATTTTTACAATAAACACTTAGATTTTTTTTAAAAATATACAAATATATATAATGTTAGCTGCGTTCCTGCGACAGTGCACGAACAAGACTGTGTATACAAGAGATTCGTTCCAAGCGACACTAGTTCTGGTCTAGTTTGGTACAGCACCGTTTAGGTCGGTCCAATGGCTAACCTGATCGTAAACTTACGCACAAAGTAATTGAAAACAATTCTTTTACATGCTCTTGTTCACGACCAAAACGTGTCAATTGGAAGAATCCGATCGTGTCTCAAAAATATTGGAAAGCCGAAAACTGGGAGATGTCGCAATTCTAAGACAAAAATTCCTTGTTATTACACGCACCATTAGTTATTAAGAAAATAAACTAGCCAATCGTAGGAGTGCATTAAAAAACACTGATACTAATTGAAAATGTCAAATTTTCGATTTTTTCATTACTTTTGAGACACCCTGTATAGCACTGATCATTTCGATCGTAACGATATCAGTTTTTCAAACTGATCAACGTTTTCTTTAGCATTAATTCTAGTTTCACTTCAAAAATTACAACTAATTGAATCTCTAACGGTAATTAAAAAATTAAAAAAAAAAAAAATTTACGTGACAATTGTGCAAATTTTTTCGTCTCGCACACATTTTTGAGTCTCACTCAAACCACACATATCACGCTGGAATTCACTTTTATTAGATACAAATTTAAAATGGTCTTTCAAAGAACGTATCGCTGGGGATGGTACTCTTTCAAATTCGTTCATTTTATGAAAGTTATTCGTCAATGACATCTTTGAACCCCATTTTATTGGTGGTGGAAATTACCCTCCCTTGGGGTTGAAAAAAAAAACTAGGGTTTTTAAAAATTACGTTCAAATTAAACTCTTTTAGTATTGACTTACAGTGGTACCTTGAGATACGAGCTTAATTCGGTACGTGATCGAACTCGTAAGTCAAAATACTCGTATCTCAAATCAATGTTCCCCATTGTTATCAATTCGTGTAAGACTAAAAAAAGCATTGTTTCACACTTTAACTAAATGGATGCCATCTTTTCGTTTCTCCTCAATCTGGCTCGTATCTCAAAAAAAAACTCGTATCTCAAGGCACCGCATAAAAACTGATAAAAAATTACGGTACTCTCGTAAAACGAAGAAGCTATAAGTCTCATGAACTTTTTCACATATCTCGTTTTTTTTTTTGCTTTTTACATTTTGAGTTACGTGCAAAGTTCTAGATTTCTATACGTCTACAAATTCGGTTCTTATCTAATTATCACACAACGAACCGTTTTCAAGATACATATGTGGAAGGTGTAGAAAAACATTTTATGGGGGTTAAAAACACCCTCTGGAACTTAATTTTTTCAAACCTTTTAGGGTTTTCTTCGAATCCAACATTGTTAAAAATGAATTTTTGAGCAAGAAATTTACTACCAGTTTGATTCTTATAAAATTTTTGAATATCTAACCATTTTCGAGGTAGAACGTAATAAGTGGAAGGGATGGAAAACCCTTTTAGGGGTTGAATGTTACGCAAATTCATCGGACTAAAACTTGAATAGGGTTAGCCCAAATCAAAAATTAATATATATATATATATATATATGTTAAATGCCGAGAGAGATAGTATTCGACCGTAATAGTGCGCATGCGCGACAATAGCCTCAGAGGCTACTAAATAATAAAAGGTATCGCTCATAAAATTGGCATAGTTTACTAAATCAAATGAACGGCAAAAGTCGAATGAATGCGTTGGCGACAGTAGCATGCAATTCTTTGCTTCGAATTGGTCGCGCATGCGCACTATTACGGTCAAATACTATCTCTCTCGGCATTTATCATAGCCGATTAACGGTTTGCAGATGCGTTTGCCGTGTTGAATCTAAACAGTGAATTTAATTGTTACTGATACTTTTCGAGAGTTATTTTGAATTATTGACCCAAAGGCCATACAAATGTTCTGTTCTTTAGGATAAGAACTATTTTTGTGGTTTTTAAATACATTATATGATGCGGCTGTTGATGATTTTTGTAAAAAGGAGCGTCGAATGAGGTTAATTAAAAAAAAATACTTATAACATCACGTTTATCAAATAAAAAAATAAATTTAAAAAATGTGGTTCTTATACCCCCCCCCCACTTCTAACCGCATGCCCTGTTTCAAAAGTCACCGCACGCCACTGATATATAGATAGGTAGATAGTTTCAAAACGATCGGATTTAAAGGTAAACGTTGTAAGAGACTAAAGCTTAAACTTTTGTAAATATCTCGTTTTCTCGACATGTTACGACATTTTGGGTTATTTGCAAAGTTGTAGAATGGAACATTTGCTACAAGTTTGGTTCTTATAGAATTTTCGCATAATTAACTGTTCTCGAGAAAGAACGCGATATGTGACAGGGGTGGGAAAACAGCTTTTGCTGGGCAGAATTCTGAACCTGGAATAAGTAAGAATCCTTGCACAACAGGAATACATGAGCAGAACAGGAGTACAATAAGCCCAAGGCTAGTTTTCTGCTAACGGAAAAAAAAATGATTTAAGGGTGATTTTCAACCCTTCTTGTCAACCCCCTAACTTTTTTACGATCGACATGAGAAACTCGGTCAATTCTTAAAAAGCTACAACCTGAAAAAATAATAAAATATTATCTTTAAGAGGGATGTTTTCATCGATATAAAATGGGTCATTTTAATGGAAGAATAACAACTTGCAATGTCAAAGGAGTACCAACCTTAGCACACAAATAAAATATTATACAAAACATAAATTGTAAAAAAAAAAAAACAAAAATTCCAGCTTTAACTGCTATCGTGAACCTTCCAAAAATAATTCCAATTCAACGCCATTTGAATTTAGAACGTTAACGTTATAATTCTAGATTAACATAGTAACATTAAAAACTAATTTTAAGCCTGTTTTTAATTAATATTTACATCGTTTAAATCAATTATTAAAATCTTATCAATAGATTTTTTTTTAAATGAATAATAGCACATTCGACAACGTCTCTGCTCGTCTTTCACACATCTGGACCATAGTATTTTACAAGTTATTGTCCAAAAAGCTTATTGAAATCATAACCTAAATATTCCTCATAAAAAAAATATATTTATAAATCAGTTGTTTTTAATTTTTTTTTTTTTTTTTGGTTTTTATCAATCCATTAGACGAATATCTAGCTTAGAATTTAAACAAAAAAGAAAAATCTAGAAAGCAGAAAATATTTTCAATCAATAGTTATATACTAAATATATATGCAAAAATAAATCCGAGCTCTATCCAATTGGAGATGCTCTGAAAAATAATAAATTTGTTCCAGATGATAATACAATCGTACATTGTACGACCGAAGACATGTGCAGTTTATACTGTGTATGACTTGTACTATACAATTACAATGTACGGTTTTATTTTTATTTGGAACAAATCTGTCTACGAATTCATTCTTCATTTATTTAAATATCTTAAACGTTAATTATTGAAAAAAAAAATTAGTCAGAAACACTCAACTATGTGGATTACTATTGAAAATCTATCGAGTGTTCAATCGACGTTGACAGTTCCATGTTTTAAAAGAAACAAATTATGCACATTTGTGATTTATTCAATTCCACTGGGTCCATCGATAGGCATTGCGTGCAGTACTTCGTCGAGAAGTTGTAAGGCCCGATGTAAATGCACCTCGATCCAGCACGGCGTTTCTTTGATTGAAGGCCGAGGATAATCCGGGCCCCAACCTTTGACAAAACTTAATCGTAATATACACAAGCGGCGTAAATCGTCCACACCGATTCCAGCCACTGTGGACAAACCTTTAGAAAACAAAACAAAAATCACATAAAATTCTCAAATGAATAATTCGAATGCATGATGATTGTTACTTATAGCAGGAGCGATTCCTCCGACGGAATGAGGACCTGGAATATGACCAGCAACAGCGGCAGCTTGAGCTGCAGCTGCTGCCTGAGCTGTAGCTGCTTGGGTTTGCATCTGACGATGACATTGCCGCAAATCAAATACCTAATCAATAGAAAATCGTTCTTAAAAAAAAGTTTTGGAACGAAGTTCCTGTATTACGTATTTACTAAAAAACATTTTATGGAAAGTGTTAGGGAAAAATTTTGCAAAATATACTGCATTATCTTCGTCTGATGAACTATTGAAAGTATCTAAAAAAACAATCTCCATGTTATCCATTTGATAATAGGTTTGTTCGCGGGTCTCATTCTGAACCGATTACGAATCAGTTCAAGCGGATTTAGGAGGTTCGTTCGCGGATGTGATAATGAATCGGTAACGAATCAGTTCAAGACCGACTTGGGATCATCGCCAAGCGCATGCAAGTTTATGAGCCGAGTTACGGTCCGATATTCGCGGTTCACACAAAATGCGTTCCTGACCGATTCATAATTGGTTCTAGCGATCCTCAGATTTTTGTTAAGATGAAAGTGATGGATGATTAGTTTGCTAAATTGTGGCTAATTCATAATCCAGTTTCGCTGTCATGCTGCGTTCACACGAGTCAATTTCAGTAGGCCGTTTTTAGTTGATCAAAAAAATTTGAATGAAAAATCTCAAGTGAGAACCGTAATCAACTTTTTAGTGGATCAAAAAAAGTTTGAACAAGTCATCACACTAGGTTTTTCATTCCACTTTTGATCAATCAACTAAAATCGGTCAACTAAAGTTGACTCGTGTGAACGAGGCAGCAACGCCGTCAACGTTCAATTCAATTAACAATTTTCGTGGGTTCTCGTTAATCCTTGTTTTACTTCCGAACATTTTCAAACTCGTTCACGGGAAAATAACCCTTAATCAGATCATAAGCGTGTATGCGTTTGGCGATTATCCTATCTAATCTTTTGGATTGATTCTCTCTGTTCTTTACCAGTTCCGGATCAGTACCATCAGTACCGCAAACAAACTTAGGATAATCGCCAAGCTCATACACGCTTTTGAACTGATTAAAGGGGCATTCTAGTCTAAGAATTTGAAAAAATCGAAAAAATTATTTTTTCATAATCCGATAGTTTATATATTAAAAAATATTTCCCTAAAATGATATTTCAAAATTCAAATTATTTTCGAAGTTATAACCGTTTTAGTGTCGTGGCAACTAGACCGGTCGAGACTTAACCTAAAACTTTAAACGCGTTTTTCTCGAAATAATTTTTTCGATGCGGTTGCCATAATATCTCAAGTTCTAATCAGCCGATTTACTTGAAATTTGGCATGAATATTCTTTAAATATCTCTCTATCGCATAAATCAACAAAAATAAAAATTTGTAATATTTTTAAAAAATTCAACAAAATTAAAAATGAGTAAAAAAATCGACCTTCATTTTTAAGTAGGCCCCATTTTATGAAAAAAAATTTTTTTTCATGTGGAGGTTCATGCGATAGCGACATTCGTACTTATCAAGAATCCATCATTCTTTTATTTTTCAAATGACCACAAGGATAAAAAAATCATGGACACGGCCATTTTTTTTCCTCCCTCTACTTCAAAGACGCATAACTCAATGAAAATTTTTTTTTTAAATTAATTTTATGTACTCTCTGAATATAAATAAACAAATGATAAAAAAAAATATCAAATGCTTTTTTTATCAATTGCCAAAAAACGCTCGAAATTCGGGCCTCTAGACTAAAATACCCCCTTAAGGGTTATTTTTCCGTGAACAAGTTTTAAAATGTTCGGAAGTAAGACGAGGGTTAACGTGATCTCACGAAAATTGTTAATTGAATTTAACGTTGACAGTATGTTGATGCCTCGGTCAACTTTAGTTGACCGATTTCAGTTGATCGATCAAAATTTGAATGAAAAACCTAGTGTGATGGCTCGTGCAAACTTTTGTTGATCCACTAAAAAGTTGATCACGGTCCACGCACGAGGTTCTTCATTCAACTTTTGATAGATCAACTAAAGTTGACTCATGTGAACTAGCCACGATTTATCAAACTGCGCACGAGTACGAGAATCAAATTTTTCGTCCTAAAAAAAAACCCCGAGAATCGCTAGAATCAGTTACAATTGATAAATCGTAACTACTTCAAAGTCTAGTTTCGCTGTCAACGTTAAATTCAATTAACAATTTTCGGGGGTTCTCGTTAATCCTCGTCTTACTTCCGAACATTTTTAAACTCGCTCACGGAAAAATAACCCTTAATTAACTATGCGCTTGGCGACTATTCTAAATCCACTTGAACTGATTCGTAATCGGTTCAGAATGAGACCCGCGAACAAACCTAATAAGAATTCAACCGGTTCCAAACCGGTTCTGAACTGTTCCAAAAAAACATATGCCAGTGAGAAAAGCAAACGCGGGATGTAATATATACGATAGGTCAAGATGTAATATTACACTCCATAGTCAAAAGCCGGCTTCATAGTCTTGCAGGTCCGAATTAGTCACAATTAAGTTACAAAGCCGGTGATAGTTTCTGATTGATTTTCAGTAAGTCTACGCCTTTCACTTACAGCGGGCGTTTAATTTTTACTAGCTCTACTCAAAAATAATTTTAAGGTTAAAAAACTTACTTTAATGTAAGCAGCAGGATAAATTTTATGTACAGCATCGCCAGGAGCTCGGCCAGCCTCCCGGTCCAAGTAGTAACTTTGTACGAAGACACTATGGTCGCTAAGACAACGCAACCAAACATCACCCTCGCCACGCAAATCAAGCTGCACCCCCTTTCCAATATGTAATCTAATAATAAAAAAAAATCACAATAAGGTCTTGTTGTATTCGAAAAAATCGAGCATCCAACCTGGCTCGTTCACTTTGTTCCGTTCTATGCACGTTGCTAAGCGCACCCAGACAAAATCGGCTTCCACCACTGGGATCCACATAGCCATCAACAGTCACATTGGGACAACTGGAAGGAACCTTAAACGTTTCCCCAACTTGAGTATCGAGTTCAAAATACGCCACCGAGCACCAATACTCTGGAGCTGGCTGCGCTGAAAGTAAACCCCCAACATTGACTTCCCCACCTAATTGATTTGCCGTGTTGGGGCCCCCTAAAAGAACTGAATTAGATCCCAAATGGTTTTTCTTTTTTGATCGGATAGTTACAAAATCCTGCGTGATGATTTCGAACGTCTGAGGGTGGAGGTTGCATGCTTTGGGTGTAAATAAGGGTGTTAGATCCGGTCCACGTGCCTTGGCCACCACCTTGTCTTTGTTGCTGGGCGTAGGTGCGTCCCGAAACAGAGCCACCAGGAGTTTGGGCTGTCGCAACCGTTCCACAACTACTGACACTGTTCTGAGCCGCATTCCCGTTAGATCCAGCCGGATTCGAACCACTAGCAGCCGCGACTCCACCACCAGCCGCTGCCGTATTATTCCCAAATCCATTCTGATGTAAATGTCCCGAAGTAACAGTCGACGAGTTCGACCCTTAAAAGATACAACCAAAATTTACTACCCACCCCCCAATAAAAAGAAATTATTTTTAAATAATTTTTTTGATGAAGTGAAACTTCTTAGCCAACGGTTCGACAACTTTAACGGATAAATTTAGACACATTTCGTTACACGAGAGAGAAGAAAGATATGACGTTTAGAGAAAGAAAGAGATTCTGCTGCTTTTGGGCCGCCAATATTTAGCTGGGTGAGCTGGTATTTAACGGATGACCAAGTTTTGTAGTTTTGAAAATGACCGCATGCATAAAATTGATCTCCCATACATAAAAAAACAACATTAAAATCGTGCAACTTCATTTTTTACGAAAACTAAGCAAAAACTCGAAAAATGTTTTTCTTAATTTTTTTTTTGACGAAATCGTCAAATTTTGACGCCCCGAAAGAGCAGAATATTGTAATGACAATGTAAAAACAGAAAGTTTCTGAAATAAATTTTATGTTGTATTGTATTTTTGAAATTCTCTTTCTCTCTCTCTCTCAAAAATCTCTCATATTCTTTATTTTTAAGAAGTATCACTTCTATCACGTGTACGATGCTGCACGCGCAATTTGTTCAGTTTTTTTTTTTTTTTTGGGAATTCTCTACCTAAAGACGAATTTATGCTAGCAACACCGAGACTATCAGCTACAGAGTCGGGTACAGGTGAATTGAAAAAGGGGGACGCCTGTTGAGGGTTCGAGTGTTGTGCAGGCGTCGCTCCTGTCACCGTGGCTTGCTGATTTCCAAGTTGATTTGGATGTGCACCCAAATTAATGCTATGGCTGACCGTAGCTAAATTACACACAACAAAATTCACAGTTGGAATTATTGATAATAAAATGACGTGTCAACGAGCAAAGTATAATCACATTAAAGCGATCAGTCACAGAGAAGACGAAGCGAAGAAAATACAAAGGAAAGAAAATGAACGGATTGAAGAGAAAAAAAAAATATATCGAGAGGCATGCACGGATTCAATCTACAGATCTAGTCGTGTTAGTAACAGAAGTCAACTTTGTTTTTTTTTTTAAAGTCGATTCGTCTACGAAGAATCGATATATGAATCCCGAAAAGTATATCAATAAAATTTTTTTATTTCAATATATCTTTAATATCATGAAGTCATGAAGCCATCTTAATCTAATGAGCCCCATACACGTTGAGATCTGCATCGCTACTTGCATCGCGTCAGGTGGCGATACATGTATATGAGACTTGTATCCATGTCTCAACTGCCCCTACACGTTGAGATCTGCATCGCGTCAGGTGGCGATACATGCATCTGAGATTTGTAACCATGTTGTTTCAATTGTTCCTACACGTTATACATATATCAGTTTATTCACAATGTTTATGCTTTAGTAGCGTGATACATCATAGTGAGACCACACACGTTGCAACATGTATCAGTCGCATGCGAGCGGTATCGAGGTTGCACTACAGCGATGCAGAGAGCGATACCAGTTGATACCGATGGAGCGATATTGAGACCGGCCCATACACGGTGAGATCTGTATCACGATACTGATACTTGCGACATGTAGCGATGCAGATCTCAACGTGTGTGAAGCCCATACTATTATTAAAAAAATAAATTATTTAAGGACATTTAGGAGGTAAATCAAAATTATAACAGACTAGCTGATACCCGCTCGCTTTGCTGAGTGTATCTAAATTTAACGGATTGATTAAGATTCCCCACGTTCATAGCGAAATATAAAAATTAATCTATTTTGACAGAATAAAATGATACATCCTCTCAAACTTTAGATCCAAAGAAAGTTCATCAAAATTCGTAAAACTACTTTTCAAGAAAGAGATGTTAGCTGTCTTACATCAGCTTCTGTACGATTTTTAGTAAAAAAGTAACTGTATTCCTTCCTTTAGGACTTGAAAATCTTTTATACCAAATGTCATTTAAAACCGTATAGCTATTTAGGGGGCATCCAGTAATTGCGCGAGGCGTTTTTTTGTGATTTTTGAAATATCATCCCCTCCCCCCTGGTAAGATGTCATGAGATTTGGCATATATCTTTCCCCCAACCCGCAATCTAATGTGATATTTTTCAAAACAAAAAAAATACGTGATATTTGCGAGACCTTCCCTTTCCCCAAAGTAAGATTAGATGAGATTCGGCTCGACCCCATCGGCCCCTGAACGCCTCACGTAATTAATGGATGTTCCCTTAAAAATGTTGGATGTTCCGTTAAATAATTGTTAAATTTTGAAATATTTAGTTTATTATTTTAAAACGTTTATTTCTAATTAATATCTCCGACAATGAACAATGAAAAAATTCAAATATTTTAAACAATGTCATTATTAATTTTATCGGGTGTTAAATTGAAATTCATATTTATTTTCCAGTAAAAATTGTCAATTTTTTAATTTCAACTTTGTAGAGATTTCTTTCGTTATTGCGTAAAATTGGACGAAAATGCGTTAAAATTCTATTTCATGAACTTTACCGAAACTTTTTAAATGTACGGTTCCTGTAGGATATAATTGCTTTGCCATCCCATGGGAACTATGCATTATTCTAGCCTTAAAAGTAAGCTATATCATTCTCCCCGAAACTACCACATTGCAAAAATCATATCAATCTTTAACTCTGTGATAAACAAAAAACATATCTATCCCACGGGAATAGTACATCTCTCCTGAGTAAAAAGTAGATCAAATCTTCTTAAGGAAAATGAGTTAAGACTCTATTTCCGGGATTTTAATGAAACTGCTTTTAAATACACGGTTCTTATAGAATATATACTTGTTTTGCTATCCCATGGGAACTGTTTATTATTCCGGTATGAGAAGTAATCTATATCATTTTCTGACTCTTAAACTATCACATTACAAAAAAGGAAGTTAATCTTTTGCTCTGTAAAAAACAAAAAAAGTATCTATTCCACGGGAACGGTACATTTTTTCTGGATATAAAGTATACCATATGTTAAACTGGATTATAATCTATATCTATGCCAAATTTCATCCAGATCCATTCAGTACTTTTTGAGCGAAAAAGCAACAAACATCCATTCTTACAAACTTTCACGTTTATAATATTAGTAAGGATGAAACCAGCTCCCTACCACTCCATGTTACAAAAATGTGACCAATTTTACTGGATTTGCAGTAAATTAGTTGAAAACGAGTTGAACGAAGACCACAAAGACTGACGAAGACCGAAGAATTTATGGAAGTCGGAGGTTAGAAATAATTTTTTTTAAACGTTAGGCAAATTATTAAAATGAAACTATTTTTAATGTTTTCATTATTATTGTTATTATATGAGAATAATTATGATAAGTATTTTTATATAATAAGTATAATAACTCTGATAAGTTTAAGTGGTAGGGGGCTGTTTGAGACGTATGACTCTTATAACAACACAAATAGTGAACAGCTGTTTTTCCACTAGATACCAACGCCACCGAAAGAGTTCAAAGGTACTAACATTTCCGTAGAAATCGGTCACGTTTTTTAACCTTTCTCGTATTTCAGTGACAGGGGGCTGGATAAAACGTAATGTTGGCTTTTAGTGTGGTTGGTTTAAGGCATGTAGAATACTAAACAGTCTATTTAAAACGTCAAAAAGCGAGGCTTCGCTGCGCCAATAAGTGAACTAAATAGATAGTGAAGATAAAAATTATTTTTTTTTATATCATACAATGATAGCAGAAATTAAAAGATTAAATTGTGTATTTATTTAATGAAACTTGAATTATGGATTGTTTTGCTATGTTTTGTTAAACACCAATCAGAGCGAATGACGTCAATGTTGAATGCAGCGAATGTAGTAGCAGTTGAATGTTGATAAACAAGCCAAGCCGACGACTAGCAAACGACTATTTCCAAATTGAACGAGTTACTAGCGCGTCTAGTATTGGTGTTTATGTTGCGTTTATTCAACCAGCGTTCAAGTATGACGTCACCAGCGAAGCCATTACAGTAACACGGCGTTTTGGCACGAATTTAAAATTTAAAAACTAAAATGTCATTTTTTCCTACTAAACCTTTATTAACTGAAGAAATATGTAATTCATTGTAAATAAAATACGTTTCTGAGCATTATTGGGTAGTTTTTAAAAATTCGTCATCATGCCTATTTATTTTTATGGATTTTTAAAATATGAAAAATTTGACCCGATCTTGTCAAAAATAACGTTATTCTGATATTGTTTAAACAATATCAGACCTAAAGATACTTTATGACATAATATATATACTGTTATATTTTTGCCCTCTACTTCGAGTACGAAATTTGGACTTATTCTTAAGTCACTTGTTTGCACATTTCGCCACTGTTCAACACTCGGAACACTTAAAGCCATAGAGAAACGGTCGACGCTTTAGTGCTTTAGGCGTTCTGAGTGTAGAACCGTAGAGAAATGTACAAACAAGTAACTAATAAATAGTTCCACATTTCGTACTAGGAGTTGGGGGCAGCACGTGTATTCGTGCGATCTGGCTCTCTCAACTTTTAATCATGAACTAATTCAGTTCAGAATGAGACCCGTGAACAAAGCTAATACCATTTATTAAAGATATTCTTGAAATTCCATGAGAATAGTTTTCATGACTCATACGCCGATTGCTCCTAGACTACATTTGAGTTAAATTACCGTTTAGCATTGGTAATTATTTACACGCATAAACAGTTCATGTGGCTGTCAAAATGGCATCCATTAGTTTCTTCTACTGTATCTATCACTACAAAGCATAAATCAGCTGGTTTTAAACAAATTTAACACAGCCCCCTACAACTCCATGTTACAAAAATGTGATCATTTTGACTGCATTTGCTGACATCGCCAGTACTTCTATGAAGGTCGGAGGTTAGAAATAATTTTTTTTAAACGTCAGAAAAATTATTTATATTTTTTTCATTATTATTGTTATTATATGAGAATAATTGATAAGTATTTTTATATAACAACTCTGATAAGTGATGATAAGTTTAAGTGACAGGGGGCTGTTTGAGACGTATGACTTGTATAACAACACAAATAGTGAACAGCTGTTTTTCAACTAGCGTTGAAGCGCCACCCAAAGGTACTAAGATTTGCGTAAAAATTGATCACGTTTTTAGCCTTTCTCGTATTTAAGTGACAGGGGGCTGATTTAGCATATATCTGTTAAGATTCTTATATAAAACTAAAACTAAGCGATCCATCACAATATAAGAATCTTAACAGATATCCTTAACATATTTGAATTCTAGCTGATTTATGCTAAATGACTTAAGTAGAAGAAACAAATGGCCACCATTTTGACAGGTTCATTGACAGTTAATGGATGTTAATAATGGCGATCGCTAAACGCCAATTTTACCAAAATTTGTTTGAGAAAATGTTATAGAGAATGTTATTGTCCATTATGTGAGCTTAGTTTAGTTTTGGAAATAATAAAACGTCTTACAATGATGCATACGCGATGGAATCCACGTCGCCCGCGTGCAATTTTCTTGTTCTAGTTTTATTGTAGCCCCTGCCGATGGGTTTGGATCGCCCAGACCAAGCCGCACGGCCGCAGCTGGATTTAAGAAGTCTCCACTATTACTAGCTATCAAAAAGTAAATTAAATCGAAAAGAAAATAAAAACACAACGAAATAAATAAAACATTGCAAATGAAAGCCGAGAAAACATTAACAAGCAGAACTAGTCGAGTTTTTTTTTTTTTATTAAAAAAAATAATATCGATTTTCAAACCTGAACCCTGTTGTTGGAGGGCCGCTAGAGAATAGGGCTGCTGAGGTTGGGGGTGGTGTTGAATGGTTTGGGGCACAGTCGACGAGTTTGCGGCCAGTGTATCGGCGTCGACGTCCATGCTAGTGTTAGTGCCTGGAGGCGGCACCGAGCCCGACATCGCCACATTTAGACCAGACGTGACGCTCACCCCGGCACTGTACTCATCTTTGACTAAACGACTTGGGCCTGATTGCAACGTCAATCCAGATAAATCTAAACACCACACAAACATCCACAAATCATATTCCAAGACTAATCTCATCATATACATCTAAAATCATTTAAAATATCGTACATATGTTACCACTAACAGCACAATCAGTTATTATACACATTATCTAGGCAATGTACAGATTAACTAGGTTGACCCGTTAAAGTGCCAAAAATTGTTCTATTTTTGACTAACCACTCACAATGCGATCATTACTGAAACAGCAACGTGTTCTGTGTGCTTAAATAAACGTGATGTCAGCCGAGAATTTACTGCATACATTCTTCCTATCTCCACTCAAATAATATGCTCTTTTGGGCATTCAGAATCGAAAAATGTCACTACCAATTTCAAAGGACATAGCGCTTGCTTTACAAGAAAAAAAATCACAAAATTTTAAACGTTAACGATACCGTAGTCGTTAATGCGCACATTGCCTAGGTGAAATGTGGAAATCTCTTGATTTCTACATGTGAACTGAACATATAAACTTTCATTCTCATATATTACCAATTATTTTATTGAAGTTCCACTAAAAATATTACATAATTAGCTCGCAAAGATCAGACGATCTGTTCTACAAAAAAATTCACCAACTTTAGAACTTGACCGATACGAAAGCAGTCAATTGTGCATAATTACCTACACAAAATGTAGACAATACTTAACTACACACATTAACTGAACAACGTTGTACAAGTCGTTAATTACTTCGGTAAAATATGGAAAATTGCGTACTTTAACTGTTAATGTTCGTTAATGTAGGTAATAGCTAGGAGATGTGAAAATTAATATATTATTGTGCATAATTACCTAGACGAAATGTGGATAATTCTTAACCACACACATTAACTGAACAACGGTGTACAAGTCGTTAATTACTTAGGTAAACTATGGAAAATTGCGTACTTTAACTGTTAATATTCGTTAATGTAGATAATAACTAGGAGATGTGAAAATGAAAAGATGCATCAAGTCGTACCGCGTATGATCAAATATGAAATAATCATTAGGCAGTGGAACGAGAAACATTCTACATGCTCATAACACCGTTTGCGCCACTCTATCAAAGCAACGAAAGCATACGCGGTCTGCTTGGAAAAATCGCAATTTTTTAAAATGTAATAACATTGTTTTTAATGAAAATATCGTGATAATCCTTTTTTAAAATAAGAACCAAGTATATAAGAAGTAAAACAAAACAGAAATTGATCGAAATCTATCCAGCAGTTTTTGAGTTAAAAGCGAACATTGGAAAACAGCTATTATCTATACCAATAATAAGATTGAAGATTTTTACTACTTGAATACCTGTATAATAAAAACGTTCCATCTCTCCTGCGCGAGAGAACGAAAAACGAAATTATTTTTCCCAGCTAAGATTTTTATCTAATCTAAAAAATTTAAGGTGTTTTGTTGCTACTCTATACTCTTTATTGCCTAAATTTTCATATATTTAATACAAAAAAATAAATGCCATTTACATTGTAATTTTCCCCCCAAAAAAAAAGGGTAATAACAGGGTTTGTCCAGGATAAACTTGAAAACAGCTGAGCCGATTTCAATGGAATTTTCACAAAAAGTTTTTAAATATTGTAACTAACATTATAGGCTATTTTAAATTTCGAATACTTTTCTCTGTCTGTTTGTTTGTTCTTGGTAAACTTGAAAACGGCTGGTCCGATTTGGACGAGATTTTCACTACAAGTAGTAAATATTACAAAAAGTGCTTTAAAATACTTTTTATTCCGAAAAAATGTTGATTTTCTGAGCAAAAAAATAAAAACTGCGCAACGAAAAACATACATCGGCAGGCAGCTGCTGTGATAAAATGTACATATGCCATATCATATCGTACAGACGATATGATTTGAAACTATGTAATTTGTTATTCTTATAAATTAATGTTCGCAAATTTGAAAATTATATCCATGATAGAAGTATAGCGATAGGTTAAATTCCTAGAAACCATAACTCCATTGTGAATTTACGGGTAGTTAATATATTATTAATAGTTCGGCTGAGTAAATGTTCGAATTATCGAGGAAGGAGAAGGAAATCCTCTGCAGTAAATATGATTTCATTCATAAAAAGAAATATCTTACTTCAAAAATGAGACCCGTAAGAATATATAACAAAAATAGACAGTTCGACTTAAGTGATCCCGATTAGGAGTTTGACTAAGAGAGGTGAAGCCGTTAGGCAGAGGCCCCAGAACAAAAAAAAATCCAGCCCAACTTATTTTTCAAGAGAAAATAGCAAGTTAGATGTGACCGTCGCGTTGTTTTTTTACCAAAAAACTATATTCTTAATTTTCAATTTATTTTAGCAAGATCTATAAAAATTCGTTGTCTAATCTTGGACCCCGGGAAATAGCAGACTTGCCGATAAGACATAATGGACATAATACTATATCCTAGAATAATGAACCTAAGGCAACCAAATCTGATACCTGAGATCTTAAAATAACACATTAAATTTTATTTATCCTAAAAAAGGTACACTTCGTAAAGGATAGCTACTAATCCATTCTACTAAAATTAATAAATGATTTCATATGACATTTGGTGTGAAAGTTTCTCAAGGCTTAAAATTTTCTTAATATTTTACAATATTCAACAAAACGTAAAGATCCTACCTATAAGATAGCTTATATCTGTTCCTGGAAAAGTAGCTTAACGGATTTTCATGTACTTTCTATGAAATAAAGGTCTAGAAATATCAAATTATCGTTTTTTGTAAAAATAGCTTAATTTCTTATTTTGGGTAAAATGTTCTATTATTCAATCAGATTAATTTAGATACGCTCTGCAAAGCGGGCGGGTATCAGCTAGTTTTATTTATATAGATAAGCGTATAAAAAATCCTAGACCTACCTAGACAAAATGTGGAAAAATCGTAACTACACACATTAACTGAACAGCGGTATACAAGTCGTAAAAATACTTCGGTAAAATATGAAAAATTGCGTACTTTAACTGTTAATGTTCGTTAATGTAGATAATTCCTAGCAGATGTGAAAATTAATAGATTGCAAGCTGAAACGGTAACATATATTCAATAATTTGTTATTGGACGGGAATAAATGAATTAAATGAGAATGGAAAAAATAATAATTGTAAGGTTTGGGAAACCAAAAACTTTCAAAATTGTGGACTTGGCTGATGTAGTTGTCGTTAATGTGCACATATTGTCCAGATATAATGCGGGAAATTGCGCACTTTAACTGAAAAAGTTTAGGAATAGTTCGGTGAGGTGAAGGAGTGAAATGTTTACCGATTCCTGGTGAAACGACTCGTTCGTAGTGATACGGATTGACACAAACCGAGTCACATTTCAGATCGAATGCAAACTGGCAGTATTTGACGTGTTTCAATTCGTTTTTGTGAAGATCGGGCCATCGCCAAATCCTCGCGTAGATCACATGTGGAAAGCCTTTTCTGCCAGCCACCTAAACGAAAATGTAATCGGTTAAGGGGGGGTAACGACAAGTGGGTGGGGTAAATCGGCGAGCACCTGTAGTCGTCCATCGAGGGTGCGTTGAATGGTGACGCATTTGCTTGGATGGGCGCCGTTGGTCGTAATCGCGGCTATCAGCGAGTCGAGTTCGTCGCGTTTTTCCTTCAGCTTCTTGACGAGGCTCTCGATCGCTCGCTTGGCGAAGCCTTCGCTCTCGCCACCCTGCCGATGGCACATCAAACTGTGCACGATGCTGAGACACGCGTCGGCCGACGTAGGCGCATTTGTCGGAATACTTCCAGCCATTTCGCGAACTACTAAAACACTGAACGTTGCAGAAACGCAAAAAGAAAATCGAAAAGAAAAAAAACAGAAAAAAAAATGACACAACCGGTATTGGTGGATTAGTTAATTGATTGATTTGTGTTATTGATGCTACGGCCGTAACGTACCGTCTTGGCCAATGTTTGTCGCTGGATACATAATATGATGAACACCTCCTCCGACGCCGACAGGCAAACCCACCATCATCAAGACTTACAAGCACCGAGTCGAACTTCGAAACAGCTCCCGGATAAATTGCAACGCACACATTCGGATCGCTCCCAGTGGCAAACGAAAACGAGAAATTGTCATTAACCGGTTTGTGAGAGCCTCGAGCGAAACCGTTCCTGGATCAAAGCAGAACTGTTCGGGGAAAAAAAGTCGACAGGAAGCGATTTGAAAAATTGGTCCGAATGGCCCAATGCATGTATTTCACAAAGCATCAATCAAATGATTCATTCGAAATATATTCACGCGATCGAATTATGATTATTTCACGGGCTCTGATCGTTTTTGTCACTAAATTTTTGATAGTTTCTCAACAAATTTGACACATAGTGCATGTCACTTGATTGGAGTGTATTGTGAGGGAAATACACACAGCCATGAATGATGCATGGATCCCACTAGAACAGCCGTTCCCAAACGGTTCCATCTCGACCAGTGCCCTTCAAACATTTCAACAAAAACACCTCGAAATCAAAAATCTAATCATAATTCAATCAAAAATCATTTTGTCATTTGACAAACATTTTCTTAGTTTATCTCATTCCATTTCGTGTTTACATCCGCCATTTGCTTTTATTCACTCGCCAAATTAAATATACCATTGTTTGCGTCTCAATTGATTATTCATTAAAAAAATATAAACGACCTAAAATCGATTATAATATTATTAATTATTCGTCGATACTTTAAAAGGCGACTCATTTCATTATTTACTCGGTTTGAATTATGTATTAAACCAATAATATAATTGATGATAAAATTAAGTATAAATTACTTTAATCACTTCCTTATGCATGTATAATGTATATTGTAATACTGTTATAACCGACATATAAACAAATATTGTATCCAATATTAATTTTAATTATTGATACTAAAATTAAATGTTTATTAACCACAGTTTTGATAATTAGACATTTAATCTTTTTTAAAAGTTTTCGTTGTTATAGCTGATATAGCTGATGAAGCTTGATATAGCATATGCAATCAAGGTACATTGAAAAACGGATAATAGCCTAACTTAAGGGGGCATTCTAGTTCAAAAATTTCTGTGCATATTTATAAAATTTAGACTTTAAAAAATGTGCCTGTAAAAGGTTTTTAACCGACTTCAAAAAAAGGA
Source organism: Sisyra nigra (assembly GCA_958496155.1). Classification (NCBI taxonomy): domain Eukaryota; kingdom Metazoa; phylum Arthropoda; class Insecta; order Neuroptera; family Sisyridae; genus Sisyra; species Sisyra nigra. The sequence goes on along the minus strand of OY292319.1, from coordinate 15,669,352 downwards.
GGAGGTTCTCAATTTGACTGTATTTTTTTTTTAATGTTTGTTACCTCAGAATTTTCGACTGAGTGAAGCGATTTTGATGATTTTTTTTTAATTTGAAAGCTAGTGCTTCCCGAGTAGTCCCATTTTAATTTTAAGAAAATCGTTCACTTCTAAGGGGTTGAAAATTAAGGAATGAATTATTAAGTTCTTATTGGATAGTTCGATTTTGATAATTCTTTTTTTATTTGAAAGCTGGTGCTTCCCGTGTCGTCCCATTTTAATTTGAAGTAAATCTTTAACTTCTAAAGGGTTGAAAACTAAGAGATGAAATATTAACTTCTAATTGGATAGCTCGATTTTAAAAATTCTTTTTTTATTTGAAAGTCAGTGCTTTCCGTATGGTTCCATCTTAATTTGAAGAAAATCGTTTACTTCTAAGGGGTTGAAAACTAAGGGATGAAATACTAACTTCTTAGTGGATAGCTCGATTTTGATAATTCTTTTTTTATTTGAAAGCTAGTGCTTCTCGTGTGGTCCCATTTTAATTTAAGGAAAATCTTACACTTCTAAAGGGTTGAAAACTAAGGGATGAAATGCTAACTTCTTATTGGATAGCTCGATTTTAAAAATTCTTTTTTTATTTGAAAGTCAGTGCTTTCCGTATGGTTCCATCTTAATTTGAAGAAAATCGTTTACTTCTAAGGGGTTGAAAACTAAGGGATGAAATACTCACTTCTTAGTAGATAGCTCGATTTTAATAATTCTTTTTTTATTTGAAAGCTAGTGCTTCTCGTGTGGTTCCATTTTAATTTGAAGTAAATCTTTAACTTCTAAAGGGTTGAAAACTAAGAGATGAAATATTAACTTCTAATTGGATAGCTCGATTTTAAAAATTCTTTTTTTATTTGAAAGTCAGTGCTTTCCGTATGGTTCCATCTTAATTTGAAGAAAATCGTTTACTTCTAAGGGGTTGAAAACTAAGGGATGAAATACTAACTTCTTAGTGGATAGCTCGATTTTGATAATTCTTTTTTTATTTGAAAGCTAGTGCTTCTCGTGTGGTCCCATTTTAATTTAAGGAAAATCTTACACTTCTAAAGGGTTGAAAACTAAGGGATGAAATGCTAACTTCTTATTGGATAGCTCGATTTTAAAAATTCTTTTTTTATTTGAAAGTCAGTGCTTTCCGTATGGTTCCATCTTAATTTGAAGAAAATCGTTTACTTCTAAGGGGTTGAAAACTAAGGGATGAAATACTCACTTCTTAGTAGATAGCTCGATTTTAATAATTCTTTTTTTATTTGAAAGCTAGTGCTTCTCGTGTGGTCCCATTTTAATTTAAGGAAAATCTTACACTTCTAAAGGGTTGAAAACTAAGGGAAGAAATGCTAACTTCTTATTGGATAGCTCGATTTTGATAATTCTTTTTTTATTTGAAAGCTGGTGCTTTCCGTGGGGTCCAGTTTTAATTTGAGGAAAATCTTAAATTTCTAAATAGCTAAAAACTAAGGGATCAAATATTAACTTCTTATTGGATAGCTCGATTTTGATAATTTTTTTTTATTGATAGAAGACAATTTTAAATTAATCTCCTATCTATTTTTTATAAAAAAAAACTCCACTCATAAGGAGTTAAAAATTAGAGATGAAATAATACTATACATTTTTCCTGGCTAACCCGATTTAAAAAAATGTTGTTTCTATTACGTACAACGTACCTTTTAATTGTTCACATTTTAATTTGAAGGAAAAAATCCACTCCCTAAGGAGGAAAATAGGGGATGAAATAGTACCATTTAACTGAATCACCGAATTTTGATAATTTTTTTTTTTGTTGGAAAAAGTAATCCACTTAGTTTTGTTATTACATTTAAAAAAAAAAAAAAAATCAACCCTTAAGGGCAAAATGGGATGATGTAGTAACTTTTAATATTTAACGGCGCTGCTTCATATGAGCAGCACGTTTAGATGGTTAAACTATTTTAAAGAAAATAAAATCAGCCATCAAACTTCAAATCACTAAAACGCGAGAAATAAATAAATATTATAAACAAATGAAAAACCGACTTCAAAATAAATAAAAAATCGTAAACAAGAAATGCACTAAAAAGTAACAAAATAATGGCGTATCCTTGCAGTATCTACAACTTACAAATTATTAGGATGATACAATGTACAACTATTGTTATTTTTGGAGTTGGTGTCAGTCAAGGAAATACGACTATATTGGTACTTAGCAAAAACGAGAATACCTTATGAAAATTATTTTTTAAATAAACTTTTAAACAATATACTCGAACTGTAACATTATCTAGCGACCTTTAAACTACAAAATACCAATAACCAACTAAACCTTTTTACATTTTTAAAATTGATTTTTTAATTATTTTATCTGTTTTTAAATAGTATAACTAGATTATTACAACTCAAAACTTCTCTCAAATGCAAGATGTAGAAAATTGTTAGACATATAGAAATACTAACAAATATATTCAATCAAACGCTATTGTTACAATATATAGATTGAAAGTGCCAGTGATGACGATTGATTAAATGAAAGGATTTATTTTTTATATACCTATAATATTTTGTCTTGTATGGTTTAAAATTTGATTTTCAAAATATAAAACATTTTACAGAATTTAAAAAAAAATTTCAATTACTTTGTTGTTTTTTTAATAGAACTAATGGTCGCTATCCAAACATTAGTGCGGTATAAATTTTTTAAAAGTATATTCTACCAAATCAATTTTCTCGAAATTTTTGCGATAAGTAGTTACCGGATAGTTGCATAAAATATATTTTTTTGGTGGGTGTCAACTAAGAGGGAGATATGAAAAAAGCCCGCTAAATATTTCATTAATGTTTTTACCACTTAAATATTTTGTTGTGAGCAGAAAAAAATACAGAATATAGAATTCATTAATTTAAATGTTATTTTGAAAAATTTGTTCCGTTATCCGTTTTACTTTAAATTTTAGAATTTTGAGCTTGAATATATCTTGGAGATTTTCATCTGTTTAACTTTAAATTTTCTTCTTAAATTAACAAAAGACTGCATTTTCTATAGTTAATTTTCATTGTATATAGAAAATAAATACAACAACTCCAGTCATTATTATAATGCTGACAATTACTTGATAAGATTTGGGAAAAAATTTGCGAGAACTCCCCTTGAAAAGTTGATTTTTATTAAATGGAATGATCCAAAATAAAATGTATTATTCAAAAATGTTTTAAAATATGAATCAAAACTTCTCATTTCTTTGGTGAAGAATTGACCAAGGTCGAAAAACAACTTCATCTTAATTGGATTAAAATCGTCGATTTATACGACAAATGCAGAATATGCAGATATTTTTGAATTTGTAATATTTCTTTTACACGAAAAAAAAAAACGATTACAAAACGATGATTGTCGAACATAGGTCAAAACTTAAAAACATACAATTTTCGTACTGTCCTTTTCCTACCATCTAAATCTACTATAACTTTATATTATATAGGCTAGTCAAAAACAACAATAAATTCGCAAAACATGATGTATTTCTGACTTTTTAGTATGTTGTTTGGACCAATAAGAGCTTTGTATTCTCAAGTTTGCAACTCTCAAAAAGTTGTGGAAAAATTTTTAAAGAGGAAAAGACGTGAAATTTTTGAACTTGTTTCAGATTCTGCGCGGTATTTCCTAATCCATGCATTTTTATTCGAAAGAAATTTTGTACGTTTTTTAAGAGCATTAAATTTGTTAGAAACTAAGCTCAACCGGAGCTCTGCAGGTCAATGGATTACCGAGTTACGGCACTTTGAAAAAAGGCCAATTTTTTGAAAAATTGAAAATTTTATTTTTTGACCCTTTTTGGACCGAAATTGCGTCAAAACCATTGACCTTACGAGCAAAACTTATTGTAAGCCTGTAAGCCCTGTAAGCCTCGTAGTTCTCTCACAATCTTAGAGAACTCATTAAAGCTGAAATTGCTTTTTTATGGGTACTCCAGTATTGGTGGATCGTCAGGGTTTCTTGAGGTTCGTCACCTTCGTCCTCTTCATTGCAGTTTTGCACATTTTCCCAGAGTGGGTATGCAGAACATCTAAGTCCTGCTTTCAGGCCAGTGCAGTCACCTCTCAGCACCCCTTCTTGCATTTGCAAAAGGGGAGTCTTAGGAGCTATGCGGGGGCAGGAGCTTGCCGACTGGCAATGTGGATGAGTCCAGCCGGGGTAATACCTTCTTAAAAATTACTTCATATAGCAAAAAAGTGTTTAGGTACATTTCTGGGAAAATTTAATTTTATCTTTTATGGTTTTCTTAACAGATTTTGAGAGAACTACGAAGCTTGCAGACCCCGTTCTGCACTTAATTTAAAGATTATTAAATTTCCTACGAATTATATTCATAAGTTCTGCTCGTAGGATCAAAGGTTTCGACGCAACTTCGATACAAAAAAAGGTCTAAAACTAAACATTTCAATTTTTGAAAAACTGGTCTTTTTTCAAAGTGCCGTAACTTAGTGACCCATCAACGTACAGAGCTCCGGTTGGGCTTAGTTTATAACACATTTAATGCTCTTAAATAACGTACAGAAGAGCTTTCGAAGAAAAATGCATGAATTAGGAGTTAAAGTGTATATGTATATTTGTATAGTAAATATATTTACTAAATACAGTTTATTGGTTGTCGCTCTTATTGTAAATATCTGCTGCGAGGCGTCACAGCACTTTCTTTCACTTTCATTTATGTAACTCACTGTTGGTTAAAAGAACTATAAGTACTTTATAACAATAAATATAAACAAAACTATTGTATATGCAAAGTGCCTAAATACATACGGATATACGAATTGCAAACCTTCACCCGGAATCGCCCTTATTCGAATTTTCCCAGAAAAAAGTTTCAAATAAAAGTTGTAGGCATCAATGATTTTAAGAACTGTAGAAACTTTAAAGAAAATCGTTGGAGCTGTTTTCGAAAAAAATTAAAAAAGCTACAAAACTCCTAGAATAAAGTGGAGCTTCCGGTTAACCGATTTCAACCAAAAGCTTCGCAGCATAACTAGGTATAATATGAAGGCCAGATTCCAAGTTTGGTGAAATTCGGATAACGCTTTCTATACGATATGGCTGCCACACACAGACATGTTTCTAAAAACCACTTTTTTGGACTCAGGGGACCTCAAAACATGTATTTCCGGTGAAAGCTCGAATTCGAAAATTCGACGCGATTACAATACTTCCTTTACTATCTATATAGTAGTAAAAGAAAGTAAAAATATATTGAGGTCTAATTTATGTAATATAATTCACGTAAGTAAACTATTATATAAACATAAATTTAGTAGTATTGGAAGTAGTATAAAAAAGTAGCATTGGATCGCTCCGCAACTGCTATGTGACGATTCACGGTTAATGGTGAATGATCCAATACTACTTGACGACCAACGATGAAGATTGCTTGGCAATCGAAATAGGTACGTATCTGGGCAATACGTCAAAAACTACGTTACCAACATTGATAGCTAATAGAGATTCACTTTACTTGATTATCAAGCTACTTGAAATGATTTTCTATTTGACTTAAATTTGCAAGTTATTTCATTTCAAAGCTATCAATTTCAAGCTCAATTCATCGCACAAAATGTCCAACTACTTGACTTGATAAATAAAATTTATAACAATATAAATTTATCAAAGTCTATGTTTATACAAAACATCACCTTATCTAAGCATATTTTTTTTATTGAAAAAAGGATTGTAACGAACTTTTATCTCGTTTTTAACAATTTGTTAGTGGTTCTTGTTCAATGGCTAGAGGCTGTAATAAAGGGTTCAAAGATGTGCGGTAATTTAGTTTGGGACAGATAGTGACTGTTGTTTCAATGTCAGAAAACGGGTATGTTTTATTCAACCAAACAATTAGAACTGTTGTTTTATCCGAAAAGACCAAAAAATGTATGGAACCATAATAGTCAAGATTCATCAAGTCAATAACTGGACATTTTGTGCAATGAATCGAGCTTAAATTTTAAACTTTTAATTGAAACAACTTGCATATTCAATGCTTGATTTAATATTTAAATATCAACATTTGATTTGAGCTTGACTTAATTTTAAGTCAAATTTTAAGTCAAGTAGCTTGAAATCAAGTCCAATAACTTAATAATTAGGTCAAGCGTTGAAAATTATTAAATTATCATCCTTATTTAAGCGTTTTGCTAGAAACTTTTTTTACTGTACATATTGACCTTAAAATTTTATTTTGTTTGTTACAAGTTACGCTAAGAGGAATTAAAGGGGAATTAAGAGGGATATAGGCCTATATTAACACAAAATATCCCCTCTCCCGTTTTATAAGTTTTCTGAGAAAGTTTTTCGTTTTATAACAAACATGTTAATCTAATTTTTGATAAATTTTCAAGGGTAGTAGATTGGAGGCAACGAGAGAAAGTGAGAAAGAAAATGTACGGACTCGCTAGCTCCTACAGTGCATCTAGATTTATGTAAACTCTCGACTCTAGACATTAAACTCAATTTAAAAGTGAGAACAGACGAAGATTCTCACAAATGGGAATGGGAGAATAGGCCTGCACTGGGTATTAGATATTTGAACGTAACTTTCTCTCTCTCTCTCTCTCTTTTTCTGTCGTTACCAACGTATATCTCCCCTCTCAACTTCGATCACACTTTTCGTAACGCTTCTGTAATACATTCACCAGTTTACTCCCCAAGTTCAGCGCACGTAAAGAAGTTATACTTTAAAAAAATTTGCAGAAAAAAATTAATTATCTACACCATAAATAAAATTATAACAAAATGAAAAACCGACTTCAAAATAAACAAAAAATCCACTAAAAAGTAAAAAAATAATTGCGTATCCTTGCAGTGTCTACAACTTACAAATTATTAGGATGAGATAATGTACAACTATTGTTATTTTTGGAGTTGGTGTCAGTCAAGAAATACGTCTATATTGGTACTTAGCTAAAAACGAGAATACTTTACGAAATTTATTTTTCAAATGAACTATTATGCAATGTAATAGTATACTGTGATAATATCTAGAGACCTTTAAACTACAAAATACCAATAACCAACTAAACCTTTTTACAAATGAACATTAATATTTATTTCCTTAGCTGACACCAACTCCAAAAAAAACAATAGTTGTACATTATCTCATCTTAATTATTTGTAAGTTGTAGACACTGCAAGGATACGCAATTATTTTTTTACTTTTCAGTGCATTTTTTATTTATTTTGAAGTCGGTTTTTCATTTTGTTATAATTTTATTTATTTCTCGATTTTTAGTGATCTGAAATTTGATGACTGATTTTATTTCTTTGAATATGGGTAAACCTACTAACCGCGCAGCTCATATGAGGAAGCGCCGTCAAATATTAAAAGTTACTATTTTATCACCTTTTGCTCTTAAAGGTTGACATTTTTTTCTTTAAAATGTAATGAAAGAACTGGCTGGAATAATCTTTTCAATAGAAAAAAATCATCAAAATTCGATGATTCAGTTAAACGTCACTATTTCATCCCTTATTTTCATCCTTAGGGGGTGGATTCTTTTCTTCAAATTATAATGTGAATAATTTAAAAGTACGATGTACGTAATAAGAACAAAACTATCGAAATCGGGTTAGCCAGAAAAATTTATTATTTCATCCCTAATTTTTAACCCCTTCTGAGTTTTTTTTTTTTTATAAAAAATGGATATGAGATTAATTTAAAATTATGTTCTACCAATAAAAAAAAATTATCAAAATCGAGCTATCCAATAAGAAGTTAATATTTCATCTCTTAGTTTTCAACCTTTTAGAAGTTAAAGATTTACTTCAAATTAAAAGTTAGATAGTTCAACATATGAATGAAATTAATATTAGACTTGATATAATTTTAATATTTAAACTCAAGTTTGCATTGATCTCATGTCAAATTTAAGTCAAGTAGCTTGAAAATCAAGTCAAGTAGTGAATTTCAACACTTACCATCTAATAATAGCGAATACCTACCATCCAGTATTCAAATACTTCTATCCTCTATAATTCCATTCGGCGTCACCATCTAAGATCCCTGCAATATCTTAATATACTAGAAATAGTTTTTCAACTCCATTTTAACTCATTATGAGCGGACTAAAAATAAAACTAAAATTATTTCAAAGATATTAGAATTTATTTAACGCATTTTAATAAGTGATATAAATATCAGTTACAACTTCGATAATATATTTATGAATAATATATATAATATATTGATTAATAAAATTAATTAACATAATTATTTAAACTAATTGTGAGTTTAATTAATATTAAAGATTTCTTTTTTTATACAAACAAGCCAATTATAGTTTTACTATTCCAATATATAGTTATTGATTTTTGAGCACACTAAAATATAATGCAAATTTTTTTTTTTTGGTTTCGTAAAAATTGCAATAAATTGTGTTATTAAAATTCATATAAATTGATTTATTATATCTAAGCGTTTGGTGATAGTAGGCAACTGTAGACTGATTGATTTGATTCATAATAGTAGATCTTCATTAACTCTATGACGCTCCCGAAAATCTTTCGAATTTGACTGGCCGTCTCCCAGTTAGCGGCCGGGCAGATTACTAAGACTTCCAGAAGCTCGTCTTCATAACAACTGGAGAGAAAGGAATTAATACAAACAGAAAGATAGATACAAAGACAGAGAGAGAGAGAAATGAACTAAACCAGAACAGTCGGGCTTCGGCCGTTCCATTTTTCGCTGGCACTTTCGTTTTCCTTCGCCATTTTTTATGCTTCGATGCTTAATATCCGTTAACTGAATCCTTGTCGTCGTTACTGCAACAAACGTCTTGATCTGTCCGTTATCAAACTGCTTAAATTATTTCATTAACTATTTTTGTGCAAATATTCATCAATAATTTTCAACGCCAATCCCTAATCCAATGGGTCAGGTAAAAAAAAATAATTTCCATATTTTACATGTAATGTTAAAAATATTTAAAATTAAGTTTTTGATCTTCCACATCCTCTAGTATTACTTTTTAACGGCCGAAAAACCTCAAAATTAAGATATACGCTCAGTTTTTCACCTTTAATTTTTTTTTCGTTTTCTTCGAGCAAAATATTTTTTCTTTATTTAAAAATAAATATTATAAAAAAATGAAAAACCGAATTCAAAATCAATAAAAAATCTTAAACAAGAAATGCACTAAAAAGTAACAAAATAATGGCGTATCCTTGCAGTATCTACAACTTACAAATTATTAGGATGATACAATGTACAACTATTGTTATTTTTGGAGTTGGTGTCAGTCAAGAAAATAAATATTGATGGTAATTTGTAAAAAGGTTTAGTTGGTTATTGGTATTTTGTAGTTTAAAGGTCGCTAGATATTGTTACAGTTCGAGTATATTGTTTAAAAGTTAATTTGAAAAATACTTTTTATAAGGTATTCTCGTTTTTTGCTAAGTACCAATATAGTCGTATTTCCTTGACTGACACCAACTCCAAAAATAACAATAGTTGTACATTGTATCATTCTAATAATTTGTAAGTTGTAGACACTGCAAGGATACGCCGTTATTTTGTTACTTTTTGGTGCATTTCTTGTTTAAGATTTTTTATTTAATTTGAAGTCGGTTTTTCATTTGTTTATAATATTTATTTATTTCTCGCGTTTTAGTGATCTGAAGTTGATAGCTGATTTTATTTTCTTGAAAATAGTTAAACCATCTAAACGCGCTGCTCATATGAGGCAGCGCCGTTAAATATTAAAAGTTACTACATCATCCTTTTTTGCCCTTAAGGGTTGAAATTTTTTGCTTTTAAATGTAATAACAAAACTAAGTGGATTACTTTTTCCAACAGAAAAAAAATTATCAAAATTCGATGATTCAGTTAAATGTCACTATTTCATCCCCTATTTTCCTTAGGGGGTGGATTTTTATCTTCAAATTGAAATGTGAACAATTTAAAGATACGATATACGTAATAGAAACAAAATTATCAAAATCGGGTTAGCTAGGAAAAATTTATAATATTATTTCATCTCTAATTTTTAATCCCTTATGAGTGGAGTTTTTTTTATAAAAAATGGATAGGAGATTAATTTAAAATTGTGTTCTACAAATAAAAAAAGAATTTTCAAAATCGAGCTATCCAATAAGAAGTTAATATTTCATCCCTTAGTTTTCAACCCTTTAGAAGCGTAAGATTTTCCTCAAATTAAAACTGGACCCCACGAAAAGCACCAGCTTTCAAATAAAAAAGAATTATCAAAATTGCTTTACCCAGTCGGAAATGCTGAGGTAACAAACATTAAAAAAAAAATACAGTCGAATTGAGAACCTCCTCCTTTTTTTGAAGTCGGTTAAAAAAGGACAACATTTCCTACAATTTTTATAGGAAATATCTCTTTCTAAGTTCAAAACTTCAAAGCGTTTTACAGTGCGTTAAAAGTTGCAACCCTTGTTTTACTCCTTATGTATTGTTAAGTATTGATCTTAGGGTACAAATTCAAAGAACCTTTTATGTGTGGAATTCAATTTCCTTAAACTTTGTACATGACATATTTTCACCTAAATAGATGGTTCTTGAAATATTAAGAAATAATCGAAAAAGGAGACTTTCAAACCCCATTTCCTTTGCATGTTGACGACGCACACATTGTCGATCTCTTGGGCTGAATCAATTTATTTGATTACTAGCCGATACCCGCTCGCTTTGCTGAGAGTATCTAAATTTAATTGATTGATTAATAGATTCCCTAATTAATCTATAATATTTTGACAGAAAAAGATGATATTAGCGAGCTTACAGGTTTTATAAGATTTTAAGTATAAAAAGTTCCTTTAAGAAAATTTGAAAATCTTTCATACCAAATGTCATTTAAAACAGTTCAGCTATTTTAGTAGAAAAGATTAGGAGCTATCCTAGAGGAACCGTCCTTTTTTTTTGAATAAATGATATTCCATAATATGTTAAGATCTGAGGTATCTTTAACAAAACTTCATTAAAATTCGTTCCGTTCAGTAATTGTTAATTATTTAAAAATTTAGTATATTATTTTAATACGTATACCAATTTCTAATTAATTTCTTCGACAATGAACAATACAGAAATTGGAATATTTAAAAAATGTCATAATTAATTGTATCGGGTGTTAAATTGAAATTTTTTTTTATTTTTAGTAAAATTTTGTCAATTGTTAAATTTAAACTTTGTAGAGAATTTCTTTTGCTACTGGGTAAAATTGGTCAGGCTTTCTTGAGGATAATGCGTTAAAATGCTATTTCGCGAACTTTAACGAAACTTTGTTGTTATGCATTGTTATGCTATCCTTATGGGATTTACGTGTTTTTTACTTTATAATACTGAGGCGAAATATAGATAAAAACCATTCTGGAGCCCGATTGTATATTGTATCAAAATTTGAGCTCAATTCGTACAGAATAAGGACCAACATAACATTTTTGTGCTGGAAATAAGTTAACGCTAAAAACTGCAAAAAAGATCCGAATTTCAAAGTTTTTTTGACCATAGAAAGTTATCAGATAGATATCAGAGGTTATAAAAGTGTAATCTGAATATTTTCAGCTAACAATACAAAATGAAAATAAAAATTCGTCACCTGATTATTCGTCACCTGGTTTATGGTGTTATTGGAATGTTCAGTGGAAATTGTTGAAATTTATTGATGCATATCACTAAATAGTGGATCAGAAAATAAAAAAAAAAAACTTACTCGTCTTTGGAAGGATATTTGGCTGCGTAAATTTTGTTACAAGTACGTCCACATCCTGGGCAGTACCAGTAGCTCAAAACTCCGATTGAGACTCCAAAAAGAACGTTCGGAATGATCAGCGAAAGGACAAGATGCCTCAAATTGTCATCCCAACTATACCTGGCGACGACAGTCTCAGGATACGTTCGACTATAGTAGCACGGGAACGGTTTTCGCATGTTCGCGTAGCTGTATTTCTTCGCGAATTCGGAACAGTTGACGCGAGGTGGATAACCGCAACCCTCCGTATTGACAAAGAATTTCGTCTCGCCAACATCCCAGACGACAGTATCTAAATCGCGATCGCCCCATTCCCGAAATGGAATGCGGGAGTAGTTGACGAGAATTTGGTGGCACCGAATCGCGGCATTCGTACACCCTTCACGGCAGGACGACCACGAGCAGTTTCGTAACCCCTCGGCGTAGACGTGCTCGACCGAGATGCACGTGACCGGCTCTGGTTCGTAGTTCGCCAGAATGGTCGTGATTGCCGGATCGACAACGAAAGGAATCAGAAACATGAACGCGAACACGGACAGCACGGCCGTGGTACCCAGACACAGCGACGTATAAAACTTGGCCTTTTCGACGAGAGAAATCATGATCGCCTCCTGCGAGGCGCCCAGTGCCTTCGGACTATTGGGCGACGCGGGTCTGGCGTCCGGGTCGCCCTCAGTCACACCCTCCTGCGCCCCCATTATTATGGTCGACTCGTCCGAATCAATGATGATGCCGCGTCAATACAAGATCCACAAAAGCCTGGCCTCTGACCCTCCCCAATGCCCACTTTCAATCCAACTATCTACTGATCTAATGATCCGCTGACAACGTCTATGAAACGAATGAAACTACGCGTTAATTGCACTTGAAAAAAATTTTTTTTTGTCGCGTTAATTAACTATATCCTCAATTTGCAACTATCTGTTTAAATATATTTGCACTACGCAACGAGAAAATGTATCTAGAATTTCAGTAATTACATTTAGATTAATATTATTTATGGATTTCCACGCGTTCCGCTCCTGTATGACGATTTGAGAACCGGAAAGCATCGCGCTTTTGAGTGTGTTTGACTCGTTGGCTTTTCCGATGGACCAAGATTACATTGCCTGAAGATGTTGAGTTTGCCGCCTTTGGGTTTGATTTAGAAAGGAAGTAAAACAGTTCACCGTACTATGATACAGCGTTTGGGTAGACATAAAATGAAGTGCAGTAGGCAAGAAGCTGCGTGCGCGTTATTTGGGCGTTTTAGGCGTTATTGTAGATACACTCAATCGTCATCTCGTGTCGAGAACGTGCCTTCTCGATGTGCTGGACTTTCTTGCAGGAGTGGAATGCCTAAAAATGGGAAGAAACAAAACAATCTCATTGATTAGCTGAATTTTTAGGTTGAATTCTGGTTGGCGCTTACGTGACGGATCTCAAAGTGCCATGACATTATCGCCCCCACCACCACCGTCGGCTAAATTATTAGCCGACGCATTTCGGTCGGATGGTAAGATTGTGTTAGCACCTGGACATCCGCTAAATCGCATTTTCGCGTCATCGCCAACGACTACAGTTTTCTGGCATAAAAGCAGCGTGAAACAGGAGACAATGAACAGTACTAGGGGTAGTAGGGAGGCCACCACGAACTGGCGGTATGTGGTTTTTAAATCAAAACGAGCGACGACCAAATCGGTATCGGAGGCTGCATAGAAACAAGGAAACCGTGCCCGAGCGTTATGATCTGTCCCATCTTTTCCATATTCGCGAAGAAACTCTTTACACTCGTCCATCAGGGTGTTCACACACCCTTCCATATTAATCATGAGTCGACTATCGTTAGCGATCAACAAGTCGATTTCAGGAGGTGCCACATGCCTAGTCGCATCTAACGGAATTGGATTCGTAACGCTCAAGTACGAGAGATACGTAAAATTTGTCAGATCACTAAGGATGTTGTTTTCCAGTAGTGATCCATTGATACAATCTAGAGCTACAACCCCTGAAGTGGTGTTGACAATATTGTAACAAGATGCCATCATTATGTTCGCCGACGAATCATTCCAGATCTCCATACTGGATTCCATGTCGAGGGCTCGCTGACACTGACTCAGATACACTTTGTCACCACTTAACAAGATCACATTTTTGTTACGGGTAGGAATATCGACACATCTCCGATCACAATTATAGGGGGTTAAAATTCGACGACAAGTCCCACGATTACAACTGAACAGACCGTCTATTTCGATGCAGGTGATTTTACCGCGTCGACCCGAACACTTAAGTGGTTGATCCGTGTCTTTAAAAATGCACTCGAAAGCGTCAGTGATGTTAATGCACATGCCACGTGTACAGTTGAATGTTCCCGTTAGATTCTTGCACTCATCCGCTATGCATCTGTTGCGTTTAGCGTTTTCCTGGTCGATCCCGTAACATGTCTTATTAGCCGTGTTTGTGCAGTTCGCTAAAACGATGTTGGAACCGTTTCGACGGAGGTTTACGTAGATTTGGATGCAGGCGCCAGAGGTTTTCGAGAGGCACCATTCACCGCAAGAGCCCCAATCGCAGGTGTCCTGATTGATGGCTCGCGTGGTCGTGCACATAGCGGGCACCTCGGCGATTCCCGATTGAAACGCTCGAATCGAGGGCATGTATATGGCGACGGTTAGATACACAAGAGCCACACTGCTCAAAACGGCGGTCATCTGACAAATACATATCGTTCCGCAAATGCGATTATCCTGAGGCGGAATCAGGAGATCTTCCACGGGCACTGGTTTCTGTTTCGGCATATTGGTTCGATTTGAATGCAACCCGTAAATCAATAGGTCAGCTCACAACGCACTTAAAAACTCAATCCACACACCACACATTTTTTTTTTAAAGTGAAAAATTCAATTGTCGTGGATTTATTTTTTTTAACAGATAAAATAATTTTTGAAGGGTCCTAAAATAACTGTTGTCTGTGACGGGAGCTTTTTGAATAGACCGAATGGCGCTGGGGGGTTACGCTCTGCGCGGTCGCAACGTATAACAACCCTTGTTTGCGGAAAAGCTCCTACCCTTCGCGTACAATCAATACTTGAATGCCGTGACGTCATCAACGACAAGTAGCACTGCGGTGATAAGTTTGAAAATTTGCACGAAAACGAAAATACAACCAAAAACAATGTTTTTTTTTAAACAGGGATGAAAACTTTTGCAACACTTTCCAATCGCTTAAAATACACTAAATTTATTTAACGGGTCAACGTTTAATTTTGAACGAGTTTAATTTGTTAAATAACTCATTTGATTTTTCCATGAATTTTTTTTTTATCTGTTAAATTTAATTACTGATATTTTAAGAATGTTAATTGTTAACAATTGAATTAATTAAGGAAAATGTACGTGGTTGTTTACTTTGTTAAAATTTGCATTGTTGTGCTAATAGGTTAGTTAATTTGTGAGGTTATGTTTCACTGATGAAAACGATACGGGCTCGTTTTAGACGTAATTAAAGCGGTGATAAACGGGAAATTCAAATTAAAAACTAAAAATTTAATGTTCAAATTAAATTAATTGGATGATAAAGCGATTAATTGAAATTGTTAATGGGATGACTGCAACAAAACAACCAGCGGTAACCAACAACAACAGCATTATTAGGATAATTTCAGAACGCTCATCGAGCAAACGCTTACCTCAAGCGCGTAACAATTTTTCCAGACAACGATTCGAAAAGCTCCTCGACTCGGTGTTTAGTTTGTCATTTGGTGTCCTGAATTGTCTTGCCCGCACGGCCCCCGATTTTTGGTCGGAAAATCAGGATGTGATCATTCTAGAAATTTTCTCTCTATGTGTACCATTGTCAAGCTCTGAGTATCTAACTTCGTGCCACCTTCGCAGCTTTTCGATCAATAGCCGAACGAACTTCTGGCTTTTCTTCAGTTACGTGATTTTCACGAAAAACGTCTCATTTTTTTTTTGTTGATTTAACCCAACAATTGTTTGAACGCTGTTTATTAATATTAACAAAAATTGTTGAAAATCGAAAGCTTTTGTTGTATATTCGCTGATCGAATGTAACAATTTCCCTTAATGATTTCCGCTTTTCATTGAAAAGTCCGACGTATAGAAAATTTTAAATAAAAGTTGTTAATTGTCATTAATTTATTTAAATAATTGTTATTTGGGTCGTTGTGCGTTTGCGTGATTATTCGAGTTGCAAATTTTCATGTGAACGGCTCGGAAAATTGTTGAATACGTTTAGGTAACGACAGAGCGTGCTTTTCGCCCGTGACAAATTTACAATAGGATGGAACAATGATCCAACGAAGGAAATAAAACGACAAGGAAAATTCCGGAAAATCTCCAGGAATTTTCGTCATTGTGTGTGTGTGTGTGTGTGTGTGAGATATTTATAAACTGGTCGACGGTTGATTTCGTTTCATTTTACAAATAATACATAATCGAATAAATAAAATAGTAATATGCTATCGATTTTCCGACACAGGAAAACATACGAGAGTATTTTCCACGGTGGAAAACTCTCATATACACAGTACTTATGACAATTCGGTGCTAGAATTAATTGATTTTTCATATCAGTTGTTCATTTCGTTCAGTTTTCCGATAGCTTCAGAGAAATCAGAATTGCGCCCTCCCTCCCCACAAGTGAATTCGAACTCAATTAACCGTCCATTAAAAAGCAAACATTTCCAAATTGAAACGACAACAATTTCCACACACCACAAGTACAAAACTAAACAAAAAAAAAAAGAAAATGTTCATCTCTTTGTTGAATCAATTTTCTACGATATTTTTACGGTGAGTACATTTCTCGCATTTGCACCATGCATTTTCACTCTATATATACAAATTAACTTCTAAATTGTGACCTTTTTTCTGTTTTTTCTCTCTATAAAATCTATGGAAACGACCGATGAAAATTTTATATAATCATAAGAAAATGCTGGTGTGGCCTTCAGTGTTTTTTGACTTTTCATCTTAAGCATGCTTTTTTTTTGGATTCAAGCACCTAAAAACGTGGCGCTAGTATCGCTTAGTACCCCCTCCCCAATTGACTTATTTTGAATTTTTTTTTTTTTTTAATAAACCCGAAAGTTGTTTTGTTGTTGCAATTGTTAAATAAATCGTTTGTATCCTTTCTAGATTCTTAGGCGAGGCGCTTAAAAATTAGAACAGTGAGCTTTTGTTGGCATGCTGTATAAAAACGCTTCAGCTTTCACACGCATTGCAGATAAAATATCATCAATTATAACCAGAGGCGTTTTGATGACTTTTTTCAAAGCTCACTTTACGTGATTGAAGCTCTTGTAAAATTTGTTAATTTTACTTCAAGTTCAAATCTAGTAATGGTTGAAATATTCGGTGCAAGTAAAATAATCGGAACTTTCATGCCCAATTTCACAGTGGACGTTTAAATTCCACTTTTAGTTTAAACTTCAGTTCAACAAATTATTCGACTTCCACAGTTTCATTGAAACCTTGAACTGAGTTCAATCTGTCGTTTAAATTAAACGAAAAAATTCTTCCGTTTAAACTACAGTTGACCATTGCATTTTTATACATAACCAATAGTCCATTTGGCAAAGTTACATAGAAACCATAGAAACTACTTGCAGTGCTACCACATTTTTTCATAAAATTATCATTTAAACGACGTTCAATTGAACTGAGGTTTAAATTATACTGTGAAACTGAATGATTTAAACCTCAAATTTGAACTCCAGCTTAGGTTCGGCTGAACTTATGTTTAAACGGCCACTATAAAACTGGGCATAAAGTGAACCCGCACAAATGTGGCGGCGGCAAAAACGGTTTAGTTTACGCTTAAAGCTTTTATACTCGATTTTTTGTAAATATCTCATTTCCTGCAACTTTTAGGGGATTTTTGCTGGCTTACAAAACTGTAGAATAAAACATTTCCTATAAGTTTGGCTCATATCAAATTTTCATACAGTTAACCGTTTTTGAAATAGAGTGCAACTTATGGTAAGTGTTGTTAATAACTTGTAGTACCAACATAATTATCTCCAAAACTGTAAGTTGTATGAAAATTAGATAACTACCAAATCTGTTGTAAATTATATCTTCTACAACTTTCTAAATAACCTATAATACCATAAAAACACAGGAAACGGGATATTGACAAAAATTTCGAATTGAAGAGCTTTGTACATGCACTACAACGAGAGAATGGAAGTCGATTCTTTCAACCCTTTTAAAGACTAAAATCTTATTGTTTCCGCTCTTTCAATTAATAGTTAATTTTGTTCAAACCTGACAATTTTTGTATATAAAAATGTATGAATTCATCCCTTGTAACGTTTTCCCTTAAATTCCCTCATTTTACTATCATTTTTTTATCAACTTTATCAACCTTCAATAAAAGTCCCATCCCGAAAAAAAGACTACTAAAATTCAGTTTTAGGGGGTAAATTTTTAAGGGGATGTTTCAACCCTTAAATTGTTTTTACGTCGATAATTTTAAAATAACATATCTCAAAATGAACAAAATTAATGGGGGGGTATTTTTCTTGTAAATACATCTCACCAAATTTTGATACTAAAATTAATTTTTTTGTTCTTTGGAATTTTCATATAATCATTTTTACATAACAGTTATATCAAAAAATTAAGTAACAAATTAAATTGAGTTTGTTGTATTTTGTTCTCATTAATATTCAAATTTTTTTTCCGTAGTTAGTATGAATTTTTTAAAGTTATACTTCTTAAGGCGCGTTATGAAAACATGATGAGAGTGAAATTTTTAGATGGGCGGCCATCTTGAGACAAAAATTAACAAAATGAAGCTGACCGCAAAACCACTCGGGTTCTTGGCGCGCGTAATTTGAATTTTTGTTTTATTTATTTATTTATTTTTATATTTAAATTAAAAATAATTATATATATACAAATGACACATATTATTAAAAAATAAGTTATCACTTTTCTCGAATTTTGCAGTAGCTGTTAAACTATTTTGAGGTTAGTGATGAAAATGACGTCTGCATTTCATGCATATTCTTAGTTATTACGAAATCTGGAATTTTGAAATGATTCAACCATCTTAGAATAATAATTTAGTAACACAAGATATGAATAAGATTGAGACATTTACTTTGACAAGTAGCTACTTACTATATTTTGCAACTTCTATGAAGCTTCGTTTTCATGACATGCATGAATTGTTAACCAGAAAAATGATTCTGACAAATTTTATAAACGTCTGGCAACTTCTTTTGGATATTATTTATTGGTATAAATTAAAATATTATTCTCTTAATTTTATTTTTAATAATTATATCTTTAAATATATATATTATTATTATTATTAAATATTAATGTACATTTTTAAAAAATTCATTATTTAAATGCAATTAATAAAAACTAATTTTTAATGATACCAAAGAAGTATAACTTCTCACGCGCGTACATAAGTACACGCAACCATTTTTTTTAATTGTATAAATAGGGATTCACTGCTTGACTTGATATTTGACTTTTTATGGGTCAAGAGATTTTTCATCCCATATATCACCGCGACCAGTGAGATCTATTGTGATGTGATCCTCTGTCTAGGGGAGCATCAGGCTTCTAAAGAAAGCCAGCACCTGTCTAAGGACTGCCATTGGTATCTCACCAGGCGTCATTTCCGTCTTTTCAAGATAGTGTAGCCTCCGGATTTTGACTTGAAATCAAATTTAACTCAAGTTAAAATGTAAATTTTAAGTAATTGACATGATCAATTATTTCATTTTATTATAATCATAATAACAAGTTAAATGAATTTCATAATATATCTCGTTATAGGACTAGGTATGAATAAAGGTTTAGTTTACGTAATTTTGACGTGGCTGTTACGTAAAAATTTTACTTATTGATAGAGGTGAAAAATTAGTTAGATTGATATAGGGAGAACAACTTTCTCTATAGATTTTCTTTAGTAAAATTTTGACATAGTATGAATTAAAGTCCAGTTATTGATTTTCATTCCATACCGTTTTTTTTTAAATACAATAACTTTGTCGCATTAATTTTCACTGTTTCATAATTGTCCCTTGCGTGAAAGAGGGGGCAAAAAAAAAAGCCGAGAAAATATTCAAATCTGATTCGTGAACCTGTTGAGTCTGGAAAAATTGCCCGTATTGCAACGGTTGCGAGCGATCGTTTCCCGATAAGAAAACGGCTGACATGAAACGTGAACACACGAAGAAAACGGTGAAAATCCGGGCCTGATTGACGCGGAAACTTGGCGCCTGTTTGAACAATAATCAGAACGTAGAGAAGAACAGTTCGATGTTGTTCCACATTGCGCCGGCTTTATGCCGCACACACACACACACACATATATGGGTGAAAATTTTCGTGAAAAGCGTCTCGGTGAAAACACGTTCCATAGCCAATTGGTCAATACGTGCGGAAAGCGACGCGTGCGTCCCAATCACGTCATTGTTCACGCGAATGACACTTGCATATTATTCCCGTTTGACTCCCGTTGACACTGAAAAAATGTATGCTAGAACTTTCGACTTTCGAGCTTATAAACGCTTTGCATGCTTGCATCCACGATTACAATCGAAAAACGCTGATCGATGTATTTTTGGTTCTTTTCCTCAAACAGGTAGTTCAGCCGTGTATGGAACCAACAGCACACCGCTCACCACACACCAGCCGCGCATTCCTCCGATAACTTGTTGAAATTTGGTGAAAGATGCCCGATACCGAGCCAGCGGAACGAACTCTCAAGCAAAAATTGCTATTTTATATCACGGCCTTTTTCATCCTGCTTGGTACGTTCAGTCTCTTTGCTTTTCTCTTCTTGGTGCCGTTCGTGATCGACCCCGCGTTCAACACGATATTCATGGAGTTCGACGAGATCGCGGCACTGTGCGTCACCGTCGACACGGAAATGCGTCAGGGCGCCTCAAACTGTTCGTGGACCTCGTGCCGCGAGGGCTGCACCAAGGAAATATACGAGTGCACCCAGATCCGGGTCAATTACAAATTGTTGCCGCGCGATACGCACCTCCAAGTAGAGACAAGTGAAGACGGAAATACCAACCGGGACGAATCAGGTGACTCGTGGAAATATAACAATCACGATATGGATAATCGAGAAGTGGTCGCAATGGCTCGCATGGAACGAGCGATTCGTGAGTACGACTACAACGAGGACGACAGCGTACCATTCCCTAATCCCAATGGAGATCTGGTTATATCAGACGACACATTCGGAGATCTCAACGAAGCATATCCCACGGGACTAATGGGCAACGATTCAGAGTGGTACTTTACCGGAGCCAGGCTATTTCCTAATGTGAAAGGATGTGGATATCCGCCGATGTTGAACTGTACGATTTTTCTGCGTCAATACATGGAAATTGGCACGAATTTCTCTTGTTACTACAGTAAGGTGGATCCAGGTTTGGTCATTAGCGATTTAGACATGTGGCAAGTGTATATGAACTTAGTGTACGCCATGGCGATTCCAATCCCCTCGTTTATCTTATCGGTGATTTATTTAACATTTGCTTATTTTAAAATTTACAATGAAGATGAGGAGGCGGCACCTTTGGAAGAGAATGCTGAGGATATGGATATGGAAGGTGCTGATACGGGCGTGTCGGCGATTCCAACGGACACCCCCGTGCCGCCGACCAGTGGCGCTATCACTCCCGGTAGTGACGTGTTTCGGGAGGACCTTGCCAGCTTTGGACACCAGCTGAAGGTGCAGATGGCTGATGAGATGTCCCGGGAGAGCCTCGTTGATGCCGTCCCTACGATTCCCAACTCACTTTCGATACCTGGATGAGAAGAAAGTTATCACTCGCACTTACGGCTGGCCGCCTATTGTGAGAGTGCTTCATATTCGCTCGAATGTTCGTGAGACATTGATTTCGGCTCGGGAACATTGACAACTGACTAAGTGGGCAATGAGAGCTTAAATCGCTTCTAATCGCCTTTAAGTGCTGTTTCATCTCATTCAGTCCAAAATGTAATAAGCCAGTGTTGTGTTTTTTGAATTGCTTGTGATCCAATCGCCAAATCACGAATCTCATCAATGTGCTGTAATCGAGTTAAACAGTTATTCAAGTTATCCAGTTACTCAATTTCCAGGTTTGCATATAATCTGTCATCGGACAATCAACCACTCACTCAAATATATTTTTCACATTATTCTTCACGTAGAATTATGTAGTTCGTCAAGGAAAATTTAAAAAAAAATTTATTCTGAAAAAAGAAAATTGAACAAAAAAATCAATAAAAACATGAAAAATTGAAAAAAACTACAATATATCTAGTATAATCGAGACAAAAAAATTAGTTAAATATAATATGCATTGCCAGCATAAGCGTTGTGATAAAAAAAAAATGTTATAAAAAATCTATTTAAAATATTTAAAAATCGTCGGCTTTCAGCCATTTCTTTTTGTACTTGTGTTAGTTAATGACTGATGACGCTTTTCACAGTTTTCTTATTTAAAAAATAACCGACAAAACGCCATTTTTTCTAATGCATTACTTTATCGACATGAAGACGTTTTTTCTGCTCAACCGAATCGATTCAATTGTTTTTTTTTTGTATCTTAATTCTGAATCGATTGAATAAATAACTCACATTTGAAAATCAAAAATTATATATATATATATTGACGAACTATGGTAATTATTTTGAAAAATGCCTTAAAAACCATAGAACCATCAACATTTTGATGGACAAAATTATAAGTATATATATCTATATATATGCATAGTATATATACATATAATATATATTATATAAAGATTGTTGAAATATTTAAAAAAAGTTTTATCTATAAAAAAATTCTATTTCAAAAATAAACCCCTTGATCACTTTGTATTATTCCGACCAACATAAATCTCTCAATGATATCAAAAACGATCGTTCCATACTTATATTGGTCGAAATGACAAATTTTCTGTGTTATTCCCTTTAAAATAGTCTTAAAATTTGTAAAAATTTCTGTAAAAAAATCAACTTAATCATTTTCTGTATGATTAAAACAATGGTGGCTCGTCTATAGGCCCGTGAAGTAGCGCGCCGTCTCGTGGTTTACTTTTTAAATTCTGGGTCATTAGAAACGTCATTGTCAAATAAACATTTAATATTCAATTAAACGAGTAAAAAACGATCGAATCAAAAGTTCATTGTGAAAACACGTCCAAATATAATCCAGAATTGTAATTTTACCGTTTTCCTGGATAAATAATGATATATAATAATAGATAAATAAAACCATTTTTTTTTTTTGTTTTTGTAAATGATAATCGCATTTGTTTACGAGATTAGGTGACCCAGTTATTAAAAAATAAAACACGAGATGGCGCAAAGGTCGCTGGTCAAAGATACTTGCAGTGCCGTCTCAAATAGCATGTCATGTTTATTTGTAACCAATTTAAGTATTTTTAGATTAATCATAAAATATTTAAATGCAAAATTAGTGACAGGAATTTGTCACAGCGAAGCTACGACGAAGGGTGGTCTATCAGAACACGAGCTTTGATTTAATGCAAATTTAAACCAAAAACTGAATGCTTACAAAACAATTACCTGAAATCTATTCTGGTTATAAAATTGTGATTTTGTCAAATTTAAGAACAAATTTTGCATTGAAAACATTTTTGAAGTGAAACTTCTTTATTAATGAAAACAAATGGCACTATTACCTTGAAAATTTCACATTTGATGATCCAAAATATTATTTAAAAGTAATAGAAGAACAAAATTGAAAACTTTAATAAATATCATTACCATTGAAATAGAAAAATTCTGTTTATAAAAAGATCAATCCATAAATTTTTTTGTAACTATATTTATTTATTACCAAATAAAAAAGTAGATGAAAGATGTTTCACTTCTCATTTGTGTACATTACCTAGTAAACTCAAAACGTCCAACTACGTAATAGTACAGTCATTTGGTTCTAAAAGAAGAGGTTACCTGGAAAGTTTTCCGGGAGTTTTAAAACTTGGTAATTTTTCAAGCCGCCATGTAAAATGGCGCTTGAAATACAATTTATTGACAATATTTCCATTCCTACTCATTTCACGACAAAAAAAAAAACGTGTATGCAGAATTAACGTAGAAAAAAATTCCTACAATTTATGTCATGACCGTTTTTTTTTTGTAAGATCAACAATTTTGGCGTACGAGCGCCATAAATCTTTACACATCTACGGCAACCCATGGAATTTAATTTTAGTGATTACATTTGTGTATTATAAAATTAACTAATTCTAAAAATTATATAAATAAATTCTAACATTTTTTAAAACTTTTTGTAATCAGTAAAATTAAATGCCACGCATTAGCGTAGATGAACAAAGGTTTATGGCGCTCGTACGTCAAAATTGTTGATTGTACGCAAAAAATGGTTAATACATAAAATGTTAGAAATTTTTTCTGTTTTCATTTTTGTAGAAAAATTTTTGCCGTGAAATCAGTCACAAAGGAAATATGGTCAAGAAACTGTGTTTTTGACGCCATTTTCCAATATGGCGGCGTATTGGATAAAAAGCATTGTTTTTTTGGTCAAAACTATCTCAAATGAAAACCATACTAAATGTCTTATATCATCGTTCATATAATAAGAAATAATATGACGTAAAATTGGACATTTGATGTGAAACATCTAAATGGTAATATTAAAAAGCTCCAATTTGCATGAATATGTTTATAAGTAAATCAATTAATGTAAGTTGATTTTATTACAGAATAACAAAAGCGTTATTATCAATATATTATTATATATAAAACATAAGTAATAGAAATTCCAAATGTTCTTTGTAAATATAAGCCACTAAATATGAAAAGTATAACGTGTGAATCAAAAGCTTCAAATTCTGTCATTTCAAGTGAATATATTTGATATTTTAATGAGTTGATTAGTTTTTTGTTAAAATCACTGGATTATATTTGATATAATAATGGTAATATAATTTAATGTGAAAAAGGGACACATCTGAATTTCCATCGATTGCATTAAAGATGTTCAAAAATGTTCTTTAATATGTGGATCAGTTGTTTAAGTCAATGCCTCATCTATCTCGTACCAATCAAAGCTCGGGCTACTAAAAACTGGTAACTTTATAAAACTACAATGCTCATTCCGAGTATGCTCTAGCTAAAGTCTAAACAAAAGAAGCACACCCTGATCCCGCGGTAAGCATTATTGCAGAGTGGGATCCATCTTCGATATACGATAGGACTCCCAACTTATCCCATTTTCATGTAGGTGCTCTGTCCTATGACCGAGATTTCAAGAGGTTGTTGTCAGCAGTTGTCTCATCGATAGTTGCTGGAAATTAGAGATTCATCAAGTCAAGTAGTTGCACATTGTTTTAAATAAAAATGTACTTCATATAGACATGTAAATGAAGTCCATGCTGCCTTTATTTTACATGTCAATATTAGTATTTGACTCTGTTTGACTTGATTTGCACTCAAATTTGGATCAAGTAGCTTGAAAATCAAGTCAAGTAGTGAATTTTTATTGGACATACAAAATAAGCACATTACGATGGTTTTGTTACAAATGTACTCACTCTTTTTAATTTATATATTTATAGTCTAAGATCCCGCTGCATGATTGCTACACTCATAATGTGGCTTAATCATTTAAATATCAAATCAAAGAGAGCGCGCAGAGACATTTTTCAGACAAGAAAGGCGAATACTAATCTTGCGAGTTTTTCAACCCTTCTCGTGAATAGATCGAGATAAAACTTAAAGCGCAAACATTCGCTGTTCTCGTCTGGCAAATGTCGCTGCGCATTAACTCTCCCCCACTCTCATCTTTAACAGCTACTTTCGCGTATTTGCGGGCACTTTTAAATTGGTACCCTTATATCATCATGCACAGAAAAAAAGAGCTTTAATTTGATATATTAATGATTACGCTACATTATGAGTGTAGAAATCATACAGCGAGATCTTAGGCTGTTAGTAGTATAAGAGTAATTAGACTGACCATAGAGACCAGACCAGAAGGACGATAGAGGCGACGTTCATGTAATGGCGATTGCAGCACTAGAAATCATGAATGCGGCAGAGTTTTTCGGGGCAAAAATTGTATGTTAATTCAACTGAACAAGTTTTAAACTCTTATATCCAGTTTCACAGTAGCCGTTTAAACCTAAGTACAGTTGAACCTGAACTGAAGTTCAAATTTGAAGTTTAAATCATCCAGTTTTACAGTATAATTTCAACCTCAGTTCTATTGAACGGCGTTTAGATTAATTTTATAAATTAAGTTGGTAACACTGCATGTGATTTCTAACAAGTGTTGTATCATTTGACATTGATATAAATTTTTATTAATTAGTTACGTTTTCAGTTTTGCATCGTATTTGCTCCAAATTTACGTAGGTTTGCGAAAATTTTCGACATTCTAAATGTTTTGAAACATTTGACATCGTCTCAATAGGTGAAATGGTTTTGTCTCTATTGAAATTTTTTTCCCCTCTTACGAGTACCTACATTCATAATTAATACAACATTTTCATAATTTCTCATATTTTCGAAAGCCCTTAGGCCGCGTTAACACGGTTCAACTTTAGTTGACAATTTACAATTTTTTAGACCGTAGCGGGGTAAGCGTCGCGAGAAATGAAGCACAAGCGAGTCGAATTGGAAGCAAATTGAGCAGAATTGAAAGAAAAGTGACCGGGGTAAACTCGTTCAACAAAAGTTTGACTGAGTCAAACATTTTGTCGTTCAAGTCGATCGAGTCGACCCCGGTCAGTTTTTTTTCAATTCTGCTCAATTTGCTTCCAATTCGACTCGCTTGTGCTTTACTTCTCGCGTCGCTTACCCCGCTACGGTCTAAAAGATTGTGAATTGTTGATCAACTAAACTGGAACCGTGTGAACGCGGCCTTACAGAATTCGATAACATTTTAAAGAATATAAAATATTGAAAAATTAAATTAAAATTAATGAAAAAAGGATAATAAAGATAAATAAACTCTGGTGACATATAAAAATGTAGCTGTCCAACGTTGAACTGTAATTTAAACGGACGATTTCTGTCGTTTAATTTAAACGACATATTGAACTCAGTTCAAGGTTTAAACGAAACTGTGAAATCGAATTATTTGTTGAACTGAAGTTTAAACTAAAAGTGGAGATCACTGTGAAACTGGGCATTAATATTACGAATATCAGTTTTGCAATCACTATAAATAACGTTTTCAATTCAGTCAATAACTAGTGTTGATATCAGTGGCAGTTCAATAATAAAAACAAGGGGGGGGGGCTATGTCTCCTTAAAACTAAATGAAGCCATTTTAGCATACAACCATAAAATATTTACTAAGCAATTAATAATTTAGATAGGATCGTAAGAAATTGTATTGAAGTGAAACTTCGTAACAAACAAAGAATATCTGAGATTTTGTGTGAGAGACAGGAAAAGAGAGAGAGAGAAAATACAACATTTGGAATATTTTGTTCGTTTAATATTTACACTGTTATCTTATTCTATCGCTGTGTATACGCCACTTTCTTTAACTCCCCTTTCGAGAATATATAGTTCTCTTTCTCATTCCCGATACATCGTATCTTTCGTCTTTATCGTGTAACGAAATGAGGCGTGCTTGATCGTCACTCTCAATTTTCGTCTACTTAACGATTATCAAACCACTTAAGAAGTTTCACTTAAACAAAGTCCTTCCCATAGACTCACGTTTTTGTTACGAGCCCGCCGCTGTTTCATACTAATCCGAGTCACAAATATATCCACGAATAGCTTGATATAAGTTAACATAACCAAATTTATAGTCTTGTTACACAGATCAATGTCGTCGTGTTACCGTTTTGCCTTATTAGCCACGAAAATATATTCTAAATATCAGTTTTAAGGCTTGTGGATGACACTTATCCTAGTATCTAGATGTAGATTCGTATTTTTACTATAATCACTAAAATTGCATCCTGATTGTACAATGAAAGTTGTTTTCTCAATAAATACGTAGTAAAGTTAACCCTATTTAATAGCACGCTTTGGAGGTCATAGTGACCCCACGAAATGTTTCAATCGGATCTTCTCTCAACAATTCAATCCTGGTTAATGGGTGCTGACTTTAGAAAGTACAGGTTTTAAATGTGCATTTCTACAGTCGTTGAAAGTGGGGTCATTTTTGAAAATAATGTAAAAACCTGCACAAAAGAAGCAGTTTTAAAGAAGTAAAAAAAAAAACATTTATTGGTGCAGTGACTAAAGTGTCGCTCTGTATGCTAGTGGTTTTGGAGTCGAATCGCAATAATCACCTAATTCTTTTTTATGGGGTCACAAGAACCTCAGTGCTATTATCTAAGGTTAAGACTTACCATATGACAAAAAGTCGACTAAAATCGCGATTGTGTAGCTGTATTTTTAATAAAATTACCGATCAATTTCAAACGCAAATATTTGCATATCGTAGTTGGTAGAATTGAGCGGGATATTGTCTGAATTTTTTGGTTATTTATAGGTTATTTTAACGACCAAAAACGATCAACCATTGAACTACCAAGGTAAAACACATGGTATAAAATATTTAACATGACAGAACTTATGTTCATGCTTTCTACTTTTTAACTGTTGAAAATGTTCAAATTATAGGTTATGATGCATTATTTTCCAAGTTGATAACAAATGATTTGACCATTTTCGAGTATTACTAAAAAGAAATGAATAAGTTAGTACAAAATATTGCAAAATAAATGCGAATTTTAGGTTTTTAAAATTGTTATTGTTTGTAATGTATGTGTGATATTAGAAGTGGGATTTAAATAGTGAGGGTAGTGATGAGGCGCATGCTGTGCATGCGCTGATTGTGATTACTAACATTAACTAGTTAAAGTTAACCTAGGTTCAAACTTTGGCTGTTTTTATTTAAATTATCTTCACGTTGCCTGTGTGGGCTGTGTGGCATTGACCGCCTGAATTCTTCAAAAAAAAAAAAAAAAAAACCATGGAAAATGGAGAAAATGATAAAGTATCATCTGCGTTTAAAAAAAAAATGCGCAAAAATAATTTTGCTGTTTCGATTTGATGGCTTCAAAGAATTTATACTACATACATATATATAAATCTATTTATAAAAGTAATATATTATATGAGATATTTTGTAAATATTCTTCAAATTCTAACCTCAACGTTTTTTCGTTTTACTCTAGCTTATATATCTATATATATATATACATTATATTAAATATGGACTGTGAATTTACATATTTTTCATACTGAAATTAATGTTTTGGATGTTTAATACAAGTTGTGGCATGTTTTGGCAGTTTTCAATTTAACCGACATTGTACAAAATGGCGGCTATATGTAACGTATAGTATATATATAAAATGGCGAATGTTTTTCTTTCCCATATATAGTGAATTTTGACTGAAAATTACAGAAAAAAAATACTTGAAAAAAAAATAAACCATGTACTTTTTAGACATATTTCGTAGATAGTTTATTAATTAAATAAAAATAGTACACAAATCAGTGGACATGTGAACATTGTTCTCAATAACTAACGTAACGAGTATTTACGAAATATTACGAATCTTACGAAAATCGTAGATTAGATTTTTAATAATATATTTAAAATAAGCTCATTCTCTACTTTGCCATTAATATTGAATTGTTTCTGTTTGTCTAATCGATTATTTAGTTTGCCTGTGTGATTGTATCGAAGCTGGAATGATGAGACCAAGCAAATTTTGGCATGAATCAGGGGCCATTTTATATAGTGTTAATATATAAAATAGATGCAAACAAGCGGGAAAATTTCGATTGTCAATTTCGTTATTCGATAAACTTCGACTTACGATTCGCATGAGCAAATGCATATGTGTGATCTTAACCTGCTAACCATAAAAAAAAAATTATTATATAATATAATGAAAATGTGTCTGAATGCACTAAAAATGCAAAACGAAATCTGCAAACAACTTCGCTTCAAATTTGCTCTTATTTAAAAAAAATAATATATTAATGAACGAAGCTTAGTTGATCGTGCAAATATCTTAGTGAGGGAAAAGGGCTTTAATTAAATTTTAAAAAATATATATATAATATAATTAGAGAAAAAATCCTGTTTTTCATTTTATTTTCAAATATTATTAATATTGGGAGCATTTCCAACAAAACAAAATGGCTGATCATATAGTTACTAGTTTCATAGTCCATTATTAAGCGAAAAAATAATTCAAAACTCACCCACAAATATTTCGTTTTGAATGTAACTGTTTAATCAGCCATTTTCACCAATATTATCGAATTTTCGCACGAAAATCTTGTTTTCACGTTACTTTCTTACCTACTACTAAGACTGACGTTAACCACGTCAGTGTAATGCCTCAGTTGGTGACATTAATTTTACGTCAAATGTACGTCATGTTTATGTCAAATGTACAAAGTGTTAAATCGTGCGAAACTTCTTTGAAAGAAACGATGTGTTCATTTCACCAACATTTTCGCATAGCAATAAATTTAACGATGGCAAGTGCCACAGCTCGAAATGAACAACAGCAATATTTGCAATTTAATTGATAACATTGTAAAACCGATCATTTTCGTTTTTGAGAAATTGAGATGATTTTTTTGTGCCTTTCATGCAATAAATGTTTTAGTCAAACGCAATAATATCTATATAGCAATACTTTCTTCATGAAAATATAAACACATCCTACAATCCTTTGAGATAACACTAGCGACCATATCGTAACTAATTCAATTCGATTCCTTTATTAAAATCATTTCATTCAGTTGGTCATGCCGGCAGTACGCATCCGCCGAGATATTGTGAAACTAACCGAACGCAAAAGTGAATTAAATCGTGTTGTTTCGTCTCATCTCGACTTTATTCGACAGTACTCGGTCTCGATATGATTTGTTCACCTGAAAGGACACAAAGACAGAATATTCAATGTAGGTAAGCCGACTATGTACTGCGTACATTCACAATTAAAATATCAACAAATGTGTCCTGTCGGTATAAATGAAACAAATATTTATTTTTAACACGGACCACTTTTTGATTTCGGCCAAAGTCCATAACATATTTACTACGAACGCACAAAAGCATATTTAAGCTTCATTGCACAAATGACGAAACATTTTTTAGCACAACCCCATAATAGTGTACAATATTGAGATATCACAAAAAAAATTAATATTAAGATTCATTTACGAGTACCTTAACCTACAAAACAGAGAAATAAGCAATCGTTAAAAACGGTTCATTCTCAGAATGAAATGTTTAGGGAACCACATAAATACCAGTTTGGTATTTTATAAGTTGGTCTCATAAAATCTCATGTGCGTGTGCTTTTAAACTCATCTCCCGCGAAAATGTCAAATTTTTGTAAATATCTTGTTTTCTGTGCTTTTAACGACATTTCACGTCATTAACATAGTTAAAGAACATTAAATTTACTAAGAACTGAATTCCATAAAAATTCTCATACAGGTAACCGTTTTTCAGATAGAAGGTAAAAAAATATGGTAGAAGTTTAGTCACGTCTATTGTAGTCATAGATCTGTTATAGATTTTCTACAAGCCTATTGTTAACATTCTTTTTATATTTTAGGAACAATATGTAATAATTATTTGATTTATGAGTATTTTGAGCTTCAATACTTTGAGCACACGCACATGAGTTTTTATGAAACTGGTGCTAATTGATGACAATATGTTATAGAGGCTTTCAGCTTATTAATCGTTCATTTCAGGACTTAAAGACAAAATTTTAAAGCTGTCAAACATTTTTTGGTTAGACCAATTTCTTTTACTCCCCCGTATCCCGTGTTAGTGTTGCCTAAATGAAGACTACTCCCATTTTTTGTTCTCACATTATTTACTAAAAAAAAAAGTAAAAAAGTCCCAACAATTGTGTAAATTTCATCATCGATACAATTTGAGAAGTACAACGCTACTCCAATGAGCTTTTATCTTGTTTTCTGTGCTTTAACGGGATTTTGATTTATTGGTAAAATTATAAGACATTTAATTTGTAACAAGTGTGATTCTGATACAATTTTCGTGTAATTAATCATTATCGAGTTAAGCGTGAAGAAGTGCGGAAGAAACTTAACAATTGGTCTACTGAGTGTATTATAGCCTTATTATTAGCAGCTATTTTCACGTGTTTGCGGGCATTTTTAAATTGGCACCCTTATATAATCATGCACAGCAAAAAAGAGCTTTAATTTGATATATAAATGATTAGACTATATTTTGAGTGTAGCAATCATTCAACGGGATCTTACATTAGGCTATTATAGACCGGGTGTTCCATATAGGCTCTCATCATTTCATTGAAATTCGTTCCGTAGTTTATGCTATAAAAAATTATTTACCCTACAGAACCATCCACTATTTTAAGATATAGTATTTCTTGGTATCCACTGTCTCATAAACTATAATTACATGTAAAAGTACGTTTATTCATCACTGTGTCCTTACGTGAGAGAAACGCAAATCAATGCCAGAATTTTACGTCTTTAAGCACTCTACATTTTTCAATCCTGGGACACCTTCGTTTGTCTCCCTTTTTGGGACTCTCATTTTTTTCACTCCTTTTGAGACACTCACTTTTTTCACTACTTTTGAGACACCCTCCTTTTCACTCCTTTTGGAACACTCTTTCATCACACCTTTTCTGACGCCCAGTTTTTTCGTCCTTTTTGGGACAGCCTCTTTTTCCATCCCTTCTGGGATCCCCTCATTTTTTATCGCTTTTGGGACAACCTCGATGAGTGGCAAAGCTATTGAGCTTAAACGTCGTGTCAAGGTTATCTACCACTACGAGTTAGGGGTAATGCGAGTCAAACTGAAAATCTAAAAGGTGATAAACCTTCCCGGAAGTCCGGGCAACAACCACTTCAAGTTTCATCAAATTAAAGCGTGTAATCTGTTATTTCATGGAATAACCAGGTAATTCTTGAAATATATGGGGTGAAATATCCCGGGGAGGGGTTCACTCCTCTGTTCTGGAGTTTTAAGTTTATGCGGGGGTGGGATTTTTGCAAAACTTCCTCTTCTATCAACTGCCGGTTTCCTATTCAAAACTTTAGTGGTTGTCCACTTAGCTGTTCCATGAATTAACGGAATTACTGCCCCATATGAGTAAATAATTCAACGGGGAATGAGAGAAAGAGAAAATGTAATCCGTACAAAAGGAAATCGGAGAATAGGCCAGCGCTGTGTATTAGATATACGAACGTAATTATTTTTCTGTCTTAACCAACGTATATCTCCCCACTTAACTTCACGGAAAAAAATAGTGGTGTAAAATTTACAACACTAAACTAGTAATATTTTTACTGCACTTTGTGTTCACTATAACCACAAATGTAACATTAGATAACACACTGTGTTGTATTCAGCTGTAACGTATAGTATTTTTTACTACCATAGTGTAGTAAATATATGTAGCTGTTACAACTGCTGAGTGTTGTACAATTAACAAATTTTGGCGTTTGCGCATGCGGCGCGTACAAAATAACCAATAATTTTGACAAATAAATGCAAGTGTCAAAAATTCAACCACATTTTTACTAGTTCGTGTTGTAAATAATACTACAGTTTTTTAATTACACTTGACACTTGGTGTCATCCTATATAATACTAGTTAATGTAGTAAAATTAACTACAAATGTTGTTAAATCTACAACACATTTTTTTCCGTGTTCCGGTCGCCTCGCCAGATCACACTTTTCGTAACGCTTCTGTCACATATTCAGTAGTTTACTCTCCAAGTCCAGCCGTACGTAAAGAAGTTATACTTAAGATTTTCTCAAGTTTGAACTTGAAATTTAATGTTCTACAACTTTGCAAATAGATCAAAATATCGTTAAGAGTCTATAAAACGAGATATTCTAGTTAATTTTTTATCGATGAGAACGATATTATTTTACCGAATTACAAGGATTTGGCTGCAATCCCATCAACAGTCGTAACATATTCAATTGGCACGCACAAATGACACGCTTATTAGTTTTTTTTTTTTTTTTTTTTTTTAGAAATAAGCTAACTGTGTTCAAAAAACAAAAATGTCTACATTGCTCCCTGTATTAAAAATATTTTAGATGTTAAATTTTCACAAGAGTCTCATAAAATGTAAGTCCATTTAATACATATTCATTGAAAAAGAAAACTAAATTAAAATAAAACGAATAAAAATGTTTATAATAAAAACAAATACAATAAATTAAAAGCGTTTTAACATACAACGTGTGAGACGTATGAGAAAAAAAAATTAAATACAAAAATCTTAATAAGATTAAAAAAAAATATATAAAAATAAATAATATGATAATAATATTCTTGATTATTTTTATATTTGTTATGGGAACAGTGCTATTATTATTATAACTAAAAAAATTATATAATACAAATTATTGGGAAAAATAATTCCATTCTTTAATAAACGCTTGTCTAAATTTGTTATCGTTTCACCGCAAGCGATTCATATCGTGTCTAAAGTATAGTTCTGTAATTTAAAAGGAAATCATTTGAAGAAATTATGTAAAGAAATATAAGTAAAAGTCATTAAATATGTATCTATATTAAAAAAAAAAAAAAACAATTATGCAAAATATATTTCATGATTTTCATAACCAGAATTTACTTTGCTGTCAATCCACTTGTTTCATATTTGATTTTTCCTCATTTAGTTGAACAGACGATGAAAATCTACAACGTAAGCAGCTGAATTTCCTCGTGGAGTCCTACTAGATTTAATGGCCTGGTCAGGGGCCGGACCGAGGGTAATTGGCACTCTGTGCGAGTCATGGTTCCGGCGCCCCAACACGTACCGAGCAACCAAAGGGGGGGGGGGGGTAGAAAACAGTTTTTGAAGTTATACTTCTTTAGGCGCGTTATGAAAAAACAATGAGAGTGAAATTTTAAGATGCGCGCGCATTTTCAGCCAAAAGTTAACAAAATAAAGTTAGTCGCAAAACCATTAGGTTTCCTGGCGCGCGTAATTTGAATTTTTGTTGTATTTATTCTCCAATTTATTTATTTTTATATTTACATTAAAAATAATTATATATAC
This sequence comes from Sisyra nigra, assembly GCA_958496155.1. Classification (NCBI taxonomy): domain Eukaryota; kingdom Metazoa; phylum Arthropoda; class Insecta; order Neuroptera; family Sisyridae; genus Sisyra; species Sisyra nigra. The sequence goes on along the minus strand of OY292319.1, from coordinate 15,634,528 downwards.
AAATGACACATATTGTTAATAAATAAGTTATTACTTTTCTCGAGTTTTGCAGTAGTTGTTATAAGTACTTTTTGAAGTTTAATGATGAAAATGACGTCTGAATCGCGGCGCGGTTTCAGAAGTATTCGTAGCGTTCTATTTTATCATCACAAATTATCAAGATGAAGTTGCCCGCAAAACGGCTCGGTATTTTTAACTAGACGCGTGTAATTTGAATTTTTGTTGTATTTATTTTTATATTTAAATTAAAAATAATTATATATACAAATGACACATATTATTAATAAAGAAGTTATTACTTTTCTCGAATTTTGCAGTAGCTGTTATACTATTTGAAATTTAATGATGAAAATGACGTCTGCATTCCATGCATATTCTTAGTTATTACGAAATCTGGGATTCTGAAATGATTCAACCATCTTAGAATAATAATTTAGTAACACAAGATATGAATAAGATTAAGACATTTACTTGGAAAAGTAACTACTTACTTTATTTCGCAATTTCTATGAAGCTTCGTTTTCATGACATGCATGAATTGTTAACCAGAAAAATGATCAGACAAATTTTATAAACAACTTGCAGCTTTCTTTGGATATTTTTTATTGATACAAATTAAAATATTATTCTCTTAATTTTATTTTTAATAATTATATCTTTAAATATATATATTATTATTATTAAATATTAAATTGCAGTTTTTTAAAATTGATTATTTGAATAAAATTAATAAAAACTAATTTTTAATGATACCAAAGAAGTGTAACTTCTCAGTTTTAGCAGAAAACTAGATTAGAGCACGTTCCCCCTGCACTACAGCCTAAGGCTTATTGTACTCCTGTTCTGCTCATTCATCCCTGCTATGCAGGGATCCTTGCTTATTCTTTCTTTATCTCATTTCCATTTTTATAAAAAACTCCACTCATAAGGGGATAAAAATTAGGGATGAAATAATAAATTTTTCCTGGCTAACCCGATTTTGATAACGCGACCCATGTCATTTTTGACTGCAAAGCCCTCACAAAGTGGCAACACCTGTATGGGATAGATGACGCCCAAACAGGCTCAAATCGCGCGAGTTTATTCCAGGTTCAGCATTCTGCCTAGCAGAAGCAGTCCCTGTACTAAGCTCGCGCGATTTGAGCCTGTTTGGGCGTCATCTATCCCATACAGGTGTCGCCACTTTGTGAGGGCTTTGCAGTCAAAAATGACATGGGTCGCGTTATCCTCCCCATCCCCACACAATCTGCAATTGAGGTCTCATTGAGACACCCCAATAGTCTGCAGATGCTTCCTCAGTCCACAGTGTCCGGTTATTGTCCTGAGTTCCCAGCTGTAAGACCTCAGCTGTGAGCGAGGGGCAGATTCTCCCCATCATTCTCTTACTGTGCTTCTGGCCGGGAATTTCTTGCCAGTATTTGTTTTGCTGCCGTCTCAGCCGTCTTTTCATCGCCCCTTTGACAGCAGATTTGGTGATCACCACTCCAGGCTCCGGGCTCATGAGTGGGGTCATCGAACCAGCCTCTTCATTTACCTCAACTCCCTTATGCCCCGGCACCCAACCAAGTTTGACTCGGTTGTGCTTTGCCAGGTCCTCCAGGAGTTGCCGTCACTCCAGCACTAGCTTTGAGCTGTAGAAAACAGATGGTTCTGGGGTGTCTTGAGAATTTATAAGTATTGGGTGCTTTATAACCAAAGGTAAACTGAAGGATCGTGCTTTGGTGTTCATTCTTCAACTGTGAGGAAATAGTTTTTTAACGATAACATCAACAAAAGTATCAAAACAATATATTAATATTTATTTCCTTGGCTGACACCAACTCCAAAAATAACAATAGTTGTACATTATCTCATCCTAATAATTTGTTAGTTGTAGACACTGCAAGGATACGCAATTATTTTTTTACTTTTTAGTGCATTTTTTATTTATTTTGAAGTCGGTTTTTCATTTTGTTATAATTTTATTTATTTCTCGATTTTTAGTGATCCGAAGTTTGATAACTGATTTAATTTTTTTGAAAATGGGTAAACCTACTAAACGCGCTGTTCATATGAGGCAGCGCCGTTAAATGTTAAAAGTTACTAATTCATCCCCTTTTGCTCTTAAGGGTTGAATTTTTTTGCTTTTAGTGAAAGGACTAAGACAATAATCTTTCCAACAGAAAAAAACATTATCAAAATTCGATGATTCAGTTAAATGTCACTATTTCATCCCCTATTTTCATCCTTAGGAGGTGGATTTTTTTCTTCAAATTAAAATGTGAACAATTTAAAGGTACGATGTACGTAATAGAAAAAAGTTATCGAAATCGGGTTAGCCAGGAAAACTTTATTATTTCATCCCTAATTTTTAATCCTTTATGAGTGGAGTTTTTTTATAAAAATGGAAATGAGATTAATTTAAAATTTTGTCCTACAAAACAAAACAAAAAAAATTATCAAAAGCGAGCTATCCAGTAAGAAGCTTATATTTCATCCTTTAGTTTTCAACCCTTTAGAAGTGAACGATTTCTTTCAAATTAAAATGAGACCACAAGGGACGCACCATATTTCAAATAAAAAAAGAACCTTTAAAATCGGTTCATCCAGTCGAAAGTTTCGCGGTAACAAACATAAAAAATACAGTCGAATTGAGAACCTCCTCCTTTTTTTTGTTTTATAAAAACTATACTTACGCTTTAATAATATCTCTGAGTCTCTCTAATAATGAATGCCCTGTTTCACAGTGGACGTTTAAACTTCAGTTCAACAACTAATTTGATTTCACAGTTTCATTTAAGCCTTGAGCTTAGTTCAATCCGTCGTTTCAATTAAACGACAGAATTCTTCCGTTTATATTACAGTTGACCACTGTGTAATGGTGGGAGTGGTAACCCACATTTATTTACATATAAATATTATATACAAGTGTGTAAGCCAGCACTGGCCCCGAACAAATCGAATTGCTTGAATTTCCGTCAGGACACCTGCGAGAGACAATAACTGCAAGTTTGAATTTCCAGTCGCAACAACTGCATTTTAATACGTAACCAATTGACCATAGTTCATTTGGTAAAGTTTCATAGAAATCATAGCAACTGTAAAAACTACATGCAGTGCTACCACCTTTATTCTTAAATTTATCATTTAAACTGAAGTTTAAATTATACTGTGAAACTGAATGATTTAAACTTCAAATTTGAACAACAGTTCAGATTCAGTTGAACTTAAGTTTAAACGGCCACTGTGAAACTGGGCGTAAGTCACTCTTAACAAAAAGTACGCCCCTGAAATATTTTTCCTGATATTTTCTGGAATACATAAGACAACATTCATTTTTTTAAAAATATATTTTATAAAACTTTATACAACTTTTTTCTTGATATATCAAACTAGAATACAAAACGTCCTTGTAAGTTATTATCACGAGCATACAGTGTAACACTGTTACCATTGGACTGTTTATAAACTAAAATAAAATACTCGAAAAATGCTACTATTGGCGCAACAATTGGATCAACAAAAAATGTGTTCAAGTCAAGTAAAAATTTGTAAAGGAATCTCTCTGGAGATTGTTCATTGTTGCGACCCATTCAAAATTCTTTTAGCATCCTACGAGTTTTAAGTCAATCATAAAGCGTATTTATTTATTTTTGTACTATTTGTTGTCTCAAAGCTTCCAATTACAGTTCAGTAGTTGGTACATCTTTTCCAAGTCGTTGCCAATTCTCCGAATGAAACTCGTTCACAATAAAGTTAATTTGATATGGTAACGAAACTGTTCGATTTAGTTGGAGATCTTCATTCAATGGTCGTTGCTGGTCGAGTGAAGTACCCGGTACCGGTTGACTACTGCACCCTTCAAATGTAGCAGCAGTTCGACTCAAACTACCCTCTGAACGAAAACACGGCCGCGCTCCCGAATTCTTCTGACTATCCCGTTTCGATACTAAACTGTGTATTTCAACTCGCTCATCACGATTAATTTGAACTTGATTTTCCGATTGAGACTTCCACAAAAAGATGTTCTTACAGGAGATTTGAGCGCAGCCAAATTCGGGACCACACATTAAAAGAACCGAGCAGAAGAAGAAGGTCGAATAGAGCCAGCTAACGGATGTTATGACAATGAGGAAAATACCGATTTTGATGTATGGAAGAACCACGGAGCAAAGCATCAGAAGACCGGTTACGATTGTGGTGAGAGCAGCCATAAAAGACGGTTCTGCCATTTTGGCAACGACCAGTTTTGTGGCTTCACGCCTCGTCATGTCCCTGAACACTTGATGATAATAAATCGCGTAATGTACGCAGTAATCGACTGACAAACCGATTGTCGTTGTTAGGGCGATGGATTCAATTATATTTAACTCCCATTGGAATAGAACCAAGATTCCCATGGTTGTTAAGATAACTTGTAAGATGGTTATAATAGCAAGACATGTTAACAGTAGGTTCCAGGTGCAGCAGAAAAATATTACAAAGGATATGAAAAGTGATAAGATCGTGGATAAGACTGTTGCGGAAATCAGAGACCGTTGCAGATCGTAGAATTCCAGATCACTGACGAACCATCCATGCTTCATTCCAGGAGGTGCGTTTTGGGATCGCATCCATTTCTCGACGGTCTTGAAGAACTGGTCGATATGGCCAGTGGCGATGGAGTATGAGCACGTGCTGTCGAACTCGACGATCAATGCTCGCATGGCTAGGTCTGACGCGGAAAATTTTGGACCAGCAACTTCCGGATCGTACAAGTGTTTTGGCGTTGAATATACTTCCTGCAAGAATTCCTTCAAACAGTAGTCGAACAGCTCTGGTTCGTATGGGAACTCGTTTCTTTCACAGCAAATCTCCTTTGGATTTGAAAACCGAATACATTTCCGTTTCATTTTCTCGACGTATGCCTCGATGAAACAGTTCAGAAACGTGAATCCGTTCGATTTGAGAAAAAACGGTTGGCGTCTCAATCTCTTACAGAAGTGTAGCAGAAACTTTTGCGAAGATGGAGAACTCATATTGAAAGATTTATCATACGTTAAACTTCCCATATCATTGGGATCTAAAGTAAAGCCATTATCTCGAGCTTTGATCCCCCAAACAAACTTCAATGGCAACGTATATTCAGGAATATCATTTGTAATCTATTGAAAAGAAAAGTCAATATTGGTATCATGAGGATATAAGAAGGAGATATACCTCTGTGTCGAACAAATAAGTCAAATGACAGCTGAAATGTTACCTGTTCAAATAGGGGCCTTTAACATTTGTAGGAACCCTTTGAGCACTCGGTTTCTTTTAAGGAACCTTATGTTTAAGTAATAGATATAATTCACTCGATTAAATGAGTAACAATAAAAGTTAATAGGAACTAATAGCAAGGTTATGTACGGAACGTCTGTTAACGTTCCAGAGAATCATAAAGTTCTGAACAATTCAAATTGAAGCCACGTTTGTTAGAGGTGCATTTATTGCAAATACAAGGAAGGTATCCTCGATTCCTTCCCCGATTTTGTTCAGTAGAATAATGGGATATATCAAAGTTAACAAGATCGGAAAGGAATACCCTGGATACCTTACTTGGTATGCAATCAATTCAAATCAACACCGCCACGACTCTTCCAGAACTGATTTTGAGTTATTCTTCTTTAAGAGGTATACGTCCTACTGTGAGGTTTCTAATTTGACCAATAGCTCGTTTACTTACACTAGGATTTTCGATGTAATCAAACTTGTATTTCAATACTTTGTCGTACCGCTCAAACAGATGTTCGGAATGAAACAACTGGAAATCCTTAGCTCGCGACAGTTTAAACTGTGGCGTGACAAAAATCGCGAAGCTCGCAGCTAACGTGAACGATACAAACAGAATCAGCGAGCACCAGCGGGTTTTCTCGATAAAAACGAACAACCGTTCGCCGAAATACAGATCGAATCTCTGCTGCACTCGACCAAAAAACGATCGAAACAGATATTTGCTTTCGAAGGCCTCGAAACGGTAGCTGAGCACAACATTGGCCGCAAACCAGGACACCATAAAGAGAAAATTCACGAGCAAAGTGGTTCCGGCAAAAATGCCAAAACACCTCATCGCCGTTATATTACTGATTGCAGTCGCGAAAAAAGCCACTGCAGTTGTCAACGAGGTGACGAACATTGATCGCAATGATTCATTCAACGTCTCTGATAACATTTTTACAAGTGGCTCGGATCTGAGCGTGTGAGCTTTTCCTCGCCAAATCTTCGTGAAAATGAACGCATCATCCACACCAACTCCTAAACGAAATAATTAGTTAATGATTTTATTCATAGTGACCGTTAACGTGCAGAAATCTATACTAATGTATAAAATTGAAGAGTTTGATTGTTTGGTTAAACGCGCTAATCTCAGGAACTACTGGTTCGATTTGAAAAATTCTTTTTGTGTTGGATAGCTTAATTATCGACGAAGGCTTTAGGTTAGACAACATCACTCTACGACCAATAGCATCAGAGCATCAATGGAAAATGTTGCAAAAACCAGGAAATTTTTTTCCTTTTGAGAGCGTTTGTTGCCTGCCCTGCGTAAATGGTTAAAGTTACGCAAAAATCATGGATAGCAAAATTGTTCCTCTTAAAAAGTTCTAAAAAAAGTCCGCAACGACATATGTCTATCTTTTAAGATTGGCCCGCTATAACCTTTTTAATGGTTACTAAAGTTGTTTCAAAAATAAATCATTATTTGCGAAATTGTTTTTAGAAACATATTATTAATTCTTACCCAAATAAATACGGGTTTTAATGAAATTTCGTATGATGATAAATGACAATCTGAGTCATAAAAAAATAATACTTTTTATAACGGGAAAATGTCTCATTTATCCTGGAAATTGAAAAACGGGTTGGAACAAAAATTATGCATAAACTATACATTTTTATTTGAAAATAAATATTGGTGATATTTAAGTATGATGATAGCTAAATATGTGAATCATTATCTACAATACGTTTTATTTCGGAAAAATTTCTCATTTCAACGGGAAAATAGAAAAACTGGTTCAAAGAAAAATAATGCTGAAACTAAACGTTTTTAGCTGGTTATAATATATTAATAGTAACAACTCATAAGGTCCTCATAGCAAAAAATAATTTTCTTATCCTGCAGTCTTATATACAGGAAAAATGTGCGGTTCCCGTAGGATAGATAAGTTTTTATTTTTCACAGAGCAAAAGATTACCACAATTTCTTACAATAAGTTGTTTAATTGAGAGTTAGAGAATAAATATAGGCTACCTTTTATGTCAGAACATAGCACGGTTCCCGTAGGATAGGATAAGAATGGTATCCTTCAGGAACTGAGTGTTTAAAAGGAGTTTCGTAAAAGTTCACGGATAAGCGTTTTAAGGAATTTTCCTCAAGAAAGATTGGTCTACTTTTTATCCAGGAAAAATGTATAGGCCCGTGGGCTAGATACGTTTTTATTTTTCATAGAGCAAAAATCGACATAATTGTACTCTTCCCGTGGGATAAAAAGACAATTGTATCTTACAGGAACCATGTATTTAATAGAAGTTTCGTTAAAGTACGTGAAATAGAGTTCTAGCGCATTATCCTCAAGAAGGCCCGATCACTTTTTTATCCAGGAAAAATGTACTACTCCCGTGGGATAGATATGTTTTTGTTTTTCATAAAAAGATTGGCATGATTTTTTGCAATAGGGTAGCTGAGACGTCAGAAAATAATATAGATTATTAATTCGTATGTTAGAATAATGCACGATTCTCAAAAGATAGCATAACAATTGTACTTATCTTACAGGAATCGTGTTTTTAAAAAAGCTTTCCCTAAAGTTCGTAAAATAACGTTTTAACACAATCACTCCAATAAAGTTGAAATAAAAATGACAATTTCTACAGCAAAATATGATTTTTAATTTAACATCCGATAACATCGATAAATTAATAATGAAAATTTTTGAAACATTGAAACTTCTTTCATTGTTAATTTTTGAATGTCTATGATGTTTAGAAATAAACGTGTTAAATTACTATTGAAATATTTGAACTTGGCGAAAAACTCAGTTAAATATAAAAATGCATTTAACATTTTTGAATTGTATTGCTATATTTAAGGAACACAAGTAAAAGTATTTTATAATATTCATAAAAACGTATAGAACCAATAAGATAGCTCTTCTAGATAGCTATATGGAATATCTTTCTGGAAAAGTAGTTTATCTGATTTTCGTGAACTTTCTACGAATCAAAGATCTAGAAATATCTATCTGTCTTTTTTTGTTGATGGGATGGAAGTTTCCATTATTCAATCAGTATAATTTATTTACGCTCAGCGAAGCGGGCGGGGACCAGCTAGTTAATTATACACAGTGTCTAGCTAATGTGCAGATTAACTAGGATGATCCGTTAAAACACTGAAAATTACTTGTAAGAATCACAAACTTTTGAACTTGAACGATACGGAAGGCGTTAATGCGCGCATTATCTAAGTAAAATACGGAAAACTCTTGATTTTGCACATTAACGGAACAATTCTGAAGATTAAACTGATAATGTACACATAAGCGAGTTTTGAGCTTTAATAGTACCATATATATCTTACCAATAGCCAATATCAAAACCAACAGATTCATGAATGGGAAAAATGTAATTCCATAGACGAACTGATAGACGAAATAACCGACTCCTGTTGAAAGAACCACACCAAATATTGTGGAAATCGAGAGATACAACGAACCGGTATTGAGCCAAACACAGAGCATCACTGCTGCGGTTCCAAAAGCCAGAAGAAATGTATCTCGTAACAAATAGACTCCGAACGAATATTCCTTGACACCTGATAAATTAGTGAACAGTTCCAATATCTAACTGATTATCACAGTTACACGTAGTTTTACCAAAATCAATTCCGACTATTTCGAACGATGGAAACTGCAGCTGTTTCGAGGCGAAATTTTTCCATAGCTGGAAAGCCGCTTCGCTCGCCGCCACTGGAATAAACACTGCTACATACTTTAACGGTACATTGGTAACATTCTAAAATTGAAAATTTAAATTTGATAATATGATTCATTTTCCTGGTTGCATTGCTAAAAAAATCGGTACTAAACAAGTCAATTTGGTGAATATGGTGCGTTATTAGTTTTGTTCGCACAGTAGTTCAAATTCATGATTTTGAACTGCTTCTAACTGACAGTTAAAATCGAATCCTAGAATTGGAAATTCTGAATTCACTGTGCACATTTTTAAATATGGTGTTTCACGAATGTAAATCAGTGATTCAAACCATCTGGCTAGAACGGCAAATTCAGTTCTAAAGTAATTCAAATTCTTGTGAGAACAGCTGATTTGAAGTTCAAATTCGAAATTCTGCTGTGCGAACACTTTTTTTTTTGTTGATATACGCACGCTCAAGCAGTTCAAAAGTAATTCAAATCCAATCCAGGTCACAGTAGAAACGAAGCTAATGAAATTGAAACGCTTATAAACTTTACTTACGTGTCGATTATAAATAAAATCCTGGTCGACAATAAAATGAAATATATTATACATGATGTTATTTTCCGCACATTCAATAGGAATTGCACAGTTACCACTTTCCGCACAATCAGAGTAAATCTTCGATTGTAAATAATATGGACGGCAAAGTTCGATTCTGTCCAACAAATTTGAGTAGTCCATAAACTGAAACGGACATCTCCCTTATTGAGAAACTTTAAAGCTGAGTGCACACCGGAAAGCCGTGAACCGGGCGAGATCACTACCAGTTCTAAGCAGCTGTAAAATTTTCGGGCGAAAACGACCTTATAGTGGCATTACAAAAGGGTGGTAAAAGAATTATCATGTCATGATAAAACCACCTTAGGGAACGTACCTATACTACGAGACCAATTTTATACTACTTTCTTACCCCTCCCCCTCGGTGACCACTTGTAGTATATGTCAAGACCTTCCCTGTAGTTTAAATAAATTTTATCTTTTAAAAATATTTTTGAACACGATATTGACTACGTGACGAAGACCTAGGCCCCTACCCCCCAACCCTATGACCAAGTGTGTTATTTTGAAGATTCCCACCTCCTTCCTTGAATAGGTCACGTAGTATGGGTACGTTCCCTTACGACAAACAGCAGGGAAACTTACGAGGATTTTATCATCACAAAAGTTTAACCTTTTAACAACCGATTGGATTTGGAAAATGATAACCTCATTTTAAGGGTGGAAGTACGAAAAAGTGTTATATGCGATTCTATTTTTATTACTACTAGTTTACATAAGGTAGTAATCATGACCAACTGGCCAATGGTCTCGCCCAGTTCATGACTCGATGTGACCGCGGCTTAAAACTTGATTTGTTAGCTTTTTTCGCAGGTCTAACTCTGAATCCGATTACGAATCAGTTCATGATAGATTCAGGATTATCGTAGAGCGCAGGCTAAGTTCAGGATTTTTTTCCCCCGAACGACTTTAGAATTGGTCCGAATTAGGCGAAACTGGACTTTGAACTAAACACAATTCATCAAACTGCGCATGAGTAAGATAATCGAATTTTTCGTTCAATTCTAGATCGATAACAAACGCATTTTGTGTGAATCACGAACATCGGAGTGTTACTAACAGATCAGGATTCACTGACTTAAAACGCACATGCGAATAGTCCTGAACTGGTTCAGAATCGCACCCGCGAACGAAGCTTTTTTATTTTTTTCTTGGAGAATTCTCTTGATTTATACCGTTAAATCTAAACAGGAGGACTTTTTCACTAGAGCTGTAGCATAGTTAGCCAATGACCAAACTCGACAACACTGAAACTGTTTGTTCATCTCACATAGTTGACAATAGTTGACATTTTCCCGTAATTTCGTCTCAACGAGGCACATAGACCTCAAGCTCGGATATGTCAATAAGTTTTGATGACTCGGCTCTGCGATTATAATCTTGGAGTATGCCAGATCTAAAAGGGAATAAACAGTGAGGTTCCGAAAACAATTCGACTGGAATCTCCTCACCTGGATTTCCACAAAAAAACGATTCGAACTCGAACTCATCGTCAATTGTAGCGTTGATCGTCATTTCATCGTCGTAGTCATTAAAATCAACGTTCGTAACGTTAGACTTATTTCGCGTCGTTCTTACTGATACATTTTGTTGTCTTATGGGATTTAAATCAATGGATTCGAATTTGACAGGTTCGTGAAGCAGGAATTTTTTATCTAAAGCATCGACTAGATTGTGCCATGTTATCAAGCGTTTGGAAATGTGAGTTCCTCGCGTGAGAAACCCCTAAAAAGCAATTATACTGATGAAAATCCAGTTTTTGTGGTTATTCAAATCGTGTCTTACTGCTTGAGGGTCTGAAAAATCTGGAGTGCTACCCAGGAAGCAAACAAGGCTTATTAGCGTCAAGGAAATGACCCCGATCGATAATACAAAGCTAATTGGATATTTTGCAAGCAAAACTGCGTAACGATTACGTAATTCTCTATAAGAGAGCATCTGAAAATCAAGAGTCATACGAAATGATTTAAAATTCGACAGACGATACTGTTAATAGGATTTTTGGGAAGGACGTATATTTGATTTGTATTCTCAACTAGCTGTACCCCCGCGACGTCGCTCACGTGAGCTTTAAAACATTTTTAGAACTTAAATTTAACGACATTCATATTAAAAGTAAACAAATATAACACTGCTAATGTAAATTTAAAAAACCGACAAAGAAAATTAAAAATCTTCATTATTAATAAGTACAGTTTTCACGGCCGACGCCCCTATCAACGAGGAGATAACTCTTGCGATTTTCACATATGACACCGCACGACTAGCCGTCCACGACTGTCCCAGAATGGCTTCTGAAAAGCTTTTTTTTTCCGTTTTGCGGGTCCCAGGATATTTCTTCCTTCTATCACTGCGACCAAAGAGGTCTATTGTGATGTAACCCTCTGTGTTTACTAGGGGAGCTCCAGGCTTTTAAAGAAAGCCAGCACCTGCCTAGGGGCTGCCGTTGCTATCTCGCCAGGCGTCATGTCCGTCTTCTGAAAAGCTTCAGTCTGTACTAAATGAACAACAGCTGTGGCTCTGCAAGTGAAGGACCACCATCAACGAGACCAGGTCTATCCACGTGACATTCACCACAAGGACGGAAACCTGTCCTCCTGTCTCACTAAATTGCCATGAAATACCCCGGGCTACGGAGATCAGACACCTCGGAATGCTCCTGAACAGAGGCCTCACCTGGTCAAAACACATCCTCCACAAACACTACATGACAACTTAAAAGCCATATATGGGGGAGAATAAAGAACCAACTGATGTACTGATGTGGTTCACGGATCTGGCTCGGGAGTAGTGTGGGGGGGAGGGCAAAACGGGCATCTCAAAGCCGCTTGGACGTTCGACCACTATTTTTCAGGCGGAGATCGCGGCCATTGCCAAATGTGCAAGAGCAAACATAAATATGGGCTATCAAAATAAGAATATACAGATCCTCTTTGACAGTCAGGCAACGCCTAAAAGCGATCCCAACACAACTCTAAGTTAGTGCTGAAGTGTTGTCAACTTTTGGAGGACTTGGCAAAGTACAACCGAGTCAAACTTGGTTGGGTGCCGGGACCTAGAGGAGTTGAAGGCAATGAAGAAGCTGATGCTTACGCAAGGGTTGGTTTGACTCGTGGGCCCGGAGCTTGGAGTGGGGATCACCAAATCTCCTGTCCACAGGGCTGAGAAGTCCAACAATCGGCTGAGACAGCAGAAAAACAAACACTGGCTAGAAAATTTCCGGTCAGAAGCTCAGAAAAAGAATGATGGGGAGAATTTTCCACTCGCTCCCGCTGAGGTATTATGGCTGGGAAGGAACCAACTCAGGACAGTAATAGGACTGATAACCGGGCACTGTGGACTGAGAAAGCATATGCAAACCATTGGGAATAAATGACGCCCAAACAGGCACAAATAACTTAGCAACAAAGCTTAGTACAGGGATAGATTTTGCTAAGCAGAATGCTGAACCTAGAATAAGCAAGAATGCTGTCTAACAAGAGCAGAAGAGGAGTACAATAAGCCTAAGGCTGCAATGCGGAGGAAACGAGCCCTATTTTTCTGCTAACTAGGAAAAAATGAAGGAAATATACCAAAATCATTTCCTATCCTGAAAAATAGGATGATTCCTGTAAGATACCTATATTAATGATAAATTGAGTTTAACATTGAAATTTGGAAATGCAACAACTTACAAAAGCAATACTTGACTTGATTTAATATTGAAATATAAATATATTTAATTTGAGATTGATTTCAAACTAAATTTTAGTCAAGTAGTGAGTCTAATATAAAGAAATGTTTGTGGGTTCTAAACGAAAAATATTTAAGGGGAAAAATTGATAACAGACCCTTATAGATCTTGCAAAAATAAAACGAAAATGATGAGTACAATTTTCCGGGTTTTCGCTAAGTTTTGGAGAAAAATTTAATTTTAGTAGCAAGACTGCAATGTTATTTCTTATCTTTACATAATATAAAACAAAGTCGCTCCCGCTGTCTGTTCCCTTAGATCTTCTAAATCACTGAATGGATTTTAATGCAGTTTTTAGCAATTGATAGAGTGATTCAAGAGGAAGGTTTGCAAGTATAAAACATGCATATTATAGTAGAGAAAAGTCGGGAAATTCAAAGATTTATAATGTGAGGTCATAATCAACATATTTTTGTGCACTTACATTGCAAACGCTGGCTAAACCTTACGAGATAGATCAAACTAATATGCGGCAAAATTGTGTATCTTAAAAAGATTGATAAAAAAGTCCGCGACGGTATATGTCTATCTCCTAAGAATAACCCACAGGAACCATTTTTAACTTTTACATATTCCAAAAAAAATATTGGTTATTTACCAAGCTATTTTAAACAATACACTATTATTCCTTATCCAATTAAATACATTAGATACGTTGTGCATTTCATGTAGATCAAAATTGCCCTTTACAGCATATCATAAAAATGAATATCTTAGAAGATATCACAGATTTAAAATGCGTTGGCAGAGCGACTGGATATTGTACGTCGTACGCACTGGCTGTTTAATTGCTATCTTTTTCTTATAAATATAAAAATGTTTTGTTGGTCCTTATTTAGAACAAAAACTCGAAAAATTCTACACCAATTAGGTATGTAAGGTACATGTACTATTAAAAGAATACGGTTGGTTCCCTACATAAGATAGCATAACAATTGAATTCTACAGGAATCGTGTATTTTCGTAGTATTTTCGGTAAGTTTTGTTAACGTCCGTGAAATAGCATTTTAACGCATTTTCCTCAAGAAGGCCTGACCAATTTTACATAATAACGAAAGAAATCTCCACAAAGTTTAAATTAAAAAATTGACAAAGTTTACTGGAAAATAAATACGAATTTCAATTAACACCCGATAAAATTAATAATAAAATTTTTTACAAATATTTGTAAATTTCTTTATTGTGTTCATTGTCGGAGATATTAATTAGAAACAAACGTATTAAAATAATATACTAACTTTTAAAATAATTAACAATTACTTAACGGAACTAATTTTAATGAATTTTTGTTAAAGACACCTCTGATCTTCACGTATTAAGAATACCATTTATCCTAAAAAAAAAGCACGATTCCTGTAGGATAGCTACGAATCTATTTTTCTAAAATAGCTGAACGGTTATAAATGATATTTGAAATACAACATTTTCAAGTCTAAAGGAACATTTTATAATTAAACTTGTAATGAACCGGTAATATAGCTAATATCTCTTCCTAGAAAAGTAATTTTAAGGATTTTGATAAATTTTTACCTTGGATCTAAAGTCCTGAAAGTATCTATCGTCTTTTTCAGTCAAAATAGATTAATTTTGTTGTGAAGGTAGGGAATCAATTAAACAATTAATAAAATTTAGATACTCTCAGCAAAGCGAGCGGGTATCAGCTAGTGAGAGATAAATGTGAATGCGGCCGTTTTTGGAACTACAAAGTTTTGACAGCTGCTCTTAACTATTTTGGAAATAGAGCCCGGGGGTGCAGCCCCCCATTAGAGATTAGGGGCAGAGCCTCCAAAATAATTAAAAAAAATATCCCAACTTATTTTTCAAGAGAAAATAGTAAGTTAGATGTGACTATTATTGTTGTTTTATAACCAAATTTAACGTTGTCGATGCAACTTTTAAAATTCGATATTTCGAAAACTGAGCAAAAACTCGAAAAATTGAATTCGTCATTTTCGATGTATTTTAGCGAGATTTATAAGAATCCGTCGTAAAGTTTTTGCGTCCGGGAAACTCTATAGGTACTTGTTAGGAATAACATACAGGATTATATTTTTAACCCTAATTGGACTAAGGGTGGTACAGGTAGTTAAATAATAATATTTAGTTGGAATATCATTGAGGTGTTAAAATACGAGACTTTATACATAGGTACAGTGAACACCTGCTCACATTTGGGTTAAAATTTTGAAGTTTTTCCATGAATACCATGTTAGTTATTAAAAACTTATAACGACTCACCCCTCGTCTATTTTGTACCATGTCAACGCCAACTTTTTACACATAATTTAAACAAAATAACTTGATTAAATAATAACTATGAATAGGTTATATGGAAAGAACTATAACTCATACATTATTAACCAACGCTTTCAATTAATTATATACTTGAACAAATATCGTTAATATATTTTTTTTATTGATTTAAAATCATTTTTAAAAATAAATTATCGTATTTATTGCAAAAAACAATGTTTAATAATAATTTTGACATTTCTATGTATCACATGTTTTTGTATGTTTTGGCAACTCAAGTTACGTAAATGTAAAACTATTTGCCTATGCCGCCCCTGATTACCAACAATGATTTTTGTTAGTTTATGGTATAAAAAATTTGGTTTTACAAAAGGGTTGATAGGAATACAATTTTATTAATATTAATTAAAAGCTATGGCCTATGAAAATTTTTTACACTTTTGAAGACTTGTAAATTGTTTCCTTATATAATTAACGATTTTAATTAATTTAAATTGATACGTTCATTGTTTATAGATAGTTATGATCGATATATTGTTATATAGATTAAAATATAGTTACCTTCAAAATAGTTAAATAAAACGATTCGTGTACCTTAAATCACTGTTATTGTTCAACGACTGCTTCTCAGAACTACTGAAGTAAATGTACAACGAAATGTTCTTAGAACATGTTAAGATAAACAGGAAAGCGTGAATTCATTGAAAAAAATGCGAGGCCCCTGTTAAATATTTTTATTATAACTTTCATTAAATATGCTTCAGATATTTTGAATTCTGATTACTTGACAATCGAACATTCCTAATAAATAATCGTGACATATTACCATCGAAATTTGTTGAGTTGAGAGCATTTTCGTTTAAATTTTAACCACGGACATTGTTAAACATTTTTAAAATTGTTGAGATTTTTATTAAACTTTTCTACTACAACAACGTGCATCCACATACACAATTAACAAATTAAGGTAAGTTAAACGTTTGTAATTTTTAAAAATTTTTGTTATATAATTTCTATGTTGTACTACATAATATTTTATCACTAGTTTTTATAACAATGAGAAGATTTTTCTCATATATTAGAGTTTGGTGTTATCTATAGAAAAATCGGAATGGGCATAGCCAAGTTTATATAGGAAACCTACCCCCATGGCTTTTTCGATTTGCAGTTGGGGGATCGATTTGACATCAAACAAAAATAATTCACCCAAATTTTTAGCGTTCTATCTCAAACCGTTTTCGAGATTTTCAAAAGAAAACTCATTTTTTGAATTCATTATTTTTGTCAATAGTATAATTTGATATTAATGAATGGTGATTTTTTTTCCCCAATTTCTAGGACTAAAAGTTATCTTATGACACTATCGTAATAAATCTCAGAAGAAAAGCCGATTTTCCAGAGGAAAAATAAAACTAAAATATACTAACTAAATAACTAATAACTAAAATATTTTTTATCCATATTATTTAAAAGTCTCACTCACCAAACTTTCTTAGAAAATGTCTTTTATACTTCTTTACACAGTGGCGGAACTACCATATCGCTAGACCCTGCGACGCGGGGGGCCGAACCTTTGGGGGGGCCCGAAAATTTTGAGAAAATTAGTACTAGTGGTGCTGCAGAGAGAAAAAGAGAAATTAAAAAAGAAACAGGAACGTTTAGCAAAAATACCAAAATTATCCCGTCTTCTTAAATCGTTTGCTACGATCACAGAAAATCAAAGTAGGGGAGACCGGGGCAGGACGGAATAGCTAAGACAAAAATCGTAACAGAAAGAAAAATAAACTCTTTATTGAAATTTTTTACAAAAGAAATTTAACGTATAGACTTATCTACTATAATTATACCTTGTAACGTAATAATCATCATATAATTGTTTTGACAAATAGAATTTTTTAAAAATTTGTCAAATTTCCCGTCTTGTCCACGGGCGGGGTAAAATGGGAAACGCTGCGGGGCAAAACAAGAACATATTCATATTAAATTTTATATTACATATTATATTCAATCCGTCAGACATTGCTCACAAGTATGCCTTTCTTCATCTTCTCCATCAACTCCAACACAAGAATTATGTGCCTATACACGGCATACGTTGCAGATAACCCAACCTTCGATTGACTCTGAGTATAGGTACCCGCAATAAATGCAAGCACAGTCATCATTTTCTTCTTTGGATGAACTACTTTCCGTTTCAGTTTCTTTTTTGTGCCTTTTATTCAATTGCTTTTTTTTCAGATTTTTTTTTCACTTTTCTTACTTTCTTATTATTTGTTGCAGTCCCATTATGCCCCGACCTTTTTGCCCCATTAGACATATTTTGTAAAAGTAACAACAGTTCTAACATACAAAAATTATTTTGCAAAAATCCAATCTAAATTCATTAGTCTTTAACCAATACTAAAAGTACGTCTTAAAATTTTACAACAGCACTGATATCTACCTTTGTGCACATCTTCTTAGAAACCATGTACTTGATAAAAATTCTCCTAAAGCTGTTTTTTCTCGCCACGCAGCCAAAACAAGTAGTGACAAAGACGAGCCGATCAGACTCGTGTGACGTGACCGAACATCGCCCGAATGACACTTTGTTAGGCTCTGTTGTGTTCACCAGTCACGCACAAAAACACTTTTCCCATCCTGTCCTGAGCTTTGTCTTGCCCTGATCTCCCCTACTTCTAAAGATGAACAGGTGCTTGAACAATTTTATAGCAAAAAAATTAATCCAACTGACTTAAAACTAAAAACATCAAGGTACTACCCCTAGCGATGAAGGGCAATTTGAACATGTTGATAGCAGACGCAGTACGGCAATTGATTTGAATAAAGATGAAAATACCATGGATTTCGACCAAGATGTTACGAATAAAGATATTAAGAAACTGTCGTTATTTTTAACGGACAATGTTAATTTTCAAAACAAAATATTACACCAGATATGAAAAAAATTATAATATCTGCTAACTCCTCTAGACCTCAAGGACTGTTTAAGAAGGATCTTTTGAAAAAAAAAAATCGGTGCTAAATTAAAATATGGGACGCTAGATACGAAAAGCAGAAATTCATATAAGATTGGTGGCCGATCTAATTTTTTTGCGGGGGGGCCTAAAATATGTAGTTCCGCCACTGCCTTTATACTCATGAATGTTTTCATAATTTTTGATGTGGTGGAACAGTATGAAAAAAAAAAAAAATAAAAACAATTTCTTTTCAATATAATTTTGTCATGTTTTGTAAAAATTATTTATTAATTAACTAAAAATTATACGCGTAGAGATATTGCAGATCCTGGAAGGGCATTGAGGGGTCAATAGTTTTAAAAATAAACTAAAAAAATTGATTGTTGTGGATTTTATTGTTTTATTATTATTTTAATTTTAAGAAAATTGCAATTTCAAAAATTACAATTGCTATAAAATCAAAATTTGTTACTTTGTAATAAATATTTTGTTCTTTTTTTGTCCTACTATTTACAAAACTAATTATTGGATTTTTAGAATATTTATAATAATTATTTTTTTTATTTATTTGTACATCAGTGGCGTGCGGTAACTTTTGAAACAGGGCATGTGGTCAGAAGGTGGGGGGGGAGAGGTAATAACAAACAAATTTTTTAAATTTATTTTTTTATTTGGTAAACATGTTATGTATTTATTTTTAATAATTAGCCTTATTCAACGCTCTTTCTTACAAAAATCATCAATAACCGCATGATATAATATATTTAAAAACCACGAAAATAGTTCTTATCCTAAAATATAGACCATTTGTATAGCATCTGGGTAAATAAATCAAAATAAGTCACAAACAGTATCAGTAACAATGAGTAGGAATTAGTAAATTCATTGTGTAAATTCAAAATTATGCCATTATTATTGCCATTATTTATATATGCCAATTTTATGAACGATACGTTTCATAATTTCGTATATTAAAAATAAACAAATCATAAAAAGTATTTAATTTTTTTAATTGTCTCAATCCTAAGGCATGCGGCGCATCTACCGCATGTATGGACAGCACGCCACTGTTGTACATGTATTGTTGCACTTAGACGGCTTCAATTGAAGATTGGACATCAATAAGGAGTTAAGTGCCAATCTAATACAAACATTAACCTAATACATTTATAGTTACTATTAATGATCATGGCATTTAGCCCGCTTTTGAAATTGTTGGCAATGGCACTTGGCTTGCTTTTTCGGGTCTCACTCAATTTGCTGTTTTCGGCACTTAGCCCATTATTGATGTCCAGTCTTCAATTGTCGTTGGATCAAAATATTTTTTTATTTATTTTATTAAAAGATTTGCCAAATTGTGACGCAATGATAACTCATGAAAACGAAAACTTTGTTATCATCAGATCTAACTTTAGTTGATGACGTCATCGTGCAACAATACATATACCTACAAATAGTTTGTCAAATGAATTATTATAAATATTACAAAATTCTGATAAACCATTTGTGTAAACAATAAAAAAGCCAATTGAGTCAATTTAAAAGAAAAAAAAACTGATTATATTGCATCTTATAGCAATTTCAGTTTTTTGAATTTGCAAATTTAAAAAAAATTAATTATTAATAATTGTTTATATTAAATAATTTTACGCATACAGCTTTTGGGGATCCTAAAAGCAGGAGGTATTAAAAAAAACTCAATATAAATTGATTATTTTGGATTTAAAGCGGTTTCCATTATTGAATTTGCAAATTTAAAAAAAAATAATTTTTAGTTACCTAATTATTATACGCGTCGAGCTTTTGCAAATCCTGACAGAGCTTTTATGAAGCATTTTTTTTAAATAAATTCCAATAATAAATAAATATTATAAAAAAATAAAAAACCGACTTCAAAATAAATAAAAAATCTTAAACAAGAAATGCACTAAAAAGTAACAAAATAATGGCGTATCCTTGCAGTATCTACAACTTACAAATTATTAGGATGATACAATGTACAACTATTGTTATTTTTGGAGTTGGTGTCAGTCAAAAAATTAAATATTAATGGTAATTTGTAAAAAGGTTTAGTTGGTTATTGGTATTTTGTAGTTTAAAGGTCGCTAGATATTGTTACAGTTCGAGTATATTATTTAAAAGTTCATTTAAAAAATAATTTTTATAAGGTATTTTCGTTTTTTGTAGTACCAATATAGTTGTATTTCCTTGACTGACACCAACTCCAAAAATAACAATAGTTGTACATTGTATAATCCTAATAATTTGTAAGTTGTAGACACTGCAAGGGTACGCCATTATTTTGTTACTTTTTAGTGCATTTGTTGTTTAAGATTTTTTATTTATTTTGAAGTCGGTTTTTCATTTGTTTATAATATTTATTTATTTCTCGCGTTTTAGTGATCTGAAGTTTGATAGCTGATTTTATTTTCTTGAAAATAGTTAAACCATCTAAACGCGCTGCTCATATGAGACAGCGCCGTTAAATATTAAAAGTTACTACATCATCCCGTTTTGCCCTTAAGGGTTGAAATTTTTTGCTTTTAAATGTAATAACAAAACTAAGTGGATTACTTTTTCCAACAGAAAAAAAAATTATCAAAATTCGATGATTCAGTTAAATGTCACTATTTCATCCCCTATTTTCCTCCTTAGGGGGTGGATTTTTTTCTTCAAATTGAAATGTGAACAATTTAAAGATACGATGTACGCAATAGAAACAAAATTATCAAAATCGGGTTAGCCAGGAAAAATTTATAATATTATTTCATCTCTAATTTTTAACCCCTTATGAGTGGAGTTTTTTTTTTATAAAAAATGGATAGGAGATTAATTTAAAATTGTGTTCTACCAATAAAAAAAGAATTATCAAAATCGAGGTATCCAGTAAGAAGTTAGTATTTCATTCCTTAGTTTTCAACCCCTTAGAAGTGAACGATTTTTTTCAAATTAAAATGGAACCATACGGAAAGCACTATCAAAACATTATCAAAATTCGATGATTCAGTTTAATGTCACTATTTCATCCCCTATTTTCATCCTTAGGGGGTGGATTTTTTTCTTCAAGTTAAAATGTGAACAATTTAAAGGTACGATGTACGTAATAGAAAAAAGTTATCGAAATTGGGTTAGCCAGGAAAAATTTATTATTTCATCTCTAATTTTTATCCCTTTATGAGTGGAGTTTTTTATAAAAATGGAAATGAGATTAATTTAAAATTTTGTTCTACAAAACAAAAAAAAAGAATTTTCAAAATCGAGCTATCCAATAAGAAGTTAGTATTTCATCCCTTAGTGTTCAACCCCTTAGAAGTGAACGATTTCCTTCAAATTAAAATGGAACCATTCGGGAAGCACCAGCTTTCAAATGAAAAAAGAGCCATCAAAATCGCTTTACCCAGTCGGAAATGCTGAGGTAACAAACATAAAAAAAATACAGTCGAATTGAGATCCTCCTCCTTTTTTGAAGTCGGTTAAAAAATGAGTATTTTAGATTTTTTGACAATTTTAGTTTGGAATTTGCAAATTTAAAAAAAAAAATTATTAACTAACTATTAATAATTATTTATAGTAAAATAACTATACGCGTAGTGCTTTTGCGGATCCTGAAAGATGGAGAATTTTTTTAAATGAAGAAACTTTAATAAAAAAACATTATGTTGGATTTTATAGAAATTATAATTTTTGAATTTGTAATTTTTTGTAAAAATAATTTATTAAATAACTAAAATTTATACGCGTATATAGTAATTGCGGATCCTGAAAGAGCATTTAGGGGTCAACTGTTTTAAAAATTAACTTAAAAATATTGATTTTGGATTTTATAGTCGCCAACAAGAAAGATGCCGTTTTAGCCTTAAATATCTTTTAGTAATTTATTTAATTTTATGTAATTTGTTTTCCAATATGTTTCAAGGTAATTAGAAGATAAGTAGGGGGACTATTTTATACTTTTGCATGGGTTAAATTATTATTTCTTGATTTTTTTTTATTTGAGATATTCGAAAATTTTATGTCAATTCAGTTTACTTAGCAACTTTCTAATGGAGTAGCGTTCCAGCTAACATTCCCATTTTTTAACAGGCAATTGTCGTCTATAATCTATATAAAATGGATCAACTCAATGGGATCACCCGCGAATATTTATGGTCGATATATGTTTATATATTCTTCATTGCGGTCGTTGTGGCCGTAGCTATTCGCTGGGGTGAATATGAAAGTCGAACCTCCCCATTTGGCAGAGTCAATCCTAATAAGTTATTTCGCTACTGCGTCTGGAAATACTGGAGCCGCTTCAAGTACCAACCGGCTCAAAACTTTTATTCATCACAGGTAAGAGCTACTTTCCTATTTAAGTAGTCGCTCGAGATAATTTGTGTAGATTTTTATTTTATTTCAAATACAACGTTTTTTCTTTCAAAAGAAATTTTGACATTTGAAAACTTTAAAAACGTTTTTATTGAAATGAAAAAGGTTGTATTTGAAGTAAACAATCATACTATTTTTTTCTTGTTTTCTTCGTATAACACGTTCTCGCGACGTTTATGTCATGGAGCTCACAACATTGGAAATCGTCAAAGAATTTTTGAAGTTATACTTCTTTAGGCGCGTTATGGAAAAATAATGAGAGTGAAATTTTAAGATGCGCGCGCATTTTAAGATAAAAATTAACAAAATGAAGTTAGTCGCAAAACCATTGGGTTTCCTGGCGCGCGTAATTTGAATTTTTGTTTTATTTATTTATTTATTTTTATATTTAAATTAAAAATAATTATATATATACAAATGACACATATTATTAAAAAATAAGTTATCACTTTTCTCGAATTTTGCAGTAGCTGTTAAACTATTTTGAGGTTAGTGATGAAAATGACGTCTGCATTCCATGCATATTCTTAGTTATCACGAAATCTGGGATTCTGAAATGATTCAACCATCTTAGAATATTAATTTGCAGCTCTTCTTTGGATTTTATTTTCACTGTAAACAATAGTTTTTTACAATATTTCAGCCATTAAATAGTCATAAAATACACATTACTGCTCAAACGGTGACTCAGAAAAAACGTGTTAAACGTCAGATTACTTTTAGGCTATCAGTACGGCGCGTTATTCTTAGAGGCGTTAGTGTCGGTCTATTTTATCATCACAGCAGAAGTCCGTAATGCTTAAATGCATTTTGGACATCGCCCCGTCATCTCTGTTCAACGCGCCGTACTAAAATTCAACCGCACTTTTTGTAAAAGTGTCCGCTCTACGAATAAATTATATTCAGTAGTGATTTAAATTGAACATTTTGATTAATATTATTTACTATTCGTAAGTATTAGGGAAAAAATTGTGCTTTATTATTATACTTTTTCCAATGCTCCAATAAAATTGAGGTTAACTATCCGTATGTATTATTTATTATTTATTATATATTATTTATATATTTATTTATATAAATTAAAATATTATTCTCTACATTTTATTTTAATTAATTAGTTGTATGCAATTTATAAAAACTAATTTTTAATGATGCCAAACAAGTATAACTTCTCACGCGCGTACATAAGTACACGCACCCACTTTTTTTTGCACCATTAGAATCAGAAAGTAGAGGTTTCAAAAATCAAAAAGCTCACCGAATTTTTAAAAAAATTTTATGTTTTGACGTGAGAATTTTCGATTGAAAATTAGGGGGCTTTTTCGATATTATGTCATTAAATGGTAAAAAAATGTATATTTGAAATCAAAAATATACAGTGTATTGGAACAATAAAAGGTAAGTTTTCACCACATTTCGTGTAAAAAATTTTTTTTTTGTTAAACAAAAATTAAAAACCAAAAACTTGGTAATTTGAATTTTTCACATACATTTTGAGGTTATGTGAAAAAGTGTCAACACAAAAGTTGTAGATCTACAACTTTGCTATTTATATTTTTTCCATGGGGCTTGTAGTTTTGTCGGAAATCGAGATAAACCGTTTCTACCCTTAAAAACACCCCCTCCCCCCATTTCCACTTCCCCACCTCAGATCAACCGTAATTTATTTTTCCTTTCCTTTTTGTTATATTCTATTCCTTTTCCAATGGGTTTCATTCTACTATAATTTTTTTCAATTTTTACCATTTCCAAAGGCTAAAAGCACTGGTCTATACTCTCAATTTAGCTTTTCAACAAACATTTTTTCATTTTAGTGGCAGACTACAGATACAATAACTGGAGGATACATCGTTTATCGAGCGATATCCTGCATTTTCTACGTCAACCTGGTAATAGGCACTATCGTTTTTCCTCATGTTTTCACCGACCACGTTTTGTGGACTTTGGACTATCAATTCGTGGCCAGTCTCATATGCTTGAATTTAGCCTTGAATACATATCAATCCGTTTACAGTTTTGTTAAAATTCTGACATACGAAATGTATTCTGGCTTAGGTAAGCAGCGAATTTAGATTATTTGATTTTTAAGGTTCATGTCGGATAAACCAGCATTTGCTTTGTTCGCACAGTAGTTCAAAATATTGCAAACCTTATTTATGATTTTGAATTTATCATTGTTAATTTTCATCGTTTTGACGTGAAGAAATCCACTAAGGGGATAACTTTGAGGGGGTATCTCAATCCCCCAAATGTTTTTACATCGATTAAAAAATAGGAGCCGTTTAGATTTTTATCAATGGTAGCATATCTAAAAATAAAAAAAAATCAGAGGAATACACTCGAGATACCATAGGATAATCGAGAAGTCCTATCGTAGCTCGAAAACGAATCCCACTCTTTAGTAATTGGGGATTCATTACTTGACTTAATTTTCAAGCCACTTGACTTAATTCAAATGAAATGTTAACATTTAAAAATCAAGTGGAGTCAAGTATTCAATTTGTAAATTATTTTAGCTATGCTCATCATGGGGTCAGAATGGGCTTTCTTTAAAACCTTTCTTTCGTGTGGTACCTTTTTTGTTCGGTGAAAGTAGGGTATCTGAGAACACCTAATTATCTAAGTTAATAAAAGAAGATAAAAGAACTAATGGTCATCAAACATGTCCATTTATGGACATTTTCGATAAAAAATAAATAATTAAAATTCAACTGTTTCAAATTTCTTGGTGTTCTCAAATACCCAACCTTCCCCTACTTGTTTATTGTCTTAGTACAAGAGCTTAGTTATCTGAAAAGTTAAACTTTTTTTTAGTCGAAAGACGAAGAGAAGCTTCAATATTACAAATTTTTTACGGCCTGTTACATTACATCACAACCTTTTTGGCGTTTGGGATCACGACTTATGATGTCCTAAAACGGAATTTTACTGGTACCTAATTTCATTCTAATGACACTGCTCATTATATACGAATTTATTATTATGTTTTAATCAGATGACAATCAAGGACCAGGGAAATTGTTAGTGAACGAAGTTATCACCATGGTGACAGTGTTTGACTTATTTATTGTACGACACAATATCTATCTAATTCATATTTTCTGGCCTTGTGGATTTCTTCTTATACATTTTGGTGGATTTCTAATTTGTGCGGCTCTCAGCGAAGATACCACGTAAGTTAAACGGTTTGTTTCCGGTGAAAACAAAACCATACATTGTACAGTACAAGTCACGTGCAGTTTAAAAAATAATTTTATATTACGCATGACTTATACCGTTCAATGTACAGGGTTATATTCATATGGAACAAAGCTTATTGACATGCTCTTATTTAGAAACTGCCATTTTCAATTATTTTTCAGCCCTTTAATGCCGTTCATGCCAGAAATCGAATTCAAATCCAATTATCTCGTTCTTCTATATTTTGTATTCGCAATATTGTTCAGTATCATCACGTTTGCATTAGTTACTGGAATAATACATGTGCGACGATTTCTGGCGAAATGTTTTGGATTCCATAACCTACACTTAGAATATGAAGGGACTAGGACTAATGATGACCCTGAATGTTATCCTGGTGACAATGACGTAGAAGATGCAGTCTAAATGATTTGATTAAAATCCTATAAATATAAAACCGAACGCTCCTATTGAATCCGTCCATTGTTTAGTAAACGAAATTGAAGATAATTAATAATGTGTATCTGTTTAAGAAAATAAAGCTCATTAACATAAAGCTAATTACACATTTTTTTTTTGAGTTATATTTATGAAAAACTTTTATTAATTTTTTTTTATTAGTGCCTATAATATAAACGTTACACGAATATCATGATTTTTTACCCCCCCTCCGTCCTTGTCAAGGATGGACACATTTGTGAGACCCACCCCTCCTTAGTGTGAAGTAGTATATTTTAAAATTTTACATCTAAAAATAATATTTGAATTAAAAAGGAAGTATGAAAATTTGTTTTAATTTAATTTTAATGATTTTTTAATGAATTGAAAATCAAATCAAACATTTCACGAAATTCACAAAAAAAAAACGATTAGTTATATTAATTAAAGATCCAACTGGAGAGATCTATCTCTGATACTTTATCTTGTTAAAATTGATGATTTTGCAATTCAATTTTTTTGTTCAAAGAAATCTCTGATACATAAACTTAAAATCTCTTTTCTTTGATGTTGAAGGACCAAGAGTCGAAGATATCGCGTTTTTTTTTTTTGAAAAGGATAACTTCAATTTTTGTCCTGTACATGTAAGTTTTGGTCAAAATTTCAACGAAAACATCTCAAAGAAAAAATCAACGATGGTTAGTTCACGGTTTTTTTCAGCCTTTAAATTTTATCCTTTCGATTTCGTTTAAAATCTCTTTTCATTGATGTCCAAGGACCAAAAAACCAAGATATCAAGTTTTTTTTCGAAAAGGATAACTTAAATTTTTGTCCTGTATTTGTAACTTTTGGTCAAAATTTCAACGAAAAAATCTCAAAGAAAAAATCATCGATGGTTAGTTCACGGTTTTTTTCGGCCTTTAAATTTTATCCTTTTGATTTCGTTTAAAATACCTTTTCTTTAATGTTAAAGTCGAAGATATCAAGTTTTTTTTTGAAAAGGATAACTTTTAATTTTGTCCTGTATTTGTAAGTTTTGGTCAAAATTTCAACGAAAAAATATCAAAGAAAAATCAACGATGGTAAGTTCACGGTTTTTTTTAGCCTTTTAATTTTATCCTTTCGATTTTGTTAAAAATCTCTTTTCTTTGATGTTGAAGGACCAACAAACGACGATTGCAAGTTTTTTTTCGAAAGGGATAACTTCAATTTTTGTCCTGTAATTGTAAGTTTTGGTAAAAATTTCAACGAAAAAATATCAAAGGAAAAATCAACGAAGGTTGGTTCAAGGTTTTTTTTGGCCTTTTAATTTTATCGTTTCGATTTCGTTTAAAATCTCTTTTCTTTGATGTTAAAGGACCAACAGTCGAAAATATCGCGTTTTTTTTTTGAAAAGGATAACTTCAATTTTTGTCATGTAATTGTAAGTTTTGGTCAAAATTTCAACGAAAAAATCTCAAAGAAAAAATCATCGATGGTTAGTTCACGGTTTTTTTCGGCCTTTAAATTTTATCCATTCGATTTCGTTTAAAATCTCTTTTCTTTGATGTTAAAGGACCAACAGTCAAAGATATCGCGTTTTTTTTTTGAAAAGGATAACTTCAATTTTTGTCATGTAATTGTAAGTTTTGGTCAAAATTTCAACGAAAAAACCCAAAGAAAAAATCATCGATGGTTAGTTCACGGTTTTTTTCGGCCTTTAAATTTTATCCTTTCGATTTCGTTTAAAATCTCTTTTCTTTGATGTTAAAGGACCAAAAAACCAAGATATCAAGTTTTTTTTCGAAAAGGATAACTTCAATTTTTGTCCTGTATTTGTAAGTTTTGGTCAAAATTTCAACGAAAAAATCTCAAAGAAGAAATCAACGATGGTTAGTTCACGGTTTTTTTCGGCCTTTTAATTTTATCCTTTCGATTTCGTTTAAAATTTCTTTTCTTTGATGTTAAAGGACCAACAGTCGAAGATATCGCGTTTTTTTTTTTGAAAAGGATAACTTCAATTTTTGTCATGTAATTGTAAGTTTTGGTCAAAATTTCAACGAAAAAATCTCAAAGAAAAAATCATCGATGGTTAGTTCACGGTTTTTTTCGGCCTTTAAATTTTATCCATTCGATTTCGTTTAAAATCTCTTTTCTTTGATGTTAAAGGACCAACAGTCGAAGATATCGCGTTTTTTTTTTGAAAAGGATAACTTCAATTTTTGTCATGTAATTGTAAGTTTTGGTCAAAATTTCAACGAAAAAATCTCAAAGAAAAAATCATCGATGGTTAGTTCACGGTTTTTTTCGGCCTTTAAATTTTATCCATTCGATTTCGTTTAAAATCTCTTTTCTTTGATGTTAAAGGACCAACAGTCGAAGATATCGCGTTTTTTTTTTTGAAAAGGATAACTTCAATTTTTGTCATGTAATTGTAAGTTTTGGTCAAAATTTCAACGAAAAAATCATCGATGGTTAGTTCACGGTTTTTTTCGGCCTTTAAATTTTATCCATTCGATTTCGTTTAAAATCTCTTTTCTTTGATGTTAAAGGACCAACAGTCGAAGATATCGCGTTTTTTTTTTTGAAAAGGATAACTTCAATTTTTGTCATGTAATTGTAAGTTTTGGTCAAAATTTCAACGAAAAAATCTCAAAGAAAAAATCATCGATGGTTAGTTCACGGTTTTTTTCGGCCTTTAAATTTTATCCATTCGATTTCGTTTATAGTCTCTTTTCTTTGATGTTAAAGGACCAACAGTCGAAGATATCGCGTTTTTTTTTTTGAAAAGGATAACTTCAATTTTTGTCATGTAATTGTAAGTTTTGGTCAAAATTTCAACGAAAAAACCCAAAGAAAAAATCATCGATGGTTAGTTCACGGTTTTTTTCGGCCTTTAAATTTTATCCTTTCGATTTTGTTTAAAATCTCATTTCCTTGATATTGAAGGACCAACAAACCATGATATCAAGTTTTTGTTTGAAAAAGATAACTTCAATTTTGGTCCCGTATTTGTAAGTTTTGGTCAACATTTCAACGAAAAAATCTCGAAGAAAAAATCAACGATGGTTAGTTCACG
Source organism: Sisyra nigra (assembly GCA_958496155.1). Classification (NCBI taxonomy): domain Eukaryota; kingdom Metazoa; phylum Arthropoda; class Insecta; order Neuroptera; family Sisyridae; genus Sisyra; species Sisyra nigra. The sequence continues at coordinate 15,605,004 of OY292319.1, read as the reverse complement.
GTTTTTTTCGGCCTTTAAATTTTATCCTTTCGATTTCGTTTCAAATCTCATTTCCTTGATTTTGAAGGACCAACAAACCATGATATCAAGTTTTTTTTTGAAAATGATAACCTCAATTTTTGTCCTGTATCTGTAAGTTTTGGTCAAAATTTCAACGAAAAAATATCAATAAAAAATCAACGATGGTTAGTTCACGGTTTTTTTCGGCCTTTAAATTTTATCCTTTCGATTTCGTTTAAAATCTCTTTTCTTTGATGTTGAAGAACCAACAGACCAAGATATCAAAATTTTTTTCGAAAAAGATAACTTCAATTTTGGTCCTGTATTTGTAAGTTTTGGTCAAAATTTCAACAAAAAAATCTCAAAGAAAAAATCAACGATGGTTAGTTCACGGTTTTTTTCGGCCTTTTAATTTTATCCTTTCGATTTCGTTTAAAATCACTTTTCTTTGATGTTAAAGGACCAAAAAACCAAGATATCAAGTTTTTTTTCGAAAAGGATAACTTCAATTTTTGTCCTGTATTTGTAAGTTTTGGTCAAAATTTCAACAAAAAAATATCAAAAAAAAATCAACAATGGTTAGTTCACGGTTTTGTTTGGCCTTTTAATTTTATCCTTTCGATTTCGTTTAAAATCTCTGTTCTTCGATGTTAAAGAACCAACAGTCAAAGATATTGAGTTTTTTTTCGAAAAGGATTATTTCAATTTTTGTTCTGTATTTGTAAGTTTTGGTCAAAATTTCAACAAAAAAATCTCAAAGAAAAAATCAACGATGGTTAGTTCACGGTTTTTTTCGGCCTTTTAATTTTATCCTTTCGATTTCGTTTAAAATCACTTTTCTTTGATGTTAAAGGACCAAAAAACCAAGATATCAAGTTTTTTTTCGAAAAGGATAACTTCAATTTTTGTCCTGTATTTGTAAGTTTTGGTCAAAATTTCAACAAAAAAATATCAAAAAAAAATCAACAATGGTTAGTTCACGGTTTTGTTTGGCCTTTTAATTTTATCCTTTCGATTTCGTTTAAAATCTCTGTTCTTCGATGTTAAAGAACCAACAGTCAAAGATATTGAGTTTTTTTTCGAAAAGGATTATTTCAATTTTTGTTCTGTATTTGTAAGTTTTGGTCAAAATTTCAACAAAAAAATATCAAAGAAAAATCAACGATGGTAAGTTCACGGTTTTTTCAGCCTTTAAATTTTATCCTTTCGATTTCGTTCAAAATCTCTTTTCTTTGATGTTAAAGGACCAAAAAACCAAGATATCAAGTTTTTTTTAGAAAAAGATAACTTTTAATTTTGTCCTGTATTTGTAAGTTTTGGTCAAAATTTCAACGAAAAAATATCAAAGAAAAAATCAACGATGGTTAGTTCACGGTTTTTTTCGGCCTTCAAATTTTATCCTTTCGATTTCGTTTAAAATACTTTTTCTTTAATTATGAAGGACCAACAGTAGAAGATATCAAGTTTTATTTAAAAAAGGATAACTTTTAATTTTGTCCTGTATTTGTAAGTTTTGGTCAAATTTTCAACGAAAAAATTGCAAAGAAAAAATCAACGATGGTTAGTTCACGTTTTTTTTTGGCCTTTTAATTTTATCCATTCGATTTCGTTAAAAAACTCTTTTTTTTGATGTTCAAGGACCATAAAACCAAGAAATCAAATTTTTTTTCGAAAAGGATAACTTCAATTTATGCCTGTATTTGTAAGTTCTGGTCAAAATTTCAACGAAAAAATCTCAAAGAAAAATCAACGATGGTTAGTTCACGGATTTTTTTGTTCTTTTAATTTATCCTTTCGATTTCGTTTAAAATCTCTTTTCTTTAATGTTGAAGGACCAACAGTCGAAGATATCAAGTTTTTTTTGTAAAAGGATAACTTCAATTTTTGTCCTGTACTTGTAAGTTTTGGTCAAAATTTCAACGAAAAAATCGCAAAGAAAAAATCAACGATGGTAAGTTCACGGTTTTTTTTGGCCTTTTAATTTAATCATTTCGATTTAGTTCAAAATCTTTTTTTTTTAATGTTAAAGGACCAACAGTCAAAGATATCAAGTTTTTTTTCGAAAAGGATAACTTTTAATTTTGTCCTGTATTTGTAAGTTTTGGTCAAAATTTCAACGAAAAAATATCAAAGAAAAAATCAACGATGGTTAGTTCACGGTTTTTTTTGGTCTTTTAATTTATCCTTTCGATTTCGTTTAAAATCTCTTTTCTTTAATGTTGAAGGACCAACAGTCGAAGATATCAAGTTTTTTTTGTAAAAGGATAACTTCAATTTTTGTCTTGTATTTGTAAGTTTTGGTCAAAATTTCAACGAAAAAATCTCAAAGAAAAAATCAATGATGGTATGTTCACGGTTTTTTTAGCCTTTAAATTTTAACCTTTCGATTTCGTTTAAAATCTCTTTTCTTTAATGTTAAAGGACCAAAAAACCAAGATATCAAGTTTTTTTTTCGAAAAGGATAACTTCAATTATTGTCCTGTACTTGTAAGTTTTGGTCAAAATTTCAACGAAAAAATCGCAAAAAAAAATCAACGATGGTAAGTTCACGGTTTTTTTCAGCCTTTAAATATTATCCTTTTGATTTCGTTTAAAATTCCTTTTCTTTAATGTTTAAGGACCAACAGTTGAAGATATCAAGTTTTTTTTTTGAAAAGGATAACTTCAATTATTGTCCTGTACTTGTAAGTTTTGGTCAAAATTTCAACGAAAAAATATCAAAGAAAAAATCAACGATGGTTAGTTCACGGTTTTTTTTGTTCTTTTAATTTTATCTTTTCAATTTCGTTTAAAAAACCTTTTCTTTAATGTTGAAGGACCAACAGTTGAAGATATCAAGTTTTTTTTTGAAAAGGATAACTTCAATTTATGTTATGTATTTGTAAGTTTTGGCCAAAATTTCAACGAAAAAATATCAAAGAAAAATCAACGATGGTTAGTTCACGGTTTTTTTCGGCCTTTTAATTTTATCCTTTCGATTTCGTTTAAAATACTTTTTCTTTAATATTGAAGGAAAAACATTCGAAGATATCAAGTTTTTTTTCGAAAAGGATAACTTCAATTTATATTATGTATTTGTAAGTTATGGTCGAAAATTTCAACGAAAAAATCTCAAAGAAAAAATCAACGATGGTTAGTTCACGGTTTTTTTAGCCTTTAAATTTAATCCTTTCGATTTCGTTTAAAATCTCTTTTCTTTAATGTTAAAGGAACAAAAAAACAAGATATCAAGTTTTTTTTCGAAAAGGATAACTTTTAATTTTGTCCTGTATGTGTAAGTTTTGGTCAAAATTTCAACGAAAAAATATCAAAGAAAAAATCAACGATGGTTAGTTCAGGGTTTTTTTTCGGCCTTTAAATTTTATCCTTTTGATTTCGTTTAACATTCCTTTTCTTTAATGTTAAAGGACCAACAGTTGAAGATATCACGTTTTTTTTCGAAAAGGATAACTTTTAATTGTGTCCTGTATTTGTAAGTTTTGGTCAAAATTTCAACGAAAAAATATCAAAGAAAAAATCAACGATGGTGAGTTCACGGTTTTTTTTGTTCTTTTAATTTTATCTTTTCAATTTCGTTTAAAAAACCTTTTCTTTAATGTTGAAGGACCAACAGTTGAAGATATCAAGTTTTTTTTTGAAAAGGATAACTTCAATTTATGTTATGTATTTGTAAGTTTTGGCCAAAATTTCAACGAAAAAATATCAAAGAAAAATCAACGATGGTTAGTTCACGGTTTTTTTCGGCCTTTTAATTTTATCCTTTCGATTTCGTTTAAAATACTTTTTCTTTAATATTGAAGGAAAAACATTCGAAGATATCAAGTTTTTTTTCGAAAAGGATAACTTCAATTTATATTATGTATTTGTAAGTTATGGTCGAAAATTTCAACGAAAAAATCTCAAAGAAAAAATCAACGATGGTTAGTTCACGGTTTTTTTAGCCTTTAAATTTTATCCTTTCGAATTTGTTTAAAATCTCTTTTCTTTAATGTTAAAGGACCAAAAAACCAAGATTTCAAGTTTTTTTTTCGAAAAGGATAACCTCAATTTTTGTCCTGTACTTGTAAGTTTTGGTAATAATTTCAACGAAAAAATATCAAAGAAAAAATCAACGATGGTTAGTTCACGGTTTTTTTTGTTCTTTTAATTTTATCTTTTCAATTTCGTTTAAAATAACTTTTCTTTAATGTTGAAGGATCAACAGTTGAAGATATCAAGTTTTTTTTTGAAAAGGATAACTTCAATATATGTTATGTATTTGTAAGTTTTGGCCAAAATTTCAACGAAAAAATATCAAAGAAAAATCAACGATGGTTAGTTCACGGTTTTTTTCGGCCTTTTAATTTTATCCTATCGATTTCGTTTAAAATACTTTTTCTTTAATATTGAAGGAAAAACATTTGAAGATATCAAGTTTTTTTTCGAAAAGGATAACTTCAATTTATATTATGTATTTGTAAGTTATGGTCGAAAATTTCAACGAAAAAATCTCAAAGAAAAAATCAACGATGGTTAGTTCACGGTTTTTTTAGCCTTTAAATTTAATCCTTTCGATTTCGTTTAAAATCTCTTTTCTTTAATGTTAAAGGAACAAAAAAACAAGATATCAAGTTTTTTTTCGAAAAGGATAACTTTTAATTTTGTCCTGTATGTGTAAGTTTTGGTCAAAATTTCAACGAAAAAATATCAAAGAAAAAATCAACGATGGTTAGTTCAGGGTTTTTTTTTGGCCTTTAAATTTTATCCTTTCGATTTCGTTTAAATACTTTTTCTTTCATGTGAAAGGACCAACAGTCGAAGATATCAAGTTTTTTTTTGAAAAGGATAACTTCAATTTATGTTATGTATTTGTAAGTTTTGGCCAAAATTTCAACGAAAAAATATCAAAGAAAAATCAACGATGGTTAGTTCACGGTTTTTTTCGGCCTTTTAATTTAATCCTTTCGATTTCGTTTAAAATAATTTTTCTTTATTATTGAAGGACCAACATTTGAAGATATCAAGTTTTTTTTCGAAAAGGTAACTTCAATTTATATTATGTATTTGTAAGTTTTGGTCAAAATTTCAACGAAAAAATCTCAAAGAAAATATCAACGATGGTTAGTTCACGGTTTTTTTCAGCCTTTAAATTTTATCCTTTCGATTTTGTTTAAAATTGTTTTCTTTGATGTTAAAGGACCAAAAAACCAAGATATCAAGATTTTTTTTGAAAAGGATAACTTCAATTTTGTCCTTTATTTGTAATTTTTGGTCAAAATTTCAACGAATAAATCTTAAAGAAAAAATCAACGATGGTAAGTTCACGGTTTTTTCAGCTTTTTAATTTTATCCTTTCGATTTCGTTTAAAATCTCTTTTCTTTGGTGTTGAAGAACCAAAAAACCAAGATAACAAGTTTTTTTTTCGAAAAGGCTAACTTTTAATTTTGTCCTGTATTTGTAAGTTTTGGTCAAAATTTCAACGAAAAAATATCAAAAGAAAATCAACGATGGTTAGTTCAGGGTTTTTTTTTGGCCTTTAAATTTTATCCTTTCGATTTCGTTTAAAATACTTTTTCTTTCATGTTAAAGGACCAACAGTCGAAGATATCAAGTTTTTTTTTGAAAAGGATAACTTCAATTTATGTTATGTATTTGTAAGTTTTGGCCAAAATTTCAACGAAAAAATATCAAAGAAAAATCAACGATGGTTAGTTCACGGTTTTTTTCGGCCTTTTAATTTTATCCTTTCGATTTCGTTTAAAATACTTTTTCTTTAATATTGAAGGAAAAACATTCGAAGATATCAAGTTTTTTTTCGAAAAGGATAACTTCAATTTATATTATGTATTTGTAAGTTATGGTCGAAAATTTCAACGAAAAAATCTCAAAGAAAAAATCATCGATGATAAGTTCACTTTTTTTTTTGGCCTTTTAATTTTATCCTTTCGATTTCGTTTAAATACTTTTTTTTTTTGATGTTGAAGAACCAACAGTAGAAGATATCAAGTTTTTATTGAAATAAAAACTTCAATTTATGTTATGTATTTGTAAGTTTTGGCCAAAATCTCAACGAAAAAATATCAAAGAAAAATCAACGATGGTTAGTTCACGGTTTTTTTCGGCCTTTTAATTTAATCCTTTCGATTTCGTTTAAAATACTTTTTCTTTATTATTGAAGGACCAACATTTGAAGATATCAAGTTTTTTTTCGAAAAGGATAACTTCAATTTATATTATGTATTTGTAAGTTTTGGTCAAAATTTCAACGAAAAAATCTCAAAGAAAATATCAACGATGGTTAGTTCACGGTTTTTTTCAGCCTTTAAATTTTATCCTTTCGATTTTGTTTAAAATTGTTTTCTTTGATGTTAAAGGACCAAAAAACCAAGATATCAAGTTTTTTTTTGAAAAGGATAACTTCAATTTTGTCCTGTATTTGTAATTTTTGGTCAAAATTTCAACGAATAAATCTTAAAGAAAAAATCAACGATGGTAAGTTCACGGTTTTTTCAGCTTTTTAATTTTATCCTTTCGATTTCGTTTAAAATCACTTTTCTTTGATGTTAAAGGACCAAAAAACCAAGATATCAAGTTTTTTTTCGAAAAGGATAACTTCAATTTTTGTCCTGTATTTGTAAGTTTTGGTCAAAATTTCAACAAAAAAATATCAAAAAAAAATCAACAATGGTTAGTTCACGGTTTTGTTTGGCCTTTTAATTTTATCCTTTCGATTTCGTTTAAAATCTCTGTTCTTCGATGTTAAAGAACCAACAGTCAAAGATATTGAGTTTTTTTTCGAAAAGGATTATTTCAATTTTTGTTCTGTATTTGTAAGTTTTGGTCAAAATTTCAACAAAAAAATATCAAAGAAAAATCAACGATGGTAAGTTCACGGTTTTTTCAGCCTTTAAATTTTATCCTTTCGATTTCGTTCAAAATCTCTTTTCTTTGATGTTAAAGGACCAAAAAACCAAGATATCAAGTTTTTTTTAGAAAAAGATAACTTTTAATTTTGTCCTGTATTTGTAAGTTTTGGTCAAAATTTCAACGAAAAAATATCAAAGAAAAAATCAACGATGGTTAGTTCACGGTTTTTTTCGGCCTTCAAATTTTATCCTTTCGATTTCGTTTAAAATACTTTTTCTTTAATTATGAAGGACCAACAGTAGAAGATATCAAGTTTTATTTAAAAAAGGATAACTTTTAATTTTGTCCTGTATTTGTAAGTTTTGGTCAAATTTTCAACGAAAAAATTGCAAAGAAAAAATCAACGATGGTTAGTTCACGTTTTTTTTTGGCCTTTTAATTTTATCCATTCGATTTCGTTAAAAAACTCTTTTTTTTGATGTTCAAGGACCATAAAACCAAGAAATCAAATTTTTTTTCGAAAAGGATAACTTCAATTTATGCCTGTATTTGTAAGTTCTGGTCAAAATTTCAACGAAAAAATCTCAAAGAAAAATCAACGATGGTTAGTTCACGGATTTTTTTGTTCTTTTAATTTATCCTTTCGATTTCGTTTAAAATCTCTTTTCTTTAATGTTGAAGGACCAACAGTCGAAGATATCAAGTTTTTTTTGTAAAAGGATAACTTCAATTTTTGTCCTGTACTTGTAAGTTTTGGTCAAAATTTCAACGAAAAAATCGCAAAGAAAAAATCAACGATGGTAAGTTCACGGTTTTTTTTGGCCTTTTAATTTAATCATTTCGATTTAGTTCAAAATCTTTTTTTTTTAATGTTAAAGGACCAACAGTCAAAGATATCAAGTTTTTTTTCGAAAAGGATAACTTTTAATTTTGTCCTGTATTTGTAAGTTTTGGTCAAAATTTCAACGAAAAAATATCAAAGAAAAAATCAACGATGGTTAGTTCACGGTTTTTTTTGGTCTTTTAATTTATCCTTTCGATTTCGTTTAAAATCTCTTTTCTTTAATGTTGAAGGACCAACAGTCGAAGATATCAAGTTTTTTTTGTAAAAGGATAACTTCAATTTTTGTCTTGTATTTGTAAGTTTTGGTCAAAATTTCAACGAAAAAATCTCAAAGAAAAAATCAACGATGGTATGTTCACGGTTTTTTTAGCCTTTAAATTTTAACCTTTCGATTTCGTTTAAAATCTCTTTTCTTTAATGTTAAAGGACCAAAAAACCAAGATATCAAGTTTTTTTTTCGAAAAGGATAACTTCAATTATTGTCCTGTACTTGTAAGTTTTGGTCAAAATTTCAACGAAAAAATCGCAAAAAAAAATCAACGATGGTAAGTTCACGGTTTTTTTCAGCCTTTAAATATTATCCTTTTGATTTCGTTTAAAATTCCTTTTCTTTAATGTTTAAGGACCAACAGTTGAAGATATCAAGTTTTTTTTTTGAAAAGGATAACTTCAATTATTGTCCTGTACTTGTAAGTTTTGGTCAAAATTTCAACGAAAAAATATCAAAGAAAAAATCAACGATGGTTAGTTCACGGTTTTTTTTGTTCTTTTAATTTTATCTTTTCAATTTCGTTTAAAAAACCTTTTCTTTAATGTTGAAGGACCAACAGTTGAAGATATCAAGTTTTTTTTTGAAAAGGATAACTTCAATTTATGTTATGTATTTGTAAGTTTTGGCCAAAATTTCAACGAAAAAATATCAAAGAAAAATCAACGATGGTTAGTTCACGGTTTTTTTCGGCCTTTTAATTTTATCCTTTCGATTTCGTTTAAAATACTTTTTCTTTAATATTGAAGGAAAAACATTCGAAGATATCAAGTTTTTTTTCGAAAAGGATAACTTCAATTTATATTATGTATTTGTAAGTTATGGTCGAAAATTTCAACGAAAAAATCTCAAAGAAAAAATCAACGATGGTTAGTTCACGGTTTTTTTAGCCTTTAAATTTAATCCTTTCGATTTCGTTTAAAATCTCTTTTCTTTAATGTTAAAGGAACAAAAAAACAAGATATCAAGTTTTTTTTCGAAAAGGATAACTTTTAATTTTGTCCTGTATGTGTAAGTTTTGGTCAAAATTTCAACGAAAAAATATCAAAGAAAAAATCAACGATGGTTAGTTCAGGGTTTTTTTTCGGCCTTTAAATTTTATCCTTTTGATTTCGTTTAACATTCCTTTTCTTTAATGTTAAAGGACCAACAGTTGAAGATATCACGTTTTTTTTCGAAAAGGATAACTTTTAATTGTGTCCTGTATTTGTAAGTTTTGGTCAAAATTTCAACGAAAAAATATCAAAGAAAAAATCAACGATGGTGAGTTCACGGTTTTTTTTGTTCTTTTAATTTTATCTTTTCAATTTCGTTTAAAAAACCTTTTCTTTAATGTTGAAGGACCAACAGTTGAAGATATCAAGTTTTTTTTTGAAAAGGATAACTTCAATTTATGTTATGTATTTGTAAGTTTTGGCCAAAATTTCAACGAAAAAATATCAAAGAAAAATCAACGATGGTTAGTTCACGGTTTTTTTCGGCCTTTTAATTTTATCCTTTCGATTTCGTTTAAAATACTTTTTCTTTAATATTGAAGGAAAAACATTCGAAGATATCAAGTTTTTTTTCGAAAAGGATAACTTCAATTTATATTATGTATTTGTAAGTTATGGTCGAAAATTTCAACGAAAAAATCTCAAAGAAAAAATCAACGATGGTTAGTTCACGGTTTTTTTAGCCTTTAAATTTTATCCTTTCGAATTTGTTTAAAATCTCTTTTCTTTAATGTTAAAGGACCAAAAAACCAAGATTTCAAGTTTTTTTTTCGAAAAGGATAACCTCAATTTTTGTCCTGTACTTGTAAGTTTTGGTAATAATTTCAACGAAAAAATATCAAAGAAAAAATCAACGATGGTTAGTTCACGGTTTTTTTTGTTCTTTTAATTTTATCTTTTCAATTTCGTTTAAAATACCTTTTCTTTAATGTTGAAGGATCAACAGTTGAAGATATCAAGTTTTTTTTTGAAAAGGATAACTTCAATATATGTTATGTATTTGTAAGTTTTGGCCAAAATTTCAACGAAAAAATATCAAAGAAAAATCAACGATGGTTAGTTCACGGTTTTTTTCGGCCTTTTAATTTTATCCTATCGATTTCGTTTAAAATACTTTTTCTTTAATATTGAAGGAAAAACATTTGAAGATATCAAGTTTTTTTTCGAAAAGGATAACTTCAATTTATATTATGTATTTGTAAGTTATGGTCGAAAATTTCAACGAAAAAATCTCAAAGAAAAAATCAACGATGGTTAGTTCACGGTTTTTTTAGCCTTTAAATTTAATCCTTTCGATTTCGTTTAAAATCTCTTTTCTTTAATGTTAAAGGAACAAAAAAACAAGATATCAAGTTTTTTTTCGAAAAGGATAACTTTTAATTTTGTCCTGTATGTGTAAGTTTTGGTCAAAATTTCAACGAAAAAATATCAAAGAAAAAATCAACGATGGTTAGTTCAGGGTTTTTTTTTGGCCTTTAAATTTTATCCTTTCGATTTCGTTTAAATACTTTTTCTTTCATGTGAAAGGACCAACAGTCGAAGATATCAAGTTTTTTTTTGAAAAGGATAACTTCAATTTATGTTATGTATTTGTAAGTTTTGGCCAAAATTTCAACGAAAAAATATCAAAGAAAAATCAACGATGGTTAGTTCACGGTTTTTTTCGGCCTTTTAATTTAATCCTTTCGATTTCGTTTAAAATAATTTTTCTTTATTATTGAAGGACCAACATTTGAAGATATCAAGTTTTTTTTCGAAAAGGTAACTTCAATTTATATTATGTATTTGTAAGTTTTGGTCAAAATTTCAACGAAAAAATCTCAAAGAAAATATCAACGATGGTTAGTTCACGGTTTTTTTCAGCCTTTAAATTTTATCCTTTCGATTTTGTTTAAAATTGTTTTCTTTGATGTTAAAGGACCAAAAAACCAAGATATCAAGATTTTTTTTGAAAAGGATAACTTCAATTTTGTCCTTTATTTGTAATTTTTGGTCAAAATTTCAACGAATAAATCTTAAAGAAAAAATCAACGATGGTAAGTTCACGGTTTTTTCAGCTTTTTAATTTTATCCTTTCGATTTCGTTTAAAATCTCTTTTCTTTGGTGTTGAAGAACCAAAAAACCAAGATAACAAGTTTTTTTTTCGAAAAGGCTAACTTTTAATTTTGTCCTGTATTTGTAAGTTTTGGTCAAAATTTCAACGAAAAAATATCAAAAGAAAATCAACGATGGTTAGTTCAGGGTTTTTTTTTGGCCTTTAAATTTTATCCTTTCGATTTCGTTTAAAATACTTTTTCTTTCATGTTAAAGGACCAACAGTCGAAGATATCAAGTTTTTTTTTGAAAAGGATAACTTCAATTTATGTTATGTATTTGTAAGTTTTGGCCAAAATTTCAACGAAAAAATATCAAAGAAAAATCAACGATGGTTAGTTCACGGTTTTTTTCGGCCTTTTAATTTTATCCTTTCGATTTCGTTTAAAATACTTTTTCTTTAATATTGAAGGAAAAACATTCGAAGATATCAAGTTTTTTTTCGAAAAGGATAACTTCAATTTATATTATGTATTTGTAAGTTATGGTCGAAAATTTCAACGAAAAAATCTCAAAGAAAAAATCATCGATGATAAGTTCACTTTTTTTTTTGGCCTTTTAATTTTATCCTTTCGATTTCGTTTAAATACTTTTTTTTTTTGATGTTGAAGAACCAACAGTAGAAGATATCAAGTTTTTATTGAAATAAAAACTTCAATTTATGTTATGTATTTGTAAGTTTTGGCCAAAATCTCAACGAAAAAATATCAAAGAAAAATCAACGATGGTTAGTTCACGGTTTTTTTCGGCCTTTTAATTTAATCCTTTCGATTTCGTTTAAAATACTTTTTCTTTATTATTGAAGGACCAACATTTGAAGATATCAAGTTTTTTTTCGAAAAGGATAACTTCAATTTATATTATGTATTTGTAAGTTTTGGTCAAAATTTCAACGAAAAAATCTCAAAGAAAATATCAACGATGGTTAGTTCACGGTTTTTTTCAGCCTTTAAATTTTATCCTTTCGATTTTGTTTAAAATTGTTTTCTTTGATGTTAAAGGACCAAAAAACCAAGATATCAAGTTTTTTTTTGAAAAGGATAACTTCAATTTTGTCCTGTATTTGTAATTTTTGGTCAAAATTTCAACGAATAAATCTTAAAGAAAAAATCAACGATGGTAAGTTCACGGTTTTTTCAGCTTTTTAATTTTATCCTTTCGATTTCGTTTAAAATCTCTTTTCTTTGGTGTTGAAGAACCAAAAAACCAAGATATGAAGTTTTTTTTCGAAAAGGATAACTTCAATTAATGTCCTGTATTTGTAAGTTTTGGTCAAAATTTCAACGAAAAAATCTCAAAGAAAATATCAACGATGGTAAGTTCACGGTTTTTTTCAGCCTTTAAATATTTTCCTTTCGATTTCGTTTAAAATCTCTTTTCTTTGATGTTAAAGGACCAAAAAACCAAGATAACAAGTTTTTTTTTCGAAAAGGCTAACTTTTAATTTTGTCCTGTATTTGTAAGTTTTGGTCAAAATTTCAACGAAAAAATATCAAAGAAAAAATCAACGATGGTAAGATCACGGTTTTTTTCAGCCTTTAAATATTATCCTTTCGATTTCGTTTAAAATCACTTTTCTTTGATGTTAAAGGACCAAAAAACCAACATATCAAGTTTTTTTTCGAAAAGGATAACTTTTAATTTTGTCCTGTATTTGTAAGTTTTGGTCAAAATTTCAACGAAAAAATCTCAATAAAAATATCAACGATGGTTAGTTCACGGTTTTTTTTGTTCTTTTAATTTAATCCTTTCGATTTCGTTTAAAATCTCTTGTCTTTGATGTTTAAGGACCAACAGACGACAATATCAAGTTTTTTTTCGAAAAGGATAACTTCAATTAATGTAATGTATTTGTTAGTTTTGGTCAAAATTTCAACGAAAAAATATCAAAGAAAAAATCAACGATGGTAAGTTCACGGTTTTTTTAGCCTTTAAATTTTATACTTTCGATTTCGTTTTAAATACTTTTTCTTTCATGTTAAAGGACCAACAGTCGAAGATATCAAGTTTTTTTTTGAAAAGGATAACTTCAATATATGTTATGTATTTGTAAGTTTTGGCCAAAATTTCAACGAAAAAATATCAAAGAAAAATCAACGTTGGTTAGTTCACGGTTTTTTTCGGCCTTTTAATTTTATCCTTTCGATTTCGTTTAAAATACTTTTTCTTTAATATTGAAGGAAAAACATTCGAAGATATCAAGTTTTTTTTCGAAAAGGATAACTTCAATTTATATTATGTATTTGTAAGTTTTGGTCAAAATTTCAACGAAAAAATCTCAAAGAAAATATCAACGATGATTAGTTCACGGTTTTTTTCAGCCTTTAAATTTTATCCTTTCGATTTTTTTTAAAATTGTTTTCTTTGATGTTAAAGGACCAAAAAACCAAGAATACAAATTTTTTTTTGAAAAGGATAACTTCAATTTTGTCCTGTATTTGTAAGTTTTGGTCAAAATTTCAACGAATAAATCTTAAAGAAAAAATCAACGATGGTAAGTTCACGGTTTTTTCAGCTTTTTAATTTTATCCTTTCGATTTCGTTTAAAATCTCTTTTCTTTGGTGTTGAAGAACCAAAAAACCAAGATATGAAGTTTTTTTTCGAAAAGGATAACTTCAATTTATGTCCTGTATTTGTAAGTTTTGGTCAAAATTTCAACGAAAAAATCTCAAAGAAAATATCAACGATGGTAAGTTCACGGTTTTTTTCAGCCTTTAAATATTATCCTTTCGATTTCGTTTAAAATCACTTTTCTTTGATGTTAAAGGACCAAAAAACCAACATATCAAGTTTTTTTTCGAAAAGGATAACTTTTAATTTTGTCCTGTATTTGTAAGTTTTGGTCAAAATTTCAACGAAAAAATATCAAAGAAAAAATCAACGATGGTTAGTTCACGGTTTTTTTTGTTCTTTTAATTTTATCTTTTCAATTTCGTTTAAAATACCTTTTCTTTAATGTTGAAGGATCAACAGTTGAAGATATCAAGTTTTTTTTTGAAAAGGATAACTTAAATTTATGTTATGTATTTGTAAGTTTTGGCCAAAATTTCAACGAAAAAATATCAAAGAAAAATCAACGATGGTTAGTTCACGGTTTTTTTCGGCCTTTTAATTTTATCCTTTCGATTTCGTTTAAAATACTTTTTCTTTAATATTGAAGGAAAAACATTCGAAGTATTCAAGTTTTTTTTCGAAAAGGATAACTTCAATTTATATTATGTATTTGTAAGTTATGGTCGAAAATTTCAACGAAAAAATCTCAAAGAAAAAATCAACGATGGTTAGTTCACGGTTTTTTTAGCCTTTAAATTTTGTCCTTTCGATTTCGTTTAAAATCTCTTTTCTTTAATGTTAAAGGACCAAAAAAACAAGATATCAAGTTTTTTTTCGAAAAGGATAACTTTTAATTTTGTCCTGTATATGTAAGTTTTGGTCAAAATTTCAACGAAAAAATATCAAAGAAAAAATCAACGATGGTTAGTTCAGGGTTTTTTTTGGCCTTTAAATTTTATCCTTTCGATTTCGTTTAAAATACTTTTTCTTTCATGTTAAAGGACCAACAGTCGAAGATATCAAGTTTTTTTTTGAAAAGGATAACTTCAATTTATGTTATGTATTTGTAAGTTTTGGCCAAAATTTCAACGAAAAAATATCAAAGAAAAATCAACGATGGTTAGTTCACGGTTTTTTTCGGCCTTTTAATTTTATCCTTTCGATTTCGTTTTAAATTGTTTTCTTTGATGTTAAAATACCAAAAAACCAAGATATCAAGTTTTTTTTTGAAAAGGATAACTTCAATTTATGTTTTGTATTTGTAAGTTTTGGTCAAAATTTCAACGAAAAAATATCAAAGAAAAATCAACGATGGTTATTTCACGGTTTTTTTCGCTTTTTAATTTTATCCTTTCGATTTCGTTTCAAATCTCTTTTCTATGGTGTTGAAGGACCAAAAAACCAAGATATGAAGTTTTTTTTCAAAAAGGATAATTTCAATTTATGTCCTGTATTTGTAAGTTTTGGTCAAAATTTCAACGAAAAAATATCAAGAAAAAATCAACGATGGTTAGTTCACGGTTTTTTTCAGCCTTTAAATTTTATCCTTTCGATTTCGTTTAAAATTGTTTTCTTTGATGTTAAAGGCCCAAAAAACCAAGATATCAAGTTTTTTTTCGAAAAGGATAACTTCAATTTATGTCCTGTATTTGTAAGTTTTGGTCAAAATTTCAACGAAGAAATCTCAAAGAAAAAATCAACGATGGTTAGTTCACGGTTTTTTTCGGCCTTTTAATTTTATCCTTTCGATTTCGTTTAAAATCTCTTTTCTTTGATGTTAAAGGACCAAAAAACCAAGTTTTGAAGTTTTTTTTCGAAAAGGATAACTTTTAATTTTGTCCTGTATTTGTAAGTTTTGGTCAAAATTTTAACGAAAAAATATCAAAGAAAAATCAACGATGATTAGTTCACGGTTTTTTTCGGCCTTTTATTTTTATCTTTTCGATTTCGTTTAAAATCTCTTGTCTTCGATGTTGAAGGACCAACAAACGACGATATCAAGTTTTTTTTCGAAAAGGATAACTTCAATTTATGTTATGTATTTGTAAGTTTTGGTCAAAATTTCAACGAAGAAATCTCAAAAAAAAAATCAACGATGGTTAGTTCACGGTTTTTTTCAGCCTTTAAATATTATCCTTTCGATTTCGTTTAAAATCTCTTTTCTTTGATGTTAAAGGACCAACAAACGACGATATCAAGTTTTTTTTCGAAAAGGATAACTTCAAATAATGTTATGAATTTGTAAGTTTTGGTCAAAATTTCAACGAAGAAATATCAAAGAAAAAATAAACGATGGTTAGTTCACGGTTATTTTCAGCCTTTAAATTTTATCCTTTAGATTTCGTTTAAAATCTCTTGTCTTTGATGTTGAAGGACCAACAGACGACAATATCAAGTTTTTTTTCGAAAAGGATAACTTCAACTAATGTTATGTATTTGTAAGTTTTGGCCAAAATTTCAACGAAAAAATATCAAAGAAAAATCAACGATGGTTAGTTCACGGTTTTTTTCGGCCTTTTAATTTAATCCTTTCGATTTCGTTTAAAATAATTTTTCTTTATTATTGAAGGACCAACATTTGAAGATATCAAGTTTTTTTTCGAAAAGGTAACTTCAATTTATATTATGTATTTGTAAGTTTTGGTCAAAATTTCAACGAAAAAATCTCAAAGAAAATATCAACGATGGTTAGTTCACGGTTTTTTTCAGCCTTTAAATTTTATCCTTTCGATTTTGTTTAAAATTGTTTTCTTTGATGTTAAAGGACCAAAAAACCAAGATATCAAGATTTTTTTTGAAAAGGATAACTTCAATTTTGTCCTTTATTTGTAATTTTTGGTCAAAATTTCAACGAATAAATCTTAAAGAAAAAATCAACGATGGTAAGTTCACGGTTTTTTCAGCTTTTTAATTTTATCCTTTCGATTTCGTTTAAAATCTCTTTTCTTTGGTGTTGAAGAACCAAAAAACCAAGATAACAAGTTTTTTTTTCGAAAAGGCTAACTTTTAATTTTGTCCTGTATTTGTAAGTTTTGGTCAAAATTTCAACGAAAAAATATCAAAAGAAAATCAACGATGGTTAGTTCAGGGTTTTTTTTTGGCCTTTAAATTTTATCCTTTCGATTTCGTTTAAAATACTTTTTCTTTCATGTTAAAGGACCAACAGTCGAAGATATCAAGTTTTTTTTTGAAAAGGATAACTTCAATTTATGTTATGTATTTGTAAGTTTTGGCCAAAATTTCAACGAAAAAATATCAAAGAAAAATCAACGATGGTTAGTTCACGGTTTTTTTCGGCCTTTTAATTTTATCCTTTCGATTTCGTTTAAAATACTTTTTCTTTAATATTGAAGGAAAAACATTCGAAGATATCAAGTTTTTTTTCGAAAAGGATAACTTCAATTTATATTATGTATTTGTAAGTTATGGTCGAAAATTTCAACGAAAAAATCTCAAAGAAAAAATCATCGATGATAAGTTCACTTTTTTTTTTGGCCTTTTAATTTTATCCTTTCGATTTCGTTTAAATACTTTTTTTTTTTGATGTTGAAGAACCAACAGTAGAAGATATCAAGTTTTTATTGAAATAAAAACTTCAATTTATGTTATGTATTTGTAAGTTTTGGCCAAAATCTCAACGAAAAAATATCAAAGAAAAATCAACGATGGTTAGTTCACGGTTTTTTTCGGCCTTTTAATTTAATCCTTTCGATTTCGTTTAAAATACTTTTTCTTTATTATTGAAGGACCAACATTTGAAGATATCAAGTTTTTTTTCGAAAAGGATAACTTCAATTTATATTATGTATTTGTAAGTTTTGGTCAAAATTTCAACGAAAAAATCTCAAAGAAAATATCAACGATGGTTAGTTCACGGTTTTTTTCAGCCTTTAAATTTTATCCTTTCGATTTTGTTTAAAATTGTTTTCTTTGATGTTAAAGGACCAAAAAACCAAGATATCAAGTTTTTTTTTGAAAAGGATAACTTCAATTTTGTCCTGTATTTGTAATTTTTGGTCAAAATTTCAACGAATAAATCTTAAAGAAAAAATCAACGATGGTAAGTTCACGGTTTTTTCAGCTTTTTAATTTTATCCTTTCGATTTCGTTTAAAATCTCTTTTCTTTGGTGTTGAAGAACCAAAAAACCAAGATATGAAGTTTTTTTTCGAAAAGGATAACTTCAATTAATGTCCTGTATTTGTAAGTTTTGGTCAAAATTTCAACGAAAAAATCTCAAAGAAAATATCAACGATGGTAAGTTCACGGTTTTTTTCAGCCTTTAAATATTTTCCTTTCGATTTCGTTTAAAATCTCTTTTCTTTGATGTTAAAGGACCAACAAACGACGATATCAAGTTTTTTTTCGAAAAGGATAACTTCAAATAATGTTATGAATTTGTAAGTTTTGGTCAAAATTTCAACGAAGAAATATCAAAGAAAAAATAAACGATGGTTAGTTCACGGTTATTTTCAGCCTTTAAATTTTATCCTTTAGATTTCGTTTAAAATCTCTTGTCTTTGATGTTGAAGGACCAACAGACGACAATATCAAGTTTTTTTTCGAAAAGGATAACTTCAACTAATGTTATGTATTTGTAAGTTTTGGCCAAAATTTCAACGAAAAAATATCAAAGAAAAATCAACGATGGTTAGTTCACGGTTTTTTTCGGCCTTTTAATTTAATCCTTTCGATTTCGTTTAAAATAATTTTTCTTTATTATTGAAGGACCAACATTTGAAGATATCAAGTTTTTTTTCGAAAAGGTAACTTCAATTTATATTATGTATTTGTAAGTTTTGGTCAAAATTTCAACGAAAAAATCTCAAAGAAAATATCAACGATGGTTAGTTCACGGTTTTTTTCAGCCTTTAAATTTTATCCTTTCGATTTTGTTTAAAATTGTTTTCTTTGATGTTAAAGGACCAAAAAACCAAGATATCAAGATTTTTTTTGAAAAGGATAACTTCAATTTTGTCCTTTATTTGTAATTTTTGGTCAAAATTTCAACGAATAAATCTTAAAGAAAAAATCAACGATGGTAAGTTCACGGTTTTTTCAGCTTTTTAATTTTATCCTTTCGATTTCGTTTAAAATCTCTTTTCTTTGGTGTTGAAGAACCAAAAAACCAAGATAACAAGTTTTTTTTTCGAAAAGGCTAACTTTTAATTTTGTCCTGTATTTGTAAGTTTTGGTCAAAATTTCAACGAAAAAATATCAAAAGAAAATCAACGATGGTTAGTTCAGGGTTTTTTTTTGGCCTTTAAATTTTATCCTTTCGATTTCGTTTAAAATACTTTTTCTTTCATGTTAAAGGACCAACAGTCGAAGATATCAAGTTTTTTTTTGAAAAGGATAACTTCAATTTATGTTATGTATTTGTAAGTTTTGGCCAAAATTTCAACGAAAAAATATCAAAGAAAAATCAACGATGGTTAGTTCACGGTTTTTTTCGGCCTTTTAATTTTATCCTTTCGATTTCGTTTAAAATACTTTTTCTTTAATATTGAAGGAAAAACATTCGAAGATATCAAGTTTTTTTTCGAAAAGGATAACTTCAATTTATATTATGTATTTGTAAGTTATGGTCGAAAATTTCAACGAAAAAATCTCAAAGAAAAAATCATCGATGATA
This sequence comes from Sisyra nigra, assembly GCA_958496155.1. NCBI lineage: Eukaryota > Metazoa > Arthropoda > Insecta > Neuroptera > Sisyridae > Sisyra > Sisyra nigra. The sequence goes on along the minus strand of OY292319.1, from coordinate 15,585,767 downwards.
AGTTCACTTTTTTTTTTGGCCTTTTAATTTTATCCTTTCGATTTCGTTTAAATACTTTTTTTTTTTGATGTTGAAGAACCAACAGTAGAAGATATCAAGTTTTTATTGAAATAAAAACTTCAATTTATGTTATGTATTTGTAAGTTTTGGCCAAAATCTCAACGAAAAAATATCAAAGAAAAATCAACGATGGTTAGTTCACGGTTTTTTTCGGCCTTTTAATTTAATCCTTTCGATTTCGTTTAAAATACTTTTTCTTTATTATTGAAGGACCAACATTTGAAGATATCAAGTTTTTTTTCGAAAAGGATAACTTCAATTTATATTATGTATTTGTAAGTTTTGGTCAAAATTTCAACGAAAAAATCTCAAAGAAAATATCAACGATGGTTAGTTCACGGTTTTTTTCAGCCTTTAAATTTTATCCTTTCGATTTTGTTTAAAATTGTTTTCTTTGATGTTAAAGGACCAAAAAACCAAGATATCAAGTTTTTTTTTGAAAAGGATAACTTCAATTTTGTCCTGTATTTGTAATTTTTGGTCAAAATTTCAACGAATAAATCTTAAAGAAAAAATCAACGATGGTAAGTTCACGGTTTTTTCAGCTTTTTAATTTTATCCTTTCGATTTCGTTTAAAATCTCTTTTCTTTGGTGTTGAAGAACCAAAAAACCAAGATATGAAGTTTTTTTTCGAAAAGGATAACTTCAATTAATGTCCTGTATTTGTAAGTTTTGGTCAAAATTTCAACGAAAAAATCTCAAAGAAAATATCAACGATGGTAAGTTCACGGTTTTTTTCAGCCTTTAAATATTTTCCTTTCGATTTCGTTTAAAATCTCTTTTCTTTGATGTTAAAGGACCAAAAAACCAAGATAACAAGTTTTTTTTTCGAAAAGGCTAACTTTTAATTTTGTCCTGTATTTGTAAGTTTTGGTCAAAATTTCAACGAAAAAATATCAAAGAAAAAATCAACGATGGTAAGATCACGGTTTTTTTCAGCCTTTAAATATTATCCTTTCGATTTCGTTTAAAATCACTTTTCTTTGATGTTAAAGGACCAAAAAACCAACATATCAAGTTTTTTTTCGAAAAGGATAACTTTTAATTTTGTCCTGTATTTGTAAGTTTTGGTCAAAATTTCAACGAAAAAATCTCAATAAAAATATCAACGATGGTTAGTTCACGGTTTTTTTTGTTCTTTTAATTTAATCCTTTCGATTTCGTTTAAAATCTCTTGTCTTTGATGTTTAAGGACCAACAGACGACAATATCAAGTTTTTTTTCGAAAAGGATAACTTCAATTAATGTAATGTATTTGTTAGTTTTGGTCAAAATTTCAACGAAAAAATATCAAAGAAAAAATCAACGATGGTAAGTTCACGGTTTTTTTAGCCTTTAAATTTTATACTTTCGATTTCGTTTTAAATACTTTTTCTTTCATGTTAAAGGACCAACAGTCGAAGATATCAAGTTTTTTTTTGAAAAGGATAACTTCAATATATGTTATGTATTTGTAAGTTTTGGCCAAAATTTCAACGAAAAAATATCAAAGAAAAATCAACGTTGGTTAGTTCACGGTTTTTTTCGGCCTTTTAATTTTATCCTTTCGATTTCGTTTAAAATACTTTTTCTTTAATATTGAAGGAAAAACATTCGAAGATATCAAGTTTTTTTTCGAAAAGGATAACTTCAATTTATATTATGTATTTGTAAGTTTTGGTCAAAATTTCAACGAAAAAATCTCAAAGAAAATATCAACGATGATTAGTTCACGGTTTTTTTCAGCCTTTAAATTTTATCCTTTCGATTTTTTTTAAAATTGTTTTCTTTGATGTTAAAGGACCAAAAAACCAAGAATACAAATTTTTTTTTGAAAAGGATAACTTCAATTTTGTCCTGTATTTGTAAGTTTTGGTCAAAATTTCAACGAATAAATCTTAAAGAAAAAATCAACGATGGTAAGTTCACGGTTTTTTCAGCTTTTTAATTTTATCCTTTCGATTTCGTTTAAAATCTCTTTTCTTTGGTGTTGAAGAACCAAAAAACCAAGATATGAAGTTTTTTTTCGAAAAGGATAACTTCAATTTATGTCCTGTATTTGTAAGTTTTGGTCAAAATTTCAACGAAAAAATCTCAAAGAAAATATCAACGATGGTAAGTTCACGGTTTTTTTCAGCCTTTAAATATTATCCTTTCGATTTCGTTTAAAATCACTTTTCTTTGATGTTAAAGGACCAAAAAACCAACATATCAAGTTTTTTTTCGAAAAGGATAACTTTTAATTTTGTCCTGTATTTGTAAGTTTTGGTCAAAATTTCAACGAAAAAATATCAAAGAAAAAATCAACGATGGTTAGTTCACGGTTTTTTTTGTTCTTTTAATTTTATCTTTTCAATTTCGTTTAAAATACCTTTTCTTTAATGTTGAAGGATCAACAGTTGAAGATATCAAGTTTTTTTTTGAAAAGGATAACTTAAATTTATGTTATGTATTTGTAAGTTTTGGCCAAAATTTCAACGAAAAAATATCAAAGAAAAATCAACGATGGTTAGTTCACGGTTTTTTTCGGCCTTTTAATTTTATCCTTTCGATTTCGTTTAAAATACTTTTTCTTTAATATTGAAGGAAAAACATTCGAAGTATTCAAGTTTTTTTTCGAAAAGGATAACTTCAATTTATATTATGTATTTGTAAGTTATGGTCGAAAATTTCAACGAAAAAATCTCAAAGAAAAAATCAACGATGGTTAGTTCACGGTTTTTTTAGCCTTTAAATTTTGTCCTTTCGATTTCGTTTAAAATCTCTTTTCTTTAATGTTAAAGGACCAAAAAAACAAGATATCAAGTTTTTTTTCGAAAAGGATAACTTTTAATTTTGTCCTGTATATGTAAGTTTTGGTCAAAATTTCAACGAAAAAATATCAAAGAAAAAATCAACGATGGTTAGTTCAGGGTTTTTTTTGGCCTTTAAATTTTATCCTTTCGATTTCGTTTAAAATACTTTTTCTTTCATGTTAAAGGACCAACAGTCGAAGATATCAAGTTTTTTTTTGAAAAGGATAACTTCAATTTATGTTATGTATTTGTAAGTTTTGGCCAAAATTTCAACGAAAAAATATCAAAGAAAAATCAACGATGGTTAGTTCACGGTTTTTTTCGGCCTTTTAATTTTATCCTTTCGATTTCGTTTAAAATTGTTTTCTTTGATGTTAAAATACCAAAAAACCAAGATATCAAGTTTTTTTTTGAAAAGGATAACTTCAATTTATGTTTTGTATTTGTAAGTTTTGGTCAAAATTTCAACGAAAAAATATCAAAGAAAAATCAACGATGGTTATTTCACGGTTTTTTTCGCTTTTTAATTTTATCCTTTCGATTTCGTTTCAAATCTCTTTTCTATGGTGTTGAAGGACCAAAAAACCAAGATATGAAGTTTTTTTTCAAAAAGGATAATTTCAATTTATGTCCTGTATTTGTAAGTTTTGGTCAAAATTTCAACGAAAAAATATCAAGAAAAAATCAACGATGGTTAGTTCACGGTTTTTTTCAGCCTTTAAATTTTATCCTTTCGATTTCGTTTAAAATTGTTTTCTTTGATGTTAAAGGCCCAAAAAACCAAGATATCAAGTTTTTTTTCGAAAAGGATAACTTCAATTTATGTCCTGTATTTGTAAGTTTTGGTCAAAATTTCAACGAAGAAATCTCAAAGAAAAAATCAACGATGGTTAGTTCACGGTTTTTTTCGGCCTTTTAATTTTATCCTTTCGATTTCGTTTAAAATCTCTTTTCTTTGATGTTAAAGGACCAAAAAACCAAGTTTTGAAGTTTTTTTTCGAAAAGGATAACTTTTAATTTTGTCCTGTATTTGTAAGTTTTGGTCAAAATTTTAACGAAAAAATATCAAAGAAAAATCAACGATGATTAGTTCACGGTTTTTTTCGGCCTTTTATTTTTATCTTTTCGATTTCGTTTAAAATCTCTTGTCTTCGATGTTGAAGGACCAACAAACGACGATATCAAGTTTTTTTTCGAAAAGGATAACTTCAATTTATGTTATGTATTTGTAAGTTTTGGTCAAAATTTCAACGAAGAAATCTCAAAAAAAAAATCAACGATGGTTAGTTCACGGTTTTTTTCAGCCTTTAAATATTATCCTTTCGATTTCGTTTAAAATCTCTTTTCTTTGATGTTAAAGGACCAACAAACGACGATATCAAGTTTTTTTTCGAAAAGGATAACTTCAAATAATGTTATGAATTTGTAAGTTTTGGTCAAAATTTCAACGAAGAAATATCAAAGAAAAAATAAACGATGGTTAGTTCACGGTTATTTTCAGCCTTTAAATTTTATCCTTTAGATTTCGTTTAAAATCTCTTGTCTTTGATGTTGAAGGACCAACAGACGACAATATCAAGTTTTTTTTCGAAAAGGATAACTTCAACTAATGTTATGTATTTGTAAGTTTTGGTCAAAATTTCAACGAAAAAATATCAAAGAAAAATCAACGATGATTAGTTCACGGTTTTTTTCGGCCTTTTATTTTTATCTTTTCGATTTCGTTTAAAATCTCTTGTCTTCGATGTTGAAGGACCAACAAACGACGATATCAAGTTTTTTTTCGAAAAGGATAACTTCAATTTATGTTATGTATTTGTAAGTTTTGGTCAAAATTTCAACGAAGAAATATCAAAGAAAAAATAAACGATGGTTAGTTCACGGTTTTTTTCGGCCTTTTAATTTAATCCTTTCGATTTCGTTTAAAATACTTTTTCTTTATTATTGAAGGACCAACATTTGAAGAAGATATCAAGTTTTTTTTCGAAAAGGATAACTTCAATTTATTTTATGTATTTGTAAGTTTTGGTCAAAATTTCAACGAAAAAATCTCAAAGAAAATATCAACGATGATAAGTTCACGGTTTTTTTCAGCCTTTAAATGTTATCCTTTCGATTTCGTTTAAAATCACTTTTCTTTGATGTTAAAGGACCAAAAAACGACGATATCAAGTTTTTTTTCGAAAAGGATAACTTCAATTAATGTTATGTATTTGTAAGTTTTGGTCAAAATTTCAACGAAGAAATATCAAAGAAAAAATAAACGATGGTTAGTTCACGGTTATTTTCAGCCTTTAAATTTTATCCTTTAGATTTCGTTTAAAATCTCTTGTCTTTGATGTTTAAGGACCAACAGACGACAATATCAAGTTTTTTTTCGAAAAGGATAACTTCAACTTATGTTATGTATTTGTAAGTTTTGGTCAAAATTTCAACGAAGAAATATCAAAGAAAAAATAAACGATGGTTAGTTCACGGTTTTTTTCGGCCTTTTAATTTAATCCTTTCGATTTCGTTTAAAATACTTTTTCTTTATTATTGAAGGACCAACATTTGAAGAAGATATCAAGTTTTTTTTCGAAAAGGATAACTTCAATTTATTTTATGTATTTGTAAGTTTTGGTCAAAATTTCAACGAAAAAATCTCAAAGAAAATATCAACGATGATAAGTTCACGGTTTTTTTCAGCCTTTAAATGTTATCCTTTCGATTTCGTTTAAAATCACTTTTCTTTGATGTTGAAGGACCAACAAACGACGATATCAAGTTTTTTTTCGAAAAGGATAACTTCAATTTATGTTATGTATTTGTAAGTTTTGGTCAAAATTTCAACGAAGAAATATCAAAGAAAAAATAAACGATGGTTAGTTCACGGTTATTTTCAGCCTTTAAATATTATCCTTTCGATTTCGTTTAAAATCTCTTTTCTTTGATGTTAAAGGACCAACAAACGACGATATCAAGTTTTTTTTCGAAAAGGATAACTTCAAATAATGTTATGAATTTGTAAGTTTTGGTCAAAATTTCAACGAAAAAATATCAAAGAAAAATCAACGATGATTAGTTCACGGTTTTTTTCGGCCTTTTATTTTTATCTTTTCGATTTCGTTTAAAATCTCTTGTCTTCGATGTTGAAGGACCAACAAACGACGATATCAAGTTTTTTTTCGAAAAGGATAACTTCAATTTATGTTATGTATTTGTAAGTTTTGGTCAAAATTTCAACGAAGAAATATCAAAGAAAAAATAAACGATGGTTAGTTCACGGTTTTTTTCGGCCTTTTAATTTAATCCTTTCGATTTCGTTTAAAATACTTTTTCTTTATTATTGAAGGACCAACATTTGAAGAAGATATCAAGTTTTTTTTCGAAAAGGATAACTTCAATTTATTTTATGTATTTGTAAGTTTTGGTCAAAATTTCAACGAAAAAATCTCAAAGAAAATATCAACGATGATAAGTTCACGGTTTTTTTCAGCCTTTAAATGTTATCCTTTCGATTTCGTTTAAAATCACTTTTCTTTGATGTTAAAGGACCAAAAAACGACGATATCAAGTTTTTTTTCGAAAAGGATAACTTCAATTAATGTTATGTATTTGTAAGTTTTGGTCAAAATTTCAACGAAGAAATATCAAAGAAAAAATAAACGATGGTTAGTTCACGGTTATTTTCAGCCTTTAAATTTTATCCTTTAGATTTCGTTTAAAATCTCTTGTCTTTGATGTTGAAGGACCAACAGACGACAATATCAAGTTTTTTTTCGAAAAGGATAACTTCAACTTATGTTATGTATTTGTAAGTTTTGGCCAAAATTTCAACGAAAAAATATCAAAGAAAAATCAACGATGGTTAGTTCACGGTTTTTTTCAGCCTTTAAATTTTATCCTTTCGATTTCGTTTAAAATTGTTTTCTTTGATGTTAAAGGCCCAAAAAACCAAGATATCAAGTTTTTTTTCGAAAAGGATAACTTCAATTTATGTCCTGTATTTGTAAGTTTTGGTCAAAATTTCAACGAAGAAATCTCAAAGAAAAAATCAACGATGGTTAGTTCACGGTTTTTTTCGGCCTTTTAATTTTATCCTTTCGATTTCGTTTAAAATCTCTTTTCTTTGATGTTAAAGGACCAAAAAACCAAGTTTTGAAGTTTTTTTTCGAAAAGGATAACTTTTAATTTTGTCCTGTATTTGTAAGTTTTGGTCAAAATTTTAACGAAAAAATATCAAAGAAAAATCAACGATGATTAGTTCACGGTTTTTTTCGGCCTTTTATTTTTATCTTTTCGATTTCGTTTAAAATCTCTTGTCTTCGATGTTGAAGGACCAACAAACGACGATATCAAGTTTTTTTTCGAAAAGGATAACTTCAATTTATGTTATGTATTTGTAAGTTTTGGTCAAAATTTCAACGAAGAAATCTCAAAAAAAAAATCAACGATGGTTAGTTCACGGTTTTTTTCAGCCTTTAAATATTATCCTTTCGATTTCGTTTAAAATCTCTTTTCTTTGATGTTAAAGGACCAACAAACGACGATATCAAGTTTTTTTTCGAAAAGGATAACTTCAAATAATGTTATGTTTTTGTAAGTTTTGGTCAAAATTTCAACGAAGAAATATCAAAGAAAAAATAAACGATGGTTAGTTCACGGTTATTTTCAGCCTTTAAATTTTATCCTTTAGATTTCGTTTAAAATCTCTTGTCTTTGATGTTGAAGGACCAACAGACGACAATATCAAGTTTTTTTTCGAAAAGGATAACTTCAACTAATGTTATGTATTTGTTAGTTTTGGTCAAAATTTCAACGAAGAAATATCAAAGAAAAAATAAACGATGCTTAGTTCACGGTTATTTTCAGCCTTTAAATTTTATCCTTTAGATTTCGTTTAAAATCTCTTGTCTTTGATGTTAAAGGACCAACAGACGACAATATCAAGTTTTTTTTCGAAAAGGATAACTTCAAATAATGTTATGTATTTGTAAGTTTTGGCCAAAATTTCAACGAAAAAATTTCAACGAAAAAATATCAAAGAAAAATCAACGATGGTTAGTTCACGGTTTTTTTCGGCCTTTAAATGTTATCCTTTCGATTTCGTTTAAAATCACTTTTCTTTGATGTTAAAGGACCAAAAAACCAACATATCAATTTTTTTTTCGAAAAGGATAACTTCAATTAATGTTATGTATTTGTAAGTTTTGGTCAAAATTTCAACGAAAAAATATCAAGAAAAAATCAACGATGGTTAGTTCACGGTTTTTTTCAGCCTTTAAATTTTATCCTTTCGATTTCGTTTAAAATTGTTTTCTTTGATGTTAAAGGCCCAAAAAACCAAGATATCAAGTTTTTTTTCGAAAAGGATAACTTCAATTTATGTCCTGTATTTGTAAGTTTTGGTCAAAATTTCAACGAAGAAATCTCAAAGAAAAAATCAACGATGGTTAGTTCACGGTTTTTTTTGGCCTTTTAATTTTATCCTTTCGATTTCGTTTAAAATCTCTTTTCTTTGATGTTAAAGGACCAAAAAACCAAGTTTTTAAGTTTTTTTTCGAAAAGGATAACTTTTAATTTTGTCCTGTATTTGTAAGTTTTGGTCAAAATTTTAACGAAAAAATATCAAAGAAAAATCAACGATGATTAGTTCACGGTTTTTTTCGGCCTTTTATTTTTATCTTTTCGATTTCGTTTAAAATCTCTTGCCTTCGATGTTGAAGGACCAACAAACGACGATATCAAGTTTTTTTTCGAAAAGGATAACTTCAATTTATGTTATGTATTTGTAAGTTTTGGTCAAAATTTCAACGAAGAAATCTCAAAAAAAAAATCAACGATGGTTAGTTCACGGTTTTTTTCAGCCTTTAAATATTATCCTTTCGATTTCGTTTAAAATCTCTTTTCTTTGATGTTAAAGGACCAACAAACGACGATATCAAGTTTTTTTTCGAAAAGGATAACTTCAAATAATGTTATGTATTTGTAAGTTTTGGTCAAAATTTCAACGAAGAAATATCAAAGAAAAAATAAACGATGGTTAGTTCACGGTTATTTTCAGCCTTTAAATTTTATCCTTTAGATTTCGTTTAAAATCTCTTGTCTTTGATGTTGAAGGACCAACAGACGACAATATCAAGTTTTTTTTCGAAAAGGATAACTTCAACTAATGTTATGTATTTGTAAGTTTTGGCCAAAATTTCAACGAAAAAATATCAAAGAAAAATCAACGATGGTTAGTTCACGGTTTTTTTCAGCCTTTAAATGTTATCCTTTCGATTTCGTTTAAAATCACTTTTCTTTGACGTTAAAGGACCAAAAAACCAACATATCAATTTTTTTTTCGAAAAGGATAACTTCAATTAATGTTATGTATTTGTAAGTTTTGGTCAAAATTTCAACGAAGAAATCTCAAAAAAAAAATCAACGATGGTTAGTTCACGGTTTTTTTCAGCCTTTAAATATTATCCTTTCGATTTCGTTTAAAATTGTTTTCTTTGATGTTAAAGGCCCAAAAAACCAAGATATCAAGTTTTTTTTCGAAAAGGATAACTTCAATTTATGTCCTGTATTTGTAAGTTTTGGTCAAAATTTCAACGAAGAAATCTCAAAGAAAAAATCAACGATGGTTAGTTCACGGTTTTTTTCGGCCTTTTAATTTTATCCTTTCGATTTCGTTTAAAATCTCTTTTCTTTGATGTTAAAGGACCAAAAAACCAAGTTTTGAAGTTTTTTTTCGAAAAGGATAACTTTTAATTTTGTCCTGTATTTGTAAGTTTTGGTCAAAATTTTAACGAAAAAATATCAAAGAAAAATCAACGATGATTAGTTCACGGTTTTTTTCGGCCTTTTAATTGATTCCTTTCGATTTCGTTTAAAATACTTTTTCTTTATTATTGAAGGACCAACATTTGAAGAAGATATCAAGTTTTTTTTCGAAAAGGATAACTTCAATTTATTTTATGTATTTGTAAGTTTTGGTCAAAATTTCAACGAAAAAATCTCAAAGAAAATATCAACGATGATAAGTTCACGGTTTTTTTCAGCCTTTAAATGTTATCCTTTCGATTTCGTTTAAAATCACTTTTCTTTGATGTTAAAGGACCAAAAAACGACGATATCAAGTTTTTTTTCGAAAAGGATAACTTCAATTAATGTTATGTATTTGTAAGTTTTGGTCAAAATTTCAACGAAGAAATATCAAAGAAAAAATAAACGATGGTTAGTTCACGGTTATTTTCAGCCTTTAAATTTTATCCTTTAGATTTCGTTTAAAATCTCTTGTCTTTGATGTTGAAGGACCAACAGACGACAATATCAAGTTTTTTTTCGAAAAGGATAACTTCAACTAATGTTATGTATTTGTAAGTTTTGGCCAAAATTTCAACGAAAAAATATCAAAGAAAAATCAACGATGGTTAGTTCACGGTTTTTTTCAGCCTTTAAATGTTATCCTTTCGATTTCGTTTAAAATCACTTTTCTTTGATGTTAAAGGACCAAAAAACCAACATATCAATTTTTTTTTCGAAAAGGATAACTTCAATTAATGTTATGTATTTGTAAGTTTTGGTCAAAATTTCAACGAAAAAATATCAAGAAAAAATCAACGATGGTTAGTTCACGGTTTTTTTCAGCCTTTAAATTTTATCCTTTCGATTTCGTTTAAAATTGTTTTCTTTGATGTTAAAGGCCCAAAAAACCAAGATATCAAGTTTTTTTTCGAAAAGGATAACTTCAATTTATGTCCTGTATTTGTAAGTTTTGGTCAAAATTTCAACGAAGAAATCTCAAAGAAAAAATCAACGATGGTTAGTTCACGGTTTTTTTCGGCCTTTTAATTTTATCCTTTCGATTTCGTTTAAAATCTCTTTTCTTTGATGTTAAAGGACCAAAAAACCAAGTTTTGAATTTTTTTTTCGAAAAGGATAACTTTTAATTTTGTCCTGTATTTGTAAGTTTTGGTCAAAATTTTAACGAAAAAATATCAAAGAAAAATCAACGATGATTAGTTCACGGTTTTTTTCGGCCTTTTATTTTTATCTTTTCGATTTCGTTTAAAATCTCTTGTCTTCGATGTTGAAGGACCAACAAACGACGATATCAAGTTTTTTTTCGAAAAGGATAACTTCAATTTATGTTATGTATTTGTAAGTTTTGGTCAAAATTTCAACGAAGAAATCTCAAAAAAAAATCAACGATGGTTAGTTCACGGTTTTTTTCAGCCTTTAAATATTATCCTTTCGATTTCGTTTAAAATCTCTTTTCTTTGATGTTAAAGGACCAACAAACGACGATATCAAGTTTTTTTTCGAAAAGGATAACTTCAAATAATGTTATGTATTTGTAAGTTTTGGTCAAAATTTCAACGAAGAAATATCAAAGAAAAAATAAACGATGGTTAGTTCACGGTTATTTTCAGCCTTTAAATTTTATCCTTTAGATTTCGTTTAAAATCTCTTGTCTTTGATGTTGAAGGACCAACAGACGACAATATCAAGTTTTTTTTCGAAAAGGATAACTTCAACTAATGTTATGTATTTGTAAGTTTTGGTCAAAATTTCAACGAAAAAATATCAAAGAAAAATCAACGATGATTAGTTCACGGTTTTTTTCGGCCTTTTATTTTTATCTTTTCGATTTCGTTTAAAATCTCTTGTCTTCGATGTTGAAGGACCAACAAACGACGATATCAAGTTTTTTTTCGAAAAGGATAACTTCAATTTATGTTATGTATTTGTAAGTTTTGGTCAAAATTTCAACGAAGAAATCTCAAAAAAAAAATCAACGATGGTTAGTTCACGGTTTTTTTCAGCCTTTAAATATTATCCTTTCGATTTCGTTTAAAATCTCTTTTCTTTGATGTTAAAGGACCAACAAACGACGATATCAAGTTTTTTTTCGAAAAGGATAACTTCAAATAATGTTATGTATTTGTAAGTTTTGGTCAAAATTTCAACGAAGAAATATCAAAGAAAAAATAAACGATGGTTAGTTCACGGTTATTTTCAGCCTTTAAATTTTATCCTTTAGATTTCGTTTAAAATCTCTTGTCTTTGATGTTGAAGGACCAACAGACGACAATATCAAGTTTTTTTTCGAAAAGGATAACTTCAATTAATGTTATGTATTTGTAAGTTTTGGCCAAAATTTCAACGAAAAAATATCAAAGAAAAATCAACGATGGTTAGAACGAAAAAATCTCAAAGAAAAAATCAACGAGGGTTAGTTAACGGTTTTTTTCAGCCTTTAAATATTATCCTTTCGATTTCGTTTAAAATCTCTTTTCTTTGATGTTAAAGGACCAACAAACGACGATATCAAGTTTTTTTTCGAAAAGGATAACTTCAATTAATGTTATGTATTTGTAAGTTTTGGTCAAAATTTCAACGAAGAAATATCAAAGAAAAAATAAACGATGGTTAGTTCACGGTTATTTTCAGCCTTTAAATTTTATCCTTTAGATTTCGTTTAAAATCTCTTGTCTTTGATGTTGAAGGACCAACAGACGACAATATTAAGTTTTTTTTCGAAAAGGATAACTTCAACTAATGTTATGTATTTGTAAGTTTTGGTCAAAATTTCAATGAAAAAATATCAAAGAAAAATCAACGATGGTTAGTTCACGGTTTTTTTCGGCCTTTTAATTTAATCCTTTCGATTTCGTTTAAAATACTTTTTCTTTATTATTGAAGGACCAACATTTGAAGAAGATATCAAGTTTTTTTTCGAAAAGGATAACTTCAATTTATTTTATGTATTTGTAAGTTTTGGTCAAAATTTCAACGAAAAAATCTCAAAGAAAATATCAACGATGATAAGTTCACGGTTTTTTTCAGCCTTTAAATGTTATCCTTTCGATTTCGTTTAAAATAGTTTTTCTTTCATGTTAAAGGACCAACAGTCGAAGATATCAAGTTTTTTTTTGAAAAGGATAACTTCAATTTATGTTATGTATTTGTAAGTTTTGGCCAAAATTTCAACGAAGAAATCTCAAAGAAAAAATCAACGATGGTTAGTTCACGGTTTTTTTCGGCCTGTTAATTTTATCCTTTCGATTTCGTTTAAAATCTCTTTTCTTTGATGGTAAAGGACCAAAAAACCAAGTTTTGAAGTTTTTTTTCGAAAAGGATAACTTTTAATTTTGTCCTGTATTTGTAAGTTTTGGTCAAAATTTTAACGAAAAAATATCAAAGAAAAATCAACGATGGTTAGTTCACGGTTTTTTTCGGCCTTTTATTTTTATCTTTTCGATTTCGTTTAAAATCTCTTGTCTTCGATGTTGAAGGACCAACAAACGACGATATCAAGTTTTTTTTCGAAAAGGATAACTTCAATTTATGTTATGTATTTGTAAGTTTTGGTCAAAATTTCAACGAAGAAATCTCAAAAAAAAAAATCAACGATGGTTAGTTCACGGTTTTTTTCAGCCTTTAAATATTATCCTTTCGATTTCGTTTAAAATCTCTTTTCTTTGATGTTAAAGGACCAACAAACGACGATATCAAGTTTTTTTTCGAAAAGGATAACTTCAAATAATGTTATGTATTTGTAAGTTTTGGTCAAAATTTCAACGAAGAAATATCAAAGAAAAAAAAAACGATGGTAAGTTCACGGTTATTTTCAGCCTTTAAATATTATCCTTTTGTCTTCGTTTAAAATCTCTTTTCTTTAATGTTGAAGGACCAACAGTCGAAGATATCGCTTTTTTTTCGAAAAGGATAACTTCAATTTTTGTCCTGTACTTGTAAGTTTTGGTCAAAATTTCAACGAAAAAATATCAAAGAAAAATCAACGATGGTTAGTTCACGGTTTTTTTTTGGCCTTTAAATATTATCCTTTCGATTTCGTTTAAAATAGTTTTTCTTTCATGTTAAAGGACCAACAGTCGAAGATATCAAGTTTTTTTTTGAAAAGGATAACTTCAATTTATGTTATGTATTTGTAAGTTTTGGCCAAAATTTCAACGAAAAAATATCAAAGAAAAATCAACGATGGTTAGTTCACGGTTTTTTTTTGGCCTTTAAATTTTATCCTTTCGATTTCGTTTAAAATACTTTTTCTTTCATGTAAAAGGACAAACAGTCGAAGATATCAAGTTTTTTTTTGAAAAGGATAACTTCAATTTATGTTATGTATTTGTAAGTTTTGGCCAAAATTTCAACGAAAAATATCAAAGAAAAATCAACGATGGTTAGTTCACGTTTTTTTTAGCCTTTTAATTTTATCCTTTCGATTTCGTTTAAAATACTTTTTCTTTAATATTGAAGGACCAACAGTCGAAGATATCAAGTTTTTTTTTGAAAAGGATAACTTCAATTTATGTTATGTATTTGTAAGTTTTGGCCAAAATTTCAACGAAGAAATCTCAAAGAAAAAATCAACGATGGTTAGTTCACGGTTTTTTTCGGCCTTTTAATTTTATCCTTTCGATTTCGTTTAAAATCTCTTTTCTTTGATGTTAAAGGACCAAAAAACCAAGTTTTGAAGTTTTTTTTCGAAAAGGATAACTTTTAATTTTGTCCTGTATTTGTAAGTTTTGGTCAAAATTTTAACGAAAAAATATCAAAGAAAAATCAACGATGGTTAGTTCACGGTTTTTTTCGGCCTTTTATTTTTATCTTTTCGATTTCGTTTAAAATCTCTTGTCTTCGATGTTGAAGGACCAACAAACGACGATATCAAGTTTTTTTTCGAAAAGGATAACTTCAATTTATGTTATGTATTTGTAAGTTTTGGTCAAAATTTCAACGAAGAAATCTCAAAAAAAATAATCAACGATGGTTAGTTCACGGTTTTTTTCAGCCTTTAAATATTATCCTTTCGATTTCGTTTAAAATCTCTTTTCTTTGATGTTAAAGGACCAACAAACGACGATATCAAGTTTTTTTTCGAAAAGGATAACTTCAAATAATGTTATGTATTTGTAAGTTTTGGTCAAAATTTCAACGAAGAAATATCAAAGAAAAAATAAACGATGGTTAGTTCACGGTTATTTTCAGCCTTTTAATATTATCCTTTTGATTTCGTTTAAAATCTCTTTTCTTTAATGTTGAAGGACCAACAGTCGAAGATATCGCTTTTTTTTCGAAAAGGATAACTTCAATTTTTGTCCTGTACTTGTAAGTTTTGGTCAAAATTTCAACGAAAAAATATCAAAGAAAAATCAACGATGGTTAGTTCACGGTTTTTTTTTGGCCTATAAATTTTATCCTTTCGATTTCGTTTAAAATAGTTTTTCTTTCATGTTAAAGGACCAACAGTCGAAGATATCAAGTTTTTTTTTGAAAAGGATATCTTCAATTTATGTTATGTATTTGTAAGTTTTGGCCAAAATTTCAACGAAAAAATATCAAAGAAAAATCAACGATGGTTAGTTCACGGTTTTTTTTTGGCCTTTAAATTTTATCCTTTCGATTTCGTTTAAAATACTTTTTCTTTCATGTTAAAGGACCAACAGTCGAAGATATCAAGTTTTTTTTTGAAAAGGATATTTTCAATTTATGTTATGTATTTTCAAGTTTTGGCCAACATTTCAACGAAAAATATCAAAGAAAAATCAACGATGGTTAGTTCACGTTTTTTTTAGCCTTTAAATTTTATCCTTTTGATTTCGTTTAAAATCTCTTTTCTTTAATGTTGAAGGACCAACAGTCGAAGATATCGCTTTTTTTTCGAAAAGGATAACTTCAATTTTTGTCCTGTACTTGTAAGTTTTGGTCAAAATTTCAACGAAAAAATATCAAAGAAAAATCAACGATGGTTAGTTCACGGTTTTTTTCGGCCTTTTAATTTTATCCTTTCGATTTCGTTTAAAATACTTTTTCTTTAATATTGAAGGACCAACATTCGAAAATATCAAGTT
Organism: Sisyra nigra; assembly: GCA_958496155.1. NCBI lineage: Eukaryota > Metazoa > Arthropoda > Insecta > Neuroptera > Sisyridae > Sisyra > Sisyra nigra. The sequence goes on along the minus strand of OY292319.1, from coordinate 15,570,084 downwards.
TTTTTTCGAAAAGGATAACTTCAATTTATATTATGTATTTGTAAGTTTTGGTCAAAATGTCAACGAAAAAATCTCAAAGAAAAAATCAACGATGGTTAGTTCACGGCTTTTTTCAGCCTTTAAATTTAATCCTTTCGATTTCGTTAAAAATTGTTTTCTTTGATGTTAAAGGACCAAAAAACCAAGAAATCAAGTTTTTTTTTGAAAAGGATAACTTCAATTTATGTTTTGTATTTGTAAGTTTTGGTCAAAATTTTAACGAAAAAATATCAAAGAAAAATCAACGATGGTTAGTTCACGGTTTTTTTCGGCCTTTTATTTTTATCTTTTCGATTTCGTTTAAAATCTCTTGTCTTCGATGTTGAAGGACCAACAAACGACGATATCAAGTTTTTTTTCGAAAAGGATAACTTCAATTTATGTTATGTATTTGTAAGTTTTGGTCAAAATTTCAACGAAGAAATCTCAAAAAAAAAATCAACGATGGTTAGTTCACGGTTTTTTTCAGCCTTTAAATATTATCCTTTCGATTCCGTTTAAAATCTCTTTTCTTTGATGTTAAAGGACCAACAAACGACGATATCAAGTTTTTTTTCGAAAAGGATAACTTCAAATAATGTTATGTATTTGTAAGTTTTGGTCAAAATTTCAACGAAGAAATATCAAAGAAAAAATAAACGATGGTTAGTTCACGGTTATTTTCAGCCTTTAAATTTTATCCTTTAGATTTCGTTTAAAATCTCTTGTCTTTGATGTTGAAGGACCAACAAACGACGATATCAAGTTTTTTTTCGAAAAGGATAACTTCAACTAATGTTATGTATTTGTAAGTTTTGGTCAAAATTTCAACGAAAAAATATCAAAGAAAAATCAACGATGGTTAGTTCACGGTTTTTTTCGGCCTTTTAATTTTATCCTTTCGATTTCGTTTAAAATCTCTTTTCTTTAATGTTAAAGGACCAAAAAAACAAGATATCAAGTTTTTTTTCGAAAAGGATAACTTTTAATTTTGTCCTGTATGTGTAAGTTTTGGTCAAAATTTCAACGAAAAAATATCAAAGAAAAAATCAACGATGGTTAGTTCACGGTTTTTTTCGGCCTTTTATTTTTATCTTTTCGATTTCGCTTAAAATCTCTTGTCTTCGATGTTGAAGGACCAACAAACGACGATATCAAGTTTTTTTTCGAAAAGGATAACTTCAATTTATGTTATGTATTTGTAAGTTTTGGTCAAAATTTCAACGAAGAAATCTCAAAAAAAAAATCAACGATGGTTAGTTCACGGTTTTTTTCAGCCTTTAAATATTATCCTTTCGATTCCGTTTAAAATCTCTTTTCTTTGATGTTAAAGGACCAACAAACGACGATATCAAGTTTTTTTTCGAAAAGGATAACTTCAAATAATGTTATGTATTTGTAAGTTTTGGTCAAAATTTCAACGAAGAAATATCAAAGAAAAAATAAACGATGGTTAGTTCACGTTTTTTTTAGCCTTTAAATTTTATCCTTTTGATTTCGTTTAAAATCTCTTTTCTTTAATGTTGAAGGACCAACAGTCGAAGATATCGCTTTTTTTTCGAAAAGGATAACTTCAACTTTTGTCCTGTACTTGTAAGTTTTGGTCAAAATTTCAACGAAAAAATATCAAAGAAAAATCAACGATGGTTAGTTCACGGTTTTTTTCGGCCTTTTAATTTTATCCTTTCGATTTCGTTTAAAATACTTTTTCTTTAATATTGAAGGACTAACATTCGAAAATATCAAGTTTTTTTTCGAAAAGGATAACTTCAATTTATATTATGTATTTGTAAGTTTTGGTCAAAATTTCAACGAAAAAATATCAAAGAAAAAATCAACGATGGTTAGTTCACGGTTTTTTTCAGCCTTTAAATATTATCCTTTCGATTCCGTTTAAAATCTCTTTTCTTTGATGTTAAAGGACCAACAAACGACGATATCAAGTTTTTTTTCGAAAAGGATAACTTCAAATAATGTTATGTATTTGTAAGTTTTGGTCAAAATTTCAACGAAGAAATATCAAAGAAAAAATAAACGATGGTTAGTTCACGGTTATTTTCAGCCTTTAAATTTTATCCTTTAGATTTCGTTTAAAATCTCTTGTCTTTGATGTTGAAGGACCAACAGACGACAATATCAAGTTTTTTTTCGAAAAGGATAACTTCAACTAATGTTATGTATTTGTAAGTTTTGGTCAAAATTTCAACGAAAAAATATCAAAGAAAAATCAACGATGGTTAGTTCACGTTTTTTTTAGCCTTTAAATTTTATCCTTTTGATTTCGTTTAAAATCTCTTTTCTTTAATGTTGAAGGACCAACAGTAGAAGATATCGCTTTTTTTTCGAAAAGGATAACTTCAATTTTTGTCCTGTACTTGTAAGTTTTGGTCAAAATTTCAACGAAAAAATATCAATGAAAAATCAACGATGGTTAGTTCACGGTTTTTTTCGGCCTTTTAATTTTATCCTTTCGATTTCGTTTAAAATACTTTTTCTTTAATATTGAAGGACCAACATTCGAAAATATCAAGTTTTTTTTCGAAAAGGATAACTTCAATTTATATTATGTATTTGTAAGTTTTGGTCAAAATTTCAACGAAAAAATATCAAAGAAAAAATCAACGATGGTTAGTTCACGGTTTTTTTCAGCCTTTAAATTTTATTCTTTCGATTTCGTTTAAAATTGTTTTCTTTGATGTTAAAGGCCCAAAAAACCAAGATATCAAGTTTTTTTTTTGAAAAGGACAACTTCAATTTATGTTTTTATTTGTAAGTTTTGGTCAAAATTTCAACGAAAAAATATCAAAGAAAAATCAACGATGGTTAGTTCAAGGTTTTTTTCGGCCTTTAAATTTTATCCTTTCGATTTCGTTTAAAATACTTTTCTTTGATGTTAAAGGCCCAAAAAACCAAGATATCAAGTTTTTTTTTTGAAAAGGACAACTTCAATTTATGTTTTGTATTTTAAAAATCAACGATGGTTAGTTCACGGTTTTTTTCGGCCTTTTAATTTTATCCTTTCGATTTCGTTTAAAATACTTTTTCTTTAATATTGAAGGACTAACATTCGAAAATATCAAGTTTTTTTTCGAAAAGGATAACTTCAATTTATATTATGTATTTGTAAGTTTTGGTCAAAATTTCAACGAAAAAATATCAAAGAAAAAATCAACGATGGTTAGTTCACGGTTTTTTTCAGCCTTTAAATATTATCCTTTCGATTCCGTTTAAAATCTCTTTTCTTTGATGTTAAAGGACCAACAAACGACGATATCAAGTTTTTTTTCGAAAAGGATAACTTCAAATAATGTTATGTATTTGTAAGTTTTGGTCAAAATTTCAACGAAGAAATATCAAAGAAAAAATAAACGATGGTTAGTTCACGGTTATTTTCAGCCTTTAAATTTTATCCTTTAGATTTCGTTTAAAATCTCTTGTCTTTGATGTTGAAGGACCAACAGACGACAATATCAAGTTTTTTTTCGAAAAGGATAACTTCAACTAATGTTATGTATTTGTAAGTTTTGGTCAAAATTTCAACGAAAAAATATCAAAGAAAAATCAACGATGGTTAGTTCACGTTTTTTTTAGCCTTTAAATTTTATCCTTTTGATTTCGTTTAAAATCTCTTTTCTTTAATGTTGAAGGACCAACAGTAGAAGATATCGCTTTTTTTTCGAAAAGGATAACTTCAATTTTTGTCCTGTACTTGTAAGTTTTGGTCAAAATTTCAACGAAAAAATATCAATGAAAAATCAACGATGGTTAGTTCACGGTTTTTTTCGGCCTTTTAATTTTATCCTTTCGATTTCGTTTAAAATACTTTTTCTTTAATATTGAAGGACCAACATTCGAAAATATCAAGTTTTTTTTCGAAAAGGATAACTTCAATTTATATTATGTATTTGTAAGTTTTGGTCAAAATTTCAACGAAAAAATATCAAAGAAAAAATCAACGATGGTTAGTTCACGGTTTTTTTCAGCCTTTAAATTTTATTCTTTCGATTTCGTTTAAAATTGTTTTCTTTGATGTTAAAGGCCCAAAAAACCAAGATATCAAGTTTTTTTTTTGAAAAGGACAACTTCAATTTATGTTTTTATTTGTAAGTTTTGGTCAAAATTTCAACGAAAAAATATCAAAGAAAAATCAACGATGGTTAGTTCAAGGTTTTTTTCGGCCTTTAAATTTTATCCTTTCGATTTCGTTTAAAATACTTTTCTTTGATGTTAAAGGCCCAAAAAACCAAGATATCAAGTTTTTTTTTTGAAAAGGACAACTTCAATTTATGTTTTGTATTTGTAAGTTTTGGTCAAAATTTCAACGAAAAAATATCAAAGAAAAAATCAACGATGGTTAGTTCACGGTTTTTTTCGGCCTGTTAATTTTATACTTTCGATTTCGTTTAAAATCTCTTTTCTTTGATGGTAAAGGACCAAAAAACCAAGTTTTGAAGTTTTTTTTCGAAAAGGATAACTTTTAATTTTGTCCTGTATTTGTAAGTTTTGGTCAAAATTTTAACGAAAAAATATCAAAGAAAAATCAACGATGGTTAGTTTACGGTTTTTTTCGGCCTTTTATTTTTATCTTTTCGATTTCGTTTAAAATCTCTTGTCTTCGATGTTGAAGGACCAACAAACGACGATATCAAGTTTTTTTTCGAAAAGGATAACTTCAATTTATGTTATGTATTTGTAAGTTTTGGTCAAAATTTCAACGAAGAAATCTCAAAAAAAAAAATCAACGATGGTTAGTTCACGGTTTTTTTCAGCCTTTAAATATTATCCTTTCGATTTCGTTTAAAATCTCTTTTCTTTGATGTTAAAGGACCAACAAACGACGATATCAAGTTTTTTTTCGAAAAGGATAACTTCAAATAATGTTATGTATTTGTAAGTTTTGGTCAAAATTTCAACGAAGAAATATCAAAGAAAAAAAAAACGATGGTTAGTTCACGGTTATTTTCAGCCTTTAAATATTATCCTTTTGATTTCGTTTAAAATCTCTTTTCTTTAATGTTGAAGGACCAACAGTCGAAGATATCGCTTTTTTTTCGAAAAGGATAACTTCAATTTTTGTCCTGTACTGTAAGTTTTGGTCAAAATTTCAACGAAAAAATATCAAAGAAAAATCAACGATGGTTAGTTCACGGTTTTTTTTTGGCCTTTAAATTTTATCCTTTCGATTTCGTTTAAAAACGTTTTTCTTTCATGTTAAAGGACCAACAGTCGAAGATATCAAGTTTTTTTTTGAAAAGGATAACTTCAATTTATGTTATGTATTTGTAAGTTTTGGCCAAAATTTCAACGAAAAAATATCAAAGAAAAATCAACGATGGTTAGTTCACGGTTTTTTTTTGGCCTTTAAATTTTATCCTTTCGATTTCGTTTAAAATACTTTTTCTTTCATGTTAAAGGACCAACAGTCGAAGATATCAAGTTTTTTTTTGAAAAGGATAACTTCAATTTATGTTATGTATTTGTAAGTTTTGGCCAAAATTTCAACAAAAAATATCAAAGAAAAATCAACGATGGTTAGTTCACGTTTTTTTTAGCCTTTTAATTTTATCCTTTCGATTTCGTTTAAAATACTTTTTCTTTAATATTGAAGGACCAACAGTCGAAGATTTCAAGTTTTTTTTTGAAAAGGATAACTTCAATTTATGTTATGTATTTGTAAGTTTTGGCCAAAATTTCAACGAAAAAATATCAAAGAAAAATCAACGATGGTTAGTTCACGGTTTTTTTCGGCCTTTTATTTTTATCTTTTCGATTTCGTTTAAAATCTCTTGTCTTCGATGTTGAAGGACCAACAAACGACGATATCAAGTTTTTTTTCGAAAAGGATAACTTCAATTTAGTTATGTATTTGTAAGTTTTGGTCAAAATTTCAACGAAGAAATCTCAAAAAAAATAATCAACGATGGTTAGTTCACGGTTTTTTTCAGCCTTTAAATATTATCCTTTCGATTTCGTTTAAAATCTCTTTTCTTTGATGTTAAAGGACCAACAAACGACGATATCAAGTTTTTTTTCGAAAAGGATATCTTCAAATAATGTTATGTATTTGTAAGTTTTGGTCAAAATTTCAACGAAGAAATATCAAAGAAAAAATAAACGATGGTTAGTTCACGGTTATTTTCAGCCTTTAAATATTATCCTTTTGATTTCGTTTAAAATCTCTTTTCTTTAATGTTGAAGGACCAACAGTCGAAGATATCGCTTTTTTTTCGAAAAGGATAACTTCAATTTTTGTCCTGTACTTGTAAGTTTTGGTCAAAATTTCAACGAAAAAATATCAAAGAAAAATCAACGATGGTTAGTTCACGGTTTTTTTTTGGCCTTTAAATTTTATCCTTTCGATTTCGTTTAAAATAGTTTTTCTTTCATGTTAAAGGACCAACAGTCGAAGATATCAAGTTTTTTTTTGAAAAGGATATCTTCAATTTATGTTATGTATTTGTAAGTTTTGGCCAAAATTTCAACGAAAAAATATCAAAGAAAAATCAACGATGTTTAGTTCACGGTTTTTTTTTGGCCTTTAAATTTTATCCTTTCGATTTCGTTTAAAATACTTTTTCTTTCATGTTAAAGGACCAACAGTCGAAGATATCAAGTTTTTTTTTGAAAAGGATAACTTCAATTTATGTTATGTATTTTCAAGTTTTGGCCAAAATTTCAACGAAAAATATCAAAGAAAAATCAACGATGGTTAGTTCACGTTTTTTTTAGCCTTTAAATTTTATCCTTTTGATTTCGTTTAAAATCTCTTTTCTTTAATGTTGAAGGACCAACAGTAGAAGATATCGCTTTTTTTTCGAAAAGGATAACTTCAATTTTTGTCCTGTACTTGTAAGTTTTGGTCAAAATTTCAACGAAAAAATATCAATGAAAAATCAACGATGGTTAGTTCACGGTTTTTTTCGGCCTTTTAATTTTATCCTTTCGATTTCGTTTAAAATACTTTTTCTTTAATATTGAAGGACCAACATTCGAAAATATCAAGTTTTTTTTCGAAAAGGATAACTTCAATTTATATTATGTATTTGTAAGTTTTGGTCAAAATTTCAACGAAAAAATATCAAAGAAAAAATCAACGATGGTTAGTTCACGGTTTTTTTCAGCCTTTAAATTTTATTCTTTCGATTTCGTTTAAAATTGTTTTCTTTGATGTTAAAGGCCCAAAAAACCAAGATATCAAGTTTTTTTTTTGAAAAGGACAACTTCAATTTATGTTTTTATTTGTAAGTTTTGGTCAAAATTTCAACGAAAAAATATCAAAGAAAAATCAACGATGGTTAGTTCAAGGTTTTTTTCGGCCTTTAAATTTTATCCTTTCGATTTCGTTTAAAATACTTTTCTTTGATGTTAAAGGCCCAAAAAACCAAGATATCAAGTTTTTTTTTTGAAAAGGACAACTTCAATTTATGTTTTGTATTTGTAAGTTTTGGTCAAAATTTCAACGAAAAAATATCAAAGAAAAAATCAACGATGGTTAGTTCACGGTTTTTTTCGGCCTGTTAATTTTATACTTTCGATTTCGTTTAAAATCTCTTTTCTTTGATGGTAAAGGACCAAAAAACCAAGTTTTGAAGTTTTTTTTCGAAAAGGATAACTTTTAATTTTGTCCTGTATTTGTAAGTTTTGGTCAAAATTTTAACGAAAAAATATCAAAGAAAAATCAACGATGGTTAGTTTACGGTTTTTTTCGGCCTTTTATTTTTATCTTTTCGATTTCGTTTAAAATCTCTTGTCTTCGATGTTGAAGGACCAACAAACGACGATATCAAGTTTTTTTTCGAAAAGGATAACTTCAATTTATGTTATGTATTTGTAAGTTTTGGTCAAAATTTCAACGAAGAAATCTCAAAAAAAAAAATCAACGATGGTTAGTTCACGGTTTTTTTCAGCCTTTAAATATTATCCTTTCGATTTCGTTTAAAATCTCTTTTCTTTGATGTTAAAGGACCAACAAACGACGATATCAAGTTTTTTTTCGAAAAGGATAACTTCAAATAATGTTATGTATTTGTAAGTTTTGGTCAAAATTTCAACGAAGAAATATCAAAGAAAAAAAAAACGATGGTTAGTTCACGGTTATTTTCAGCCTTTAAATATTATCCTTTTGATTTCGTTTAAAATCTCTTTTCTTTAATGTTGAAGGACCAACAGTCGAAGATATCGCTTTTTTTTCGAAAAGGATAACTTCAATTTTTGTCCTGTACTGTAAGTTTTGGTCAAAATTTCAACGAAAAAATATCAAAGAAAAATCAACGATGGTTAGTTCACGGTTTTTTTTTGGCCTTTAAATTTTATCCTTTCGATTTCGTTTAAAAACGTTTTTCTTTCATGTTAAAGGACCAACAGTCGAAGATATCAAGTTTTTTTTTGAAAAGGATAACTTCAATTTATGTTATGTATTTGTAAGTTTTGGCCAAAATTTCAACGAAAAAATATCAAAGAAAAATCAACGATGGTTAGTTCACGGTTTTTTTTTGGCCTTTAAATTTTATCCTTTCGATTTCGTTTAAAATACTTTTTCTTTCATGTTAAAGGACCAACAGTCGAAGATATCAAGTTTTTTTTTGAAAAGGATAACTTCAATTTATGTTATGTATTTGTAAGTTTTGGCCAAAATTTCAACAAAAAATATCAAAGAAAAATCAACGATGGTTAGTTCACGTTTTTTTTAGCCTTTTAATTTTATCCTTTCGATTTCGTTTAAAATACTTTTTCTTTAATATTGAAGGACCAACAGTCGAAGATTTCAAGTTTTTTTTTGAAAAGGATAACTTCAATTTATGTTATGTATTTGTAAGTTTTGGCCAAAATTTCAACGAAAAAATATCAAAGAAAAATCAACGATGGTTAGTTCACGGTTTTTTTCGGCCTTTTATTTTTATCTTTTCGATTTCGTTTAAAATCTCTTGTCTTCGATGTTGAAGGACCAACAAACGACGATATCAAGTTTTTTTTCGAAAAGGATAACTTCAATTTAGTTATGTATTTGTAAGTTTTGGTCAAAATTTCAACGAAGAAATCTCAAAAAAAATAATCAACGATGGTTAGTTCACGGTTTTTTTCAGCCTTTAAATATTATCCTTTCGATTTCGTTTAAAATCTCTTTTCTTTGATGTTAAAGGACCAACAAACGACGATATCAAGTTTTTTTTCGAAAAGGATATCTTCAAATAATGTTATGTATTTGTAAGTTTTGGTCAAAATTTCAACGAAGAAATATCAAAGAAAAAATAAACGATGGTTAGTTCACGGTTATTTTCAGCCTTTAAATATTATCCTTTTGATTTCGTTTAAAATCTCTTTTCTTTAATGTTGAAGGACCAACAGTCGAAGATATCGCTTTTTTTTCGAAAAGGATAACTTCAATTTTTGTCCTGTACTTGTAAGTTTTGGTCAAAATTTCAACGAAAAAATATCAAAGAAAAATCAACGATGGTTAGTTCACGGTTTTTTTTTGGCCTTTAAATTTTATCCTTTCGATTTCGTTTAAAATAGTTTTTCTTTCATGTTAAAGGACCAACAGTCGAAGATATCAAGTTTTTTTTTGAAAAGGATATCTTCAATTTATGTTATGTATTTGTAAGTTTTGGCCAAAATTTCAACGAAAAAATATCAAAGAAAAATCAACGATGTTTAGTTCACGGTTTTTTTTTGGCCTTTAAATTTTATCCTTTCGATTTCGTTTAAAATACTTTTTCTTTCATGTTAAAGGACCAACAGTCGAAGATATCAAGTTTTTTTTTGAAAAGGATAACTTCAATTTATGTTATGTATTTTCAAGTTTTGGCCAAAATTTCAACGAAAAATATCAAAGAAAAATCAACGATGGTTAGTTCACGTTTTTTTTAGCCTTTAAATTTTATCCTTTTGATTTCGTTTAAAATCTCTTTTCTTTAATGTTGAAGGACCAACAGTCGAAGATATCGCTTTTTTTTCGAAAAGGATAACTTCAATTTTTGTCCTGTACTTGTAAGTTTTGGTCAAAATTTCAACGAAAAAATATCAAAGAAAAATCAACGATGGTTAGTTCAAGGTTTTTTTCGGCCTTTAAATTTTATCCTTTCGATTTCGTTTAAAATACTTTTTCTTTAATGTTGAAGGACCAACAGTCGAAGATATCAAGGTTTTTTTTCGAAAAGGATAACTTCAATTTATGTTATGTATTTGTAAGTTTTGGTCAAAATTTCAACGAAGAAATCTCAAAGAAAAAATCAACGATGGTTAGTTCACGGTTTTTTTCGGCCTTTTATTTTTATCTTTTCGATTTCGTTTAAAATCTCTTGTCTTCGATGTTGAAGGACCAACAAACGACGATATCAAGTTTTTTTTCGAAAAGGATAACTTCAATTTAGTTATGTATTTGTAAGTTTTGGTCAAAATTTCAACGAAGAAATCTCAAAAAAAATAATCAACGATGGTTAGTTCACGGTTTTTTTCAGCCTTTAAATATTATCCTTTCGATTTCGTTTAAAATCTCTTTTCTTTGATGTTAAAGGACCAACAAACGACGATATCAAGTTTTTTTTCGAAAAGGATAACTTCAAATAATGTTATGTATTTGTAAGTTTTGGTCAAAATTTCAACGAAGAAATATCAAAGAAAAAAAAAACGATGGTTAGTTCACGGTTATTTTCAGCCTTTAAATATTATCCTTTTGATTTCGTTTAAAATCTCTTTTCTTTAATGTTGAAGGACCAACAGTCGAAGATATCGCTTTTTTTTCGAAAAGGATAACTTCAATTTTTGTCCTGTACTGTAAGTTTTGGTCAAAATTTCAACGAAAAAATATCAAAGAAAAATCAACGATGGTTAGTTCACGGTTTTTTTTTGGCCTTTAAATTTTATCCTTTCGATTTCGTTTAAAATAGTTTTTCTTTCATGTTAAAGGACCAACAGTCGAAGATATCAAGTTTTTTTTTGAAAAGGATAACTTCAATTTATGTTATGTATTTGTAAGTTTTGGCCAAAATTTCAACGAAAAAATATCAAAGAAAAATCAACGATGGTTAGTTCACGGTTTTTTTTTGGCCTTTAAATTTTATCCTTTCGATTTCGTTTAAAATACTTTTTCTTTCATGTTAAAGGACCAACAGTCGAAGATATCAAGTTTTTTTTTGAAAAGGATAACTTCAATTTATGTTATGTATTTGTAAGTTTTGGCCAAAATTTCAACGAAAAATATCAAAGAAAAATCAACGATGGTTAGTTCACGTTTTTTTTAGCCTTTTAATTTTATCCTTTCGATTTCGTTTAAAATACTTTTTCTTTAATATTGAAGGACCAACAGTCGAAGATATCAAGTTTTTTTTTGAAAAGGATAACTTCAATTTATGTTATGTATTTGTAAGTTTTGGCCAAAATTTCAACGAAAAAATATCAAAGAAAAATCAACGATGGTTAGTTCACGGTTTTTTTCGGCCTTTTATTTTTATCTTTTCGATTTCGTTTAAAATCTCTTGTCTTCGATGTTGAAGGACCAACAAACGACGATATCAAGTTTTTTTTCGAAAAGGATAACTTCAATTTAGTTATGTATTTGTAAGTTTTGGTCAAAATTTCAACGAAGAAATATCAAAGAAAAAATAAACGATGGTTAGTTCACGGTTATTTTCAGCCTTTAAATATTATCCTTTTGATTTCGTTTAAAATCTCTTTTCTTTAATGTTGAAGGACCAACAGTCGAAGATATCGCTTTTTTTTCGAAAAGGATAACTTCAATTTTTGTCCTGTACTTGTAAGTTTTGGTCAAAATTTCAACGAAAAAATATCAAAGAAAAATCAACGATGGTTAGTTCACGGTTTTTTTTTGGCCTTTAAATATTATCCTTTCGATTTCGTTTAAAATCTCTTTTCTTTGATGTTAAAGGACCAACAAACGACGATATCAAGTTTTTTTTCGAAAAGGATAACTTCAATTTATGTTATGTATTTGTAAGTTTTGGTCAAAATTTCAACGAAGAAATCTCAAAAAAAAAATCAACGATGGTTAGTTCACGGTTTTTTTCAGCCTTTAAATATTATCCTTTCGATTTCGTTTAAAATCTCTTTTCTTTGATGTTAAAGGACCAACAAACGACGATATCAAGTTTTTTTTCGAAAAGGATAACTTCAAATAATGTTATGTATTTGTAAGTTTTGGTCAAAATTTCAACGAAAAAATATCAAGAAAAAATCAACGATGGTTAGTTCACGGTTTTTTTCAGCCTTTAAATTTTATCCTTTCGATTTCGTTTAAAATTGTTTTCTTTGATGTTAAGGCCCAAAAAACCAAGATATCAAGTTTTTTTTCGAAAAGGATAACTTCAATTTATGTCCTGTATTTGTAAGTTTTGGTCAAAATTTCAACGAAGAAATCTCAAAGAAAAAATCAACGATGGTTAGTTCACGGTTTTTTTCGGCCTTTTAATTTTATCCTTTCGATTTCGTTTAAAATCTCTTTTCTTTGATGTTAAAGGACCAAAAAACCAAGTTTTGAAGTTTTTTTTCGAAAAGGATAACTTTTAATTTTGTCCTGTATTTGTAAGTTTTGGTCAAAATTTTAACGAAAAAATATCAAAGAAAAATCAACGATGATTAGTTCACGGTTTTTTTCGGCCTTTTATTTTTATCTTTTCGATTTCGTTTAAAATCTCTTGTCTTCGATGTTGAAGGACCAACAAACGACGATATCAAGTTTTTTTTCGAAAAGGATAACTTCAATTTATGTTATGTATTTGTAAGTTTTGGTCAAAATTTCAACGAAGAAATCTCAAAAAAAAAATTAACGATGGTTAGTTCACGGTTTTTTTCAGCCTTTAAATATTATCCTTTCGATTTCGTTTAAAATCTCTTTTCTTTGATGTTAAAGGACCAACAAACGACGATATCAAGTTTTTTTTCGAAAAGGATAACTTCAAATAATGTTATGTATTTGTAAGTTTTGGTCAAAATTTCAACGAAGAAATATCAAAGAAAAAATAAACGATGGTTAGTTCACGGTTATTTTCAGCCTTTAAATTTTATCCTTTAGATTTCGTTTAAAATCTCTTGTCTTTGATGTTGAAGGACCAACAGACGACAATATCAAGTTTTTTTTCGAAAAGGATAACTTCAACTAATGTTATGTATTTGTAAGTTTTGGTCAAAATTTCAACGAAAAAATATCAAAGAAAAATCAACGATGATTAGTTCACGGTTTTTTTCGGCCTTTTATTTTTATCTTTTCGATTTCGTTTAAAATCTCTTGTCTTCGATGTTGAAGGACCAACAAACGACGATATCAAGTTTTTTTTCGAAAAGGATAACTTCAATTTATGTTATGTATTTGTAAGTTTTGGTCAAAATTTCAACGAAGAAATCTCAAAAAAAAAATCAACGATGGTTAGTTCACGGTTTTTTTCAGCCTTTAAATATTATCCTTTCGATTTCGTTTAAAATCTCTTTTCTTTGATGTTAAAGGACCAACAAACGACGATATCAAGTTTTTTTTCGAAAAGGATAACTTCAAATAATGTTATGTATTTGTAAGTTTTGGTCAAAATTTCAACGAAGAAATATCAAAGAAAAAATAAACGATGGTTAGTTCACGGTTATTTTCAGCCTTTAAATTTTATCCTTTAGATTTCGTTTAAAATCTCTTGTCTTTGATGTTGAAGGACCAACAGACGACAATATCAAGTTTTTTTTCGAAAAGGATAACTTCAATTAATGTTATGTATTTGTAAGTTTTGGCCAAAATTTCAACGAAAAAATATCAAAGAAAAATCAACGATGGTTAGAACGAAAAAATCTCAAAGAAAAAATCAACGAGGGTTAGTTAACGGTTTTTTTCAGCCTTTAAATATTATCCTTTCGATTTCGTTTAAAATCTCTTTTCTTTGATGTTAAAGGACCAACAAACGACGATATCAAGTTTTTTTTCGAAAAGGATAACTTCAATTAATGTTATGTATTTGTAAGTTTTGGTCAAAATTTCAACGAAGAAATATCAAAGAAAAAATAAACGATGGTTAGTTCACGGTTATTTTCAGCCTTTAAATTTTATCCTTTAGATTTCGTTTAAAATCTCTTGTCTTTGATGTTGAAGGACCAACAGACGACAATATTAAGTTTTTTTTCGAAAAGGATAACTTCAACTAATGTTATGTATTTGTAAGTTTTGGTCAAAATTTCAATGAAAAAATATCAAAGAAAAATCAACGATGGTTAGTTCACGGTTTTTTTCGGCCTTTTAATTTAATCCTTTCGATTTCGTTTAAAATACTTTTTCTTTATTATTGAAGGACCAACATTTGAAGAAGATATCAAGTTTTTTTTCGAAAAGGATAACTTCAATTTATTTTATGTATTTGTAAGTTTTGGTCAAAATTTCAACGAAAAAATCTCAAAGAAAATATCAACGATGATAAGTTCACGGTTTTTTTCAGCCTTTAAATGTTATCCTTTCGATTTCGTTTAAAATAGTTTTTCTTTCATGTTAAAGGACCAACAGTCGAAGATATCAAGTTTTTTTTTGAAAAGGATAACTTCAATTTATGTTATGTATTTGTAAGTTTTGGCCAAAATTTCAACGAAGAAATCTCAAAGAAAAAATCAACGATGGTTAGTTCACGGTTTTTTTCGGCCTGTTAATTTTATCCTTTCGATTTCGTTTAAAATCTCTTTTCTTTGATGGTAAAGGACCAAAAAACCAAGTTTTGAAGTTTTTTTTCGAAAAGGATAACTTTTAATTTTGTCCTGTATTTGTAAGTTTTGGTCAAAATTTTAACGAAAAAATATCAAAGAAAAATCAACGATGGTTAGTTCACGGTTTTTTTCGGCCTTTTATTTTTATCTTTTCGATTTCGTTTAAAATCTCTTGTCTTCGATGTTGAAGGACCAACAAACGACGATATCAAGTTTTTTTTCGAAAAGGATAACTTCAATTTATGTTATGTATTTGTAAGTTTTGGTCAAAATTTCAACGAAGAAATCTCAAAAAAAAAAATCAACGATGGTTAGTTCACGGTTTTTTTCAGCCTTTAAATATTATCCTTTCGATTTCGTTTAAAATCTCTTTTCTTTGATGTTAAAGGACCAACAAACGACGATATCAAGTTTTTTTTCGAAAAGGATAACTTCAAATAATGTTATGTATTTGTAAGTTTTGGTCAAAATTTCAACGAAGAAATATCAAAGAAAAAAAAAACGATGGTAAGTTCACGGTTATTTTCAGCCTTTAAATATTATCCTTTTGTCTTCGTTTAAAATCTCTTTTCTTTAATGTTGAAGGACCAACAGTCGAAGATATCGCTTTTTTTTCGAAAAGGATAACTTCAATTTTTGTCCTGTACTTGTAAGTTTTGGTCAAAATTTCAACGAAAAAATATCAAAGAAAAATCAACGATGGTTAGTTCACGGTTTTTTTTTGGCCTTTAAATATTATCCTTTCGATTTCGTTTAAAATAGTTTTTCTTTCATGTTAAAGGACCAACAGTCGAAGATATCAAGTTTTTTTTTGAAAAGGATAACTTCAATTTATGTTATGTATTTGTAAGTTTTGGCCAAAATTTCAACGAAAAAATATCAAAGAAAAATCAACGATGGTTAGTTCACGGTTTTTTTTTGGTCTTTAAATTTTATCCTTTCGATTTCGTTTAAAATACTTTTTCTTTCATGTAAAAGGACAAACAGTCGAAGATATCAAGTTTTTTTTTGAAAAGGATAACTTCAATTTATGTTATGTATTTGTAAGTTTTGGCCAAAATTTCAACGAAAAATATCAAAGAAAAATCAACGATGGTTAGTTCACGTTTTTTTTAGCCTTTTAATTTTATCCTTTCGATTTCGTTTAAAATACTTTTTCTTTAATATTGAAGGACCAACAGTCGAAGATATCAAGTTTTTTTTTGAAAAGGATAACTTCAATTTATGTTATGTATTTGTAAGTTTTGGCCAAAATTTCAACGAAGAAATCTCAAAGAAAAAATCAACGATGGTTAGTTCACGGTTTTTTTCGGCCTTTTAATTTTATCCTTTCGATTTCGTTTAAAATCTCTTTTCTTTGATGTTAAAGGACCAAAAAACCAAGTTTTGAAGTTTTTTTTCGAAAAGGATAACTTTTAATTTTGTCCTGTATTTGTAAGTTTTGGTCAAAGTTTTAACGAAAAAATATCAAAGAAAAATCAACGATGGTTAGTTCACGGTTTTTTTCGGCCTTTTATTTTTATCTTTTCGATTTCGTTTAAAATCTCTTGTCTTCGATGTTGAAGGACCAACAAACGACGATATCAAGTTTTTTTTCGAAAAGGATAACTTCAATTTATGTTATGTATTTGTAAGTTTTGGTCAAATATTCAACGAAGAAATCTCAAAAAAAATAATCAACGATGGTTAGTTCACGGTTTTTTTCAGCCTTTAAATATTATCCTTTCGATTTCGTTTAAAATCTCTTTTCTTTGATGTTAAAGGACCAACAAACGACGATATCAAGTTTTTTTTCGAAAAGGATAACTTCAAATAATGTTATGTATTTGTAAGTTTTGGTCAAAATTTCAACGAAGAAATATCAAAGAAAAAATAAACGATGGTTAGTTCACGGTTATTTTCAGCCTTTTAATATTATCCTTTTGATTTCGTTTAAAATCTCTTTTCTTTAATGTTGAAGGACCAACAGTCGAAGATATCGCTTTTTTTTCGAAAAGGATAACTTCAATTTTTGTCCTGTACTTGTAAGTTTTGGTCAAAATTTCAACGAAAAAATATCAAAGAAAAATCAACGATGGTTAGTTCACGGTTTTTTTTTGGCCTTTAAATTTTATCCTTTCGATTTCGTTTAAAATAGTTTTTCTTTCATGTTAAAGGACCAACAGTCGAAGATATCAAGTTTTTTTTTGAAAAGGATATCTTCAATTTATGTTATGTATTTGTAAGTTTTGGCCAAAATTTCAACGAAAAAATATCAAAGAAAAATCAACGATGGTTAGTTCACGGTTTTTTTTTGGCCTTTAAATTTTATCCTTTCGATTTCGTTTAAAATACTTTTTCTTTCATGTTAAAGGACCAACAGTCGAAGATATCAAGTTTTTTTTTGAAAAGGATATTTTCAATTTATGTTATGTATTTTCAAGTTTTGGCCAACATTTCAACGAAAAATATCAAAGAAAAATCAACGATGGTTAGTTCACGTTTTTTTTAGCCTTTAAATTTTATCCTTTTGATTTCGTTTAAAATCTCTTTTCTTTAATGTTGAAGGACCAACAGTCGAAGATATCGCTTTTTTTTCGAAAAGGATAACTTCAATTTTTGTCCTGTACTTGTAAGTTTTGGTCAAAATTTCAACGAAAAAATATCAAAGAAAAATCAACGATGGTTAGTTCACGGTTTTTTTCGGCCTTTTAATTTTATCCTTTCGATTTCGTTTAAAATACTTTTTCTTTAATATTGAAGGACCAACATTCGAAAATATCAAGTTTTTTTTCGAAAAGGATAACTTCAATTTTTGTCCTGTATTTGTAAGTTTTGGTCAAAATGTCAACGAAAAAATCTCAAAGAAAAAATCAACGATGGTTAGTTCACGGCTTTTTTCAGCCTTTAAATTTAATCCTTTCGATTTCGTTAAAAATTGTTTTCTTTGATGTTAAAGGACCAAAAAACCAAGAAATCAAGTTTTTTTTTGAAAAGGATAACTTCAATTTATGTTTTGTATTTGTAAGTTTTGGTCAAAATTTTAACGAAAAAATATCAAAGAAAAATCAACGATGGTTAGTTCACGGTTTTTTTCGGCCTTTTATTTTTATCTTTTCGATTTCGTTTAAAATCTCTTGTCTTCGATGTTGAAGGACCAACAAACGACGATATCAAGTTTTTTTTCGAAAAGGATAACTTCAATTTATGTTATGTATTTGTAAGTTTTGGTCAAAATTTCAACGAAGAAATCTCAAAAAAAAAATCAACGATGGTTAGTTCACGGTTTTTTTCAGCCTTTAAATATTATCCTTTCGATTCCGTTTAAAATCTCTTTTCTTTGATGTTAAAGGACCAACAAACGACGATATCAAGTTTTTTTTTGAAAAGGATAACTTCAAATAATGTTATGTATTTGTAAGTTTTGGTCAAAATTTCAACGAAGAAATATCAAAGAAAAAATAAACGATGGTTAGTTCACGGTTATTTTCAGCCTTTAAATTTTATCCTTTAGATTTCGTTTAAAATCTCTTGTCTTTGATGTTGAAGGACCAACAAACGACGATATCAAGTTTTTTTTCGAAAAGGATAACTTCAACTAATGTTATGTATTTGTAAGTTTTGGTCAAAATTTCAACGAAAAAATATCAAAGAAAAATCAACGATGGTTAGTTCACGGTTTTTTTCGGCCTTTTAATTTTATCCTTTCGATTTCGTTTAAAATCTCTTTTCTTTAATGTTAAAGGACCAAAAAAACAAGATATCAAGTTTTTTTTCGAAAAGGATAACTTTTAATTTTGTCCTGTATGTGTAAGTTTTGGTCAAAATTTCAACGAAAAAATATCAAAGAAAAAATCAACGATGGTTAGTTCACGGTTTTTTTCGGCCTTTTATTTTTATCTTTTCGATTTCGCTTAAAATCTCTTGTCTTCGATGTTGAAGGACCAACAAACGACGATATCAAGTTTTTTTTCGAAAAGGATAACTTCAATTTATGTTATGTATTTGTAAGTTTTGGTCAAAATTTCAACGAAGAAATCTCAAAAAAAAAATCAACGATGGTTAGTTCACGGTTTTTTTCAGCCTTTAAATATTATCCTTTCGATTCCGTTTAAAATCTCTTTTCTTTGATGTTAAAGGACCAACAAACGACGATATCAAGTTTTTTTTCGAAAAGGATAACTTCAAATAATGTTATGTATTTGTAAGTTTTGGTCAAAATTTCAACGAAGAAATATCAAAGAAAAAATAAACGATGGTTAGTTCACGTTTTTTTTAGCCTTTAAATTTTATCCTTTTGATTTCGTTTAAAATCTCTTTTCTTTAATGTTGAAGGACCAACAGTCGAAGATATCGCTTTTTTTTCGAAAAGGATAACTTCAATTTTTGTCCTGTACTTGTAAGTTTTGGTCAAAATTTCAACGAAACAATATCAAAGAAAAATCAACGATGGTTAGTTCACGGTTTTTTTCGGCCTTTTAATTTTATCCTTTCGATTTCGTTTAAAATACTTTTTCTTTAATATTGAAGGACCAACATTCGAAAATATCAAGTTTTTTTTCGAAAAGGATAACTTCAATTTATATTATGTATTTGTAAGTTTTGGTCAAAATTTCAACGAAAAAATATCAAAGAAAAAATCAACGATGGTTAGTTCACGGTTTTTTTCAGCCTTTAAATATTATCCTTTCGATTCCGTTTAAAATCTCTTTTCTTTGATGTTAAAGGACCAACAAACGACGATATCAAGTTTTTTTTCGAAAAGGATAACTTCAAATAATGTTATGTATTTGTAAGTTTTGGTCAAAATTTCAACGAAGAAATATCAAAGAAAAAATAAACGATAGTTAGTTCACGGTTATTTTCAGCCTTTAAATTTTATCCTTTAGATTTCGTTTAAAATCTCTTGTCTTTGATGTTGAAGGACCAACAGACGACAATATCAAGTTTTTTTTCGAAAAGGATAACTTCAACTAATGTTATGTATTTGTAAGTTTTGGTCAAAATTTCAACGAAAAAATATCAAAGAAAAATCAACGATGGTTAGTTCACGTTTTTTTTAGCCTTTAAATTTTATCCTTTTGATTTCGTTTAAAATCTCTTTTCTTTAATGTTGAAGGACCAACAGTAGAAGATATCGCTTTTTTTTCGAAAAGGATAACTTCAATTTTTGTCCTGTACTTGTAAGTTTTGGTCAAAATTTCAACGAAAAAATATCAAAGAAAAATCAACGATGGTTAGTTCACGGTTTTTTTCGGCCTTTTAATTTTATCCTTTCGATTTCGTTTAAAATACTTTTTCTTTAATATTGAAGGACCAACATTCGAAAATATCAAGTTTTTTTTCGAAAAGGATAACTTCAATTTATATTATGTATTTGTAAGTTTTGGTCAAAATTTCAACGAAAAAATATCAAAGAAAAAATCAACGATGGTTAGTTCACGGTTTTTTTCAGCCTTTAAATTTTATTCTTTCGATTTCGTTTAAAATTGTTTTCTTTGATGTTAAAGGCCCAAAAAACCAAGATATCAAGTTTTTTTTTTGAAAAGGACAACTTCAATTTATGTTTTTATTTGTAAGTTTTGGTCAAAATTTCAACGAAAAAATATCAAAGAAAAATCAACGATGGTTAGTTCAAGGTTTTTTTCGGCCTTTAAATTTTATCCTTTCGATTTCGTTTAAAATACTTTTCTTTGATGTTAAAGGCCCAAAAAACCAAGATATCAAGTTTTTTTTTTGAAAAGGACAACTTCAATTTATGTTTTGTATTTGTAAGTTTTGGTCAAAATTTCAACGAAAAAATATCAAAGAAAAAATCAACGATGGTTAGTTCACGGTTTTTTTCGGCCTGTTAATTTTATCCTTTCGATTTCGTTTAAAATCTCTTTTCTTTGATGGTAAAGGACCAAAAAACCAAGTTTTGAAGTTTTTTTTCGAAAAGGATAACTTTTAATTTTGTCCTGTATTTGTAAGTTTTGGTCAAAATTTTAACGAAAAAATATCAAAGAAAAATCAACGATGGTTAGTTTACGGTTTTTTTCGGCCTTTTATTTTTATCTTTTCGATTTCGTTTAAAATCTCTTGTCTTCGATGTTGAAGGACCAACAAACGACGATATCAAGTTTTTTTTCGAAAAGGATAACTTCAATTTATGTTATGTATTTGTAAGTTTTGGTCAAAATTTCAACGAAGAAATCTCAAAAAAAAAATCAACGATGGTTAGTTCACGGTTTTTTTCAGCCTTTAAATATTATCCTTTCGATTTCGTTTAAAATCTCTTTTCTTTGATGTTAAAGGACCAACAAACGACGATATCAAGTTTTTTTTCGAAAAGGATAACTTCAAATAATGTTATGTATTTGTAAGTTTTGGTCAAAATTTCAACGAAGAAATATCAAAGAAAAAAAAAACGATGGTTAGTTCACGGTTATTTTCAGCCTTTAAATATTATCCTTTTGATTTCGTTTAAAATCTCTTTTCTTTAATGTTGAAGGACCAACAGTCGAAGATATCGCTTTTTTTTCGAAAAGGATAACTTCAATTTTTGTCCTGTACTGTAAGTTTTGGTCAAAATTTCAACGAAAAAATATCAAAGAAAAATCAACGATGGTTAGTTCACGGTTTTTTTTTGGCCTTTAAATTTTATCCTTTCGATTTCGTTTAAAATAGTTTTTCTTTCATGTTAAAGGACCAACAGTCGAAGATATCAAGTTTTTTTTTGAAAAGGATAACTTCAATTTATGTTATGTATTTGTAAGTTTTGGCCAAAATTTCAACGAAAAAATATCAAAGAAAAATCAACGATGGTTAGTTCACGGTTTTTTTTTGGCCTTTAAATTTTATCCTTTCGATTTCGTTTAAAATACTTTTTCTTTCATGTTAAAGGACCAACAGTCGAAGATATCAAGTTTTTTTTTGAAAAGGATAACTTCAATTTATGTTATGTATTTGTAAGTTTTGGCCAAAATTTCAACGAAAAATATCAAAGAAAAATCAACGATGGTTAGTTCACGTTTTTTTTTGCCTTTTAATTTTATCCTTTCGATTTCGTTTAAAATACTTTTTCTTTAATATTGAAGGACCAACAGTCGAAGATATCAAGTTTTTTTTTGAAAAGGATAACTTCAATTTATGTTATGTATTTGTAAGTTTTGGCCAAAATTTCAACGAAAAAATATCAAAGAAAAATCAACGATGGTTAGTTTACGGTTTTTTTCGGCCTTTTATTTTTATCTTTTCGATTTCGTTTAAAATCTCTTGTCTTCGATGTTGAAGGACCAACAAACGACGATATCAAGTTTTTTTTCGAAAAGGATAACTTCAATTTATGTTATGTATTTGTAAGTTTTGGTCAAAATTTCAACGAAGAAATCTCAAAAAAAAAAATCAACGATGGTTAGTTCACGGTTTTTTTCAGCCTTTAAATATTATCCTTTCGATTTCGTTTAAAATCTCTTTTCTTTGATGTTAAAGGACCAACAAACGACGATATCAAGTTTTTTTTCGAAAAGGATATCTTCAAATAATGTTATGTATTTGTAAGTTTTGGTCAAAATTTCAACGAAGAAATATCAAAGAAAAAATAAACGATGGTTAGTTCACGGTTATTTTCAGCCTTTAAATATTATCCTTTTGATTTCGTTTAAAATCTCTTTTCTTTAATGTTGAAGGACCAACAGTCGAAGATATCGCTTTTTTTTCGAAAAGGATAACTTCAATTTTTGTCCTGTACTTGTAAGTTTTGGTCAAAATTTCAACGAAAAAATATCAAAGAAAAATCAACGATGGTTAGTTCACGGTTTTTTTTTGGCCTTTAAATTTTATCCTTTCGATTTCGTTTAAAATAGTTTTTCTTTCATGTTAAAGGACCAACAGTCGAAGATATCAAGTTTTTTTTTGAAAAGGATATCTTCAATTTATGTTATGTATTTGTAAGTTTTGGCCAAAATTTCAACGAAAAAAAATCAAAGAAAAATCAACGATGTTTAGTTCACGGTTTTTTTTTGGCCTTTAAATTTTATCCTTTCGATTTCGTTTAAAATACTTTTTCTTTCATGTTAAAGGACCAACAGTCGAAGATATCAAGTTTTTTTTTGAAAAGGATAACTTCAATTTATGTTATGTATTTTCAAGTTTTGGCCAAAATTTCAACGAAAAATATCAAAGAAAAATCAACGATGGTTAGTTCACGTTTTTTTTAGCCTTTAAATTTTATCCTTTTGATTTCGTTTAAAATCTCTTTTCTTTAATGTTGAAGGACCAACAGTCGAAGATATCGCTTTTTTTTCGAAAAGGATAACTTCAATTTTTGTCCTGTACTTGTAAGTTTTGGTCAAAATTTCAACGAAAAAATATCAAAGAAAAATCAACGATGGTTAGTTCAAGGTTTTTTTCGGCCTTTAAATTTTATCCTTTCGATTTCGTTTAAAATACTTTTTCTTTAATGTTGAAGGACCAACAGTCGAAGATATCAAGGTTTTTTTTCGAAAAGGATAACTTCAATTTATGTTATGTATTTGTAAGTTTTGGTCAAAATTTCAACGAAGAAATCTCAAAGAAAAAATCAACGATGGTTAGTTCACGGTTTTTTTCGGCCTTTTATTTTTATCTTTTCGATTTCGTTTAAAATCTCTTGTCTTCGATGTTGAAGGACCAACAAACGACGATATCAAGTTTTTTTTCGAAAAGGATAACTTCAATTTAGTTATGTATTTGTAAGTTTTGGTCAAAATTTCAACGAAGAAATCTCAAAAAAAATAATCAACGATGGTTAGTTCACGGTTTTTTTCAGCCTTTAAATATTATCCTTTCGATTTCGTTTAAAATCTCTTTTCTTTGATGTTAAAGGACCAACAAACGACGATATCAAGTTTTTTTTCGAAAAGGATAACTTCAAATAATGTTATGTATTTGTAAGTTTTGGTCAAAATTTCAACGAAGAAATATCAAAGAAAAAAAAAACGATGGTTAGTTCACGGTTATTTTCAGCCTTTAAATATTATCCTTTTGATTTCGTTTAAAATCTCTTTTCTTTAATGTTGAAGGACCAACAGTCGAAGATATCGCTTTTTTTTCGAAAAGGATAACTTCAATTTTTGTCCTGTACTGTAAGTTTTGGTCAAAATTTCAACGAAAAAATATCAAAGAAAAATCAACGATGGTTAGTTCACGGTTTTTTTTTGGCCTTTAAATTTTATCCTTTCGATTTCGTTTAAAATAGTTTTTCTTTCATGTTAAAGGACCAACAGTCGAAGATATCAAGTTTTTTTTTGAAAAGGATAACTTCAATTTATGTTATGTATTTGTAAGTTTTGGCCAAAATTTCAACGAAAAAATATCAAAGAAAAATCAACGATGGTTAGTTCACGGTTTTTTTTTGGCCTTTAAATTTTATCCTTTCGATTTCGTTTAAAATACTTTTTCTTTCATGTTAAAGGACCAACAGTCGAAGATATCAAGTTTTTTTTTGAAAAGGATAACTTCAATTTATGTTATGTATTTGTAAGTTTTGGCCAAAATTTCAACGAAAAATATCAAAGAAAAATCAACGATGGTTAGTTCACGTTTTTTTTAGCCTTTTAATTTTATCCTTTCGATTTCGTTTAAAATACTTTTTCTTTAATATTGAAGGACCAACAGTCGAAGATATCAAGTTTTTTTTTGAAAAGGATAACTTCAATTTATGTTATGTATTTGTAAGTTTTGGCCAAAATTTCAACGAAAAAATATCAAAGAAAAATCAACGATGGTTAGTTCACGGTTTTTTTCGGCCTTTTATTTTTATCTTTTCGATTTCGTTTAAAATCTCTTGTCTTCGATGTTGAAGGACCAACAAACGACGATATCAAGTTTTTTTTCGAAAAGGATAACTTCAATTTAGTTATGTATTTGTAAGTTTTGGTCAAAATTTCAACGAAGAAATCTCAAAAAAAATAATCAACGATGGTTAGTTCACGGTTTTTTTCAGCCTTTAAATATTATCCTTTCGATTTCGTTTAAAATCTCTTTTCTTTGATGTTAAAGGACCAACAAACGACGATATCAAGTTTTTTTTCGAAAAAGATATCTTCAAATAATGTTATGTATTTGTAAGTTTTGGTCAAAATTTCAACGAAGAAATATCAAAGAAAAAATAAACGATGGTTAGTTCACGGTTATTTTCAGCCTTTAAATATTATCCTTTTGATTTCGTTTAAAATCTCTTTTCTTTAATGTTGAAGGACCAACAGTCGAAGATATCGCTTTTTTTTCGAAAAGGATAACTTCAATTTTTGTCCTGTACTTGTAAGTTTTGGTCAAAATTTCAACGAAAAAATATCAAAGAAAAATCAACGATGGTTAGTTCACGGTTTTTTTTTGGCCTTTAAATTTTATCCTTTCGATTTCGTTTAAAATAGTTTTTCTTTCATGTTAAAGGACCAACAGTCGAAGATATCAAGTTTTTTTTTGAAAAGGATATCTTCAATTTATGTTATGTATTTGTAAGTTTTGGCCAAAATTTCAACGAAAAAATATCAAAGAAAAATCAACGATGTTTAGTTCACGGTTTTTTTTTGGCCTTTAAATTTTATCCTTTCGATTTCGTTTAAAATACTTTTTCTTTCATGTTCAAGGACCAACAGTCGAAGATATCAAGTTTTTTTTTGAAAAGGATAACTTCAATTTATGTTATGTATTTTCAAGTTTTGGCCAAAATTTCAATGAAAAATATCAAAGAAAAATCAACGATGGTTAGTTCACGTTTTTTTTAGCCTTTAAATTTTATCCTTTTGATTTCGTTTAAAATCTCTTTTCTTTAATGTTGAAGGACCAACAGTCGAAGATATCGCTTTTTTTTCGAAAAGGATAACTTCAATTTTTGTCCTGTACTTGTAAGTTTTGGTCAAAATTTCAACGAAAAAATATCAAAGAAAAATCAACGATGGTTGTTAGTTCAAGGTTTTTTTCGGCCTTTAAATTTTATCCTTTCGATTTCGTTTAAAATACTTTTTCTTTAATGTTGAAGGACCAACAGTCGAAGATATCAAGGTTTTTTTTCGAAAAGGATAACTTCAATTTATGTTATGTATTTGTAAGTTTTGGTCAAAATTTCAACGAAGAAATCTCAAAGAAAAAATCAACGATGGTTAGTTTACGGTTTTTTTCGGCCTTTTATTTTTATCTTTTCGATTTCGTTTAAAATCTCTTGTCTTCGATGTTGAAGGACCAACAAACGACGATATCAAGTTTTTTTTCGAAAAGGATAACTTCAATTTATGTTATGTATTTGTAAGTTTTGGTCAAAATTTCAACGAAGAAATCTCAAAAAAAAAATCAACGATGGTTAGTTCACGGTTTTTTTCAGCCTTTAAATATTATCCTTTCGATTCCGTTTAAAATCTCTTTTCTTTGATGTTAAAGGACCAACAAACGACGATATCAAGTTTTTTTTCGAAAAGGATAACTTCAAATAATGTTATGTATTTGTAAGTTTATGTCAAAATTTCAACGAAGAAATATCAAAGAAAATAAAACGATGGTTAGTTCACGGTTATTTTCAGCCTTTAAATTTTATCCTTTAGATTTAGTTTAAAATCTCTTGTCTTTGATGTTGAAGGACCAACAGACGACAATATCAAGTTTTTTTTCGAAAAGGATAACTTCAACTAATGTTATGTATTTGTAAGTTTTGGTCAAAATTTCAAGGAAAAAATATCAAAGAAAAATCAACGATGGTAAGTTCACGTTTTTTTTAGCCTTTAAATTTTATCCTTTTGATTTCGTTTAAAATCTCTTTTCTTTAATGTTGAAGGACCAAAAGTCGAAGATATCGCTTTTTTTTTTTCGAAAAGGATAACTTCAATTTTTGTCCTGTACTTGTAAGTTTTGGTCAAAATTTCAACGAAAAAATATCAAAGAAAAATCAACGATGGTTAGTTCACGGTTTTTTTCGGCCTTTTAATTTTATCCTTTCGATTTCGTTTAAAATCTCTTTTCTTTAATGTTAAAGGACCAAAAAAACAAGATATCAAGTTTTTTTTCGAAAAGGATAACTTTTAATTTTGTCCTGTATGTGTAAGTTTTGGTCAAAATTTCAACGAAAAAATATCAAAGAAAAAATCAACGATGGTTAGTTCACGGTTTTTTTCAGCCTTTAAATTTTATTCTTTCGATTTCGTTTAAAATTGTTTTCTTTGATGTTAAAGGCCCAAAAAACCAAGATATCAAGTTTTTTTTTTGAAAAGGACAACTTCAATTTATGTTTTGTATTTGTAAGTTTTGGTCAAAATTTCAACGAAAAAATATCAAAGAAAAATCAACGATGGTTAGTTCAAGGTTTTTTTCGGCCTTTAAATTTTATCCTTTCGATTTCGTTTAATATACCTTTTCTTTAATGTTGAAGGACCAACAGTCGAAGATATCAAGGTTTTTTTTCGAAAAGGAAAACTTCAATTTATGTTATGTATTTGTAAGTTTTGGTCAAAATATCAACGAAGAAATCTCAAAAAAAAAATCAACGACGGTTAGTTCACGGTTTTTTTCAGCCTTTAAATATTATCCTTTCGATTCCGTTTAAAATCTCTTTTCTTTGATGTTAAAGGACCAACAAACGACGATATCAAGTTTTTTTTCGAAAAGGATAACTTCAAATAATGTTATGTATTTGTAAGTTTATGTCAAAATTTCAACGAAGAAATATCAAAGAAAATAAAACGATGGTTAGTTCACGGTTATTTTCAGCCTTTAAATTTTATCCTTTAGATTTCGTTTAAAATCTCTTGTCTTTGATGTTGAAGGACCAACAGACGACAATATCAAGTTTTTTTTCGAAAAGGATAACTTCAACTAATGTTATGTATTTGTAAGTTTTGGTCAAAATTTCAAGGAAAAAATATCAAAGAAAAATCAACGATGGTTAGTTCACGTTTTTTTTAGCCTTTAAATTTTATCCTTTTGATTTCGTTTAAAATCTCTTTTCTTTAATGTTGAAGGACCAAAAGTCGAAGATATCGCTTTTTTTTTTTCGAAAAGGATAACTTCAATTTTTGTCCTGTACTTGTAAGTTTTGGTCAAAATTTCAACGAAAAAATATCAAAGAAAAATCAACGATGGTTAGTTCACGGTTTTTTTCGGCCTTTTAATTTTATCCTTTCGATTTCGTTTAAAATCTCTTTTCTTTAATGTTAAAGGACCAAAAAAACAAGATATCAAGTTTTTTTTCGAAAAGGATAACTTTTAATTTTGTCCTGTATGTGTAAGTTTTGGTCAAAATTTCAACGAAAAAATATCAAAGAAAAAATCAACGATGGTTAGTTCACGGTTTTTTTCGCCTTTTAATTTTATCCTTTCGATTCCGTTTAAAATCTCTTTTCTTTGATGTTAAAGGACCAACAAACGACGATATCAAGTTTTTTTTCGAAAAGGATAACTTCAAATAATGTTATGTATTTGTAAGTTTTGGTCAAAATTTCAACGAAGAAATATCAAAGAAAAAATAAACGATGGTTAGTTCACGGTTATTTTCAGCCTTTAAATTTTATCCTTTAGATTTCGTTTAAAATCTCTTGTCTTTGATGTTGAAGGACCAACAGTCGACAATATCAAGTTTTTTTTCGAAAAGGATAACTTCAACTAATGTTATGTATTTGTAAGTTTTGGTCAAAATTTCAACGAAAAAATATCAAAGAAAAATCAACGATGGTTAGTTCACGTTTTTTTTAGCCTTTAAATTTTATCCTTTTGATTTCGTTTAAAATCTCTTTTCTTTAATGTTGAAGGACCAACAGTCGAAGATATCGCTTTTTTTTCGAAAAGGATAACTTCAATTTTTGTCCTGTACTTGTAAGTTTTGGTCAAAATTTCAACGAAAAAATATCAAAGAAAAATCAACGATGGTTAGTTCACGGTTTTTTTCGGCCTTTTAATTTTATCCTTTCGATTTCGTTTAAAATCTCTTTTCTTTAATGTTAAAGGACCAAAAAAACAAGATATCAAGTTTTTTTTCGAAAAGGATAACTTTTAATTTTGTCCTGTATGTGTAAGTTTTGGTCAAAATTTCAACGAAAAAATATCAAAGAAAAAATCAACGATGGTTAGTTCACGGTTTTTTTCGCCTTTTAATTTTATCCTTTCGATTTCGTTTCAAATCTCTTTTCTTTGGTGTTGAAGGACCAAAAAACCAAGATATGAAGTTTTTTTTCGAAAAGGAAAATTTCAATTTATGTCCTGTATTTGTAAGTTTTGGTCAAAATTTCAACGAAAAAATATCAAAGAAAAAATCAACGATGGTTAGTTCACGGTTTTTTTCAGCCTTTAAATTTTATTCTTTCGATTTCGTTTAAAATTGTTTTCTTTGATGTTAAAGGCCCAAAAAACCAAGATATCAAGTTTTTTTTTTGAAAAGGACAACTTCAATTTATGTTTTGTATTTGTAAGTTTTGGTCAAAATTTCAACGAAAAAATATCAAAGAAAAATCAACGATGGTTAGTTCAAGGTTTTTTTCGGCCTTTAAATTTTATCCTTTCGATTTCGTTTAATATACCTTTTCTTTAATGTTGAAGGACCAACAGTCGAAGATATCAAGGTTTTTTTTCGAAAAGGATAACTTCAATTTATGTTATGTATTTGTAAGTTTTGGTCAAAATATCAACGAAGAAATCTCAAAAAAAAAATCAACGATGGTTAGTTCACGGTTTTTTTCAGCCTTTAAATATTATCCTTTCGATTCCGTTTAAAATCTCTTTTCTTTGATGTTAAAGGACCAACAAACGACGATATCAAGTTTTTTTTCGAAAAGGATAACTTCAAATAATGTTATGTATTTGTAAGTTTTGGTCAAAATTTCAACGAAGAAATATCAAAGAAAATAAAACGATGGTTAGTTCACGGTTATTTTCAGCCTTTAAATTTTATCCTTTAGATTTCGTTTAAAATCTCTTGTCTTTGATGTTGAAGGACCAACAGACGACAATATCAAGTTTTTTTTCGAAAAGGATAACTTCAACTAATGTTATGTATTTGTAAGTTTTGGTCAAAATTTCAAGGAAAAAATATCAAAGAAAAATCAACGATGGTTAGTTCACGTTTTTTTTAGCCTTTAAATTTTATCCTTTTGATTTCGTTTAAAATCTCTTTTCTTTAATGTTGAAGGACCAAAAGTCGAAGATATCGCTTTTTTTTTCGAAAAGGATAACTTCAATTTTTGTCCTGTACTTGTAAGTTTTGGTCAAAATTTCAACGAAAAAATATCAAAGAAAAATCAACGATGGTTAGTTCACGGTTTTTTTCGGCCTTTTAATTTTATCCTTTCGATTTCGTTTAAAATCTCTTTTCTTTAATGTTAAAGGACCAAAAAAACAAGATATCAAGTTTTTTTTCGAAAAGGATAACTTTTAATTTTGTCCTGTATGTGTAAGTTTTGGTCAAAATTTCAACGAAAAAATATCAAAGAAAAAATCAACGATGGTTAGTTCACGGTTTTTTTCAGCCTTTAAATTTTATTCTTTCGATTTCGTTTAAAATTGTTTTCTTTGATGTTAAAGGCCCAAAAAACCAAGAAATCAAGTTTTTTTTTTGAAAAGGACAACTTCAATTTATGTTTTGTTATTTGTAAGTTTTGGTCAAAATTTCAACGAAAAAATATCAAAGAAAAATCAACGATGGTTAGTTCACGGTTTTTTTCGGCCTTTTAATTTTATCCTTTCGATTTCGTTTAAAATCTCTTTTCTTTAATGTTAAAGGACCAAAAAAACAAGATATCAAGTTTTTTTTCGAAAAGGATAACTTTTAATTTTGTCCTGTATGTGTAAGTTTTGGTCAAAATTTCAACGAAAAAATATCAAAGAAAAAATCAACGATGGTTAGTTCACGGTTTTTTTCGCCTTTTAATTTTATCCTTTCGATTTCGTTTCAAATCTCTTTTCTTTGGTGTTGAAGGACCAAAAAACCAAGATATGAAGTTTTTTTTCGAAAAGGAAAATTTCAATTTATGTCCTGTATTTGTAAGTTTTGGTCAAAATTTCAACGAAAAAATATCAAAGAAAAAAT
This sequence comes from Sisyra nigra, assembly GCA_958496155.1. Taxonomy (NCBI): domain Eukaryota; kingdom Metazoa; phylum Arthropoda; class Insecta; order Neuroptera; family Sisyridae; genus Sisyra; species Sisyra nigra. The sequence goes on along the minus strand of OY292319.1, from coordinate 15,539,378 downwards.
CAACGATGGTTAGTTCACGGTTTTTTTCAGCCTTTAAATTTTATTCTTTCGATTTCGTTTAAAATTGTTTTCTTTGATGTTAAAGGCCCAAAAAACCAAGATATCAAGTTTTTTTTTTGAAAAGGACAACTTCAATTTATGTTTTGTTATTTGTAAGTTTTGGTCAAAATTTCAACGAAAAAATATCAAAGAAAAATCAACGATGGTTAGTTCAAGGTTTTTTTCGGCCTTTAAATTTTATCCTTTCAATTTCGTTTAATATACCTTTTCTTTAATGTTGAAGGACCAACAGTCGAAGATATCAAGGTTTTTTTTCGAAAAGGATAACTTCAATTTATGTTATGTATTTGTAAGTTTTGGTCAAAATATCAACGAAGAAATCTCAAAAAAAAAATCAACGATGGTTAGTTCACGGTTTTTTTCAGCCTTTAAATATTATCCTTTCGATTCCGTTTAAAATCTCTTTTCTTTGATGTTAAAGGACCAACAAACGACGATATCAAGTTTTTTTTCGAAAAGGATAACTTCAAATAATGTTATGTATTTGTAAGTTTTGGTCAAAATTTCAACGAAGAAATATCAAAGAAAATAAAACGATGGTTAGTTCACGGTTATTTTCAGCCTTTAAATTTTATCCTTTAGATTTCGTTTAAAATCTCTTGTCTTTGATGTTGTAGGACCAACAGACGACAATATCAAGTTTTTTTTCGAAAAGGATAACTTCAACTAATGTTATGTATTTGTAAGTTTTGGTCAAAATTTCAAGGAAAAAATATCAAAGAAAAATCAACGATGGTTAGTTCACGTTTTTTTTAGCCTTTAAATTTTATCCTTTTGATTTCGTTTAAAATCTCTTTTCTTTAATGTTGAAGGACCAAAAGTCGAAGATATCGCTTTTTTTTTTCGAAAAGGATAACTTCAATTTTTGTCCTGTACTTGTAAGTTTTGGTCAAAATTTCAACGAAAAAATATCAAAGAAAAATCAACGATGGTTAGTTCACGGTTTTTTTCGGCCTTTTAATTTTATCCTTTCGATTTCGTTTAAAATCTCTTTTCTTTAATGTTAAAGGACCAAAAAAACAAGATATCAAGTTTTTTTTCGAAAAGGATAACTTTTAATTTTGTCCTGTATGTGTAAGTTTTGGTCAAAATTTCAACGAAAAAATATCAAAGAAAAAATCAACGATGGTTAGTTCACGGTTTTTTTCGCCTTTTAATTTTATCCTTTCGATTTCGTTTCAAATCTCTTTTCTTTGGTGTTGAAGGACCAAAAAACCAAGATATGAAGTTTTTTTTCGAAAAGGAAAATTTCAATTTATGTCCTGTATTTGTAAGTTTTGGTCAAAATTTCAACGAAAAAATATCAAAGAAAAAATCAACGATGGTTAGTTCACGGTTTTTTTCAGCCTTTAAATTTTATTCTTTCGATTTCGTTTAAAATTGTTTTCTTTGATGTTAAAGGCCCAAAAAACCAAGATATCAAGTTTTTTTTTTGAAAAGGACAACTTCAATTTATGTTTTGTATTTGTAAGTTTTGGTCAAAATTTCAACGAAAAAATATCAAAGAAAAATCAACGATGGTTAGTTCAAGGTTTTTTTCGGCCTTTAAATTTTATCCTTTCGATTTCGTTTAATATACCTTTTCTTTAATGTTGAAGGACCAACAGTCGAAGATATCAAGGTTTTTTTTCGAAAAGGATAACTTCAATTTATGTTAAGTATTTGTAAGTTTTGGTCAAAATTTCAACGAAGAAATCTCAAAAAAAAAATCAACGATGGTTAGTTCACGGTTTTTTTCAGCCTTTAAATATTATCCTTTCGATTCCGTTTAAAATCTCTTTTCTTTGATGTTAAAGGACCAACAAACGACGATATCAAGTTTTTTTTCGAAAAGGATAACTTCAAATAATGTTATGTATTTGTAAGTTTTGGTCAAAATTTCAACGAAGAAATATCAAAGAAAAAATAAACGATGGTTAGTTCACGGTTATTTTCAGCCTTTAAATTTTATCCTTTAGATTTCGTTTAAAATCTCTTGTCTTTGATGTTGAAGGACCAACAGACGACAATATCAAGTTTTTTTTCGAAAAGGATAACTTCAACTAATGTTATGTATTTGTAAGTTTTGGTCAAAATTTCAACGAAAAAATATCAAAGAAAAATCAACGATGGTTAGTTCACGTTTTTTTTAGCCTTTAAATTTTATCCTTTTGATTTCGTTTAAAATCTCTTTTCTTTAATGTTGAAGGACCAAAAGTCGAAGATATCGCTTTTTTTTTCGAAAAGGATAACTTTAATTTTTGTCTTGTACTTGTAAGTTTTGGTCAAAATTTCAACGAAAAAATATCAAAGAAAAATCAACGATGGTTAGTTCACGGTTTTTTTCGGCCTTTTAATTTTATCCTTTCGATTTCGTTTAAAATCTCTTTTCTTTAATGTTTAAGGACCAAAAAAACAAGATATCAAGTTTTTTTTCGAAAAGGATAACTTTTAATTTATGTTTTGTATTTGTAAGTTTTGGTCAAAATTTCAACGAAAAAATATCAAAGAAAAATCAACGATGGTTAGTTCAAGGTTTTTTTCGGCCTTTAAATTTTATCCTTTCGATTTCGTTTAAAATATTTTTTCTTTAATATTGAAGGACCAACATTCGAAAATATCAAGTTTTTTTTCGAAAAGGATAACTTCAATTTATATTATGTATTTGTAAGTTTTGGTCAAAATTTCAACGAAAAAATATCAAAGAAAAATCAACGATGGTTAGTTCACGTTTTTTTTAGCCTTTAAATTTTATCCTTTTGATTTCGTTTAAAATCTCTTTTCTTTAATGTTGAAGGACCAAAAGTCGAAGATATCGCTTTTTTTTTCGAAAAGGATAACTTCAATTTTTGTCCTGTACTTGTAAGTTTTGGTCAAAATTTCAACGAAAAAATATCAAAGAAAAATCAACGATGGTTAGTTCACGGTTTTTTTCGGCCTTTTAATTTTATCCTTTCGATTTCGTTTAAAATCTCTTTTCTTTAATGTTAAAGGACCAAAAAAAGAAGATATCAAGTTTTTTTTCGAAAAGGATAACTTTTAATTTTGTCCTGTATGTGTAAGTTTTGGTCAAAATTTCAACGAAAAAATATCAAAGAAAAAATCAACGATGGTTAGTTCACGGTTTTTTTTTTGGCCTTTAAATTTTATCCTTTCGATTTCGTTTGAAATACTTTTTCTTTAATATTGAAGGACCAACATTCGAAAATATCAAGTTTTTTTTTGAAAAGGATAACTTCAATTTATGTTTTGTATTTGTAAGTTTTGGTCAAAATTTCAACGAAAAAATATCAAAGAAAAATCAACGATGGTTAGTTCAAGGTTTTTTTCGGCCTTTAAATTTTATCCTTTCGATTTCGTTTCAAATCTCTTTTCTTTAATGTTGAAGGACCAACAGTAGAAGATATCGCTTTTTTTTCGAAAAGGATAACTTCAATTTTTGTCCTGTACTTGTAAGTTTTGGTCAAAATTTCAACGAAAAAATATCAAAGAAAAATCAACGATGGTTAGTTCACGGTTTTTTTCTCCTTTTAATTTTATCCTTTCGATTTCGTTTCAAATCTCTTTTCTTTGGTGTTGAAGGACCAAAAAACCAAGATATGAAGTTTTTGTTCGAAAAGGATAATTTCAATTTATGTCCTGTATTTGTAAGTTTTGGTCAAAATTTCAACGAAAAAATATCAAAGAAAAAATCAACGATGGTTAGTTCACGGTTTTTTTCAGCCTTTAAATTTTATCCTTTCGATTTCGTTTAAAATTGTTTTCTTTGATGTTAAAGGCCCAAAAAACCAAGATATCAAGTTTTTTTTTTGAAAAGGATAACTTCAATTTATGTTTTGTATTTGTAAGTTTTGGTCAAAATTTCAACGAAAAAATATCAAAGAAAAATCAACGATGGTTAGTTCAACGTTTTTTTCGGCCTTTAAATTTTATCCTTTCGATTTCGTTTAAAATCTCTTTTCTTTAATGTTGAAGGACCAACAGTCGAAGGTATCGCTTTTTTTTCGAAAAGGATAACTTCAATTTATGTTATGTATTTGTAAGTTTTGGTCAAAATTTCAACGAAAAAATATCAAAGAAAAATCAACGATGGTTAGTTCACGGTTTTTTTCTCCTTTTAATTTTATCCTTTCGATTTCGTTTCAAATCTCTTTTCTTTGGTGTTGAAGGACCAAAAAACCAAGATATGAAGTTTTTGTTCGAAAAGGATAATTTCAATTTATGTCCTGTATTTGTAAGTTTTGGTCAAAATTTCAACGAAAAAATATCAAAGAAAAAATCAACGATGGTTAGTTCACGGTTTTTTTCAGCCTTTAAATTTTATCCTTTCGATTTCGTTTAAAATTGTTTTCTTTGATGTTAAAGGCCCAAAAAACCAAGATATCAAGTTTTTTTTTTGAAAAGGATAACTTCAATTTATATTTTGTATTTGTAAGTTTTGGTCAAAATTTCAACGAAAAAATATCAAAGAAAAATCAACGATGGTTAGTTCAACGTTTTTTTCGGCCTTTAAATTTTATCCTTTCGATTTCGTTTAAAATCTCTTTTCTTTAATGTTGAAGGACCAACAGTCGAAGGTATCGCTTTTTTTTCGAAAAGGATAACTTCAATTTATGTTATGTATTTGTAAGTTTTGGTCAAAATTTCAACGAAGAAATCTCAAAGAAAAAATCAACGATGGTTAGTTCACGGTTTTTTTCGGCCTTTTAATTTTATCCTTTCGATTTCGTTTAAAATCTCTTTTCTTTGATGTTAAAGGACCAAAAAACGAAGTTTTGAAGTTTTTTTTCGAAAAGGATAATTTTTAATTTTGTCCTGTATTTGTAAGTTTTGGTCAAAATTTTAACGAAAAAATATCAAAGAAAAATCAACGATGGTTAGTTCACGGTTTTTTTTTTGGCCTTTAAATTTTATCCTTTCGATTTCGTTTAAAATACTTTTTCTTTCATGTTAAAGGACCAACAGTCGAAGATATCAAGTTTTTTTTTGAAAAGGATAACTTCAATTTATGTTATGTAATTGTAAGTTTTGGCCAAAATTTCAACGAAAAAATATCAAAGAAAAATCAACGATGGTTAGTTCACGGTTTTTTTCGGCCTTTTAATTTTATCCTTTCGATTTCGTTTAAAATACTTTTTCTTTAATATCGAAGGACCAACATTCGAAAATATCAAGTTTTTTTTCGAAAAGGATAACTTTTAATTTTGTCCTCTATGTGTAAGTTTTGGTCAAAATTTCAACGAAAAAATATCAAAGAAAAAATCAACGATGGTTAGTTCACGGTTTTTTTTTGGCCTTTTAATTTTATCCTTTCGATTTCGTTTAAAATCCCTTTTCTTTAATGTTGAAGGACTAACAGTCAAAATAATCAATTTTTTTTTTCGAAAAGGATAACTTCAATTTATAATATTTATTTGTAAGTTTTGGTCAAAATTTCAACGAAAAAATATCAAAGAAAAATCAACGATGTAGTTCACGGTTTTTTTCAGCCTTTAAATTTTATCCTTTCGATTTCGTTTAAAATACTTTTTCTTTAATATTGAAGGACCAACATTCGAAAATATCAAGTTTTTTTTAGAAAAGGATAACTTCAATTTATATTATGTATTTGTAAGTTTTGGTCAAAATTTCAACGAAAAAATCTCAAAGAAAAAATCAACGATGGTTGATTCACGGTTTTTTTCAGCCTTTAAATTTTATTCTTTCGATTTCGTTTAAAATTGTTTTCTTTGATGTCAAAGGACCAAAAAACCAAGAAATCAAGTTTTTTTTTGAAAAGGATAACTTCAATTTATGTTTTGTATTTGTAAGTTTTGGTCAAAATTTCAACGAAAAAATATCAAAGAAAAATCAACGATGGTTAGTTCACGGTTTTTTTCGCCTTTTAATTTTATCCTTTCGATTTCGTTTCAAATCTCTTTTCTTTGGTGTTGAAGGACCAAAAAACCAAGATATGAAGTTTTTTTACGAAAAGGATAATTTCAATTTATGTCCTGTATTTGTAAGTTTTGGCCAAAATTTCAACGAAAAAATATCAAAGAAAAATCAACGATGGTTAGTTCACGGTTTTTTCGGCCTTTTAATTTTATCCTTTCGATTTCGTTTAAAATACTTTTTCTTTAATATTGAAGGACCAACATTCGAAAATATCAAGTTTTTTTTAGAAAAGGATAACTTCAATTTATATTATGTATTTGTAAGTTTTGGTCAAAATTTCAACGAAAAAATCTCAAAGAAAAAATCAACGATGGTTGATTCACGGTTTTTTTCAGCCTTTAAATTTTATTCTTTCGATTTCGTTTAAAATTGTTTTCTTTGATGTCAAAGGACCAAAAAACCAAGAAATCAAGTTTTTTTTTGAAAAGGATAACTTCAATTTTTGTTTTGTATTTGTAAGTTTTGGTCAAAATTTCAACGAAAAAATATCAAAGAAAAATCAACGATGGTTAGTTCACGGTTTTTTTCGCCTTTTAATTTTATCCTTTCGATTTCGTTTCAAATCTCTTTTCTTTGGTGTTGAAGGACCAAAAAACCAAGATATGAAGTTTTTTTACGAAAAGGATAATTTCAATTTATGTCCTGTATTTGTAAGTTTTGGTCAAAATTTCAACGAAAAAATATCAAAGAAAAAATCAACGATGGTTAGTTCACGGTTTTTTCGGCCTTTTAATTTTATCCTTTCGATTTCGTTTAAAATACTTTTTCTTTAATATTGAAGGACCAACATTCGAAAATATCAAGTTTTTTTTCGAAAAGGATAACTTCAATTTATATTATGTATTTGTAAGTTTTGGTCAAAATTTCAACGAAAAAATCTCAAAGAAAAAATCAACGATGGTTGATTCACGGTTTTTTTCAGCCTTTAAATTTTATCCTTTCGATTTCGTTTAAAATTGTTTTCTTTGATGTTAAAGGCCCAAAAACCAAGATATCAAGTTTTTTTTTTGAAAAGAATAACTTCAATTTATGTTTTGTATTTGTAAGTTTTGGTCAAAATTTCAACGAAAAAATATCAAAGAAAAATCAACGATGGTTAGTTCAAGGTTTTTTTCGGCCTTTAAATTTTATCCTTTCGATTTCGTTCAAAATCTATTTTCTTTAATGTTGAAGGACCAACAGTCGAAGATATCGCTTTTTTTTCGAAAAGGATAACTTCAATTTTTGTCCTGTACTTGTAAGTTTTGGTCAAAATTTCAACGAAAAAATATCAAAGAAAAATCAACGATGGTTAGTTCAAGGTTTTTTTCGGCCTTTAAATTTTATCCTTTCGATTTCGTTTAAAATACTTTTTCTTTAATGTTGAAGGACCAACAGTCGAAGATATCAAGGTTTTTTTTCGAAAAGGATAACTTCAATTTTTGTCCTGTACTTGTAAGTTTTGGTCAAAATTTCAACGAAAAAATATCAAAGAAAAATCAACGATGGTTAGTTCACGGTTTTTTTCTCCTTTTAATTTTATCCTTTCGATTTCGTTTCAAATCTCTTTTCTTTGGTGTTGAAGGACCAAAAAACCAAGATATGAAGTTTTTGTTCGAAAAGGATAATTTCAATTTATGTCCTGTATTTGTAAGTTTTGGTCAAAATTTCAACGAAAAAATATCAAAGAAAAAATCAACGATGGTTAGTTCACGGTTTTTTTCAGCCTTTAAATTTTATCCTTTCGATTTCGTTTAAAATTGTTTTCTTTGATGTTAAAGGCCCAAAAAACCAAGATATCAAGTTTTTTTTTTGAAAAGGATAACTTCAATTTATGTTTTGTATTTGTAAGTTTTGGTCAAAATTTCAACGAAAAAATATCAAAGAAAAATCAACGATGGTTAGTTCAACGTTTTTTTCGGCCTTTAAATTTTATCCTTTCGATTTCGTTTAAAATCTCTTTTCTTTAATGTTGAAGGACCAACAGTCGAAGATATCGCTTTTTTTTCGAAAAGGATAACTTCAATTTATGTTATGTATTTGTAAGTTTTGGTCAAAATTTCAACGAAGAAATCTCAAAGAAAAAATCAACGATGGTTAGTTCACGGTTTTTTTCGGCCTTTTAATTTTATCCTTTCGATTTCGTTTAAAATCTCTTTTCTTTGATGTTAAAGGACCAAAAAACGAAGTTTTGAAGTTTTTTTTCGAAAAGGATAATTTTTAATTTTGTCCTGTATTTGTAAGTTTTGGTCAAAATTTTAACGAAAAAATATCAAAGAAAAATCAACGATGGTTAGTTCACGGTTTTTTTTTTGGCCTTTAAATTTTATCCTTTCGATTTCGTTTAAAATACTTTTTCTTTCATGTTAAAGGACCAACAGTCGAAGATAACAAGTTTTTTTTTGAAAAGGATAACTTCAATTTATGTTATGTAATTGTAAGTTTTGGCCAAAATTTCAACGAAAAAATATCAAAGAAAAATCAACGATGGTTAGTTCACGGTTTTTTTCGGCCTTTTAATTTTATCCTTTCGATTTCGTTTAAAATACTTTTTCTTTAATATTGAAGGACCAACATTCGAAAATATCAAGTTTTTTTTCGAAAAGGATAACTTCAATTTATATTATGTATTTGTAAGTTTTGGTCAAAATTTCAACGAAAAAATCTCAAAGAAAAAATCAACGATGGTTGATTCACGGTTTTTTTCAGCCTTTAAATTTTATTCTTTCGATTTCGTTTAAAATTGTTTTCTTTGATGTCAAAGGACCAAAAAACCAAGAAATCAAGTTTTTTTTTGAAAAGGATAACTTCAATTTATGTTTTGTATTTGTAAGTTTTGGTCAAAATTTCAACGAAAAAATATCAAAGAAAAATCAACGATGGTTAGTTCACGGTTTTTTTCGCCTTTTAATTTTATCCTTTCGATTTCGTTTCAAATCTCTTTTCTTTGGTGTTGAAGGACCAAAAAACCAAGATATGAAGTTTTTTTACGAAAAGGATAATTTCAATTTATGTCCTGTATTTGTAAGTTTTGGTCAAAATTTCAACGAAAAAATATCAAAGAAAAAATCAACGATGGTTAGTTCACGGTTTTTTCGGCCTTTTAATTTTATCCTTTCGATTTCGTTTAAAATACTTTTTCTTTAATATTGAAGGACCAACATTCGAAAATATCAAGTTTTTTTTCGAAAAGGATAACTTCAATTTATATTATGTATTTGTAAGTTTTGGTCAAAATTTCAACGAAAAAATCTCAAAGAAAAAATCAACGATGGTTGATTCACGGTTTTTTTCAGCCTTTAAATTTTATCCTTTCGATTTCGTTTAAAATTGTTTTCTTTGATGTTAAAGGCCCAAAAAACCAAGATATCAAGTTTTTTTTTTGAAAAGAATAACTTCAATTTATGTTTTGTATTTGTAAGTTTTGGTCAAAATTTCAACGAAAAAATATCAAAGAAAAATCAACGATGGTTAGTTCAAGGTTTTTTTCGGCCTTTAAATTTTATCCTTTCGATTTCGTTTAAAATCTATTTTCTTTAATGTTGAAGGACCAACAGTCGAAGATATCGCTTTTTTTTCGAAAAGGATAACTTCAATTTTTGTCCTGTACTTGTAAGTTTTGGTCAAAATTTCAACGAAAAAATATCAAAGAAAAATCAACGATGGTTAGTTCAAGGTTTTTTTCGGCCTTTAAATTTTATCCTTTCGATTTCGTTTAAAATACTTTTTCTTTAATGTTGAAGGACCAACAGTCGAAGATATCAAGGTTTTTTTTCGAAAAGGATAACTTCAATTTTTGTCCTGTACTTGTAAGTTTTGGTCAAAATTTCAACGAAAAAATATCAAAGAAAAATCAACGATGGTTAGTTCACGGTTTTTTTCTCCTTTTAATTTTATCCTTTCGATTTCGTTTCAAATCTCTTTTCTTTGGTGTTGAAGGACCAAAAAACCAAGATATGAAGTTTTTGTTCGAAAAGGATAATTTCAATTTATGTCCTGTATTTGTAAGTTTTGGTCAAAATTTCAACGAAAAAATATCAAAGAAAAAATCAACGATGGTTAGTTCACGGTTTTTTTCAGCCTTTAAATTTTATCCTTTCGATTTCGTTTAAAATTGTTTTCTTTGATGTTAAAGGCCCAAAAAACCAATATATCAAGTTTTTTTTTTGAAAAGGATAACTTCAATTTATGTTTTGTATTTGTAAGTTTTGGTCAAAATTTCAACGAAAAAATCTCAAAGAAAAAATCAACGATGGTTGATTCACGGTTTTTTTCAGCCTTTTAATTTTATTTTTTCGATTTCGTTTAAAATTGTTTTCTTTGATGTCAAAGGACCAAAAAACCAAGAAATCAAGTTTTTTTTTGAAAAGGATAACTTCAATTTATGTTTTGTATTTGTAAGTTTTGGTCAAAATTTCAACGAAAAAATATCAAAGAAAAATCAACGATGGTTAGTTCACGGTTTTTTTCGCCTTTTAATTTTATCCTTTCGATTTCGTTTCAAATCTCTTTTCTTTGGTGTTGAAGGACCAAAAAACCAAGATATGAAGTTTTTTTACGAAAAGGATAATTTCAATTTATGTCCTGTATTTGTAAGTTTTGGTCAAAATTTCAACGAAAAAATATCTAAAAAAAATCAACGATGGTTAGTTCACGGTTTTTTCGGCCTTTTAATTTTATCCTTTCGATTTCGTTTAAAATACTTTTTCTTTAATATTGAAGGACCAACATTCGAAAATATCAAGTTTTTTTTCGAAAAGGATAACTTCAATTTATATTATGTATTTGTAAGTTTTGGTCAAAATTTCAACGAAAAAATCTCAAAGAAAAAATCAACGATGGTTGATTCACGGTTTTTTTCAGCCTTTAAATTTTATCCTTTCGATTTCGTTTAAAATTGTTTCCTTTGATGTTAAAGGCCCAAAAAACCAAGATATCAAGTTTTTTTTTTGAAAAGAATAACTTCAATTTATGTTTTGTATTTGTAAGTTTTGGTCAAAATTTCAACGAAAAAATATCAAAGAAAAATCAACGATGGTTAGTTCAAGGTTTTTTTCGGCCTTTAAATTTTATCCTTTCGATTTCGTTTAAAATCTATTTTCTTTAATGTTGAAGGACCAACAGTCGAAGATATCGCTTTTTTTTCGAAAAGGATAACTTCAATTTTTGTCCTGTACTTGTAAGTTTTGGTCAAAATTTCAACGAAAAAATATCAAAGAAAAATCAACGATGGTTAGTTCAAGGTTTTTTTCGGCCTTTAAATTTTATCCTTTCGATTTCGTTTAAAATACTTTTTCTTTAATGTTGAAGGACCAACAGTCGAAGATATCAAGGTTTTTTTTCGAAAAGGATAACTTCAATTTTTGTCCTGTACTTGTAAGTTTTGGTCAAAATTTCAACGAAAAAATATCAAAGAAAAATCAACGATGGTTAGTTCACGGTTTTTTTCTCCTTTTAATTTTATCCTTTCGATTTCGTTTCAAATCTCTTTTCTTTGGTGTTGAAGGACCAAAAAACCAAGATATGAAGTTTTTGTTCGAAAAGGATAATTTCAATTTATGTCCTGTATTTGTAAGTTTTGGTCAAAATTTCAACGAAAAAATATCAAAGAAAAAATCAACGATGGTTAGTTCACGGTTTTTTTCAGCCTTTAAATTTTATCCTTTCGATTTCGTTTAAAATTGTTTTCTTTGATGTTAAAGGCCCAAAAAACCAATATATCAAGTTTTTTTTTTGAAAAGGATAACTTCAATTTATGTTTTGTATTTGTAAGTTTTGGTCAAAATTTCAACGAAAAAATCTCAAAGAAAAAATCAACGATGGTTGATTCACGGTTTTTTTCAGCCTTTTAATTTTATTTTTTCGATTTCGTTTAAAATTGTTTTCTTTGATGTCAAAGGACCAAAAAACCAAGAAATCAAGTTTTTTTTTGAAAAGGATAACTTCAATTTATGTTTTGTATTTGTAAGTTTTGGTCAAAATTTCAACGAAAAAATATCAAAGAAAAATCAACGATGGTTAGTTCACGGTTTTTTTCGCCTTTTAATTTTATCCTTTCGATTTCGTTTCAAATCTCTTTTCTTTGGTGTTGAAGGACCAAAAAACCAAGATATGAAGTTTTTTTACGAAAAGGATAATTTCAATTTATGTCCTGTATTTGTAAGTTTTGGTCAAAATTTCAACGAAAAAATATCTAAAAAAAATCAACGATGGTTAGTTCACGGTTTTTTCGGCCTTTTAATTTTATCCTTTCGATTTCGTTTAAAATACTTTTTCTTTAATATTGAAGGACCAACATTCGAAAATATCAAGTTTTTTTTCGAAAAGGATAACTTCAATTTATATTATGTATTTGTAAGTTTTGGTCAAAATTTCAACGAAAAAATCTCAAAGAAAAAATCAACGATGGTTGATTCACGGTTTTTTTCAGCCTTTAAATTTTATCCTTTCGATTTCGTTTAAAATTGTTTCCTTTGATGTTAAAGGCCCAAAAAACCAAGATATCAAGTTTTTTTTTTGAAAAGAATAACTTCAATTTATGTTTTGTATTTGTAAGTTTTGGTCAAAATTTCAACGAAAAAATATCAAAGAAAAATCAACGATGGTTAGTTCAAGGTTTTTTTCGGCCTTTAAATTTTATCCTTTCGATTTCGTTTAAAATCTATTTTCTTTAATGTTGAAGGACCAACAGTCGAAGATATCGCTTTTTTTTCGAAAAGGATAACTTCAATTTTTGTCCTGTACTTGTAAGTTTTGGTCAAAATTTCAACGAAAAAATATCAAAGAAAAATCAACGATGGTTAGTTCAAGGTTTTTTTCGGCCTTTAAATTTTATCCTTTCGATTTCGTTTAAAATACTTTTTCTTTAATGTTGAAGGACCAACAGTCGAAGATATCAAGGTTTTTTTTCGAAAAGGATAACTTCAATTTTTGTCCTGTACTTGTAAGTTTTGGTCAAAATTTCAACGAAAAAATATCAAAGAAAAATCAACGATGGTTAGTTCACGGTTTTTTTCTCCTTTTAATTTTATCCTTTCGATTTCGTTTCAAATCTCTTTTCTTTGGTGTTGAAGGACCAAAAAACCAAGATATGAAGTTTTTGTTCGAAAAGGATAATTTCAATTTATGTCCTGTATTTGTAAGTTTTGGTCAAAATTTCAACGAAAAAATATCAAAGAAAAAATCAACGATGGTTAGTTCACGGTTTTTTTCAGCCTTTAAATTTTATCCTTTCGATTTCGTTTAAAATTGTTTTCTTTGATGTTAAAGGACCAAAAAACCAAGTTTTGAAGTTTTTTTTCGAAAAGGATAATTTTTTATTTTGTCCTGTATTTGTAAGTTTTGGTCAAAATTTTAACGAAAAAATATCAAAGAAAAAATCAACGATGGTTAGTTCACGGTTTTTTTCAGCCTTTAAATTTTATCCTTTCGATTTCGTTTAAAATTGTTTTCTTTGATGTTAAAGGCCCAAAAAACCAAGATATCAAGTTTTTTTTTTTAAAAGGATAACTTCAATTTATGTTTTGTATTTGTAAGTTTTGGTCAAAATTTCAACGAAAAAATATCAAAGAAAAATCAACGATGGTTAGTTCAACGTTTTTTTCGGCCTTTAAATTTTATCCTTTCGATTTCGTTTAAAATACTTTTTCTTTAATATTGAAGGACCAACATTCGAAAATATCAAGTTTTTTTTCGAAAAGGATAACTTTTAATTTTGTCCTCTATGTGTAAGTTTTGGTCAAAATTTCAACGAAAAAATATCAAAGAAAAAATCAACGATGGTTAGTTCACGGTTTTTTCGGCCTTTTAATTTTATCCTTTCGATTTCGTTTAAAATACTTTTTCTTTAATATTGAAGGACCAACATTCGAAAATATCAAGTTTTTTTTCGAAAAGGATAACTTTTAATTTTGTCCTCTATGTGTAAGTTTTGGTCAAAATTTCAACGAAAAAATATCAAAGAAAAAATCAACGATGGTTAGTTCACGGTTTTTTCGGCCTTTTAATTTTATCCTTTCGATTTCGTTTAAAATACTTTTTCTTTAATATTGAAGGACCAACATTCGAAAATATCAAGTTTTTTTTCGAAAAGGATAACTTCAATTTATATTATGTATTTGTAAGTTTTGGTCAAAATTTCAACGAAAAAATCTCAAAGAAAAAATCAACGATGGTTGATTCACGGTTTTTTTCAGCCTTTAAATTTTATTCTTTCGATTTCGTTTAAAATTGTTTTCTTTGATGTTAAAGGACCAAAAAACCAAGAAATCAAGTTTTTTTTTGAAAAGGATAACTTCAATTTATGTTTTGTATTTGTAAGTTTTGGTCAAAATTTCAACGAAAAAATATCAAAGAAAAATCAACGATGGTTAGTTCACGGTTTTTTTCGCCTTTTAATTTTATCCTTTCGATTTCGTTTCAAATCTCTTTTCTTTGGTGTTGAAGGACCAAAAAACCAAGATATGAAGTTTTTTTTCGAAAAGGATAATTTCAATTTATGTCCTGTATTTGTAAGTTTTGGTCAAAATTTCAACGAAAAAATATCAAAGAAAAAATCAACGATGGTTAGTTCACGGTTTTTTTCAGCCTTTAAATTTTATCCTTTCGATTTCGTTTAAAATTGTTTTCTTTGATGTTAAAGGCCCAAAAAACCAAGATATCAAGTTTTTTTTTTGAAAAGAATAACTTCAATTTATGTTTTGTATTTGTAAGTTTTGGTCAAAATTTCAACGAAAAAATATCAAAGAAAAATCAACGATGGTTAGTTCAAGGTTTTTTTCGGCCTTTAAATTTTATCCTTTCGATTTCGTTTAAAATCTATTTTCTTTAATGTTGAAGGACCAACAGTCGAAGATATCGCTTTTTTTTCGAAAAGGATAACTTCAATTTTTGTCCTGTACTTGTAAGTTTTGGTCAAAATTTCAACGAAAAAATATCAAAGAAAAATCAACGATGGTTAGTTCAAGGTTTTTTTCGGCCTTTAAATTTTATCCTTTCGATTTCGTTTAAAATACTTTTTCTTTAATGTTGAAGGACCAACAGTCGAAGATATCAAGGTTTTTTTTCGAAAAGGATAACTTCAATTTTTGTCCTGTACTTGTAAGTTTTGGTCAAAATTTCAACGAAGAAATCTCAAAGAAAAAATCAACGATGGTTAGTTCACGGTTTTTTTCGGCCTTTTAATTTTATCCTTTCGATTTCGTTTAAAATCTCTTTTCTTTGATGTTAAAGGACCAAAAAACCAAGTTTTGAAGTTTTTTTTCGAAAAGGATAACTTTTAATTTTGTCCTGTATTTGTAAGTTTTGGTCAAAATTTTAACGAAAAAATATCAAAGAAAAATCAACGATGGTTAGTTCACGGTTTTTTTCGGCCTTTTATTTTTATCTTTTCGATTTCGTTTAAAATCTCTTGTCTTCGATGTTAAAGGACCAACAAACGACGATATCAAGTTTTTTTTCGAAAAGGATAACTTCAATTTATGTTATGTATTTGTAAGTTTTGGTCAAAATTTCAACGAAGAAATCTCAAAAAAAAATCAACGATGGTTAGTTCACGGTTTTTTTCAGCCTTTAAATATTATCCTTTCGATTCCGTTTAAAATCTCTTTTCTTTGATGTTAAAGGACCAACAAACGACGATATCAAGTTTTTTTTCGAAAAGGATAACTTCAAATAATGTTATGTATTTGTAAGTTTTGGTCAAAATTTCAACGAAGAAATATCAAAGAAAAAATAAACGATGGTTAGTTCGAGGTTATTTTCAGCCTTTAAATTTTATCCTTTAGATTTCGTTTAAAATCTCTTGTCTTTGATGTTGAAGGACCAACAGACGACAATATCAAGTTTTTTTTCGAAAAGGATAACTTTAACTAATGTTATGTATTTGTAAGTTTTGGTCAAAATTTCAACGAAAAAATATCAAAGAAAAATCAACGATGGTTAGTTCACGTTTTTTTTAGCCTTTAAATTTTATCCTTTTGATTTCGTTTAAAATCTCTTTTCTTTAATGTTGAAGGACCAACAGTCGAAGATATCGCTTTTTTTTCGAAAAGGATAACTTTTAATTTTGTCCTGTATGTGTAAGTTTTGGTCAAAATTTCAACGAAAAAATATCAAAGAAAAAATCAACGATGGTTAGTTCACGGTTTTTTTTTTGGCCTTTAAATTTTATCCTTTCGATTTCGTTTAAAATACTTTTTCTTTCATGTTAAAGGACCAACAGTCGAAGATATCAAGTTTTTTTTTGAAAAGGATAACTTCAATTTATGTTATGTATTTGTAAGTTTTGGCCAAAATTTCAACGAAAAAATATCAAAGAAAAATCAACGATGGTTAGTTCACGGTTTTTTTCGCCTTTTAATTTTATCCTTTCGATTTCGTTTCAAATCTCTTTTCTTTGGTGTTGAAGGACCAAAAAACCAAGATATGAAGTTTTTTTTCGAAAAGGATAATTTCAATTTATGTCCTGTATTTGTAAGTTTTGGTCAAAATTTCAACGAAAAAATATCAAAGAAAAAATCAACGATGGTTAGTTCACGGTTTTTTTCAGCCTTTAAATTTTATCCTTTCGATTTCGTTTAAAATTGTTTTCTTTGATGTTAAAGGCCCAAAAAACCAAGATATCAAGTTTTTTTTTTTAAAAGGATAACTTCAATTTATGTTTTGTATTTGTAAGTTTTGGTCAAAATTTCAACGAAAAAATATCAAAGAAAAATCAACGATGGTTAGTTCAACGTTTTTTTCGGCCTTTAAATTTTATCCTTTCGATTTCGTTTAAAATCTCTTTTCTTTAATGTTGAAGGACCAACAGTCGAAGATATCGCTTTTTTTTCGAAAAGGATAACTTCAATTTATGTTATGTATTTGTAAGTTTTGGTCAAAATTTCAACGAAGAAATCTCAAAGAAAAAATCAACGATGGTTAGCTCACGGTTTTTTTCGGCCTTTTAATTTTATCCTTTCGATTTCGTTTAAAATACTTTTTCTTTAATATTGAAGGACCAACATTCGAAAATATCAAGTTTTTTTTCGAAAAGGAAAACTTCAATTTATATTATGTATTTGTAAGTTTTGGTCAAAATTTCAACGAAAAAATCTCAAAGAAAAAATCAACGATGGTTAGTTCACGGTTTTTTTCAGCCTTTCAATTTTATTCTTTCGATTTCGTTTAAAATTGTTTTCTTTGATGTTTAAGGACCAAAAAACCAAGAAATCAAGTTTTTTTTCGAAAAGGATAACTTCAAATAATGTTTTGTATTTGTAAGTTTTGGTCAAAATTTCAACGAAAAAATATCAAAGAAAAATCAACGATGGTTAGTTCACGGTTTTTTTCGCCTTTTAATTTTATCCCTTCGATTTCGTTTCAAATCTCTTTTCTTTGGTGTTGAAGGACCAAAAAACCAAGATATGAAGTTTTTTTTCGAAAAGGATAATTTCAATTTATGTCCTGTATTTGTAAGTTTTGGTCAAAATTTCAACGAAAAAATATCAAAAAAAAAAACAACGATGGTTAGTTCACGGTTTTTTTCAGCCTTTAAATTTTATCCTTTCGATTTCGTTTAAAATTGTTTTCTTTGATGTTAAAGGCCCAAAAAACCAAGATATCAAGTTTTTTTTTTGAAAAGGATAACTTCAATTTATGTTATGTATTTGTAAGTTTTGGTCAAAATTTCAACGAAGAAATCTCAAAGAAAAAATCAACGATGGTTAGCTCACGGTTTTTTTCGGCCTTTTAATTTTATCCTTTCGATTTCGTTTAAAATCTCTTTTCTTTGATGTTAAAGGACCAAAAAACGAAGTTTTGAAGTTTTTTTTCGAAAAGGATAATTTTTTATTTTGTCCTGTATTTGTAAGTTTTGGTCAAAATTTTAACGAAAAAATATCAAAGAAAAAATCAACGATGGTTAGTTCACGGTTTTTTTCAGCCTTTAAATTTTATCCTTTCGATTTCGTTTAAAATTGTTTTCTTTGATGTTAAAGGCCCAAAAAACCAAGATATCAAGTTTTTTTTTTTAAAAGGATAACTTCAATTTATGTTTTGTATTTGTAAGTTTTGGTCAAAATTTCAACGAAAAAATATCAAAGAAAAATCAACGATGGTTAGTTCAACGTTTTTTTCGGACTTTAAATTTTATCCTTTCGATTTCGTTTAAAATCTCTTTTCTTTAATGTTGAAGGACCAACAGTCGAAGATATCGCTTTTTTTTCGAAAAGGATAACTTCAATTTATGTTATGTATTTGTAAGTTTTGGTCAAAATTTCAACGAAGAAATCTCAAAGAAAAAATCAACGATGGTTAGCTCACGGTTTTTTTCGGCCTTTTAATTTTATCCTTTCGATTTCGTTTAAAATCTCTTTTCTTTGATGTTAAAGGACCAAAAAACGAAGTTTTGAAGTTTTTTTTCGAAAAGGATAATTTTTTATTTTGTCCTGTATTTGTAAGTTTTGGCCAAAATTTCAACGAAAAAATATCAAAGAAAAATCAACGATGGTTAGTTCACGGTTTTTTTCGGCCTTTTAATTTTATCCTTTCGATTTCGTTTAAAATACTTTTTCTTTAATATTGAAGGACCAACATTCGAAAATATCAAGTTTTTTTTCGAAAAGGATAACTTTTAATTTTGTCCTCTATGTGTAAGTTTTGGTCAAAATTTCAACGAAAAAATATCAAAGAAAAAATCAACGATGGTTAGTTCACGGTTTTTTCGGCCTTTTAATTTTATCCTTTCGATTTCGTTTAAAATACTTTTTCTTTAATATTGAAGGACCAACATTCGAAAATATCAAGTTTTTTTTCGAAAAGGATAACTTCAATTTATATTATGTATTTGTAAGTTTTGGTCAAAATTTCAACGAAAAAATCTCAAAGAAAAAATCAACGATGGTTGATTCACGGTTTTTTTCAGCCTTTAAATTTTATTCTTTCGATTTCGTTTAAAATTGTTTTCTTTGATGTTAAAGGACCAAAAAACCAAGAAATCAAGTTTTTTTTTGAAAAGGATAACTTCAATTTATGTTTTGTATTTGTAAGTTTTGGTCAAAATTTCAACGAAAAAATATCAAAGAAAAATCAACGATGGTTAGTTCACGGTTTTTTTCGCCTTTTAATTTTATCCTTTCGATTTCGTTTCAAATCTCTTTTCTTTGGTGTTGAAGGACCAAAAAACCAAGATATGAAGTTTTTTTTCGAAAAGGATAATTTCAATTTATGTCCTGTATTTGTAAGTTTTGGTCAAAATTTCAACGAAAAAATATCAAAGAAAAAATCAACGATGGTTAGTTCACGGTTTTTTTCAGCCTTTAAATTTTATCCTTTCGATTTCGTTTAAAATTGTTTTCTTTGATGTTAAAGGCCCAAAAAACCAAGATATCAAGTTTTTTTTTTGAAAAGAATAACTTCAATTTATGTTTTGTATTTGTAAGTTTTGGTCAAAATTTCAACGAAAAAATATCAAAGAAAAATCAACGATGGTTAGTTCAAGGTTTTTTTCGGCCTTTAAATTTTATCCTTTCGATTTCGTTTAAAATCTATTTTCTTTAATGTTGAAGGACCAACA
Organism: Sisyra nigra; assembly: GCA_958496155.1. Classification (NCBI taxonomy): domain Eukaryota; kingdom Metazoa; phylum Arthropoda; class Insecta; order Neuroptera; family Sisyridae; genus Sisyra; species Sisyra nigra. The sequence goes on along the minus strand of OY292319.1, from coordinate 15,519,868 downwards.
GTCGAAGATATCGCTTTTTTTTCGAAAAGGATAACTTCAATTTTTGTCCTGTACTTGTAAGTTTTGGTCAAAATTTCAACGAAAAAATATCAAAGAAAAATCAACGATGGTTAGTTCAAGGTTTTTTTCGGCCTTTAAATTTTATCCTTTCGATTTCGTTTAAAATACTTTTTCTTTAATGTTGAAGGACCAACAGTCGAAGATATCAAGGTTTTTTTTCGAAAAGGATAACTTCAATTTATGTTATGTATTTGTAAGTTTTGGTCAAAATTTCAACGAAGAAATCTCAAAGAAAAAATCAACGATGGTTAGTTCACGGTTTTTTTCGGCCTTTTAATTTTATCCTTTCGATTTCGTTTAAAATCTCTTTTCTTTGATGTTAAAGGACCAAAAAACCAAGTTTTGAAGTTTTTTTTCGAAAAGGATAACTTTTAATTTTGTCCTGTATTTGTAAGTTTTGGTCAAAATTTTAACGAAAAAATATCAAAGAAAAATCAACGATGGTTAGTTCACGGTTTTTTTCGGCCTTTTATTTTTATCTTTTCGATTTCGTTTAAAATCTCTTGTCTTCGATGTTAAAGGACCAACAAACGACGATATCAAGTTTTTTTTCGAAAAGGATAACTTCAATTTATGTTATGTATTTGTAAGTTTTGGTCAAAATTTCAACGAAGAAATCTCAAAAAAAAATCAACGATGGTTAGTTCACGGTTTTTTTCAGCCTTTTAATATTATCCTTTCGATTCCGTTTAAAATCTCTTTTCTTTGATGTTAAAGGACCAACAAACGACGATATCAAGTTTTTTTTCGAAAAGGATAACTTCAAATAATGTTATGTATTTGTAAGTTTTGGTCAAAATTTCAACGAAGAAATATCAAAGAAAAAATAAACGATGGTTAGTTCACGGTTATTTTCAGCCTTTAAATTTTATCCTTTAGATTTCGTTTAAAATCTCTTGTCTTTGATGTTGAAGGACCAACAGACGACAATATCAAGTTTTTTTTCGAAAAGGATAACTTTAACTAATGTTATGTATTTGTAAGTTTTGGTCAAAATTTCAACGAAAAAATATCAAAGAAAAATCAACGATGGTTAGTTCACGTTTTTTTTAGCCTTTAAATTTTATCCTTTTGATTTCGTTTAAAATCTCTTTTCTTTAATGTTGAAGGACCAACAGTCGAAGATATCGCTTTTTTTTCGAAAAGGATAACTTTTAATTTTGTCCTGTATGTGTAAGTTTTGGTCAAAATTTCAACGAAAAAATATCAAAGAAAAAATCAACGATGGTTAGTTCACGGTTTTTTTTTTGGCCTTTAAATTTTATCCTTTCGATTTCGTTTAAAATACTTTTTCTTTCATGTTAAAGGACCAACAGTCGAAGATATCAAGTTTTTTTTTGAAAAGGATAACTTCAATTTATGTTATGTATTTGTAAGTTTTGGCCAAAATTTCAACGAAAAAATATCAAAGAAAAATCAACGATGGTTAGTTCACGGTTTTTTTCGCCTTTTAATTTTATCCTTTCGATTTCGTTTCAAATCTCTTTTCTTTGGTGTTGAAGGACCAAAAAACCAAGATATGAAGTTTTTTTTCGAAAAGGATAATTTCAATTTATGTCCTGTATTTGTAAGTTTTGGTCAAAATTTCAACGAAAAAATATCAAAGAAAAAATCAACGATGGTTAGTTCACGGTTTTTTTCAGCCTTTAAATTTTATCCTTTCGGTTTCGTTTAAAATTGTTTTCTTTGATGTTAAAGGCCCAAAAAACCAAGATATCAAGTTTTTTTTTTTAAAAGGATAACTTCAATTTATGTTTTGTATTTGTAAGTTTTGGTCAAAATTTCAACGAAAAAATATCAAAGAAAAATCAACGATGGTTAGTTCAACGTTTTTTTCGGCCTTTAAATTTTATCCTTTCGATTTCGTTTAAAATCTCTTTTCTTTAATGTTGAAGGACCAACAGTCGAAGATATCGCTTTTTTTTCGAAAAGGATAACTTCAATTTATGTTATGTATTTGTAAGTTTTGGTCAAAATTTCAACGAAGAAATCTCAAAGAAAAAATCAACGATGGTTAGCTCACGGTTTTTTTCGGCCTTTTAATTTTATCCTTTCGATTTCGTTTAAAATACTTTTTCTTTAATATTGAAGGACCAACATTCGAAAATATCAAGTTTTTTTTCGAAAAGGAAAACTTCAATTTATATTATGTATTTGTAAGTTTTGGTCAAAATTTCAACGAAAAAATCTCAAAGAAAAAATCAACGATGGTTAGTTCACGGTTTTTTTCAGCCTTTCAATTTTATTCTTTCGATTTCGTTTAAAATTGTTTTCTTTGATGTTTAAGGACCAAAAAACCAAGAAATCAAGTTTTTTTTCGAAAAGGATAACTTCAAATAATGTTTTGTATTTGTAAGTTTTGGTCAAAATTTCAACGAAAAAATATCAAAGAAAAATCAACGATGGTTAGTTCACGGTTTTTTTCGCCTTTTAATTTTATCCCTTCGATTTCGTTTCAAATCTCTTTTCTTTGGTGTTGAAGGACCAAAAAACCAAGATATGAAGTTTTTTTTCGAAAAGGATAATTTCAATTTATGTCCTGTATTTGTAAGTTTTGGTCAAAATTTCAACGAAAAAATATCAAAAAAAAAAACAACGATGGTTAGTTCACGGTTTTTTTCAGCCTTTAAATTTTATCCTTTCGATTTCGTTTAAAATTGTTTTCTTTGATGTTAAAGGCCCAAAAAACCAAGATATCAAGTTTTTTTTTTGAAAAGGATAACTTCAATTTTTTTTTTGTATTTGTAAGTTTTGGTCAAAATTTCAACGAAAAAATATCAAAGAAAAATCAACGATGGTTAGTTCACAGTTTTTTTCAGCCTTTAAATATTATCCTTTCAATTTTGTTCAAAATTGTTTTCTTTGATGTTAAAGGACCAAAAAACCAAGAAATCAAGTTTTTTTTTGAAAAGGATAACTTCAATTTATGTTTTGTATTTGTAAGTTTTGGTCAAAATTTCAACGAAAAAATATCAAAGAAAAATCAACGATGGTTAGTTCACGGTTTTTTTCGCCTTTTAATTTTATCCTTTCGATTTCGTTTCAAATCTCTTTTCTTTGGTGTTGAAGGACCAAAAAACCAAGATATGAAGTTTTTTTTCGAAAAGGATAATTTCAATTTATGTCCTGTATTTGTAAGTTTTGGTCAAAATTTCAACGAAAAAATATCAAAGAAAAAATCAACGATGGTTAGTTCACGGTTTTTTTCAGCCTTTAAATTTTATCCTTTCGATTTCGTTTAAAATTGTTTTTTTTGATGTTAAAGGCCCAAAAAACCAAGATATCAAGTTTTTTTTTTGAAAAGGATAACTTCAATTTATGTTTTGTATTTGTAAGTTTTGGTCAAAATTTCAACGAAAAAATATCAAAGAAAAATCAACGATGGTTAGTTCAAGGTTTTTTTCGGCCTTTAAATTTTATCCTTTCGATTTCGTTTAAAATACTTTTTCTTTAATGTTGAAGGACCAACAGTCGAAGATATCAAGGTTTTTTTTCGAAAAGGATAACTTCAATTTATGTTATATATTTGTAAGTTTTGGTCAAAATTTCAACGAAGAAATCTCAAAGAAAAAATCAACGATGGTTAGTTCACGGTTTTTTCCGGCTTTTAATTTTATCCTTTCGATTTCGTTTAAAATCTCTTTTCTTTGATGTTAAAGGACCAAAAAACCAAGTTTTGAAGTTTTTTTTCGAAAAGGATAACTTTTAATTTTGTCCTGTATTTGTAAGTTTTGGTCAAAATTTTAACGAAAAAATATCAAAGAAAAATCAACGATGGTTAGTTCACGGTTTTTTTCGGCCTTTTATTTTTATCTTTTCGATTTCGTTTAAAATCTCTTGTCTTCGATGTTGAAGGACCAACAAACGACGATATCAAGTTTTTTTTCGAAAAGGATAACTTCAATTTATGTTATGTATTTGTAAGTTTTGGTCAAAATTTCAACGAAGAAATCTCAAAAAAAAAATCAACGATGGTTAGTTCACGGTTTTTTTCAGCCTTTAAATATTATCCTTTCGATTCCGTTTAAAATCTCTTTTCTTTGATGTTAAAGGACCAACAAACGACGATATCAAGTTTTTTTTCGAAAAGGATAACTTCAAATAATGTTATGTATTTGTAAGTTTTTGGTCAAAATTTCAACGAAGAAATATCAAAGAAAAAATAAACGATGGTTAGTTCACGGTTATTTTCAGCCTTTAAATTTTATCCTTTAGATTTCGTTTAAAATCTCTTGTCTTTGATGTTGAAGGACCAACAGACGACAATATCAAGTTTTTTTTCGAAAAGGATAACTTTAACTAATGTTATGTATTTGTAAGTTTTGGTCAAAATTTCAACGAAAAAATATCAAAGAAAAATCAACGATGGTTAGTTCACGTTTTTTTTAGCCTTTAAATTTTATCCTTTTGATTTCGTTTGAAATCTCTTTTCTTTAATGTTTAAGGACCAACAGTCGAAGATATAGCTTTTTTTTCGAAAAGGATAACTTCAATTTTTGTCCTGTACTTGTAAGTTTTGGTCAAAATTTCAACGAAAAAATATCAAAGAAAAATCAACGATGGTTAGTTCACGGTTTTTTTCGGCCTTTTAATTTTATCCTTTCGATTTCGTTTTAAATCTCTTTTCTTTATTGTTAAAGGACCAAAAAAACAAGATATCAAGTTTTTTTTCGAAAAGGATAACTTTTAATTTTGTCCTGTATGTGTAAGTTTTGGTCAAAATTTCAACGAAAAAATATCAAAGAAAAAATCAACGATGGTTAGTTCACGATTTTTTTCGGCCTTTAAATTTTATCCTTTCGATTTCGTTTAAATTCTCATTTCATTGATGTTGAAGGACCAACAAACCATGATATCAAGTTTTTTTTCGAAAAGGATAACTTTAATTTTTGTCCTATATTTGTAAGTTTTGGTCAACATTTCAACAAAAAAATCTCAAAGAAAAAATCAACAATGGTTAGTTCACGGTTTTTCTTGGCCTTTAAATTTGATCATTTCGATTTCGTTTAAAATTGTTTTCTTTGATGTTAAAGGCCCAAAAAACCAAGATATCAAGTTTTTTTTCGAAAAGGATAACTTCAATTAATGTTATGTATTTGTAAGTTTTGGTCAAAATTTCAACGAAAAAATATCATAGAAAAATCAACGATGGTTAGTTCACGTTTTTTTTAGCCTTTAAATTTTATCCTTTTGTTTTCGTTTAAAATCTCTTTTCTTTAATGTTGAAGGACCAACAGTCGAAGATATCGCTTTTTTTTCGAAAAGGATAACTTCAATTTTTGTCCTGTACTTGTAAGTTTTGGTCAAAATTTCAACGAAAAAATATCAAAGAAAAATCAACGATGGTTAGTTCACGGTTTTTTTCGGCCTTTTAATTTTATCCTTTCGATTTCGTTTAAAATCTCTTTTCTTTAATGTTAAAGGACCAAAAAAACAAGATATCAAGTTTTTTTTCGAAAAGGATAACTTTTAATTTTGTCCTGTATGTGTAAGTTTTGGTCAAAATTTCAACGAAAAAATATCAAAGAAAAAATCAACGATGGTAAGTTCACGGTTTTTTTTTGGCCTTTAAATTTTATCCTTTCGATTTCGTTTAAAATTGTTTTCTTTGATGTTAAAGGCCCAAAAAACCAAGATATCAAGTTTTTTTTTTGAAAAGGATAACTTCAATTTTTTTTTTGTATTTGTAAGTTTTGGTCAAAATTTCAACGAAAAAATATCAAAGAAAAATCAACGATGGTTAGTTCACAGTTTTTTTCAGCCTTTAAATATTATCCTTTCAATTTTGTTCAAAATTGTTTTCTTTGATGTTAAAGGACCAAAAAACCAAGAAATCAAGTTTTTTTTTGAAAAGGATAACTTCAATTTATGTTTTGTATTTGTAAGTTTTGGTCAAAATTTCAACGAAAAAATATCAAAGAAAAATCAACGATGGTTAGTTCACGGTTTTTTTCGCCTTTTAATTTTATCCTTTCGATTTCGTTTCAAATCTCTTTTCTTTGGTGTTGAAGGACCAAAAAACCAAGATATGAAGTTTTTTTTCGAAAAGGATAATTTCAATTTATGTCCTGTATTTGTAAGTTTTGGTCAAAATTTCAACGAAAAAATATCAAAGAAAAAATCAACGATGGTTAGTTCACGGTTTTTTTCAGCCTTTAAATTTTATCCTTTCGATTTCGTTTAAAATTGTTTTCTTTGATGTTAAAGGCCCAAAAAACCAAGATATCAAGTTTTTTTTTTGAAAAGGATAACTTCAATTTATGTTTTGTATTTGTAAGTTTTGGTCAAAATTTCAACGAAAAAATATCAAAGAAAAATCAACGATGGTTAGTTCAAGGTTTTTTTCGGCCTTTAAATTTTATCCTTTCGATTTCGTTTAAAATACTTTTTCTTTAATGTTGAAGGACCAACAGTCGAAGATATCAAGGTTTTTTTTCGAAAAGGATAACTTCAATTTATGTTATATATTTGTAAGTTTTGGTCAAAATTTCAACGAAGAAATCTCAAAGAAAAAATCAACGATGGTTAGTTCACGGTTTTTTCCGGCTTTTAATTTTATCCTTTCGATTTCGTTTAAAATCTCTTTTCTTTGATGTTAAAGGACCAAAAAACCAAGTTTTGAAGTTTTTTTTCGAAAAGGATAACTTTTAATTTTGTCCTGTATTTGTAAGTTTTGGTCAAAATTTTAACGAAAAAATATCAAAGAAAAATCAACGATGGTTAGTTCACGGTTTTTTTCGGCCTTTTATTTTTATCTTTTCGATTTCGTTTAAAATCTCTTGTCTTCGATGTTGAAGGACCAACAAACGACGATATCAAGTTTTTTTTCGAAAAGGATAACTTCAATTTATGTTATGTATTTGTAAGTTTTGGTCAAAATTTCAACGAAGAAATCTCAAAAAAAAAATCAACGATGGTTAGTTCACGGTTTTTTTCAGCCTTTAAATATTATCCTTTCGATTCCGTTTAAAATCTCTTTTCTTTGATGTTAAAGGACCAACAAACGACGATATCAAGTTTTTTTTCGAAAAGGATAACTTCAAATAATGTTATGTATTTGTAAGTTTTGGTCAAAATTTCAACGAAGAAATATCAAAGAAAAAATAAACGATGGTTAGTTCACGATTTTTTTCGGCCTTTAAATTTTATCCTTTCGATTTCGTTTAAATTCTCATTTCATTGATGTTGAAGGACCAACAAACCATGATATCAAGTTTTTTTTCGAAAAGGATAACTTTAATTTTTGTCCTATATTTGTAAGTTTTGGTCAACATTTCAACAAAAAAATCTCAAAGAAAAAATCAACAATGGTTAGTTCACGGTTTTTCTTGGCCTTTAAATTTGATCATTTCGATTTCGTTTAAAATTGTTTTCTTTGATGTTAAAGGCCCAAAAAACCAAGATATCAAGTTTTTTTTCGAAAAGGATAACTTCAATTAATGTTATGTATTTGTAAGTTTTGGTCAAAATTTCAACGAAAAAATATCATAGAAAAATCAACGATGGTTAGTTCACGTTTTTTTTAGCCTTTAAATTTTATCCTTTTGTTTTCGTTTAAAATCTCTTTTCTTTAATGTTGAAGGACCAACAGTCGAAGATATCGCTTTTTTTTCGAAAAGGATAACTTCAATTTTTGTCCTGTACTTGTAAGTTTTGGTCAAAATTTCAACGAAAAAATATCAAAGAAAAATCAACGATGGTTAGTTCACGGTTTTTTTCGGCCTTTTAATTTTATCCTTTCGATTTCGTTTAAAATCTCTTTTCTTTAATGTTAAAGGACCAAAAAAACAAGATATCAAGTTTTTTTTCGAAAAGGATAACTTTTAATTTTGTCCTGTATGTGTAAGTTTTGGTCAAAATTTCAACGAAAAAATATCAAAGAAAAAATCAACGATGGTAAGTTCACGGTTTTTTTTTGGCCTTTAAATTTTATCCTTTCGATTTCGTTTAAAATTGTTTTCTTTGATGTTAAAGGCCCAAAAAACCAAGATATCAAGTTTTTTTTTTGAAAAGGATAACTTCAATTTTTTTTTTGTATTTGTAAGTTTTGGTCAAAATTTCAACGAAAAAATATCAAAGAAAAATCAACGATGGTTAGTTCACAGTTTTTTTCAGCCTTTAAATATTATCCTTTCAATTTTGTTCAAAATTGTTTTCTTTGATGTTAAAGGACCAAAAAACCAAGAAATCAAGTTTTTTTTTGAAAAGGATAACTTCAATTTATGTTTTGTATTTGTAAGTTTTGGTCAAAATTTCAACGAAAAAATATCAAAGAAAAATCAACGATGGTTAGTTCACGGTTTTTTTCGCCTTTTAATTTTATCCTTTCGATTTCGTTTCAAATCTCTTTTCTTTGGTGTTGAAGGACCAAAAAACCAAGATATGAAGTTTTTTTTCGAAAAGGATAATTTCAATTTATGTCCTGTATTTGTAAGTTTTGGTCAAAATTTCAACGAAAAAATATCAAAGAAAAAATCAACGATGGTTAGTTCACGGTTTTTTTCAGCCTTTAAATTTTATCCTTTCGATTTCGTTTAAAATTGTTTTCTTTGATGTTAAAGGCCCAAAAAACCAAGATATCAAGTTTTTTTTTTGAAAAGGATAACTTCAATTTATGTTTTGTATTTGTAAGTTTTGGTCAAAATTTCAACGAAAAAATATCAAAGAAAAATCAACGATGGTTAGTTCAAGGTTTTTTTCGGCCTTTAAATTTTATCCTTTCGATTTCGTTTAAAATACTTTTTCTTTAATGTTGAAGGACCAACAGTCGAAGATATCAAGGTTTTTTTTCGAAAAGGATAACTTCAATTTATGTTATATATTTGTAAGTTTTGGTCAAAATTTCAACGAAGAAATCTCAAAGAAAAAATCAACGATGGTTAGTTCACGGTTTTTTCCGGCTTTTAATTTTATCCTTTCGATTTCGTTTAAAATCTCTTTTCTTTGATGTTAAAGGACCAAAAAACCAAGTTTTGAAGTTTTTTTTCGAAAAGGATAACTTTTAATTTTGTCCTGTATTTGTAAGTTTTGGTCAAAATTTTAACGAAAAAATATCAAAGAAAAATCAACGATGGTTAGTTCACGGTTTTTTTCGGCCTTTTATTTTTATCTTTTCGATTTCGTTTAAAATCTCTTGTCTTCGATGTTGAAGGACCAACAAACGACGATATCAAGTTTTTTTTCGAAAAGGATAACTTCAATTTATGTTATGTATTTGTAAGTTTTGGTCAAAATTTCAACGAAGAAATCTCAAAAAAAAAATCAACGATGGTTAGTTCACGGTTTTTTTCAGCCTTTAAATATTATCCTTTCGATTCCGTTTAAAATCTCTTTTCTTTGATGTTAAAGGACCAACAAACGACGATATCAAGTTTTTTTTCGAAAAGGATAACTTCAAATAATGTTATGTATTTGTAAGTTTTGGTCAAAATTTCAACGAAGAAATATCAAAGAAAAAATAAACGATGGTTAGTTCACGGTTATTTTCAGCCTTTAAATTTTATCCTTTAGATTTCGTTTAAAATCTCTTGTCTTTGATGTTGAAGGACCAACAGACGACAATATCAAGTTTTTTTTCGAAAAGGATAACTTTAACTAATGTTATGGATTTGTAAGTTTTGGTCAAAATTTCAACGAAAAAATATCAAAGAAAAATCAACGATGGTTAGTTCACGTTTTTTTTAGCCTTTAAATTTTATCCTTTTGATTTCGTTTGAAATCTCTTTTCTTTAATGTTTAAGGACCAACAGTCGAAGATATAGCTTTTTTTTCGAAAAGGATAACTTCAATTTTTGTCCTGTACTTGTAAGTTTTGGTCAAAATTTCAACGAAAAAATATCAAAGAAAAATCAACGATGGTTAGTTCACGGTTTTTTTCGGCCTTTTAATTTTATCCTTTCGATTTCGTTTAAAATCTCTTTTCTTTATTGTTAAAGGACCAAAAAAACAAGATATCAAGTTTTTTTTCGAAAAGGATAACTTTTAATTTTGTCCTGTATGTGTAAGTTTTGGTCAAAATTTCAACGAAAAAATATCAAAGAAAAAATCAACGATGGTTAGTTCACGATTTTTTTCGGCCTTTAAATTTTATCCTTTCGATTTCGTTTAAATTCTCATTTCATTGATGTTGAAGGACCAACAAACCATGATATCAAGTTTTTTTTCGAAAAGGATAACTTTAATTTTTGTCCTATATTTGTAAGTTTTGGTCAACATTTCAACAAAAAAATCTCAAAGAAAAAATCAACAATGGTTAGTTCACGGTTTTTCTTGGCCTTTAAATTTTATCATTTCGATTTCGTTTAAAATTGTTTTCTTTGATGTTAAAGGCCCAAAAAACCAAGATATCAAGTTTTTTTTCGAAAAGGATAACTTCAATTAATGTTATGTATTTGTAAGTTTTGGTCAAAATTTCAACGAAAAAATATCATAGAAAAATCAACGATGGTTAGTTCACGTTTTTTTTAGCCTTTAAATTTTATCCTTTTGATTTCGTTTAAAATCTCTTTTCTTTAATGTTGAAGGACCAACAGTCGAAGATATCGCTTTTTTTTCGAAAAGGATAACTTCAATTTTTGTCCTGTACTTGTAAGTTTTGGTCAAAATTTCAACGAAAAAATATCAAAGAAAAATCAACGATGGTTAGTTCACGGTTTTTTTCGGCCTTTTAATTTTATCCTTTCGATTTCGTTTAAAATCTCTTTTCTTTAATGTTAAAGGACCAAAAAAACAAGATATCAAGTTTTTTTTCGAAAAGGATAACTTTTAATTTTGTCCTGTATGTGTAAGTTTTGGTCAAAATTTCAACGAAAAAATATCAAAGAAAAAATCAACGATGGTTAGTTCACGGTTTTTTTCAGCCTTTAAATTTTATCCTTTCGATTTCGTTTAAAATTGTTTTCTTTGATGTTAAAGGACCAAAAAACCAAGAATACAAGTTTTTTTTTGAAAAGGATAACTTCAATTTATGTTTTGTATTTGTAAGTTTTGGTCAAAATTTCAACGAAAAAATATCAAAGAAAAATCAACGATGGTTAGTTCAAGGTTTTTTTCGGCCTTTAAATTTTATCCTTTCGATTTCGTTTAAAATGTCTTTTCTTTAATGTTGAAGGACCAACAGTCGAAGATATCGCTTTTTTTTCGAAAAGGATAACTTCAATTTTTGTCCTGTACTTGTAAGTTTTGGTCAAAATTTCAACGAAAAAATATCAAAGAAAAATCAACGATGGTTAGTTCACGGTTTTTTTCGGCCTTTTAATTTTATCCTTTCGATTTCGTTTAAAATCACTTTTCTTTGATGTTAAAGGACCAAAAAACCAACATATCAAGTTTTTTTTCGAAAAGGATAACTTTTAATTTTGTCCTGTATTTGTAAGTTTTGGTCAAAATTTCAACGAAAAAATCTCAAAGAAAATATCAACGATGGTTAGTTCACGATTTTTTTTGTTCTTTTAATTTAATCCTTTCGATTTCATTTAAAATCTCTTGTCTTTGATGTTTAAGGACCAACAGACGACAATATCAAGTTTTTTTTCGAAAAGGATAACTTCAATTAATGTTATGTATTTGTAAGTTTTGGTCAAAATTTCAACGAAAAAATATCATAGAAAAATCAACGATGGTTAGTTCACGTTTTTTTAGCCTTTAAATTTTATCCTTTTGATTTCGTTTAAAATCTCTTTTCTTTTATGTTGAAGGACCAACAGTCGAAGATATCGCTTTTTTTTCGAAAAGGATAACTTCAATTTTTGTCCTGTACTTGTAAGTTTTGGTCAAAATTTCAACGAAAAAATATCAAAGAAAAATCAACGATGGTTAGTTCACGGTTTTTTTCGGCCTTTTAATTTTATCCTTTCGATTTCGTTTAAAATCTCTTTTCTTTAATGTTAAAGGACCAAAAAAACAAGATATCAAGTTTTTTTCGAAAAGGATAACTTTTAATTTTGTCCTGTATGTGTAAGTTTTGGTCAAAATTTCAACGAAAAAATATCAAAGAAAAAATCAACGATGGTTAGTTCACGGTTTTTTTTTGGCCTTTAAATTTTATCCTTTCGATTTCGTTTAAAATACTTTTTCTTTCATGTTAAAGGACCAACAGTCGAAGATATCAAGTTTTTTTTTGAAAAGGATAACTTCAATTTATGTTATGTATTTGTAAGTTTTGGCCAAAATTTCAACGAAAAAATATCAAAGAAAAATCAACGATGGTTAGTTCACGGTTTTTTTCGGCCTTTTAATTTTATCCTTTCGATTTCGTTTAAAATACTTTTTCTTTAATATTGAAGGACCAACATTCGAAAATATCAAGTTTTTTTTCGAAAAGGATAACTTCAATTTATATTATGTATTTGTAAGTTTTGGTCAAAATTTCAACGAAAAAATCTCAAAGAAAAAATCAACGATGGTTAGTTCACGGTTTTTTTCAGCCTTTAAATTTTATCCTTTCGATTTCGTTAAAAATTGTTTTCTTTGAAGTTAAAGGACCAAAAAACCAACATATCAAGTTTTTTTTCGAAAAGGATAACCTCAATTTTTGTCCTGTATTTGTAAGTTTTGGTCAAAATTTCAACGAAAAAATCTCAAAGAAAAAATCAACGATGGTTAGTTCACGGTTTTTTTCAGCCTTTAAATTTTATCTTTTCGATTTCGTTTAAAATCTCTTTTCTTTGATGTTAAAAGACCAAAAAACCAACATATTAAGTTTTTTTTCGAAAAGGATAACTTCAATTTTTGTCCTGTATTTGTAAGTTTTGGTCAAAATTTCAACGAAAAAATATCAAAGAAAAATCAACGATGGTTAGTTCACGGTTTTTTTCGCCTTTTAATTTTATTCTTTCGATTTCGTTTCAAATCTCTTTTCTTTGGTGTTGAAGGACCAAAAAACCAAGATATGAAGTTTTTTTTCGAAAAGGATAATTTCAATTTATGTCCTGTATTTGTAAGTTTTGGTCAAAATTTCAACGAAAAAATATCAAAGAAAAAATCAACGATGGTTAGTTCACGGTTTTTTTCAGCCTTTAAATTTTATCCTTTCGATTTCGTTTAAAATTGTTTTCTTTGATGTTAAAGGCCCAAAAAACCAAGATATCAAGTTTTTTTTTTGAAAAGGATAACTTCAATTTATGTTTTGTATTTGTAAGTTTTGGTCAAAATTTCAACGAAAAAATATCAAAGAAAAATCAACGATGGTTAGTTCAAGGTTTTTTTCGGCCTTTAAATTTTATCCTTTCGATTTCGTTTAAAATCTATTTTCTTTAATGTTGAAGGACCAACAGTCGAAGATATCGCTTTTTTTTCGAAAAGGACAACTTCAATTTTTGTCCTGTACTTGTAAGTTTTGGTCAAAATTTTAACGAAAAAATATCAAAGAAAAATCAACGATGGTTAGTTCACGGTTTTTTTCGGCCTTTTATTTTTATCTTTTCGATTTCGTTTAAAATCTCTTGTCTTCGATGTTGAAGGACCAACAAACGACGATATCAAGTTTTTTTTCGAAAAGGATAACTTCAATTTATGTTATGTATTTGTAAGTTTTGGTCAAAATTTCAACGAAGTAATATCAAAGAAAAAATAAACGATGGTTAGTTCACGGTTATTTTCAGCCTTTAAATTTTATCCTTTAGATTTCGTTTAAAATCTCTTGTCTTTGATGTTGAAGGACCAACAGACGACAATATCAAGTTTTTTTTCGAAAAGGATAACTTTAACTAATGTTATGTATTTGTAAGTTTTGGTCAAAATTTCAACGAAAAAATATCAAAGAAAAATCAACGATGGTTAGTTCACGGTTTTTTTCGCCTTTTAATTTTATTCTTTCGATTTCGTTTCAAATCTCTTTTCTTTGGTGTTGAAGGACCAAAAAACCAAGATATGAAGTTTTTTTTCGAAAAGGATAATTTCAATTTATGTCCTGTATTTGTAAGTTTTGGTCAAAATTTCAACGAAGAAATCTCAAAGAAAAAATCAACGATGGTTAGTTCACGGTTTTTTCCGGCTTTTAATTTTATCCTTTCGATTTCGTTTAAAATCTCTTTTCTTTGATGTTAAAGGACCAAAAAACCAAGTTTTGAAGTTTTTTTTCGAAAAGGATAACTTTTAATTTTGTCCTGTATTTGTAAGTTTTGGTCAAAATTTTAACGAAAAAATATCAAAGAAAAATCAACGATGGTTAGTTCACGGTTTTTTTCGGCCTTTTATTTTTATCTTTTGGATTTCGTTTAAAATCTCTTGTCTTCGATGTTGAAGGACCAACAAACGACGATATCAAGTTTTTTTTCGAAAAGGATAACTTTAACTAATGTTATGTATTTGTAAGTTTTGGTCAAAATTTCAACGAAGAAATCTCAAAGAAAAAATCAACGATGGTTAGTTCACGGTTTTTTCCGGCTTTTAATTTTATCCTTTCGATTTCGTTTAAAATCTCTTTTCTTTGATGTTAAAGGACCAAAAAACCAAGTTTTGAAGTTTTTTTTCGAAAAGGATAACTTTTAATTTTGTCCTGTATTTGTAAGTTTTGGTCAAAATTTTAACGAAGAAATCTCAAAAAAAAAATCAACGATGGTTAGTTCACGGTTTTTTTCAGCCTTTAAATATTATCCTTTCGATTCCGTTTAAAATCTCTTTTCTTTGATGTTAATGGACCAACAAACGACGATATCAAGTTTTTTTTCGAAAAGGATAACTTCAAATAATGTTATGTATTTGTAAGTTTTGGTCAAAATTTCAACGAAGTAATATCAAAGAAAAAATAAACGATGGTTAGTTCACGGTTATTTTCAGCCTTTAAATTTTATCCTTTAGATTTCGTTTAAAATCTCTTGTCTTTGATGTTGAAGGACCAACAGACGACAATATCAAGTTTTTTTTCGAAAAGGATAACTTTAACTAATGTTATGTATTTGTAAGTTTTGGTCAAAATTTCAACGAAAAAATATCAAAGAAAAATCAACGATGGTTAGTTCACGTTTTTTTTAGCCTTTAAATTTTATCCTTTTGATTTCGTTTAAAATCTCTTTTCTTTAATGTTTAAGGACCAACAGTCGAAGATATAGCTTTTTTTTCGAAAAGGATAACTTCAATTTTTGTCCTGTACTTGTAAGTTTTGGTCAAAATTTCAACGAAAAAATATCAAAGAAAAATCAACGATGGTTAGTTCACGGTTTTTTTCGGCCTTTTAATTTTATCCTTTCGATTTCGTTTAAAATCTCTTTTCTTTGATGTTAAAAGACCAAAAAACCAACATATCAAGTTTTTTTTCGAAAAGGATAACTTCAATTTTTGTCCTGTATTTGTAAGTTTTGGTCAAAATTTCAACGAAAAAATATCAAAGAAAAATCAACGATGGTTAGTTCACGGTTTTTTTCGCCTTTTAATTTTATTCTTTCGATTTCGTTTCAAATCTCTTTTCTTTGGTGTTGAAGGACCAAAAAACCAAGATATGAAGTTTTTTTTCGAAAAGGATAATTTCAATTTATGTCCTGTATTTGTAAGTTTTGGTCAAAATTTCAACGAAAAAATATCAAAGAAAAAATCAACGATGGTTAGTTCACGGTTTTTTTCAGCCTTTAAATTTTATCCTTTCGATTTCGTTTAAAATTGTTTTCTTTGATGTTAAAGGCCCAAAAAACCAAGATATCAAGTTTTTTTTTTGAAAAGGATAACTTCAATTTATGTTTTGTATTTGTAAGTTTTGGTCAAAATTTCAACGAAAAAATATCAAAGAAAATTCAACGATGGTTAGTTCACGGTTTTTTTCGCCTTTTAATTTTATCCTTTCGATTTCGTTTCAAATCTCTTTTCTTTGGTGTTGAAGGACCAAAAAACCAAGTTTTGAAGTTTTTTTTCGAAAAGGATAACTTTTAATTTTGTCCTGTATTTGTAAGTTTTGGTCAAAATTTCAACGAAAAAATATCAAAGAAAAATCAACGATGGTTAGTTCACGGTTTTTTTCGGCCTTTTAATTTTATCCTTTCGATTTCGTTTAAAATCACTTTTCTTTGATGTTAAAGGACCAAAAAACCAACATATCAAGTTTTTTTTCGAAAAGGATAACTTTTAATTTTGTCCTGTATTTGTAAGTTTTGGTCAAAATTTCAACGAAAAAATCTCAAAGAAAATATCAACGATGGTTAGTTCACGATTTTTTTTGTTCTTTTAATTTAATCCTTTCGATTTCGTTTAAAATCTCTTGTCTTTGATGTTTAAGGACCAACAGACGACAATATCAAGTTTTTTTTCGAAAAGGATAACTTCAATTAATGTTATGTATTTGTAAGTTTTGGTCAAAATTTCAACGAAAAAATATTATAGAAAAATCAACGATGGTTAGTTCACGTTTTTTTTAGCCTTTAAATTTTATCCTTTTGATTTCGTTTAAAATCTCTTTTCTTTTATGTTGAAGGACCAACAGTCGAAGATATCGCTTTTTTTTCGAAAAGGATAACTTCAATTTTTGTCCTGTACTTGTAAGTTTTGGTCAAAATTTCAACGAAAAAATATCAAAGAAAAATCAACGATGGTTAGTTCACGGTTTTTTTCGGCCTTTTAATTTTATCCTTTCGATTTCGTTTAAAATCTCTTTTCTTTAATGTTAAAGGACCAAAAAAACAAGATATCAAGTTTTTTTTCGAAAAGGATAACTTTTAATTTTGTCCTGTATGTGTAAGTTTTGGTCAAAATTTCAACGAAAAAATATCAAAGAAAAAATCAACGATGGTTAGTTCACGGTTTTTTTTTGGCCTTTAAATTTTATCCTTTCGATTTCGTTAAATTACTTTTTCTTTCATGTTAAAGGACCAACAGTCGAAGATATCAAGTTTTTTTTCGAAAAGGATAACTTTTAATTTTGTCCTGTATGTGTAAGTTTTGGTCAAAATTTCAACGAAAAAATATCAAAGAAAAAATCAACGATGGTTAGTTCACGGTTTTTTTTTGGCCTTTAAATTTTATCCTTTCGATTTCGTTAAATTACTTTTTCTTTCATGTTAAAGGACCAACAGTCGAAGATATCAAGTTTTTTTTTGAAAAGGATAACTTCAATTTATGTTATGTATTTGTAAGTTTTGGCCAAAATTTCAACGAAAAAATATCAAAGAAAAATCAACGATGGTTAGTTCACGGTTTTTTTCGGCCTTTTAATTTTATCCTTTCGATTTCGTTTAAAATACTTTTTCTTTAATATTGAAGGACCAACATTCGAAAATATCAAGTTTTTTTTCGAAAAGGATAACTTCAATTTATATTATGTATTTGTAAGTTTTGGTCAAAATTTCAACGAAAAAATCTCAAAGAAAAAATCAACGATGGTTAGTTCACGATTTTTTTCGGCCTTTTAATTTTATCCTTTCGATTTCGTTTAAAATTGTTTTCTTTGATGTTAAAGGACCAAAAAACCAAGAATACAAGTTTTTTTTTGAAAAGGATAACTTCAATTTATGTTTTGTATTTGTAAGTTTTGGTCAAAATTTCAACGAAAAAATATCAAAGAAAAATCAACGATGGTTAGTTCACGGTTTTTTTCGCCTTTTAATTTTATCCTTTCGATTTCGTTTCAAATCTCTTTTCTTTGGTGTTGAAGGACCAAAAAACCAAGATATGAAGTTTTTTTTCGAAAAGGATAATTTCAATTTATGTCCTGTATTTGTAAGTTTTGGTCAAAACTTCAACGAAAAAATATCAAAGAAAAAATCAACGATGGTTAGTTCACGGTTTTTTTCAGCCTTTAAATTTTATCCTTTCGATTTCGTTTAAAATTGTTTTCTTTGATGTTAAAGGCCCAAAAAACCAAATATCAAGTTTTTTTTTTGAAAAGGATAACTTCAATTTATGTTTTGTATTTGTAAGTTTTGGTCAAAATTTCAACGAAAAAATATCAAAGAAAAATCAACGATGGTTAGTTCAAGGTTTTTTTCGGCCTTAAACGTGCAATAAACGTGTGTAGAGAAGAGTCCAAGGTCCGACGGGTCGACCGGCCGACGACTTTTAACGTCTACAAGTCGAAAACAGTCAAACAATAACAAAAAACAGAGACGTATTAATAAAATTTGGAATTGTGAATCAAAACAAATAAGACAGAATATGAATGCAGATAGAAGGCGATACGAGAGTGATACATCGGGGGATGATCGGAAGAGAGAACGGGAGGAAAACTGCGAGATTTTTGGGAAAAGTAAAAAAATAGCTAGATCCCCGCGCAAAGAACAACCAACGGAGATGGAATCGCTGAAGGAGATGATGAGGGAACTGATTGGAGAAATTAGAACAATGAGGAAGGAGCAGCAAGAGTTTAAGGCTGAAATTGTGCACTTAAGAAAGGAAAACGAAAATTTAAACAGGAAAGTTGTGATTTTGGAGAGTAAAGTGAGGAGGATGGAGAATGGGGAGCGAAAAAATAACGTTGTGATAAGGGGCCTTGCGACTACAAAAGAGGAGCAGTTGCAATGTGAGGATTTAGAGGGCTTCATGGAAAGGAAATTAAATATTAAAATACAGTTGTCATCTGTAAAAGAAATAAAACGTGAGGCGGAGGGGCGAATGGTGGTGGTGAAGTGTGAGACCTTTGAGCAGAAGATGCAGGTGATGAAAGCGAAAAACAGACTAAAAGGAACGCAGTGTTTTGTGGATGACGACTTATCGAATGAAGAGAGAAAAATTCAGGCTACACTAAGAAGTAAAATGAGAGAAGAAAGAGAAAAAGGACATAATGCTAAAGTGGGGTATAGGAAAATAATAATTAACGGCGAGGTTTATGACTGGGACGAGAATGAGAATAACGTTATCAAAAGACAGCAAAAAAACTAGGAAAAGGTGGAAGCATGAAAGGAGAAGAGAGGACAGCAAAGGAGAAGACGAAGATAAGGGATCATAGAATAAAAAATAACAACAAAAGAATAACAATGATAAAATTAGGTACTTGGAATGTTAGAACAACATTTGAAGAGGGAGCTTTAAAAAATTTAGCCAAAATAATGGACGACTATGAGGTAGATATACTGGCACTACAAGATACAAAACAAGTGGGAATTGAAACAACAGCCATTGGAAAAAAGACATTCTTTAAGAGTAGTGGCAAAAAGAGACACTTTGGAGTCGGATTCCTCGTTAACGAAAGAATAAAAAAGAAAGTCATCAATTTCAAAGCAATATCAGACAGGATCTGTTACATAAGGTTCCGTGGTAATTACAGAAAGATAAGCATTATTAATGGACATGCGCCAACAGAAGATAAAGATCTTGAAATAAAAAATGAATTCTACGAAAAAATAAGTGAACTAATAGATAGCATACCTAGGTATGATATAAAAATATTACTAGGAGACCTAAATGCAAAAGTGGGTAGAGAAGAGATCTTTCGAAACGTAACTGGACGAGAAAGTTTACACAAACAAAGCAACGAAAATGGAAAAAAACTAATTGAATTTGCAACGGAGAATAAAATGAAGATAGCCAGTACGCATTTTGAACGGAAGAATATACACAAAGAAACTTGGATCGCACCAAATGGAAAAGTAAAAAACCAGATCGACCACGTATTGATTGAGAGCAAACATTTTGGGGATATTATAAACTGTAAAAGCTACAGAGGAGCAGATGCAAACAGCGACCATATCCTAGTAATAGCTAAGTTTAAGCAGACTCTACCGGAAAACAAAAGGAGAAAACAAGACAAGCAACAATACAATATATGGCGACTACAATCGGAGAGCAAGGTAAACCAATTGCAAAAAGAGATAGAAGTAAGGCTAGGAAAAGATACCGAGCACGAAACAGCAGAAGAAGAATGGGCTAAAACTCAAATGGCCATGATAGAAGCAACCAACAGGTGTATAGGAAAGACCGAAGCCATAAAGAAGAACGACTGGTTCGACGAGGACTGTAAAAATGCTTTAAAGGCTAGAAGTAAAGCAAAGATAGAAAGGGACAAAAACATAACGGAAGAGACAAAGAAAAATTACGAAGAAAAAAATAAAGCAGTAAAACAAATTTGCAGACAAAAAAAAAGAGAAAAACTGCAAAACCAATTACAGTCAATTGAAGAACACTTCGTGAATAAGGAATTAAGGAACTTTTACCAAGACACAAAAAAAACCAAACAAACTGGAAAGACAAAAGCTATTTACTGTAGAGATAAGGATGGACTACTAATAGGGGAACTAAATGGAAAACTGAATAGATGGGCACAGTACTTCGAAGACTTATTGAACGAGGAAGAAGACGCCCCACAACAGCTTACTACGGAAGAAAACACAGAACAACCAAGAGTAGATGAACGAGAAATGGAAGAACCAACGATAGAAGAGATAAAAGAAGAAATAAAAAAACTCAAAAACAACAAAAGTGCAGGAGAGAATGGCATACCGGCGGAAATTATTAAAGAAGGGGGACAAAAACTCCACGAAAGAGTGCATCATCTATTAAAAAAAATATGGCGAGAAGAGAAAATGCCGGAGGGATGGAGTAGAGCCATTATATGCCCTATTTTTAAAAAAGGAGACAAAACGCTCTGCGAAAACTACAGAGGAATTGCGCTGTTGGACACAACGTACAAAATTTTAGCAAGTCTAATACGCAAAAGACTTAACAAGTACGAAAAAGAAATAATCGGAGAGTATCAAGGAGGTTTTAGAGGGGGAAGATCCACAATAGACCAAGTGTTCACGCTTAAAATGCTCCAAAATGAAAGCTATGAACAAGATCTGAGCCTACATATGCTCTTCATTGACTTCAAACAGGCGTATGACTCCATAGTGCGTAGAAAGCTGTATGAGGCGATGGAGGAACTAAGAATACCCCAAAAGCTAATAAGTCTGATAAAAATGACACTGTCCAGTACGAACAATAGAATTGCGGTGGAAGGAAGCTACTCGAGACAATTTAACATCAAGAGAGGTCTAAGACAGGGAGATCCTCTGTCCACGGACCTTTTCAATTTGGTCCTGGATATGATCATGAGGAAAAGCGGAATCCAGAGGACAGGACTGATCCGACATCACAAGAACCAAACTATAGCATATGCCGATGATGTAGTCTTGCTAACAAGGTCAAGGAAGGAACTGCAAAGGGTATTCAGAGGATTCGAGATGGAAGCGCAAAAGTACGGCTTACGCATAAACGAGAAAAAAACAAAGTATATGGAAATGGGAGTGGATGTGGCAAAGGAGAATGAGTCCGTGGAGTTCCGAGCAGAAGGAAAAGCATACAAGGTCGAGAAAGTGAACAAATTCGAGTATCTGGGAGTGGTGGTCACAAATAGAGGAAGCGAAGACGAGGAGATAGAGAAGAGGATTCTAAAGGCAAGCGGAGCAGTGGGGGCACTTACCACAGTACTGGGGTCAAAAAATTTATCAAGAGCGGCAAAAATAAGGCTATATGAGACCGTCATAAGAACAACAGTCCTGTATGCGTGTGAGACCTGGACTCTGAGAAAAGAAGATGAAGCTAAACTGGAGATATGGGAAAGAAAGGTGTTACGTAGGATTTTTGGAGGGGTGAAAATGACAGAGGAGTTGCGGCGCAGGCGGACAAACAGAGAGGTGATGGAGTTATACAATAGGCCCAAAATAACCCAAAAAATAAGAGCACAACGAGTTAGATGGCTGGGACATGTAATGCGGCTGCCAGAAAAAAGATGGGCAAAAAGTGTACTGCTGGAGGGTGGAGGTGGGAAAAGAAGGAGAGGACGACCTAGGAAAAAGTGGTTTGAAGCCGTGAAAGCTGACGTGGAGGAACTAGTAGGAAGCAGCTGGAGGGAAATGACAAAGGACAGGAAGAAATGGAAAAGACTCGTCAAGGAAATAGAAGCCAAAGGCCTACAAGGCCTATAGCGCTGCAATATATATATATATTTGTAAGTTTTGGTCAAAATTTCAACGAAGAAATATCAAAGAAAAATCAACGATGGTTAGTTCACGGTTTTTTTCGGCCTTTTATTTTTATCTTTTCGATTTCGTTTAAAATCGCTTGTCTTCGATGTTGAAGGACCAACAAACGACGATATCAAGTTTTTTTTCGAAAAGGATAACTTCAATTTATGTTATGTATTTGTAAGTTTTGGTCAAAATTTCAACGAAGAAATCTCAAAAAAAAAATCAACGATGGTTAGTTCACGGTTTTTTTCAGCCTTTAAATATTATCCTTTCGATTTCGTTTAAAATCTCTTTTCTTTGATGTTAAAGGACCAACAAACGACGATATCAAGTTTTTTTTCGAAAAGGATAACTTCAAATAATGTTATGTATTTGTAAGTTTTGGTCAAAATTTCAACGAAGAAATATCAAAGAAAAAATAAACGATGGTTAGTTCACGGTTATTTTCAGCCTTTAAATTTTATCCTTTAGATTTCGTTTAAAATCTCTTGTCTTTGATGTTGAAGGACCAACAGACGACAATATCAAGTTTTTTTTCGAAAAGGATAACTTCAACTAATGTTATGTATTTGTAAGTTTTGGTCAAAATTTCAACGAAAAAATATCAAAGAAAAATCAACGATGGTTAGTTCACGGTTTTTTTGGCCTTTTTATTTTATCCTTTTGATTTCGTTTAAAATCTCTTTTCTTTGATGTTAAAGGACCAACAAACGACGATATCAAGTTTTTTTTCGAAAAGGATAACTTCAATTAATGTTATGTATTTGTAAGTTTTGGTCAAAATTTCAACGAAAAAATATCAAAGACAAATCAACGATGGTTAGTTCACGGTTTTTTTCGGCCTTTTAATTTAATCCTTTCGATTTCGTTTAAAATACTTTTTCTTTATTATTGAAGGACCAACATTTGAAGAAGATATCAAGTTTTTTTTCGAAAAGGATAACTTCAATTTATATTATGTATTTGTAAGTTTTGGTCAAAATTTCAACGAAAAAATCTCAAAGAAAATATCAACGATGGTTAGTTCACGGTTTTTTTCAGCCTTTAAATTTTATCCTTTCGATTTTGTTTAAAATTGTTTTCTTTGATGTTAAAGGACCAAAAAACCAAGATATCAAGTTTTTTTTTGAAAAGGATAACTTCAATTTATGTTATGTATTTGTAAGTTTTGGTCAAAATTTCAACGAAGAAATCTCAAAAAAAAAATCAACGATGGTTAGTTCACGGTTTTTTTCAGCCTTTAAATATTATCCTTTCGATTTCGTTTGAAATCTCTTTTCTTTGATGTTAAAGGACCAACAAACGACGATATCAAGTTTTTTTTCGAAAAGGATAACTTCAAATAATGTTATGTATTTGTAAGTTTTGGTCAAAATTTCAACGAAAAAATATCAAAGAAAAATCAACGATGGTTAGTTCACGGTTTTTTTGGCCTTTTAATTTTATCCTTTTGATTTCGTTTAAAATCTCTTTTCTTTGATGTTAAAGGACCAACAAACGACGATATCAAGTTTTTTTTCGAAAAGGATAACTTCAATTAATGTTATGTATTTGTAAGTTTTGGTCAAAATTTCAACGAAAAAATATCAAAGACAAATCAACGATGGTTAGTTCACGGTTTTTTTCGGCCTTTTAATTTAATCCTTTCGATTTCGTTTAAAATACTTTTTCTTTATTATTGAAGGACCAACATTTGAAGAAGATATCAAGTTTTTTTTCGAAAAGGATAACTTCAATTTATATTATGTATTTGTAAGTTTTGGTCAAAATTTCAACGAAAAAATCTCAAAGAAAATATCAACGATGGTAAGTTCACGGTTTTTTTAGCCTTTAAATTTTATCCTTTCGATTTCGTTTTAAATCTCTGTTCTTAAATGTTTAAGGACCAAAAAACCAAGATATCAAGTTTTTTTTCGAAACAGATAACTTCAATTAATGTTATGTATTTGTAAGTTTTGGTCAAAATTTCAACGAAAAAATATCAAAGAAAAATCAACGATGGTTAGTTCACGTTTTTTTTAGCCTTTAAATTTTATCCTTTTGATTTCGTTTAAAATCTCTTTTCTTTAATGTTGAAGGACCAACAGTCGAAGATATCGCTTTTTTTTCGAAAAGGATAACTTCAATTTTTGTCCTGTACTTGTAAGTTTTGGTCAAAATTTCAACGAAAAAATATCAAAGAAAAATCAACGATGGTTAGTTCACGGTTTTTTTCGGCCTTTTAATTTTATCCTTTCGATTTCGTTTAAAATCTCTTTTCTTTAATGTTGAAGGACCAACAGTCGAAGATATCGCTTTTTTTTCGAAAAGGATAACTTCAATTTTTGTCCTGTACTTGTAAGTTTTGGTCAAATTTTCAACGAAAAAATATCAAAGAAAAATCAACGATGGTTAGTTCACGGTTTTTTTCGGCCTTTTAATTTTATCCTTTCGATTTCGTTTAAAATCAGTTTTCTTTGATGTTAAAGGACCAAAAAACCAACATATCAAGTTTTTTTTCGAAAAGGATAACTTTTAATTTTGTCCTGTATTTGTAAGTTTTGGTCAAAATTTCAACGAAAAAATCTCAAAGAAAATATCAACGATGGTTAGTTCACGATTTTTTTTGTTCTTTTAATTTAATCCTTTCGATTTCGTTTAAAATCTCTTGTCTTTGATGTTTAAGGACCAACAGACGACAATATCAAGTTTTTTTTCGAAAAGGATAACTTCAATTAATGTTATGTATTTGTAAGTTTTGGTCAAAATTTCAACGAAAAAATATCATAGAAAAATCAACGATGGTTAGTTCACGTTTTTTTTAGCCTTTAAATTTTATCCTTTTGATTTCGTTTAAAATCTCTTTTCTTTAATGTTGAAGGACCAACAGTCGAAGATATCGCTTTTTTTTCGAAAAGGATAACTTCAACTTTTGTCCTGTACTTGTAAGTTTTGGTCAAAATTTCAACGAAAAAATATCAAAGAAAAATCAACGATGGTTAGTTCACGGTTTTTTTCAGCCTTTAAATTTTATCCTTTCGATTTCGTTTAAAATTGTTTTCTTTGATGTTAAAGGCCCAAAAAACCAAGATATCAAGTTTTTTTTTTGAAAAGGATAACTTCAATTTATGTTTTGTATTTGTAAGTTTTGGTCAAAATTTCAACGAAAAAATATCAAAGAAAAATCAACGATGGTTAGTTCAAGGTTTTTTTCGGCCTTTAAATTTTATCCTTTCGATTTCGTTTAAAATACTTTTTCTTTAATGTTGAAGGACCAACAGTCGAAGATATCAAGGTTTTTTTTCGAAAAGGATAACTTCAATTTATGTTATGTATTTGTAAGTTTTGGTCAAAATTTCAACGAAGAAATATCAAAGAAAAATCAACGATGGTTAGTTCACGGTTATTTTCAGCCTTTAAATTTTATTCTTTAGATTTCGTTTAAAATCTTTTGTCTTTGATGTTGAAGGACCAACAGACGACAATATCAAGTTTTTTTTCGAAAAGGATAACTTCAACTAATGTTATGTATTTGTAAGTTTTGGTCAAAATTTCAACGAAAAAATATCAAAGAAAAATCAACGATGGTTAGTTCACGGTTTTTTTGGCCTTTTAATTTTATCCTTTCGATTTCGTTTAAAATTGTTTTCTGTGATGTTAAAGGCCCTAAAAACCAAGATATCAAGTTTTTTTTTTGAAAAGGATAACTTCAATTTATGTTTTGTATTTGTAAGTTTTGGTCAAAATTTCAACGAAAAAATATCAAAGAAAAATCAACGATGGTTAGTTCAAGGTTTTTTTCGGCCTTTAAATTTTATCCTTTCGATTTCGTTTAAAATACTTTTTCTTTAATGTTGAAGGACCAACAGTCGAAGATATCAAGGTTTTTTTTCGAAAAGGATAACTTCAATTTATGTTATGTATTTGTAAGTTTTGGTCAAAATTTCAACGAAGAAATATCAAAGAAATATCAACGATGGTTAGTTCTCGGTTTTTTTCAGCCTTTAAATTTTATCCTTTCGATTTTGTTTAAAATTGTTTTCTTTGATGTTAAAGGACCAAAAAACCAAGATATCAAGTTTTTTTTTGAAAAGGATAACTTCAATTTATGTTATGTATTTGTAAGTTTTGGTCAAAATTTCAACGAAGAAATCTCAAAAAAAAAATCAACGATTGTTAGTTCACGGTTTTTTTCAGCCTTTAAATATTATCCTTTCGATTTCGTTTTCAATCTCTTTTCTTTGATGTTAAGGGACCAACAAACGACGATATCAAGTTTTTTTTCGAAAAGGATAACTTCAAATAATGTTATGTATTTGTAAGTTTTGGTCAAAATTTCAACGAAAAAATATCAAAGAAAAATCAACGATGGTTAGTTCACGGTTTTTTTGGCCTTTTAATTTTATCCTTTTGATTTCGTTGAAAATCTCTTTTCTTTGATGTTAAAGGACCAACAAACGACGATATCAAGTTTTTTTTCGAAAAGGATAACTTCAATTAATGTTATGTATTTGTAAGTTTTGGTCAAAATTTCAACGAAAAAATATCAAAGAAAAATCAACGATGGTTAGTTCACGGTTTTTTTCGGCCTTTTAATTTAATCCTTTCGATTTCGTTTAAAATACTTTTTCTTTATTATTGAAGGACCAACATTTGAAGAAGATATCAAGTTTTTTTTCGAAAAGGATAACTTCAATTTATATTATGTATTTGTAAGTTTTGGTCAAAATTTCAACGAAAAAATCTCAAAGAAAATATCAACGATGGTTAGTTCACGGTTTTTTTCAGCCTTTAAATTTTATCCTTTCGATTTTGTTTAAAATAGTTTTCTTTGATGTTAAAGGACCAAAAAACCAAGATATCAAGTTTTTTTTTGAAAAGGATAACTTCAATTTTGTCCTGTATTTGTAAGTTTTGGTCAAAATTTCAACGAATAAATCTTAAAGAAAAAATCAACGATGGTAAGTTCACGGTTTTTTCAGCTTTTTAATTTTATCCTTTCGATTTCGTTTAAAATCTCTTTTCTTTGGTGTTGAAGAACCAAAAAACCAAGATATCAAGTTTTTTTTCGAAAAGGATAACTTTTAATTTTGTCCTGTATTTGTAAGTTTTGGTCAAAATTTCAACGAAAAAATCTCAAAGAAAATATCAACGATGGTAAGTTCACGGTTTTTTTAGCCTTTAAATTTTATCCTTTCGATTTCGTTTT
The DNA here is from genome assembly GCA_958496155.1 of Sisyra nigra. Taxonomy (NCBI): domain Eukaryota; kingdom Metazoa; phylum Arthropoda; class Insecta; order Neuroptera; family Sisyridae; genus Sisyra; species Sisyra nigra. Next base: position 15,492,757 of record OY292319.1, on the reverse strand, counting down.
AAATCTCTGTTCTTAAATGTTTAAGGACCAAAAAACCAAGATATCAAGTTTTTTTTCGAAAAGGATAACTTCAATTAATGTTATGTATTTGTAAGTTTTGGTCAAAATTTCAACGAAAAAATATCAAAGAAAAATCAACGATGGTTAGTTCACGGTTTTTTTCGGCCTTTTAATTCTATCCTTTCGATTTCGTTTAAAATCCTTTTTCTTTAATATTGAAGGACCAACATTGGAAGATATCAAGTTTTTTTTCGATTAGGATAACTTTTAATTTTGTCCTGTACTTGTAAGTTTTGGTCAAAATTTCAACGAAAAAATATCAAAGAAAAAATCAACGATGGTTAGTTCACGGTTTTTTTTGTTCTTTTAATTTAATCCTTTCGATTTCGTTTAAAATCTCTTGTCTTTGATGTTTAAGGACCAACAGACGACAATATCAAGTTTTTTTTCGAAAAGGATAACTTCAATTAATGTTATGTATTTGTAAGTTTTGGTCAAAATTTCAACGAAAAAATATCAAAGAAAAATCAACGATGGTTAGTTCACGTTTTTTTTAGCCTTTAAATTTTATCCTTTTGATTTCGTTTAAAATCTCTTTTCTTTAATGTTGAAGGACCAACAGTCAAAGATATCGCTTTTTTTTCGAAAAGGATAACTTCAATTTTTGTCCTGTACTTGTAAGTTTTGTTCAAAATTTCAACGAAAAAATATCAAAGAAAAATCAACGATGGTTAGTTCACGGTTTTTTTCGGCCTTTTAATTCTATCCTTTCGATTTCGTTTAAAATACTTTTTCTTTAATATTGAAGTACCAACATTGGAAGATATCAAGTTTTTTTTCGATTAGGATAACTTTTAATTTTGTCCTGTATTTGTAAGTTTTGGTCAAAATTTCAACGAAAAAATATCAAAGAAAAAATCAACGATGGTTAGTTCACGGTTTTTTTTGTTCTTTTAATTTTATCCTTTCGAATTCGTGTAAAATCTCTTTTCTTTAATGTTGTAGGGTTAACAGTCGAAGATATCAAGTTTTTTTTTGAAAAGGATAACTTCAATTTATGTTATGTATTTGTAAGTTTTGGCCAAAATTTCAACGAAAAAATATCAAAGAAAAAATCAACGATGGTTAGTTCACGGTTTTTTTCGCCTTTTAATTTTATCCTTTCGATTTCGTTTAAAATACTTTTTCTTTAATATTGAAGGACCAACATTCGAAAATATCAAGTTTTTTTTCGAAAAGGATAACTTCAATTTATATTATGTATTTGTAAGTTTTGGTCAAAATTTCAACGAAAAAATCTCAAAGAAAAAATCAACGATGCTTAGTTCACGGTTTTTTTCGCCTTTTAATTTTATCCTTTCGATTTTGTTTAAAATTTCTTGTCTTCGATGTTGAAGGACCAACAAACGACGATATCAAGTTTTTTTTTCGAAAAGGATAACTTCAATTTATGTTATGTATTTGTAAGTTTTGGTCAAAATTTCAACGAAGAAATCTCAAAGAAAAAATCAACGATGGTTAGTTCACGGTTTTTTTCGGCCTTTTAATTTTATCCTTTCGATTTCGTTTAAAATCCCTTTTCTTTAATTTTGAAGGACCAACAGTCAAAATAATCAATTTTTTTTTTCGAAAAGGATAACTTCAATTTATGTTTTGTATTTGTAAGTTTTGGTCAAAATTACAACGAAAAAATATCAAAGAAAAATCAACGATGGTTAGTTCACGGTTTTTTTCGCCTTTTAATTTTATACTTTCGATTTCGTTTCAAATCTCTTTTCTTTGGTGTTGAAGGACCAAAAAACCAAGATATGAAGTTTTTTTTCGAAAAGGATAATTTCAATTTATGTCCTGTATTTGTAAGTTTTGGTCAAAATTTCAACGAAAAAATATCAAAGAAAAAATCAACGATGGTTAGTTCACGGTTTTTTTCAGCTTTTAAATTTTATCCTTTCGATTTCGTTTAAAATTGTTTTATTTGATGTAAAGGCCCAAAAAACCAAGATATCAAGTTTTTTTTTTGAAAAGGATAACTTCAATTTATGTTTTGTATTTGTAAGTTTTGGTCAAAATTTCAACGAAAAAATATCAAAGAAAAATCAACGATGGTTAGTTCAAGGTTTTTTTCGGCCTTTAAATTTTATCCTTTCGATTTCGTTTAAAATACTTTTTCTTTAATGTTGAAGGACCAACAGTCGAAGATATCAAGGTTATTTTTCGAAAAGGTTAACTTCAATTTATGTTATGTATTTGTAAGTTTTGGTCAAAATTTCAACGAAGAAATCTCAAAGAAAAAATCAACGATGGTTAGTTTACGGTTTTTTTCGGCCTTTTAATTTTATCCTTTTGATTTCGTTTAAAATCTCTTTTCTTTGATCTTGAAGGACCAAAAAACCAAGTTATGAAGTTTTTTTTCGAATAGGATAACTTTTAATTTTGTCCTGTATTTGTAAGTTTTGGTCAAAATTTCAACGAAAAAATATCAAAGAAAAATCAACGATGGTTAGTTTACGGTTTTTTTCGGCCTTTTCATTTTATCCTTTCGATTTCGTTTAAAATATCTTGTCTTTGATGTTGACGGACCAACAAACGACGATATCAAGTTTGTTTTGAAAAGGATAACTTCAATTTATGTTATGTATTTGTAAGTTTTGGTCAAAATTACAACGAAGAAATCTCAACGAAAAAATAAACGATGGTTAGTTCACGGTTTTTTTCGGCCTTTAAATTTTATCCTTTCGATTTCGTTTAAAATACTTTTTCTTTAATGTTAAAGGACCAACAGTCGAAGATATCAAGTTTTTTTTTGAAAAGGATAACTTCAATTTATGTTTTGTATTTGTAAGTTTTGGTCAAAATTTCAACGAAAAAATATCAAAGAAAAATCAACGATGGTTAGTTCACGGCTTTTTTCGCCTTTTAATTTTATCCTTTCGATTTTGTTTAAAATTTCTTGTCTTCGATGTTGAAGGACCAACAAACGACGATATCAAGTTTTTTTTTCGAAAAGGATAACTTCAATTTATGTTATGTATTTGTAAGTTTTGGTCAAAATTTCAACGAAGAAATCTCAAAGAAAAAATCAACGATGGTTAGTTCACGGTTTTTTTCGGCCTTTTAATTTTATCCTTTCGATTTCGTTTAAAATCCCTTTTCTTTAATGTTGAAGGACCAACAGTCAAAATAATCAATTTTTTTTTTCGAAAAGGATAATTTCAATTTATATTATGTATTTGTAAGTTTTGGTCAAAATTTCAACGAACAAATATCAAAGAAAAAATCAACGATGGTTAGTTCACGGTTTTTTTCGGCCTTTAAATTTTATCCTTTCGATTTCGTTTAAAATCTCTTGTATTCGATGTTGAAGTTCCAACAAACGACGATATCAAGTTTTTTTTTCGAAAAGGATAACTTCAATTTATGTTATGTATTTGTAAGTTTTGGTCAAAATTTCAACGAAGAAATCTCAAAGAAAAAATCAACGATGGTTAGTTCACGGTTTTTTTCGGCCTTTTAATTTTATCCTTTCGATTTCGTTTAAAATCCCTTTTCTTTAATGTTGAAGGACCAACAGTCAAAATAATCAATTTTTTTTTTCGAAAAGGATAACTTCAATTTATATTATGTATTTGTAACTTTTGGTCAAAATTTCAACGAACAAATATCAAAGAAAAAATCAACGATGGTTAGTTCACGGTTTTTTTCGGCCTTTAAATTTTATCCTTTCGATTTCGTTTAAAATCTCTTGTCTTCGATGTTGAAGGACCAACAAACGACGATATCAAGTTTTTTTTCGAAAAGGATAACTTCAATTTATGTTTTGAATTTGTAAGTTTTGTTCAAAATTTCAACGAAGAAATCTCAAAGAAAAAATCAACGATGGTTAGTTCACGGTTTTTTTCGGCCTTTTAATTTTATCCTTTCGATTTCGTTTAAAATCCCTTTTCTTTAATGTTGAAGGACCAAAAGTCAAAAATATCAAGTTTTTTTTTCGAAAAGGATAACTTTTAATTTTGTCCTGTATTTGTAAGTTTTGGTCAAAATTTCAACGAAGAAATCTCAAAGAAAAAATCAACGATGGTTAGTTCACGGTTTTTTTCGGCCTTTAAATTTTATCTTTTCGATTTCGTTTAAAATCTCTTGTCTTCGATGTTGAAGGACCAACAAACGACGATATCAAGTTTTTTTTCGAAAAGGATAACTTCAATTTATGTTATGTATTTGTAAGTTTTGGTCAAAATTTCAACGAAGAAATCTCAAAGAAAAAATCAACGATGGTTAGTTCACGGTTTTTTTCGGCCTTTTAATTTTATCCTTTCGATTTCGTTTAAAATCCCTTTTCTTTAATGTTGAAGGACCAACAGTCAAAAAAATCAATTTTTTTTTTCGAATAGGATAACTTTTAATTTTGTCCTGTATTTGTAAGTTTTGGTCAAAATTTCAACGAAAAAATATCAAAGAAAAAATCAACGATGGTTAGTTCACGGTTTTTTTCGCCTTTTAATTTTATCCTTTCGATTTCGTTTAAAATACTTTTTCTTTAATATTGAAGGACCAACATTCGAAAATATCAAGTTTTTTTTCGAAAAGGATAACTTCAATTTATATTATGTATTTGTAAGTTTTGGTCAAAATTTCAACGAAAAAATCTCAAAGAAAAAATCAACGATGGTTAGTTCACGGTTTTTTTCGCCTTTTAATTTTATCCTTTCGATTTTGTTTAAAATTTCTTGTCTTCGATGTTGAAGGACCAACAAACGACGATATCAAGTTTTTTTTTCGAAAAGGATAACTTCAATTTATGTTATGTATTTGTAAGTTTTGGTCAAAATTTCAACGAAGAAATCTCAAAGAAAAAATCAACGATGGTTAGTTCACGGTTTTTTTCGGCCTTTTAATTTTATCCTTTCGATTTCGTTTAAAATCCCTTTTCTTTAATGTTGAAGGACCAACAGTCAAAATAATCAATTTTTTTTTTCGAAAAGGATAACTTCAATTTATGTTTTGTATTTGTAAGTTTTGGTCAAAATTACAACGAAAAAATATCAAAGAAAAATCAACGATGGTTAGTTCACGGTTTTTTTCGCCTTTTAATTTTATCCTTTCGATTTCGTTTCAAATCTCTTTTCTTTGGTGTTGAAGGACCAAAAAACCAAGATATGAAGTTTTTTTTCGAAAAGGATAATTTCAATTTATGTCCTGTATTTGTAAGTTTTGGTCAAAATTTCAACGAAAAAATATCAAAGAAAAAATCAACGATGGTTAGTTCACGGTTTTTTTCAGCTTTTAAATTTTATCCTTTCGATTTCGTTTAAAATTGTTTTATTTGATGTAAAGGCCCAAAAAACCAAGATATCAAGTTTTTTTTTTGAAAAGGATAACTTCAATTTATGTTTTGTATTTGTAAGTTTTGGTCAAAATTTCAACGAAAAAATATCAAAGAAAAATCAACGATGGTTAGTTCAAGGTTTTTTTCGGCCTTTAAATTTTATCCTTTCGATTTCGTTTAAAATACTTTTTCTTTAATGTTGAAGGACCAACAGTCGAAGATATCAAGGTTATTTTTCGAAAAGGTTAACTTCAATTTATGTTATGTATTTGTAAGTTTTGGTCAAAATTTCAACGAAGAAATCTCAAAGAAAAAATCAACGATGGTTAGTTTACGGTTTTTTTCGGCCTTTTAATTTTATCCTTTTGATTTCGTTTAAAATCTCTTTTCTTTGATGTTGAAGGACCAAAAAACCAAGTTATGAAGTTTTTTTTTCGAATAGGATAACTTTTAATTTTGTCCTGTATTTGTAAGTTTTGGTCAAAATTTCAACGAAAAAATATCAAAGAAAAATCAACGATGGTTAGTTTACGGTTTTTTTCGGCCTTTTCATTTTATCCTTTCGATTTCGTTTAAAATATCTTGTCTTTGATGTTGACGGACCAACAAACGACGATATCAAGTTTGTTTTGAAAAGGATAACTTCAATTTATGTTATGTATTTGTAAGTTTTGGTCAAAATTACAACGAAGAAATCTCAACGAAAAAATAAACGATGGTTAGTTCACGGTTTTTTTCGGCCTTTAAATTTTATCCTTTCGATTTCGTTTAAAATACTTTTTCTTTAATGTTAAAGGACCAACAGTCGAAGATATCAAGTTTTTTTTTGAAAAGGATAACTTCAATTTATGTTTTGTATTTGTAAGTTTTGGTCAAAATTTCAACGAAAAAATATCAAAGAAAAATCAACGATGGTTAGTTCACGGCTTTTTTCGCCTTTTAATTTTATCCTTTCGATTTTGTTTAAAATTTCTTGTCTTCGATGTTGAAGGACCAACAAACGACGATATCAAGTTTTTTTTTCGAAAAGGATAACTTCAATTTATGTTATGTATTTGTAAGTTTTGGTCAAAATTTCAACGAAGAAATCTCAAAGAAAAAATCAACGATGGTTAGTTCACGGTTTTTTTCGGCCTTTTAATTTTATCCTTTCGATTTCGTTTAAAATCCCTTTTCTTTAATGTTGAAGGACCAACAGTCAAAATAATCAATTTTTTTTTTCGAAAAGGATAATTTCAATTTATATTATGTATTTGTAAGTTTTGGTCAAAATTTCAACGAACAAATATCAAAGAAAAAATCAACGATGGTTAGTTCACGGTTTTTTTCGGCCTTTAAATTTTATCCTTTCGATTTCGTTTAAAATCTCTTGTCTTCGATGTTGAAGTTCCAACAAACGACGATATCAAGTTTTTTTTTCGAAAAGGATAACTTCAATTTATGTTATGTATTTGTAAGTTTTGGTCAAAATTTCAACGAAGAAATCTCAAAGAAAAAATCAACGATGGTTAGTTCACGGTTTTTTTCGGCCTTTTAATTTGATCCTTTCGATTTCGTTTAAAATCCCTTTTCTTTAATGTTGAAGGACCAACAGTCAAAAATATCAATTTTTTTTTTCGAAAAGGATAACTTCAATTTATATTATGTATTTGTAAGTTTTGGTCAAAATTTCAACGAACAAATATCAAAGAAAAAATCAACGATGGTTAGTTCACGGTTTTTTTCGGCCTTTAAATTTTATCCTTTCGATTTCGTTTAAAATCTCTTGTCTTCGATGTTGAAGGACCAACAAACGACGATATCAAGGTTTTTTTCGAAAAGGATAACTTCAATTTATGTTATGAATTTGTAAGTTTTGTTCAAAATTTCAACGAAGAAATCTCAAAGAAAAAATCAACGATGGTTAGTTCACGGTTTTTTTCGGCCTTTTAATTTTATCCTTTCGATTTCGTTTAAAATCCCTTTTCTTTAATGTTGAAGGACCAACAGTCAAAATAATCAATTTTTTTTTTCGAATAGGATAACTTTTAATTTTTTCCTGTATTTGTAAGTTTTGGTCAAAATTTCAACGAAAAAATATCAAAGAAAAATCAACGATGGTTAGTTTACGGTTTTTTTCGGCCTTTTCATTTTATCCTTTCGATTTCGTTTAAAATATCTTAACTTTGATGTTGACGGACCAACAAACGACGATATCAAGTTTTTTTTGAAAAGGATAACTTCAATTTATGTTATGTATTTGTAAGTTTTGGTCAAAATTACAACGAAGAAATCTCAACGAAAAAATAAACGATGGTTAGTTCACGGTTTTTTTCGGCCTTTAAATTTTATCCTTTCGATTTCGTTTAAAATCTATTGTCTTCGATGTTGAAGGACCAACAAACGACGATATCAAGTTTTTTTTCGAAAAGGATAACTTCAATTTATGTTATGAATTTGTAAGTTTTGTTCAAAATTTCAACGAAGAAATCTCAAAGAAAAAATCAACGATGGTTAGTTCACGGTTTTTTTCGGCCTTTTAATTTTATCCTTTCGATTTCGTTTAAAATCCCTTTTCTTTAATGTTGAAGGACCAACAGTCAAAAATATCAAGTTTTTTTTTCGAAAAGGATAACTTTTAATTTTGTCCTGTATTTGTAAGTTTTGGTCAAAATTTCAACGAAGAAATCTCAAAGAAAAAATCAACGATGGTTAGTTCACGGTTTTTTTCGGCCTTTTAATTTTATCCTTTCGATTTCGTTTAAAATCCCTTTTCTTTAATGTTGAAGGACCAACAGTCAAAATAATCAATTTTTTTTTTCGAAAAGGATAACTTCAATTTATATTATGTATTTGTAAGTTTTGGTCAAAATTTCAACGAACAAATATCAAAGAAAAAATCAACGATGGTTAGTTCACGGTTTTTTTCGGCCTTTAAATTTTATCCTTTCGATTTCGTTTAAAATCTCTTGTCTTCGATGTTGAAGGACCAACAAACGACGATATCAAGTTTTTTTTCGAAAAGGATAACTTCAATTTATGTTATGTATTTGTAAGTTTTGGTCAAAATTTCAACGAAGAAATCTCAAAGAAAAAATCAACGATGGTTAGTTCACGGTTTTTTTCGGCCTTTTAATTTTATCCTTTCGATTTCGTTTAAAATCCCTTTTCTTTAATGTTGAAGGACCAACAGTCAAAAATATCAAGTTTTTTTTTCGAAAAGGATAACTTCAATTTATAATATTTATTTGTAAGTTTTGGTCAAAATTTCAACGAAAAAATATCAAAGAAAAATCAACGATGGAGTTCACGGTTTTTTTCAGCCTTTAAATTTTATCCTTTTGATTTCGTTTAAAATCTCTTTTATTTGATGTTAACGGACCAACAGACGACAATATCAAGTTTTTTTTCGAAAAGGATAACTTCAATTTATGTCCTGTATTTGTAAGTTTTGGTCAAAATTTCAACGAAGAAATCTCAAAGAAAAAATCAACGATGGTTAGTTCACGGTTTTTTTCGGCCTTTTAATTTTATCCTTTCGATTTCGTTTAAAATCCCTTTTCTTTAATGTTGAAGGACTAACAGTCAAAATAATCAATTTTTTTTTTCGAAAAGGATAACTTCAATTTATAATATTTATTTGTAAGTTTTGGTCAAAATTTCAACGAAAAAATATCAAAGAAAAATCAACGATGGAGTTCACGGTTTTTTTCAGCCTTTAAATTTTATCCTTTTGATTTCGTTTAAAATCTCTTTTATTTGATGTTAACGGACCAACAGACGACAATATCAAGTTTTTTTTCGAAAAGGATAACTTCAATTTATGTCCTGTATTTGTAAGTTTTGGTCAAAATTTCAACGAAGAAATCTCAAAGAAAAAATCAACGATGGTTAGTTCACGGTTTTTTTCGGCCTTTTAATTTTATCCTTTCGATTTCGTTTAAAATCCCTTTTCTTTAATGTTGAAGGACCAACAGTCAAAATAATCAATTTTTTTTTTCGAATAGGATAACTTTTAATTTTGTCCTGTATTTGTAAGTTTTGGTCAAAATTTCAACGAAAAAATATCAAAGAAAAATCAACGATGGTTAGTTTACGGTTTTTTTCGGCCTTTTCATTTTATCCTTTCGATTTCGTTTAAAATATCTTAACTTTGATGTTGACGGACCAACAAACGACGATATCAAGTTTTTTTTGAAAAGGATAACTTCAATTTATGTTATGTATTTGTAAGTTTTGGTCAAAATTACAACGAAGAAATCTCAACGAAAAAATAAACGATGGTTAGTTCACGGTTTTTTTCGGCCTTTAAATTTTATCCTTTCGATTTCGTTTAAAATCTATTGTCTTCGATGTTGAAGGACCAACAAACGACGATATCAAGTTTTTTTTCGAAAAGGATAACTTCAATTTATGTTATGAATTTGTAAGTTTTGTTCAAAATTTCAACGAAGAAATCTCAAAGAAAAAATCAACGATGGTTAGTTCACGGTTTTTTTCGGCCTTTTAATTTTATCCTTTCGATTTCGTTTAAAATCCCTTTTCTTTAATGTTGAAGGACCAACAGTCAAAAATATCAAGTTTTTTTTTCGAAAAGGATAACTTTTAATTTTGTCCTGTATTTGTAAGTTTTGGTCAAAATTTCAACGAAGAAATCTCAAAGAAAAAATCAACGATGGTTAGTTCAAGGTTTTTTTCGGCCTTTTAATTTTATCCTTTCGATTTCGTTTAAAATCCCTTTTCTTTAATGTTGAAGGACCAACAGTCAAAATAATCAATTTTTTTTTTCGAAAAGGATAACTTCAATTTATATTATGTATTTGTAAGTTTTGGTCAAAATTTCAACGAACAAATATCAAAGAAAAAATCAACGATGGTTAGTTCACGGTTTTTTTCGGCCTTTAAATTTTATCCTTTCGATTTCGTTTAAAATCTCTTGTCTTCGATGTTGAAGGACCAACAAACGACGATATCAAGTTTTTTTTCGAAAAGGATAACTTCAATTTATGTTATGTATTTGTAAGTTTTGGTCAAAATTTCAACGAAGAAATCTCAAAGAAAAAATCAACGATGGTTAGTTCACGGTTTTTTTCGGCCTTTTAATTTTATCCTTTCGATTTCGTTTAAAATCCCTTTTCTTTAATGTTGAAGGACCAACAGTCAAAAATATCAAGTTTTTTTTTCGAAAAGGATAACTTTTAATTTTGTCCTGTATTTGTAAGTTTTGGTCAAAATTTCAACGAAGAAATCTCAAAGAAAAAATCAACGATGGTTAGTTCACGGTTTTTTTCGGCCTTTTAATTTTATCCTTTCGATTTCGTTTAAAATCCCTTTTCTTTAATGTTGAAGGACCAACAGTCAAAAATATCAAGTTTTTTTTTCGAAAAGGATAACTTCAATTTATAATATTTATTTGTAAGTTTTGGTCAAAATTTCAACGAAAAAATATCAAAGAAAAATCAACGATGGTTAGTTCACGGTTTTTTTTGGCCTTTTAATTTTATCCTTTCGATTTCGTTAAAAATCACTTTTTTTTTATGTTAAAGGACCAAAAAACCAAGTTATGAAGTTTTTTTTCGAAAAGGATAACTTTTAATTTTGTCCTGTATTTGTAAGTTTTGGTCAAAATTTCAACGAAGAAATCTCAAAGAAAAAATCAACGATGGTTAGTTCACGGTTTTTTTCGGCCTTTTAATTTTATCCTTTCGATTTCGTTTAAAATCCCTTTTCTTTAATGTTGAAGGACCAACAGTCAAAAATATCAAGTTTTTTTTTCGAAAAGGATAACTTCAATTTATAATATTTATTTGTAAGTTTTGGTCAAAATTTCAACGAAAAAATATCAAAGAAAAATCAACGATGGAGTTCACGGTTTTTTTCAGCCTTTAAATTTTATCCTTTTGATTTCGTTTAAAATCTCTTTTATTTGATGTTAACGGACCAACAGACGACAATATCAAGTTTTTTTTCGAAAAGGATAACTTCAATTTATGTCCTGTATTTGTAAGTTTTGGTCAAAATTTCAACGAAGAAATCTCAAAGAAAAAATCAACGATGGTTAGTTCACGGTTTTTTTCGGCCTTTTAATTTTATCCTTTCGATTTCGTTTAAAATCCCTTTTCTTTAATGTTGAAGGACTAACAGTCAAAATAATCAATTTTTTTTTTCGAAAAGGATAACTTCAATTTATATTATGTATTTGTAAGTTTTGGTCAAAATTTCAACGAACAAATATCAAAGAAAAAATCAACGATGGTTAGTTCACGGTTTTTTTCGGCCTTTAAATTTTATCCTTTCGATTTCGTTTAAAATCTCTTGTCTTCGATGTTGAAGGACCAACAAACGACGAGATCAAGTTTTTTTTCGAAAAGGATAACTTCAATTTATGTTATGAATTTGTAAGTTTTGTTCAAAATTTCAACGAAGAAATCTCAAAGAAAAAATCAACGATGGTTAGTTCACGGTTTTTTTCGGCCTTTTAATTTTATCCTTTCGATTTCGTTTAAAATCCCTTTTCTTTAATGTTGAAGGACCAACAGTCAAAAATATCAAGTTTTTTTTTCGAAAAGGATAACTTTTAATTTTGTCCTGTATTTGTAAGTTTTGGTCAAAATTTCAACGAAGAAATCTCAAAGAAAAAATCAACGATGGTTAGTTCACGGTTTTTTTCGGCCTTTTAATTTGATCCTTTCGATTTCGTTTAAAATCCCTTTTCTTTAATGTTGAAGGACCAACTGTCAAAATAATCAATTTTTTTTTTCGAAAAGGATAACTTCAATTTATATTATGTATTTGTAAGTTTTGGTCAAAATTTCAACGAACAAATATCAAAGAAAAAATCAACGATGGTTAGTTCACGGTTTTTTTCGGCCTTTAAATTTTATCCTTTCGATTTCGTTTAAAATCTCTTGTCTTCGATGTTGAAGGACCAACAAACGACGATATCAAGTTTTTTTTCGAAAAGGATAACTTCAATTTATGTTATGTATTTGTAAGTTTTGGTCAAAATTTCAACGAAGAAATCTCAAAGAAAAAATCAACGATGGTTAGTTCACGGTTTTTTTCGGCATTTTAATTTTATCCTTTCGATTTCGTTTAAAATCCCTTTTCGTTAATGTTGAAGGACCAACAGTCAAAAATATCAAGTTTTATTTTCGAAAAGGATAACTTCAATTTATAATATTTATTTGTAAGTTTTGGTCAAAATTTCAACGAAAAAATATCAAAGAAAAATCAACGATGGTTAGTTCACGGTTTTTTTTGGCCTTTTAATTTTATCCTTTCGATTTCGTTAAAAATCTCTTTTTTTTTATGTTAAAGGACCAAAAAACCAAGTTATGAAGTTTTTTTTTGAAAAGGATAACTTTTAATTTTGTCCTGTATTTGTAAGTTTTGGTCAAAATTTCAACGAAAAAATCTCAAAGAAAAAATCAACGATGGTTAGTTCACGGTTTTTTTCGGCCTTTTAATTTGATCCTTTCGATTTCGTTTAAAATCCCTTTTCTTTAATGTTGAAGGACTAACAGTCAAAATAATCAATTTTTTTTTTTTCGAAAAGGATAACTTCAATTTATATTATGTATTTGTAAGTTTTGGTCAAAATTTCAACGAACAAATATCAAAGAAAAAATCAACGATGGTTAGTTCACGGTTTTTTTCGGCCTTTAAATTTTATCCTTTCGATTTCGTTTAAAATCTCTTGTCTTCGATGTTGAAGGACCAACAAACGACGATATCAAGTTTTTTTTCGAAAAGGATAACTTCAATTTATGTTATGTATTTGTAAGTTTTGGTCAAAATTTCAACGAAGAAATCTCAAAGAAAAAATCAACGATGGTTAGTTCACGGTTTTTTTCGGCCTTTTAATTTTATCCTTTCGATTTCGTTTAAAATCCCTTTTCTTTAATGTTGAAGGACCAACAGTCAAAAATATCAAGTTTTTTTTTCGAAAAGGATAACTTCAATTTATAATATTTATTTGTAAGTTTTGGTCAAAATTTCAACGAAAAAATATCAAAGAAAAATCAACGATGGTTAGTTCACGGTTTTTTTTGGCCTTTTAATTTTATCCTTTCGATTTCGTTTAAAATCTCTTTTCTTTGATGTTAAAAGACCAAAAAACCAACATATCAAGTTTTTTTTAGAAAAAGATAACTTTTAATTTTGTCTTGTATTTGTAAGTTTTGGTCAAAATTTCAACGAAAAAATCTCAAAGAAAATATCAACGATGGTTAGTTCACGGTTTTTTTCGGCCTTTAAATTTTATCCTTTCGATTTCGTTTAAAATCTCTTTTATTTGATGTTAACGGACCAACAGACGACAATATCAAGTTTTTTTTCGAAAAGGATAACTTCAATTTATGTCCTGTATTTGTAAGTTTTGGTCAAAATTTCAACGAAAAAATATCAAAGAAAAAATCAACGATGGTAAGTTCACGGTTTTTTTAGCCTTTGAATTTTATCCTTTCGATTTCGTTTTGAATCTCTTTTCTTTAATGTTACAGGACCAAAAAACCAAGATATCAAGTTTTTTTTCGAATAGGATAACTTCAATTTATATTATGTATTTGTAAGTTTTGGTCAAAATTTCAACAAAAAAATATCAAAGAAAAATCAACAATGGTTAGTTCACGGTTTTTTTCAGCCACTAAATTTTATCCTTTCGATTTCGTTTAAAATCTCTTGTCTTTGATGTTGAAGGACCAACAGACGACAAAATCAAGTTTTTTTTCGAAAAGGATAACTTTTATTTTTGTCCTGTATTTGTAAGTTTTGGTCAAAATTTCAACAAAAAAATATCAAAGAAAAATCAGCAATGGTTAGTTCACGGTTTTGTTTGGTCTTTTAATTTTATCATTTCGATTTCGTTTAAAATCTCTGTTCTACGATGTTAAAGGACCAACAGTCAAAAATATTGAGTTTTTTTTCGAAAAAGATAATTTCAATTTTTGTTCTGTATTTGTAAGTTTTGGTCAAAATTTCAACGAAAAAATATCAAAGAAAAAATCAACGATGGTTAGTTCACGGTTTTTTCAGCCTTTAAATTTTATCCTTTCGATTTCGTTTAAAATCTCTTTTCTTTGATGGTAAAGGACCAAAAAACCAAGATATCAAGTTTTTTTTTGAAAAGGATAACTTCAATTTCTGTCCTGTATTTGTAAGTTTTGGTCAAAATTTCAACAAAAAAATATCAAAGAAAAATCAACAATGGTTAGTTCACGGTTTTGTTTGGTCTTTTTATTTTATCCTTTCGATTTCGTTTAAAATCTATGTTCTTCGATGTTAAAGGACCAAAAAACCAACATATCAAGTTTTTTTTAGAAAAAGATAATTTTTAATTTTGTCCTGTATTTGTAAGTTTTGGTCAAAATTTCAACGAAAAAATATCAAAGAAAAAATCAACGATGGTTAGTTCACGGTTTTTTTCGGCCTTTAAATTTTATCCTTCCGATTTCGTTTAAAATCTCTTGTCTTTGATGTTAAAGGAACAACAGACGACAATATCAAGTTTTTTTTCGAAAAGGATAACTTCAATTTTTGTCCTGTATTTGTAAGTTTTGTTCAAAATTTCAACGAAAAATATCAAGGAAAAATCAACGATGGTTAGTTCACGTTTTTTTCAGCCTTTAAATTTTATCCTTTCGATTTCGTTTAAAATCTCTTTTCTTTGATGTTAAAGGACCAAAAAACCTAGATATCAAGTTTTTTTTTGAAAAGGATAACTTCAATTTCTGTCCTGTATTTGTAAGTTTTGGTCAAAATTTCAACAAAAAAATATCAAAGAAAAATCAACAATGGTTAGTTCACGGTTTTGTTTGGTCTTTTAATTTTATCCTTTCGATTTCGTTTAAAATCTCTGTTCTTCGATGTTAAAGGACCAACAGTCAAAGATATTGAGTTTTTTTTCGAAAAAGATAATTTCAATTTTTGTTCTGTATTTGTAAGTTTTGGTCAAAATTTCAACGAAAAAATATCAAAGAAAAAATCAACGATGGTTAGTTCACGGTTTTTTTCGGCCTTTAAATTTTATCTTTTCGATTTCGTTTAAAATCTCTTTTCTTTGATGTTAAAAGACCAAAAAACCAACACATCAAGTTTTTTTTCGAAAAGGATAACCTCAATTTTTGTCCTGTATTTGTAAGTTTTGGTCAAATTTTCAACGAAAAAAAATCATAGAAAAATCAACGATGGTTAGTTCACGTTTTTTTTTGGCCTTTTAATTTTATCCTTTCGATTTCGTTTAATATCTCTTTTCTTTGATTTTAAAGGACCAAAAAACCAACATATCAAGTTTTTTTTCGAAAAAGATAACTTTTAATTTTGTCCTGTATTTGTAAGTTTTGGTCAAAATTTCAACGAAGAAATCTCAAAGAAAAAATTAACGATGGTTAGTTCACAGTTTTTTTCGGCCTTTAAATTTAATCCTTTCGATTTCGTTTAAAATACTTTTTCTTTAATATTGAAGGACCAACATTCGAAGATATCAAGTTTTTTTTCGAAAAGGATAACTTCAATTTTTGTTCTGTATTTGTAAGTTTTGGTCAAAATTTCAACGAAAAAATCAACGATGGTTAGTTCACGGTTTTTTTCAGCCTTTAAATTTTATCTTTTCGATTTCGTTTAAAATCTCTTGTCTTTGATGTTTAAGGAACAACAGACGACAATATCAAGTTTTTTTTCGAAAAGGATAACTTCAATTTTTGTCCTGTATTTGTAAGTTTTGGTCAAAATTTCAACGAAAAAATATCATAGAAAAATCAACGATGGTTAGTTCACGTTTTTTTCAGCCTTTAAATTTTATCCTTTCGATTTCGTTTAAAATCTCTTTTCTTTGATTTTAAAGGACCAAAAAACCAACATATCAAGTTTTTTTTAGAAAAAGATAACTTTTAATTTTGTCCTGTATTTGTAAGTTTTGGTCAAAATTTCAACGAAGAAATCTCAAAGAAAAAATTAACGATGGTTAGTTCACAGTTTTTTTCGGCCTTTAAATGTTATCCTTTCGATTTCGTTTAAAATACTTTTTCTTTAATATTGAAGGACCAACATTCGAAGATATCAAGTTTTTTTTCGAAAAGGATAACTTCAATTTATGTCCTGTATTTGTAAGTTTTGGTCAAAATTTCAACGAAAAAATATCAAGGAAAAAATCAACGATGGTTAGTTCACGGTTTTGTTTGGCCTTTTAATTTTATCCTTTCGATTTCGTTTAAAATCTCTGTTCTTTGGTGTTGAAGGACCAAAAAACCAAGATATCAAGTTTTTTTTCGAAAAGGATAACTTCAATTTATGTCCTGTATTTGTAAGTTTTTGTCAAAATTTCAACGAAAAAAAATCAAAGAAAAATCAACGATGGTAAGTTCACGGTTTTTTTTGGCCTTTTAATTTAATCCTTTTGATTTAGTTCAAAATCTTTTTTCTTTAATGTTGAAGGACCAACAGTCAAAGATATCAAGTTTTTTTTCGAAAAGGATAACTTCAATTTTTGTCCTGTATTGGTAAGTTTTGGTCAAAATTTCAACGAAAAAATATCAAGGAAAAAATCAACGATGGTTAGTTCACGGTTTTGTTTGGCCTTTTAATTTTATCCTTTCGATTTCGTTTAAAATCTCTGTTCTTTGGTGTTGAAGGACCAAAAAACCAAGATATCAAGTTTTTTTTCGAAAAGGATAACTTCAATTTATGTCCTGTATTTGTAAGTTTTTGTCAAAATTTCAACGAAAAAAAATCAAAGAAAAATCAACGATGGTAAGTTCACGGTTTTTTTTGGCCTTTTAATTTAATCCTTTTGATTTAGTTCAAAATCTTTTTTCTTTAATGTTGAAGGACCAACAGTCAAAGATATCAAGTTTTTTTTCGAAAAGGATAACTTCAATTTTTGTCCTGTATTGGTAAGTTTTGGTCAAAATTTCAACGAAAAAATATCAAGGAAAAAATTAACGATGGTTAGTTCACAGTTTTTTTCGGCCTTTAAATTTAATCCTTTCGATTTCGTTTAAAATACTTTTTCTTTAATATTGAAGGACCAACATTCGAAGATATCAAGTTTTTTTTCGAAAAGGATAACTTCAATTTTTGTTCTGTATTTGTAAGTTTTGGTCAAAATTTCAACGAAAAAATCAACGATGGTTAGTTCACGGTTTTTTTCAGCCTTTAAATTTTATCTTTTCGATTTCGTTTAAAATCTCTTGTCTTTGATGTTTAAGGAACAACAGACGACAATATCAAGTTTTTTTTCGAAAAGGATAACTTCAATTTTTGTCCTGTATTTGTAAGTTTTGGTCAAAATTTCAACGAAAAAATATCATAGAAAAATCAACGATGGTTAGTTCACGTTTTTTTCAGCCTTTAAATTTTATCCTTTCGATTTCGTTTAAAATCTCTTTTCTTTGATTTTAAAGGACCAAAAAACCAACATATCAAGTTTTTTTTAGAAAAAGATAACTTTTAATTTTGTCCTGTATTTGTAAGTTTTGGTCAAAATTTCAACGAAGAAATCTCAAAGAAAAAATTAACGATGGTTAGTTCACAGTTTTTTTCGGCCTTTAAATGTTATCCTTTCGATTTCGTTTAAAATACTTTTTCTTTAATATTGAAGGACCAACATTCGAAGATATCAAGTTTTTTTTCGAAAAGGATAACTTCAATTTATGTCCTGTATTTGTAAGTTTTGGTCAAAATTTCAACGAAAAAATATCAAGGAAAAAATCAACGATGGTTAGTTCACGGTTTTGTTTGGCCTTTTAATTTTATCCTTTCGATTTCGTTTAAAATCTCTGTTCTTTGGTGTTGAAGGACCAAAAAACCAAGATATCAAGTTTTTTTTCGAAAAGGATAACTTCAATTTATGTCCTGTATTTGTAAGTTTTTGTCAAAATTTCAACGAAAAAAAATCAAAGAAAAATCAACGATGGTAAGTTCACGGTTTTTTTTGGCCTTTTAATTTAATCCTTTTGATTTAGTTCAAAATCTTTTTTCTTTAATGTTGAAGGACCAACAGTCAAAGATATCAAGTTTTTTTTCGAAAAGGATAACTTCAATTTTTGTCCTGTATTGGTAAGTTTTGGTCAAAATTTCAACGAAAAAATATCAAGGAAAAAATCAACGATGGTTAGTTCACGGTTTTGTTTGGCCTTTTAATTTTATCCTTTCGATTTCGTTTAAAATCTCTGTTCTTTGGTGTTGAAGGACCAAAAAACCAACATATCAAGTTTTTTTTCGAAAAGGATAACCTTAATTTTTGTCCTGTATTTGTAAGTTTTGGTCAAAATTTCAACGAAAAAATATCATAGAAAAATCAACGATGGTTAGTTCACGTTTTTTTTTGGCCTTTTAATTTTATCCTTTCGATTTCGTTTAAAATCTCTTTTCTTTGATGTTAAAAGACCAAAAAACCAACATATCAAGTTTTTTTTAGAAAAAGATAACTTTTAATTTTGTCTTGTATTTGTAAGTTTTGGTCAAAATTTCAACGAAAAAATCTCAAAGAAAATATCAACGATGGTTAGTTCACGGTTTTTTTCGGCCTTTAAATTTTATCCTTTCGATTTCGTTTAAAATACTTTTTCTTTAATAATGAAGGACCAACATTCGAAGATATCAAGTTTTTTTTCGAAAAGGATAACTTCAATTTATGTCCTGTATTTGTAAGTTTTGGTCAAAATTTCAACGAAAAAATATCAAAGAAAAAATCAACGATGGTTAGTTCACGGTTTTGTTTGGCCTTTTAATTTTATCCTTTCGATTTCGTTTAAAATCTCTGTTCTTTGGTGTTGAAGGACCAAAAAACCAAGATATCAAGTTTTTTTTCGAAAAGGATAACTTCAATTTATGTCCTGTATTTGTAAGTTTTGGTCAAAATTTCAACGAAAAAATATCAAAGAAAAATCAACGATGGTAAGTTCCCGGTTTTTATTTTGGCCTTTTAATTTAATCCTTACGATTTAGTTCAAAATCTTTTTTCTTTAATGTTGAAGGACCAACAGTCAAAGATATCAAGTTTTTTTTCGAAAAGGATAACTTCAATTTTTGTCCTGTATTTGTAAGTTTTGGTCAAAATTTCAACGAAAAAAACTCAAAGAAAATATCAACGATGGTTAGTTCACGGTTTTTTTCAGCCTTTAAATTTTATCCTTTTGATTTCGTTTGAAATCTCTGTTCTTCGATGTTGAAGAACCAACAGTCAAAGATATCAAGTTTTTTTTCGAAAAGGATAACTTCAATTTATGTCCTGTATTTGTAAGTTTTGGTCAAAATTTCAACGAAAAAATATCAAAGAAAAATCAACGATGGTAAGTTCACGGTTTTTTTTGGCCTTTTAATTTAATCATTTTGATTTAGTTCAAAATCTTTTTTCTTTAATGTTGAAGGACCAACAGTCAAAGATATCAAGTTTTTTTTCGAAAAGGATAACTTCAATTTTTGTCCTGTATTTGTAAGTTTTGGTCAAAATTTCAACGAAAAAAACTCAAAGAAAATATCAACGATGGTTAGTTCACGGTTTTTTTCAGCCTTTAAATTTTATCTTTTCGATTTCGTTTAAAATCTCTTTTCTTTGATGTTAAAAGACCAAAAAACCAACATATCAAGTTTTTTTTAGAAAAAGATAACTTTTAATTTTGTCCTGTATTTGTAAGTTTTGGTCAAAATTTCAACGAAGAAATCTCAAAGAAAAAATTAACGATGGTTAGTTCACAGTTTTTTTCGGCCTTTAAATGTTATCCTTTCGATTTCGTTTAAAATACTTTTTCTTTAATATTGAAGGACCAACATTCGAAGATATCAAGTTTTTTTTCGAAAAGGATAACTTCAATTTATGTCCTGTATTTGTAAGTTTTGGTCAAAATTTCAACGAAAAAATATCAAGGAAAAAATCAACGATGGTTAGTTCACGGTTTTGTTTGGCCTTTTAATTTTATCCTTTCGATTTCGTTTAAAATCTCTGTTCTTTGGTGTTGAAGGACCAAAAAACCAAGATATCAAGTTTTTTTTCGAAAAGGATAACTTCAATTTATGTCCTGTATTTGTAAGTTTTTGTCAAAATTTCAACGAAAAAAAATCAAAGAAAAATCAACGATGGTAAGTTCACGGTTTTTTTTGGCCTTTTAATTTAATCCTTTTGATTTAGTTCAAAATCTTTTTTCTTTAATGTTGAAGGACCAACAGTCAAAGATATCAAGTTTTTTTTCGAAAAGGATAACTTCAATTTTTGTCCTGTATTGGTAAGTTTTGGTCAAAATTTCAACGAAAAAATATCAAGGAAAAAATCAACGATGGTTAGTTCACGGTTTTGTTTGGCCTTTTAATTTTATCCTTTCGATTTCGTTTAAAATCTCTGTTCTTTGGTGTTGAAGGACCAAAAAACCAACATATCAAGTTTTTTTTCGAAAAGGATAACCTTAATTTTTGTCCTGTATTTGTAAGTTTTGGTCAAAATTTCAACGAAAAAATATCATAGAAAAATCAACGATGGTTAGTTCACGTTTTTTTTTGGCCTTTTAATTTTATCCTTTCGATTTCGTTTAAAATCTCTTTTCTTTGATGTTAAAAGACCAAAAAACCAACATATCAAGTTTTTTTTAGAAAAAGATAACTTTTAATTTTGTCTTGTATTTGTAAGTTTTGGTCAAAATTTCAACGAAAAAATCTCAAAGAAAATATCAACGATGGTTAGTTCACGGTTTTTTTCGGCCTTTAAATTTTATCCTTTCGATTTCGTTTAAAATACTTTTTCTTTAATATTGAAGGACCAACATTCGAAGATATCAAGTTTTTTTTCGAAAAGGATAACTTCAATTTTTGTCCTGTATTTGTATGTTTTGGTCAAAATTTCAACGAAAAAATATCATAGAAAAATCAACGATGGTTAGTTCACGTTTTTTTTTGGCCTTTTAATTTTATCCTTTCGATTTCGTTTAAAATCTCTTTTCTTTGATGTTAAAAGACCAAAAAACCAACATATCAAGTTTTTTTTAGAAAAAGATAACTTTTAATTTTGTCTTGTATTTGTAAGTTTTGGTCAAAATTTCAACGAAGAAATCTCAAAGAAAAAATCAACGATGGTTAGTTCACGGTTTTTTTCGGCCTTTAAATTTTATCCTTTCGATTTCGTTTAAAATACTTTTTCTTTAATATTGAAGGACCAACATTCGAAGATATCAAGTTTTTTTTCGAAAAGGATAACTTTAATTTATGTTATGTATTTGTAAGTTTTGGTCAAAATTTCAACGAAAAAATATCAAAGAAAAAATCAACGATGGTTAGTTCACGGTTTTGTTTGGCCTTTTAATTTTATCCTTTCGATTTCGTTTAAAATACTTTTTTTTAATATTGAAGGACCAACATTCGAAGATATCAAGTTTTTTTTCGAAAAGGATAACTTCAATTTATGTCCTGTATTTGTAAGTTTTGGTCAAAATTTCAACGAAAAAATATCAAGGAAAAAATCAACGATGGTTAGTTCACGGTTTTGTTTGGCCTTTTAATTTTATCCTTTCGATTTCGTTTAAAATCTCTGTTATTTGGTGTTGAAGGACCAAAAAACCAAGATATCAAGTTTTTTTTCGAAAAGGATAACTTCAATTTATGTCCTTTATTTGTAAGTTTTGGTCAAAATTTCAACGAAAAAATATCAAAGAAAAATCAACGATGGTTAGTTCACAGTTTTTTTCAGCCTTTAAATATTATCCTTTCAATTTTGTTCAAAATCTCTTTACTTTGATGTTAAAGGACCAAAAAACCAAGATATCAAGTTTTTTTTTGGAAAAGGATAACTTTTAATTTTGTCCTGTATTTGTAAGTTTTGGTCAAAATTTCAACGAAAAAATCTCAAAGAAAATATCAACGATGGTTAGTTCACGGTTTTTTTCAGCCTTTAAATTTTATCTTTTCGATTTCGTTTTAAATCTCTTTTCTTTGATGTTAAAAGACCAAAAAACCAACATATCAAGTTTTTTTTCGAAAAGGATAACTTCAATTTTTGTCCTGTATTTGTAAGTTTTGGTCAAAATTTCAACGAAAAAATATCATAGAAAAATCAACGATGGTTAGTTCACGTTTTTTTCAGCCTTTAAATTTCATCCTTTTGATTTCGTTTAAAATCTCTTTTATATGATGTTAAAGGACAAAAAAACCATGATAACAAGTTTTTTTTTCGAAAAGGCTAACTTTTAATTTTGTCCTGTATTTGTAATTTTTGGTCAAAATGTCAACGAAAAAATATCAAAGAAAAAATCAACGATGGTAAGATCACGGTTTTTTTTGGCCTTTTAATTTAATCCTTTTGATTTAGTTCAAAATCTTTTTTCTTTAATGTTGAAGGACCAACAGTCAAAGATATCAAGTTTTTTTTCGAAAAGGATAACTTCAATTTTTGTCCTGTATTGGTAAGTTTTTGTCAAAATTTCAACGAAAAAGTCTCCAAGAAAAAATCAACGATGGTTAGTTCACGGTTTTTTTCAGCCTTTAAATTTTATCTTTTCGATTTCGTTTAAAATCTCTTTTCTTTGATGTTAAAAGACCAAAAAACCAACATATCAAGTTTTTTTTCGAAAAGGATAACTTCAATTTTTGTCCTGTATTTGTAAGTTTTGGTCAAAATTTCAACGAAAAAATATCATAGAAAAATCAACGATGGTTAGTTCACGTTTTTTTTTGGCCTTTTAATTTTATCCTTTCGATTTCGTTTAAAATCTCTTTTATTTGTAAGTTTTGGTCAAAATTTCAACGAAGAAATCTCAAAGAAAAAATCAACGATGGTTAGTTCACGGTTTTTTTCGGCCTTTAAATTTTATCCTTTCGATTTCGTTTAAAATACTTTTTCTTTAATATTGAAGGACCAACATTCGAAGATATCAAGTTTTTTTTCGAAAAGGATAACTTTAATTTATGTTATGTATTTGTAAGTTTTGGTCAAAATTTCAACGAAAAAATATCATAGAAAAAATCAACGATGGTTAGTTCACGGTTTTTTTCGGCCTTTAAATTTTATCCTTTCGATTTCGTTTAAAATACTTTTTCTTTAATAATGAAGGACCAACATTCGAAGATATCAAGTTTTTTTTCGAAAAGGATAACTTCAATTTATGTCCTGTATTTGTAAGTTTTGGTCAAAATTTCAACGAAAAAATATCAAAGAAAAAATCAACGATGGTTAGTTCACGGTTTTGTTTGGCCTTTTAATTTTATCCTTTCGATTTCGTTTAAAATCTCTGTTCTTTGGTGTTGAAGGACCAAAAAACCAAGATATCAAGTTTTTTTTCGAAAAGGATAACTTCAATTTATGTCCTGTATTTGTAAGTTTTGGTCAAAATTTCAACGAAAAAATATCAAAGAAAAATCAACGATGGTAAGTTCCCGGTTTTTATTTTGGCCTTTTAATTTAATCCTTACGATTTAGTTCAAAATCTTTTTTCTTTAATGTTGAAGGACCAACAGTCAAAGATATCAAGTTTTTTTTCGAAAAGGATAACTTCAATTTTTGTCCTGTATTTGTAAGTTTTGGTCAAAATTTCAACGAAAAAAACTCAAAGAAAATATCAACGATGGTTAGTTCACGGTTTTTTTCAGCCTTTAAATTTTATCCTTTTGATTTCGTTTGAAATCTCTGTTCTTCGATGTTGAAGAACCAACAGTCAAAGATATCAAGTTTTTTTTCGAAAAGGATAACTTCAATTTATGTCCTGTATTTGTAAGTTTTGGTCAAAATTTCAACGAAAAAATATCAAAGAAAAATCAACGATGGTAAGTTCACGGTTTTTTTTGGCCTTTTAATTTAATCATTTTGATTTAGTTCAAAATCTTTTTTCTTTAATGTTGAAGGACCAACAGTCAAAGATATCAAGTTTTTTTTCGAAAAGGATAACTTCAATTTTTGTCCTGTATTTGTAAGTTTTGGTCAAAATTTCAACGAAAAAAACTCAAAGAAAATATCAACGATGGTTAGTTCACGGTTTTTTTCAGCCTTTAAATTTTATCTTTTCGATTTCGTTTAAAATCTCTTTTCTTTGATGTTAAAAGACCAAAAAACCAACATATCAAGTTTTTTTTAGAAAAAGATAACTTTTAATTTTGTCCTGTATTTGTAAGTTTTGGTCAAAATTTCAACGAAGAAATCTCAAAGAAAAAATTAACGATGGTTAGTTCACAGTTTTTTTCGGCCTTTAAATGTTATCCTTTCGATTTCGTTTAAAATACTTTTTCTTTAATATTGAAGGACCAACATTCGAAGATATCAAGTTTTTTTTCGAAAAGGATAACTTCAATTTATGTCCTGTATTTGTAAGTTTTGGTCAAAATTTCAACGAAAAAATATCAAGGAAAAAATCAACGATGGTTAGTTCACGGTTTTGTTTGGCCTTTTAATTTTATCCTTTCGATTTCGTTTAAAATCTCTGTTCTTTGGTGTTGAAGGACCAAAAAACCAAGATATCAAGTTTTTTTTCGAAAAGGATAACTTCAATTTATGTCCTGTATTTGTAAGTTTTTGTCAAAATTTCAACGAAAAAAAATCAAAGAAAAATCAACGATGGTAAGTTCACGGTTTTTTTTGGCCTTTTAATTTAATCCTTTTGATTTAGTTCAAAATCTTTTTTCTTTAATGTTGAAGGACCAACAGTCAAAGATATCAAGTTTTTTTTCGAAAAGGATAACTTCAATTTTTGTCCTGTATTGGTAAGTTTTGGTCAAAATTTCAACGAAAAAGTCTCCAAGAAAAAATCAACGATGGTTAGTTCACGGTTTTTTTCAGCCTTTAAATTTTATCTTTTCGATTTCGTTTAAAATCTCTTTTCTTTGATGTTAAAAGACCAAAAAACCAACATATCAAGTTTTTTTTCGAAAAGGATAACCTTAATTTTTGTCCTGTATTTGTAAGTTTTGGTCAAAATTTCAACGAAAAAATATCATAGAAAAATCAACGATGGTTAGTTCACGTTTTTTTTTGGCCTTTTAATTTTATCCTTTCGATTTCGTTTAAAATCTCTTTTCTTTGATGTTAAAAGACCAAAAAACCAACATATCAAGTTTTTTTTAGAAAAAGATAACTTTTAATTTTGTCTTGTATTTGTAAGTTTTGGTCAAAATTTCAACGAAAAAATATCAAAGAAAAAATCAACGATGGTTAGTTCACGGTTTTTTTCGGCCTTTAAATTTTATCCTTTCGATTTCGTTTAAAATACTTTTTCTTTAATATTGAAGGACCAACATTCGAAGATATCAAGTTTTTTTTCGAAAAGGATAACTTTAATTTATGTTATGTATTTGTAAGTTTTGGTCAAAATTTCAACGAAAAAATATCAAAGAAAAAATCAACGATGGTTAGTTCACGGTTTTTTTCGGCCTTTAAATTTTATCCTTTCGATTTCGTTTAAAATACTTTTTCTTTAATATTGAAGGACCAACATTCGAAGATATCAAGTTTTTTTTCGAAAAGGATAACTTTAATTTATGTTATGTATTTGTAAGTTTTGGTCAAAATTTCAACGAAAAAATATCAAAGAAAAAATCAACGATGGTTAGTTCACGGTTTTTTTCGGCCTTTAAATTTTATCCTTTCGATTTCGTTTAAAATACTTTTTCTTTAATATTGAAGGACCAACATTCGAAGATATCAAGTTTTTTTTCGAAAAGGATAACTTCAATTTTTGTCCTGTATTTGTATGTTTTGGTCAAAATTTCAACGAAAAAATATCATAGAAAAATCAACGATAGTTAGTTCACGTTTTTTTTTGGCCTTTTAATTTTATCCTTTCGATTTCGTTTTAAATCTCTTTTCTTTGATGTTAAAAGACCAAAAAACCAACATATCAAGTTTTTTTTAGAAAAAGATAACTTTTAATTTTGTCTTGTATTTGTAAGTTTTGGTCAAAATTTCAACGAAGAAATCTCAAAGAAAAAATCAACGATGGTTAGTTCACGGTTTTTTTCGGCCTTTAAATTTTATCCTTTCGATTTCGTTTAAAATACTTTTTCTTTAATATTGAAGGACCAACATTCGAAGATATCAAGTTTTTTTTCGAAAAGGATAACTTTAATTTATGTTATGTATTTGTAAGTTTTGGTCAAAATTTCAACGAAAAAATATCAAAGAAAAAATCAACGATGGTTAGTTCACGGTTTTGTTTGGCCTTTTAATTTTATCCTTTCGATTTCGTTTAAAATACTTTTTTTTAATATTGAAGGACCAACATTCGAAGATATCAAGTTTTTTTTCGAAAAGGATAACTTCAATTTATGTCCTGTATTTGTAAGTTTTGGTCAAAATTTCAACGAAAAAATATCAAGGAAAAAATCAACGATGGTTAGTTCACGGTTTTGTTTGGCCTTTTAATTTTATCCTTTCGATTTCGTTTAAAATCTCTGTTATTTGGTGTTGAAGGACCAAAAAACCAAGATATCAAGTTTTTTTTCGAAAAGGATAACTTCAATTTATGTCCTTTATTTGTAAGTTTTGGTCAAAATTTCAACGAAAAAATATCAAAGAAAAATCAACGATGGTTAGTTCACAGTTTTTTTCAGCCTTTAAATATTATCCTTTCAATTTTGTTCAAAATCTCTTTACTTTGATGTTAAAGGACCAAAAAACCAAGATATCAAGTTTTTTTTTGGAAAAGGATAACTTTTAATTTTGTCCTGTATTTGTAAGTTTTGGTCAAAATTTCAACGAAAAAATCTCAAAGAAAATATCAACGATGGTTAGTTCACGGTTTTTTTCAGCCTTTAAATTTTATCTTTTCGATTTCGTTTTAAATCTCTTTTCTTTGATGTTAAAAGACCAAAAAACCAACATATCAAGTTTTTTTTCGAAAAGGATAACTTCAATTTTTGTCCTGTATTTGTAAGTTTTGGTCAAAATTTCAACGAAAAAATATCATAGAAAAATCAACGATGGTTAGTTCACGTTTTTTTTTTGGCCTTTTAATTTTATCCTTTCGATTTCGTTTAAAATCTCTTTTATTTGTAAGTTTTGGTCAAAATTTCAACGAAGAAATCTCAAAGAAAAAATCAACGATGGTTAGTTCACGGTTTTTTTCGGCCTTTAAATTTTATCCTTTCGATTTCGTTTAAAATACTTTTTCTTTAATATTGAAGGACCAACATTCGAAGATATCAAGTTTTTTTTCGAAAAGGATAACTTTAATTTATGTTATGTATTTGTAAGTTTTGGTCAAAATTTCAACGAAAAAATATCATAGAAAAAATCAACGATGGTTAGTTCACGGTTTTTTTCGGCCTTTAAATTTTATCCTTTCGATTTCGTTTAAAATACTTTTTCTTTAATAATGAAGGACCAACATTCGAAGATATCAAGTTTTTTTTCGAAAAGGATAACTTCAATTTATGTCCTGTATTTGTAAGTTTTGGTCAAAATTTCAACGAAAAAATATCAAAGAAAAAATCAACGATGGTTAGTTCACGGTTTTGTTTGGCCTTTTAATTTTATCCTTTCGATTTCGTTTAAAATCTCTGTTCTTTGGTGTTGAAGGACCAAAAAACCAAGATATCAAGTTTTTTTTCGAAAAGGATAACTTCAATTTATGTCCTGTATTTGTAAGTTTTGGTCAAAATTTCAACGAAAAAATATCAAAGAAAAATCAACGATGGTAAGTTCCCGGTTTTTATTTTGGCCTTTTAATTTAATCCTTACGATTTAGTTCAAAATCTTTTTTCTTTAATGTTGAAGGACCAACAGTCAAAGATATCAAGTTTTTTTTCGAAAAGGATAATTTCAATTTTTGTCCTGTATTTGTAAGTTTTGGTCAAAATTTCAACGAAAAAAACTCAAAGAAAATATCAACGATGGTTAGTTCACGGTTTTTTTCAGCCTTTAAATTTTATCCTTTTGATTTCGTTTGAAATCTCTGTTCTTCGATGTTGAAGAACCAACAGTCAAAGATATCAAGTTTTTTTTCGAAAAGGATAACTTCAATTTATGTCCTGTATTTGTAAGTTTTGGTCAAAATTTCAACGAAAAAATATCAAAGAAAAATCAACGATGGTAAGTTCACGGTTTTTTTTGGCCTTTTAATTTAATCCTTTTGATTTAGTTCAAAATCTTTTTTCTTTAATGTTGAAGGACCAACAGTCAAAGATATCAAGTTTTTTTTCGAAAAGGATAACTTCAATTTTTGTCCTGTATTTGTAAGTTTTGGTCAAAATTTCAACGAAAAAAACTCAAAGAAAATATCAACGATGGTTAGTTCACGGTTTTTTTCAGCCTTTAAATTTTATCCTTTTGATTTCGTTTAAAATCTCTGTTCTTCGATGTTGAAGAACCAACAGTCAAAGATATCAAGTTTTTTTTCGAAAAGGATAACTTCAATTTTTGTCCTGTATTTGTAAGTTTTGGTCAAAATTTCAACGAAAAAATATCAAAGAAAAAATCAACGATGGTAAGATCACGGTTTTTTTTGGCCTTTTAATTTAATCCTTTTGATTTAGTTCAAAATCTTTTTTCTTTAATGTTGAAGGACCAACAGTCAAAGATATCAAGTTTTTTTTCGAAAAGGATAACTTCAATTTTCGTCCTGTATTGGTAAGTTTTGGTCAAAATTTCAACGAAAAAGTCTCCAAGAAAAAATCAACGATGGTTAGTTCACGGTTTTTTTCAGCCTTTAAATTTTATCTTTTCGATTTCGTTTAAAATCTCTTTTCTTTGATGTTAAAAGACCAAAAAACCAACATATCAAGTTTTTTTTCGAAAAGGATAACTTCAATTTTTGTCCTGTATTTGTAAGTTTTGGTCAAAATTTCAACGAAAAAATATCTTAGAAAAATCAACGATGGTTAGTTTACGTTTTTTTTTGGCCTTTTAATTTTATCCTTTCGATTTCGTTTAAAATCTCTTTTCTTTGATGTTAAAAGACCAAAAAACCAACATATCAAGTTTTTTTTAGAAAAAGATAACTTTTAATTTTGTCTTGTATTTGTAAGTTTTGGTCAAAATTTCAACGAAGAAATCTCAAAGAAAAAATCAACGATGGTTAGTTCACGGTTTTTTTCGGCCTTTAAATTTTATCCTTTCGATTTCGTTTAAAATACTTTTTCTTTAATATTGAAGGACCAACATTCGAAGATATCAAGTTTTTTTTCGAAAAGGATAACTTTAATTTATGTTATGTATTTGTAAGTTTTGGTCAAAATTTCAACGAAAAAATATCAAAGAAAAAATCAACGATGGTTAGTTCACGGTTTTTTTCGGCCTTTAAATTTTATCCTTTCGATTTCGTTTAAAATACTTTTTCTTTAATATTGAAGGACCAACATTCGAAGATATCAAGTTTTTTTTCGAAAAGGATAACTTTAATTTATGTTATGTATTTGTAAGTTTTGGTCAAAATTTCAACGAAAAAATATCAAAGAAAAAATCAACGATGGTTAGTTCACGGTTTTTTTCGGCCTTTAAATTTTATCCTTTCGATTTCGTTTAAAATACTTTTTCTTTAATATTGAAGGACCAACATTCGAAGATATCAAGTTTTTTTTCGAAAAGGATAACTTCAATTTATGTCCTTTATTTGTAAGTTTTGGTCAAAATTTCAACGAAAAAATATCAAAGAAAAATCAACGATGGTTAGTTCACAGTTTTTTTCAGCCTTTAAATTCTATCCTTTCAATTTTGTTCAAAATCTCTTTTCTTTGATGTTAAAGGACCAAAAAACCAAGATATCAAGTTTTTTTTCGAAAAGGATAACTTTTAATTTTGTCCTGTATTTGTAAGTTTTGGTCAAAATTTCAACGAAAAAATATCAAAGAAAAATCAACGATGGTTAGTTCACAGTTTTTTTCAGCCTTTAAATATTATCCTTTCAATTTTGTTCAAAATCTCTTTACTTTGATGTTAAAGGACCAAAAAACCAAGATATCAAGTTTTTTTTTGGAAAAGGATAACTTTTAATTTTGTCCTGTATTTGTAAGTTTTGGTCAAAATTTCAACGAAAAAATCTCAAAGAAAATATCAACGATGGTTAGTTCACAGTTTTTTTCAGCCTTTAAATTTTATCTTTTCGATTTCGTTTTAAATCTCTTTTCTTTGATGTTAAAAGACCAAAAAACTAACATATCAAGTTTTTTTTCGAAAAGGATAACTTCAATTTTTGTCCTGTATTTGTAAGTTTTGGTCAAAATTTCAACGAAAAAATATCATAGAAAAATCAACGATGGTTAGTTCACGTTTTTTTCAGCCTTTAAATTTCATCCTTTTGATTTCGTTTAAAATCTCTTTTATATGATGTTAAAGGACAAAAAAACCAAGATAACAAGTTTTTTTTTCGAAAAGGCTAACTTTTAATTTTGTCCTGTATTTGTAATTTTTGGTCAAAATTTCAACGAAAAAATATCAAAGAAAAAATCAACGATGGTAAGATCACGGTTTTTTTTGGCCTTTTAATTTAATCCTTTTGATTTAGTTCAAAATCTTTTTTCTTTAATGTTGAAGGACCAACAGTCAAAGATATCAAGTTTTTTTTCGAAAAGGATAACTTCAATTTTTGTCCTGTATTGGTAAGTTTTGGTCAAAATTTCAACGAAAAAGTCTCCAAGAAAAAATCAACGATGGTTAGTTCACGGTTTTTTTTAGCCTTTAAATTTTATCTTTTCGATTTCGTTTAAAATCTCTTTTCTTTGATGTTAAAAGACCAAAAAACCAACATATCAAGTTTTTTTTCGAAAAGGATAACTTCAATTTTTGTCCTGTATTTGTAAGTTTTGGTCAAAATTTCAACGAAAAAATATCATAGAAAAATCAACGATGGTTAGTTCACGTTTTTTTTTGGCCTTTTAATTTTATCCTTTCGATTTCGTTTAAAATCTCTTTTATTTGTAAGTTTTGGTCAAAATTTCAACGAAGAAATCTCAAAGAAAAAATCAACGATGGTTAGTTCACGGTTTTTTTCGGCCTTTAAATTTTATCCTTTCGATTTCGTTTAAAATCTCTGTTCTTCGATGTTGAAGAACCAACAGTCAAAGATATCAAGTTTTTTTTCGAAAAGGATAACTTCAATTTTTGTCCTGTATTTGTAAGTTTTGGTCAAAATTTCAACGAAAAAATATCAAAGAAAAAATCAACGATGGTTAGTTCACGGTTTTGTTTGGCCTTTTAATTTTATCCTTTCGATTTCGTTTAAAATCTCTGTTCTTTGGTGTTGAAGGACCAAAAAACCAAGATATCAAGTTTTTTTTCGAAAAGGATAACTTCAATTTATGTCCTGTATTTGTAAGTTTTGGTCAAAATTTCAACGAAAAAATATCAAAGAAAAATCAACGATGGTAAGTTCCCGGTTTTTATTTTGGCCTTTTAATTTAATCCTTACGATTTAGTTCAAAATCTTTTTTCTTTAATGTTGAAGGACCAACAGTCAAAGATATCAAGTTTTTTTTCGAAAAGGATAACTTCAATTTTTGTCCTGTATTTGTAAGTTTTGGTCAAAATTTCAACGAAAAAAACTCAAAGAAAATATCAACGATGGTTAGTTCACGGTTTTTTTCAGCCTTTAAATTTTATCCTTTTGATTTCGTTTAAAATCTCTGTTCTTCGATGTTGAAGAACCAACAGTCAAAGATATCAAGTTTTTTTTCGAAAAGGATAACTTCAATTTTTGTCCTGTATTTGTAAGTTTTGGTCAAAATTTCAACGAAAAAATATCAAAGAAAAAATCAACGATGGTAAAATCACGGTTTTTTTTGGCCTTTTAATTTAATCCTTTTGATTTAGTTCAAAATCTTTTTTCTTTAATGTTGAAGGACCAACAGTCAAAGATATCAAGTTTTTTTTCGAAAAGGATAACTTCAATTTTCGTCCTGTATTGGTAAGTTTTGGTCAAAATTTCAACGAAAAAGTCTCCAAGAAAAAATCAACGATGGTTAGTTCACGGTTTTTTTCAGCCTTTAAATTTTATCTTTTCGATTTCGTTTAAAATCTCTTTTCTTTGATGTTAAAAGACCAAAAAACCAACATATCAAGTTTTTTTTCGAAAAGGATAACTTCAATTTTTGTCCTGTATTTGTAAGTTTTGGTCAAAATTTCAACGAAAAAATATCTTAGAAAAATCAACGATGGTTAGTTTACGTTTTTTTTTGGCCTTTTAATTTTATCCTTTCGATTTCGTTTAAAATCTCTTTTCTTTGATGTTAAAAGACCAAAAAACCAACATATCAAGTTTTTTTTAGAAATAGATAACTTTTAATTTTGTCTTGTATTTGTAAGTTTTGGTCAAAATTTCAACGAAGAAATCTCAAAGAAAAAATCAACGATGGTTAGTTCACGGTTTTTTTCGGCCTTTAAATTTTATCCTTTCGATTTCGTTTAAAATACTTTTTCTTTAATATTGAAGGACCAACATTCGAAGATATCAAGTTTTTTTTCGAAAAGGATAACTTTAATTTATGTTATGTATTTGTAAGTTTTGGTCAAAATTTCAACGAAAAAATATCAAAGAAAAAATCAACGATGGTTAGTTCACGGTTTTTTTCGGCCTTTAAATTTTATCCTTTCGATTTCGTTTAAAATACTTTTTCTTTAATATTGAAGGACCAACATTCGAAGATATCAAGTTTTTTTTCGAAAAGGATAACTTCAATTTATGTCCTGTATTTGTAAGTTTTGGTCAAAATTTCAACGAAAAAATATCAAGGAAAAAATCAACGATGGTTAGTTCACGGTTTTGTTTGGCCTTTTAATTTTATCCTTTCGATTTCGTTTAAAATCTCTGTTCTTTGGTGTTTAAGGACCAAAACACCAAGATATCAAGTTTTTTTTCGAAAAGGATAACTTCAATTTATGTCCTTTATTTGTAAGTTTTGGTCAAAATTTCAACGAAAAAATATCAAAGAAAAATCAACGATGGTAAGTTCACGGTTTTTTTTGGCCTTTTAATTTAATCCTTTTGATTTAGTTCAAAATCTTTTTTCTTTAATGTTGAAGGACCAACAGTCAAAGATATCAAGTTTTTTTTCGAAAAGGATAACTTCAATTTTTGTCCTGTATTTGTAAGTTTTGGTCAAAATTTCAACGAAAAAAACTCAAAGAAAATATCAACGATGGTTAGTTCACGGTTTTTTTCAGCCTTTAAATTTTATCCTTTTGATTTCGTTTGAAATCTCTGTTCTTCGATGTTGAAGAACCAACAGTCAAAGATATCAAGTTTTTTTTCGAAAAGGATAACTTCAATTTATGTCCTGTATTTGTAAGTTTTGGTCAAAATTTCAACGAAAAAATATCAAAGAAAAATCAACGATGGTAAGTTCACGGTTTTTTTTGGCCTTTTAATTTAATCCTTTTGATTTAGTTCAAAATCTTTTTTCTTTAATGTTGAAGGACCAACAGTCAAAGATATCAAGTTTTTTTTCGAAAAGGATAACTTCAATTTTTGTCCTGTATTTGTAAGTTTTGGTCAAAATTTCAACGAAAAAAACTCAAAGAAAATATCAACGATGGTTAGTTCACGGTTTTTTTCAGCCTTTAAATTTTATCCTTTTGATTTCGTTTAAAATCTCTGTTCTTCGATGTTGAAGAACCAACAGTCAAAGATATCAAGTTTTTTTTCGAAAAGGATAACTTCAATTTTTGTCCTGTATTTGTAAGTTTTGGTCAAAATTTCAACGAAAAAATATCAAAGAAAAAATCAACGATGGTAAGATCACGGTTTTTTTTGGCCTTTTAATTTAATCCTTTTGATTTAGTTCAAAATCTTTTTTCTTTAATGTTGAAGGACCAACAGTCAAAGATATCAAGTTTTTTTTCGAAAAGGATAACTTCAATTTTCGTCCTGTATTGGTAAGTTTTGGTCAAAATTTCAACGAAAAAGTCTCCAAGAAAAAATCAACGATGGTTAGTTCACGGTTTTTTTCAGCCTTTAAATTTTATCTTTTCGATTTCGTTTAAAATCTCTTTTCTTTGATGTTAAAAGACCAAAAAACCAACATATCAAGTTTTTTTTCGAAAAGGATAACTTCAATTTTTGTCCTGTATTTGTAAGTTTTGGTCAAAATTTCAACGAAAAAATATCTTAGAAAAATCAACGATGGTTAGTTTACGTTTTTTTTTGGCCTTTTAATTTTATCCTTTCGATTTCGTTTAAAATCTCTTTTCTTTGATGTTAAAAGACCAAAAAACCAACATATCAAGTTTTTTTTAGAAAAAGATAACTTTTAATTTTGTCTTGTATTTGTAAGTTTTGGTCAAAATTTCAACGAAGAAATCTCAAAGAAAAAATCAACGATGGTTAGTTCACGGTTTTTTTCGGCCTTTAAATTTTATCCTTTCGATTTCGTTTAAAATACTTTTTCTTTAATATTGAAGGACCAACATTCGAAGATATCAAGTTTTTTTTCGAAAAGGATAACTTTAATTTATGTTATGTATTTGTAAGTTTTGGTCAAAATTTCAACGAAAAAATATCAAAGAAAAAATCAACGATGGTTAGTTCACGGTTTTTTTCGGCCTTTAAATTTTATCCTTTCGATTTCGTTTAAAATACTTTTTCTTTAATATTGAAGGACCAACATTCGAAGATATCAAGTTTTTTTTCGAAAAGGATAACTTTAATTTATGTTATGTATTTGTAAGTTTTGGTCAAAATTTCAACGAAAAAATATCAAAGAAAAAATCAACGATGGTTAGTTCACGGTTTTTTTCGGCCTTTAAATTTTATCCTTTCGATTTCGTTTAAAATACTTTTTCTTTAATATTGAAGGACCAACATTCGAAGATATCAAGTTTTTTTTCGAAAAGGATAACTTCAATTTATGTCCTGTATTTGTAAGTTTTGGTCAAAATTTCAACGAAAAAATATCAAGGAAAAAATCAACGATGGTTAGTTCACGGTTTTGTTTGGCCTTTTAATTTTATCCTTTCGATTTCGTTTAAAATCTCTGTTCTTTGGTGTTGAAGGACCAAAAAACCAAGATATCAAGTTTTTTTTCGAAAAGGATAACTTCAATTTATGTCCTTTATTTGTAAGTTTTGGTCAAAATTTCAACGAAAAAATATCAAAGAAAAATCAACGATGGTTAGTTCACAGTTTTTTTCAGCCTTTAAATTCTATCCTTTCAATTTTGTTCAAAATCTCTTTTCTTTGATGTTAAAGGACCAAAAAACCAAGATATCAAGTTTTTTTTCGAAAAGGATAACTTTTAATTTTGTCCTGTATTTGTAAGTTTTGGTCAAAATTTCAACGAAAAAATATCAAAGAAAAATCAACGATGGTTAGTTCACAGTTTTTTTCAGCCTTTAAATATTATCCTTTCAATTTTGTTCAAAATCTCTTTACTTTGATGTTAAAGGACCAAAAAACCAAGATATCAAGTTTTTTTTTGGAAAAGGATAACTTTTAATTTTGTCCTGTATTTGTAAGTTTTGGTCAAAATTTCAACGAAAAAATCTCAAAGAAAATATCAACGATGGTTAGTTCACAGTTTTTTTCAGCCTTTAAATTTTATCTTTTCGATTTCGTTTTAAATCTCTTTTCTTTGATGTTAAAAGACCAAAAAACTAACATATCAAGTTTTTTTTCGAAAAGGATAACTTCAATTTTTGTCCTGTATTTGTAAGTTTTGGTCAAAATTTCAACGAAAAAATATCATAGAAAAATCAACGATGGTTAGTTCACGTTTTTTTCAGCCTTTAAATTTCATCCTTTTGATTTCGTTTAAAATCTCTTTTATATGATGTTAAAGGACAAAAAAACCAAGATAACAAGTTTTTTTTTCGAAAAGGCTAACTTTTAATTTTGTCCTGTATTTGTAATTTTTGGTCAAAATTTCAACGAAAAAATATCAAAGAAAAAATCAACGATGGTAAGATCACGGTTTTTTTTGGCCTTTTAATTTAATCCTTTTGATTTAGTTCAAAATCTTTTTTCTTTAATGTTGAAGGACCAACAGTCAAAGATATCAAGTTTTTTTTCGAAAAGGATAACTTCAATTTTTGTCCTGTATTGGTAAGTTTTGGTCAAAATTTCAACGAAAAAGTCTCCAAGAAAAAATCAACGATGGTTAGTTCACGGTTTTTTTCAGCCTTTAAATTTTATCTTTTCGATTTCGTTTAAAATCTCTTTTCTTTGATGTTAAAAGACCAAAAAACCAACATATCAAGTTTTTTTTCGAAAAGGATAACTTCAATTTTTGTCCTGTATTTGTAAGTTTTGGTCAAAATTTCAACGAAAAAATATCATAGAAAAATCAACGATGGTTAGTTCACGTTTTTTTTTGGCCTTTTAATTTTATCCTTTCGATTTCGTTTAAAATCTCTTTTATTTGTAAGTTTTGGTCAAAATTTCAACGAAGAAATCTCAAAGAAAAAATCAACGATGGTTAGTTCACGGTTTTTTTCGGCCTTTAAATTTTATCCTTTCGATTTCGTTTAAAATCTCTGTTCTTCGATGTTGAAGAACCAACAGTCAAAGATATCAAGTTTTTTTTCGAAAAGGATAACTTCAATTTTTGTCCTGTATTTGTAAGTTTTGGTCAAAATTTCAACGAAAAAATATCAAAGAAAAAATCAACGATGGTTAGTTCACGGTTTTGTTTGGCCTTTTAATTTTATCCTTTCGATTTCGTTTAAAATCTCTGTTCTTTGGTGTTGAAGGACCAAAAAACCAAGATATCAAGTTTTTTTTCGAAAAGGATAACTTCAATTTATGTCCTGTATTTGTAAGTTTTGGTCAAAATTTCAACGAAAAAATATCAAAGAAAAATCAACGATGGTAAGTTCCCGGTTTTTATTTTGGCCTTTTAATTTAATCCTTACGATTTAGTTCAAAATCTTTTTTCTTTAATGTTGAAGGACCAACAGTCAAAGATATCAAGTTTTTTTTCGAAAAGGATAACTTCAATTTTTGTCCTGTATTTGTAAGTTTTGGTCAAAATTTCAACGAAAAAAACTCAAAGAAAATATCAACGATGGTTAGTTCACGGTTTTTTTCAGCCTTTAAATTTTATCCTTTTGATTTCGTTTAAAATCTCTGTTCTTCGATGTTGAAGAACCAACAGTCAAAGATATCAAGTTTTTTTTCGAAAAGGATAACTTCAATTTTTGTCCTGTATTTGTAAGTTTTGGTCAAAATTTCAACGAAAAAATATCAAAGAAAAAATCAACGATGGTAAAATCACGGTTTTTTTTGGCCTTTTAATTTAATCCTTTTGATTTAGTTCAAAATCTTTTTTCTTTAATGTTGAAGGACCAACAGTCAAAGATATCAAGTTTTTTTTCGAAAAGGATAACTTCAATTTTCGTCCTGTATTGGTAAGTTTTGGTCAAAATTTCAACGAAAAAGTCTCCAAGAAAAAATCAACGATGGTTAGTTCACGGTTTTTTTCAGCCTTTAAATTTTATCTTTTCGATTTCGTTTAAAATCTCTTTTCTTTGATGTTAAAAGACCAAAAAACCAACATATCAAGTTTTTTTTCGAAAAGGATAACTTCAATTTTTGTCCTGTATTTGTAAGTTTTGGTCAAAATTTCAACGAAAAAATATCTTAGAAAAATCAACGATGGTTAGTTTACGTTTTTTTTTGGCCTTTTAATTTTATCCTTTCGATTTCGTTTAAAATCTCTTTTCTTTGATGTTAAAAGACCAAAAAACCAACATATCAAGTTTTTTTTAGAAATAGATAACTTTTAATTTTGTCTTGTATTTGTAAGTTTTGGTCAAAATTTCAACGAAGAAATCTCAAAGAAAAAATCAACGATGGTTAGTTCACGGTTTTTTTCGGCCTTTAAATTTTATCCTTTCGATTTCGTTTAAAATACTTTTTCTTTAATATTGAAGGACCAACATTCGAAGATATCAAGTTTTTTTTCGAAAAGGATAACTTTAATTTATGTTATGTATTTGTAAGTTTTGGTCAAAATTTCAACGAAAAAATATCAAAGAAAAAATCAACGATGGTTAGTTCACGGTTTTTTTCGGCCTTTAAATTTTATCCTTTCGATTTCGTTTAAAATACTTTTTCTTTAATATTGAAGGACCAACATTCGAAGATATCAAGTTTTTTTTCGAAAAGGATAACTTCAATTTATGTCCTGTATTTGTAAGTTTTGGTCAAAATTTCAACGAAAAAATATCAAGGAAAAAATCAACGATGGTTAGTTCACGGTTTTGTTTGGCCTTTTAATTTTATCCTTTCGATTTCGTTTAAAATCTCTGTTCTTTGGTGTTTAAGGACCAAAACACCAAGATATCAAGTTTTTTTTCGAAAAGGATAACTTCAATTTATGTCCTTTATTTGTAAGTTTTGGTCAAAATTTCAACGAAAAAATATCAAAGAAAAATCAACGATGGTAAGTTCACGGTTTTTTTTGGCCTTTTAATTTAATCCTTTTGATTTAGTTCAAAATCTTTTTTCTTTAATGTTGAAGGACCAACAGTCAAAGATATCAAGTTTTTTTTCGAAAAGGATAACTTCAATTTTTGTCCTGTATTTGTAAGTTTTGGTCAAAATTTCAACGAAAAAAACTCAAAGAAAATATCAACGATGGTTAGTTCACGGTTTTTTTCAGCCTTTAAATTTTATCCTTTTGATTTCGTTTAAAATCTCTGTTCTTCGATGTTGAAGA
This sequence comes from Sisyra nigra, assembly GCA_958496155.1. Taxonomy (NCBI): domain Eukaryota; kingdom Metazoa; phylum Arthropoda; class Insecta; order Neuroptera; family Sisyridae; genus Sisyra; species Sisyra nigra. The sequence continues at coordinate 15,453,900 of OY292319.1, read as the reverse complement.
ACCAACAGTCAAAGATATCAAGTTTTTTTTCGAAAAGGATAACTTCAACTTTTGTCCTGTATTTGTAAGTTTTGGTCAAAATTTCAACGAAAAAATATCAAAGAAAAAATCAACGATGGTAAGATCACGGTTTTTTTTGGCCTTTTAATTTAATCCTTTTGATTTAGTTCAAAATCTTTTTTCTTTAATGTTGAAGGACCAACAGTCAAAGATATCAAGTTTTTTTTCGAAAAGGATAACTTCAATTTTCGTCCTGTATTGGTAAGTTTTGGTCAAAATTTCAACGAAAAAGTCTTCAAGAAAAAATCAACGATGGTTAGTTCACGGTTTTTTTCAGCCTTTAAATTTTATCTTTTCGATTTCGTTTAAAATCTCTTTTCTTTGATGTTAAAAGACCAAAAAACCAACATATCAAGTTTTTTTTCGAAAAGGATAACTTCAATTTTTGTCCTGTATTTGTAAGTTTTGGTCAAAATTTCAACGAAAAAATATCTTAGAAAAATCAACGATGGTTAGTTTACGTTTTTTTTTGGCCTTTTAATTTTATCCTTTCGATTTCGTTTAAAATCTCTTTTCTTTGATGTTAAAAGACCAAAAAACCAACATATCAAGTTTTTTTTAGAAAAAGATAACTTTTAATTTTGTCTTGTATTTGTAAGTTTTGGTCAAAATTTCAACGAAGAAATCTCAAAGAAAAAATCAACGATGGTTAGTTCACGGTTTTTTTCGGCCTTTAAATTTTATCCTTTCGATTTCGTTTAAAATACTTTTTCTTTAATATTGAAGGACCAACATTCGAAGATATCAAGTTTTTTTTCGAAAAGGATAACTTTAATTTATGTTATATATTTGTAAGTTTTGGTCAAAATTTCAACGAAAAAATATCAAAGAAAAAATCAACGATGGTTAGTTCACGGTTTTTTTCGGCCTTTAAATTTTATCCTTTCGATTTCGTTTAAAATACTTTTTCTTTAATATTGAAGGACCAACATTCGAAGATATCAAGTTTTTTTTCGAAAAGGATAACTTTAATTTATGTTATGTATTTGTAAGTTTTGGTCAAAATTTCAACGAAAAAATATCAAAGAAAAAATCAACGATGGTTAGTTCACGGTTTTTTTCGGCCTTTAAATTTTATCCTTTCGATTTCGTTTAAAATACTTTTTCTTTAATATTGAAGGACCAACATTCGAAGATATCAAGTTTTTTTTCGAAAAGGATAACTTCAATTTATGTCCTGTATTTGTAAGTTTTGGTCAAAATTTCAACGAAAAAATATCAAGGAAAAAATCAACGATGGTTAGTTCACGGTTTTGTTTGGCCTTTTAATTTTATCCTTTCGATTTCGTTTAAAATCTCTGTTCTTTGGTGTTGAAGGACCAAAAAACCAAGATATCAAGTTTTTTTTCGAAAAGGATAACTTCAATTTATGTCCTTTATTTGTAAGTTTTGGTCAAAATTTCAACGAAAAAATATCAAAGAAAAATCAACGATGGTTAGTTCACAGTTTTTTTCAGCCTTTAAATTCTATCCTTTCAATTTTGTTCAAAATCTCTTTTCTTTGATGTTAAAGGACCAAAAAACCAAGATATCAAGTTTTTTTTCGAAAAGGATAACTTTTAATTTTGTCCTGTATTTGTAAGTTTTGGTCAAAATTTCAACGAAAAAATATCAAAGAAAAATCAACGATGGTTAGTTCACAGTTTTTTTCAGCCTTTAAATATTATCCTTTCAATTTTGTTCAAAATCTCTTTACTTTGATGTTAAAGGACCAAAAAACCAAGATATCAAGTTTTTTTTTGGAAAAGGATAACTTTTAATTTTGTCCTGTATTTGTAAGTTTTGGTCAAAATTTCAACGAAAAAATCTCAAAGAAAATATCAACGATGGTTAGTTCACGGTTTTTTTCAGCCTTTAAATTTTATCTTTTCGATTTCGTTTTAAATCTCTTTTCTTTGATGTTAAAAGACCAAAAAACCAACATATCAAGTTTTTTTTCGAAAAGGATAACTTCAATTTTTGTCCTGAATTTGTAAGTTTTGGTCAAAATTTCAACGAAAAAATATCATAGAAAAATCAACGATGGTTAGTTCACGTTTTTTTCAGCCTTTAAATTTCATCCTTTTGATTTCGTTTAAAATCTCTTTTATATGATGTTAAAGGACAAAAAAACCAAGATAACAAGTTTTTTTTTCGAAAAGGCTAACTTTTAATTTTGTCCTGTATTTGTAATTTTTGGTCAAAATTTCAACGAAAAAATATCAAAGAAAAAATCAACGATGGTAAGATAACGGTTTTTTTTGGCCTTTTAATTTAATCCTTTTGATTTAGTTCAAAATCTTTTTTCTTTAATGTTGAAGGACCAACAGTCAAAGATATCAAGTTTTTTTTCGAAAAGGATAACTTCAATTTTTGTCCTGTATTGGTAAGTTTTGGTCAAAATTTCAACGAAAAAGTCTCCAAGAAAAAATCAACGATGGTTAGTTCACGGTTTTTTTCAGCCTTTAAATTTTATCTTTTCGATTTCGTTTAAAATCTCTTTTCTTTGATGTTAAAAGACCAAAAAACCAACATATCAAGTTTTTTTTCGAAAAGGATAACTTCAATTTTTGTCCTGTATTTGTAAGTTTTGGTCAAAATTTCAACGAAAAAATATCATAGAAAAATCAACGATGGTTAGTTCACGTTTTTTTTTGGCCTTTTAATTTTATCCTTTCGATTTCGTTTCAAATCTCTTTTATTTGTAAGTTTTGGTCAAAATTTCAACGAAGAAATCTCAAAGAAAAAATCAACGATGGTTAGTTCACGGTTTTTTTCGGCCTTTAAATTTTATCCTTTCGATTTCGTTTAAAATCTCTGTTCTTCGATGTTGAAGAACCAACAGTCAAAGATATCAAGTTTTTTTTCGAAAAGGATAACTTCAATTTTTGTCCTGTATTTGTAAGTTTTGGTCAAAATTTCAACGAAAAAATATCAAAGAAAAAATCAACGATGGTTAGTTCACGGTTTTGTTTGGCCTTTTAATTTTATCCTTTCGATTTCGTTTAAAATCTCTGTTCTTTGGTGTTGAAGGACCAAAAAACCAAGATATCAAGTTTTTTTTCGAAAAGGATAACTTCAATTTATGTCCTGTATTTGTAAGTTTTGGTCAAAATTTCAACGAAAAAATATCAAAGAAAAATCAACGATGGTTAGTTCACGGTTTTTTTCAGCCTTTAAATTTTATCCTTTTGATTTCGTTTAAAATCTCTGTTCTTCGATGTTGAAGAACCAACAGTCAAAGATATCAAGTTTTTTTTCGAAAAGGATAACTTCAATTTTTGTCCTGTATTTGTAAGTTTTGGTCAAAATTTCAACGAAAAAATATCAAAGAAAAAATCAACGATGGTAAAATCACGGTTTTTTTTGGCCTTTTAATTTAATCCTTTTGATTTAGTTCAAAATCTTTTTTCTTTAATGTTGAAGGACCAACAGTCAAAGATATCAAGTTTTTTTTCGAAAAGGATAACTTCAATTTTCGTCCTGTATTGGTAAGTTTTGGTCAAAATTTCAACGAAAAAGTCTCCAAGAAAAAATCAACGATGGTTAGTTCACGGTTTTTTTCAGCCTTTAAATTTTATCTTTTCGATTTCGTTTAAAATCTCTTTTCTTTGATGTTAAAAGACCAAAAAACCAACATATCAAGTTTTTTTTCGAAAAGGATAACTTCAATTTTTGTCCTGTATTTGTAAGTTTTGGTCAAAATTTCAACGAAAAAATATCTTAGAAAAATCAACGATGGTTAGTTTACGTTTTTTTTTGGCCTTTTAATTTTATCCTTTCGATTTCGTTTAAAATCTCTTTTCTTTGATGTTAAAAGACCAAAAAACCAACATATCAAGTTTTTTTTAGAAATAGATAACTTTTAATTTTGTCTTGTATTTGTAAGTTTTGGTCAAAATTTCAACGAAGAAATCTCAATGAAAAAACCAACGATGGTTAGTTCACGGTTTTTTTCGGCCTTTAAATTTTATCCTTTCGATTTCGTTTAAAATACTTTTTCTTTAATATTGAAGGACCAACATTCGAAGATATCAAGTTTTTTTTCGAAAAGGATAACTTCAATTTATGTCCTGTATTTGTAAGTTTTGGTCAAAATTTCAACGAAAAAATATCAAGGAAAAAATCAACGATGGTTAGTTCACGGTTTTGTTTGGTCTTTTAATTTTATCCTTTCGATTTCGTTTAAAATCTCTGTTCTTTGGTGTTTAAGGACCAAAACACCAAGATATCAAGTTTTTTTTCGAAAAGGATAACTTCAATTTATGTCCTTTATTTGTAAGTTTTGGTCAAAATTTCAACGAAAAAATATCAAAGAAAAATCAACGATGGTAAGTTCACGGTTTTTTTTGGCCTTTTAATTTAATCCTTTTGATTTAGTTCAAAATCTTTTTTCTTTAATGTTGAAGGACCAACAGTCAAAGATATCAAGTTTTTTTTCGAAAAGGATAACTTCAATTTTTGTCCTGTATTGGTAAGTTTTGGTCAAAATTTCAACGAAAAAATATCAAAGAAAAAATCAACGATGGTTAGTTCACGGTTTTTTTCGGCCTTTAAATTTTATCCTTTCGATTTCGTTTAAAATACTTTTTCTTTAATATTGAAGGACCAACATTCGAAGATATCAAGTTTTTTTTCGAAAAGGATAACTTCAATTTATGTCCTGTATTTGTAAGTTTTGGTCAAAATTTCAACGAAAAAATATCAAGGAAAAAATCAACGATGGTTAGTTCACGGTTTTGTTTGGCCTTTTAATTTTATCCTTTCGATTTCGTTTAAAATCTCTGTTCTTTGGTGTTTAAGGACCAAAACACCAAGATATCAAGTTTTTTTTCGAAAAGGATAACTTCAATTTATGTCCTTTATTTGTAAGTTTTGGTCAAAATTTCAACGAAAAAATATCAAAGAAAAATCAACGATGGTAAGTTCACGGTTTTTTTTGGCCTTTTAATTTAATCCTTTTGATTTAGTTCAAAATCTTTTTTCTTTAATGTTGAAGGACCAACAGTCAAAGATATCAAGTTTTTTTTCGACAAGGATAACTTCAATTTTTGTCCTGTATTGGTAAGTTTTGGTCAAAATTTCAACGAAAAAGTCTCCAAGAAAAAATCAACGATGGTTAGTTCACGGTTTTTTTCAGCCTTTAAATTTTATCCTTTTGATTTCGTTTAAAATCTCTGTTCTTCGATGTTGAAGAACCAACAGTCAAAGATATCAAGTTTTTTTTCGAAAAGGATAACTTCAATTTTTGTCCTGTATTTGTAAGTTTTGGTCAAAATTTCAACGAAAAAATATCAAAGAAAAAATCAACGATGGTAAGATCACGGTTTTTTTTGGCCTTTTAATTTAATCCTTTTGATTTAGTTCAAAATCTTTTTTCTTTAATGTTGAAGGACCAACAGTCAAAGATATCAAGTTTTTTTTCGAAAAGGATAACTTCAATTTTCGTCCTGTATTGGTAAGTTTTGGTCAAAATTTCAACGAAAAAGTCTTCAAGAAAAAATCAACGATGGTTAGTTCACGGTTTTTTTCAGCCTTTAAATTTTATCTTTTCGATTTCGTTTAAAATCTCTTTTCTTTGATGTTAAAAGACCAAAAAACCAACATATCAAGTTTTTTTTCGAAAAGGATAACTTCAATTTTTGTCCTGTATTTGTAAGTTTTGGTCAAAATTTCAACGAAAAAATATCTTAGAAAAATCAACGATGGTTAGTTTACGTTTTTTTTTGGCCTTTTAATTTTATCCTTTCGATTTCGTTTAAAATCTCTTTTCTTTGATGTTAAAAGACCAAAAAACCAACATATCAAGTTTTTTTTAGAAAAAGATAACTTTTAATTTTGTCTTGTATTTGTAAGTTTTGGTCAAAATTTCAACGAAGAAATCTCAAAGAAAAAATCAACGATGGTTAGTTCACGGTTTTTTTCGGCCTTTAAATTTTATCCTTTCGATTTCGTTTAAAATACTTTTTCTTTAATATTGAAGGACCAACATTCGAAGATATCAAGTTTTTTTTCGAAAAGGATAACTTTAATTTATGTTATGTATTTGTAAGTTTTGGTCAAAATTTCAACGAAAAAATATCAAAGAAAAAATCAACGATGGTTAGTTCACGGTTTTTTTCGGCCTTTAAATTTTATCCTTTCGATTTCGTTTAAAATACTTTTTCTTTAATATTGAAGGACCAACATTCGAAGATATCAAGTTTTTTTTCGAAAAGGATAACTTTAATTTATGTTATGTATTTGTAAGTTTTGGTCAAAATTTCAACGAAAAAATATCAAAGAAAAAATCAACGATGGTTAGTTCACGGTTTTTTTCGGCCTTTAAATTTTATCCTTTCGATTTCGTTTAAAATACTTTTTCTTTAATATTGAAGGACCAACATTCGAAGATATCAAGTTTTTTTTCGAAAAGGATAACTTTAATTTATGTTATGTATTTGTAAGTTTTGGTCAAAATTTCAACGAAAAAATATCAAAGAAAAAATCAACGATGGTTAGTTCACGGTTTTTTTCGGCCTTTAAATTTTATCTTTTCGATTTCGTTTTAAATCTCTTTTCTTTGATGTTAAAAGACCAAAAAACCAACATATCAAGTTTTTTTTCGAAAAGGATAACTTCAATTTTTGTCCTGTATTTGTAAGTTTTGGTCAAAATTTCAACGAAAAAATATCATAGAAAAATCAACGATGGTTAGTTCACGTTTTTTTTTGGCCTTTTAATTTTATCCTTTCGATTTCGTTTAAAATCTCTTTTATTTGTAAGTTTTGGTCAAAATTTCAACGAAGAAATCTCAAAGAAAAAATCAACGATGGTTAGTTCACGGTTTTTTTCGGCCTTTAAATTTTATCCTTTCGATTTCGTTTAAAATCTCTGTTCTTCGACGTTGAAGAACCAACAGTCAAAGATATCAAGTTTTTTTTCGAAAAGGATAACTTCAATTTATGTCCTGTATTTGTAAGTTTTGGTCAAAATTTCAACGAAAAAATATCAAAGAAAAATCAACGATGGTAAGTTCACGGTTTTTTTTGGCCTTTTAATTTAATCCTTTTGATTTAGTTCAAAATCTTTTTTCTTTAATGTTGAAGGACCAACAGTCAAAGATATCAAGTTTTTTTTCGAAAAGGATAACTTCAATTTTTGTCCTGTATTTGTAAGTTTTGGTCAAAATTTCAACGAAAAAAACTCAAAGAAAATATCAACGATGGTTAGTTCACGGTTTTTTTCAGCCTTTAAATTTTATCCTTTTGATTTCGTTTGAAATCTCTGTTCTTCGATGTTGAAGAACCAACAGTCAAAGATATCAAGTTTTTTTTCGAAAAGGATAACTTCAATTTATGTCCTGTATTTGTAAGTTTTGGTCAAAATTTCAACGAAAAAATATCAAAGAAAAATCAACGATGGTAAGTTCACGGTTTTTTTTGGCCTTTTAATTTAATCCTTTTGATTTAGTTCAAAATCTTTTTTCTTTAATGTTGAAGGACCAACAGTCAAAGATATCAAGTTTTTTTTCGAAAAGGATAACTTCAATTTTTGTCCTGTATTTGTAAGTTTTGGTCAAAATTTCAACGAAAAAAACTCAAAGAAAATATCAACGATGGTTAGTTCACGGTTTTTTTCAGCCTTTAAATTTTATCCTTTTGATTTCGTTTAAAATCTCTGTTCTTCGATGTTGAAGAACCAACAGTCAAAGATATCAAGTTTTTTTTCGAAAAGGATAACTTCAATTTTTGTCCTGTATTTGTAAGTTTTGGTCAAAATTTCAACGAAAAAATATCAAAGAAAAAATCAACGATGGTAAGATCACGGTTTTTTTTGGCCTTTTAATTTAATCCTTTTGATTTAGTTCAAAATCTTTTTTCTTTAATGTTGAAGGACCAACAGTCAAAGATATCAAGTTTTTTTTCGAAAAGGATAACTTCAATTTTCGTCCTGTATTGGTAAGTTTTGGTCAAAATTTCAACGAAAAAGTCTCCAAGAAAAAATCAACGATGGTTAGTTTACGGTTTTTTTCAGCCTTTAAATTTTATCTTTTCGATTTCGTTTAAAATCTTTTTTCTTTGATGTTAAAAGACCAAAAAACCAACATATCAAGTTTTTTTTCGAAAAGGATAACTTCAATTTTTGTCCTGTATTTGTAAGTTTTGGTCAAAATTTCAACGAAAAAATATCTTAGAAAAATCAACGATGGTTAGTTTACGTTTTTTTTTGGCCTTTTAATTTTATCCTTTCGATTTCGTTTAAAATCTCTTTTCTTTGATGTTAAAAGACCAAAAAACCAACATATCAAGTTTTTTTTAGAAATAGATAACTTTTAATTTTGTCTTGTATTTGTAAGTTTTGGTCAAAATTTCAACGAAAAAATATCAAAGAAAAAATCAACGATGGTTAGTTCACGGTTTTTTTCGGCCTTTAAATTTTATCCTTTCGATTTCGTTTAAAATACTTTTTCTTTAATATTGAAGGACCAACATTCGAAGATATCAAGTTTTTTTTCGAAAAGGATAACTTTAATTTATGTTATGTATTTGTAAGTTTTGGTCAAAATTTCAACGAAAAAATATCAAAGAAAAAATCAACGATGGTTAGTTCACGGTTTTTTTCGGCCTTTAAATTTTATCCTTTCGATTTCGTTTAAAATACTTTTTCTTTAATATTGAAGGACCAACATTCGAAGATATCAAGTTTTTTTTCGAAAAGGATAACTTCAATTTATGTCCTGTATTTGTAAGTTTTGGTCAAAATTTCAACGAAAAAATATCAAGGAAAAAATCAACGATGGTTAGTTCACGGTTTTGTTTGGCCTTTTAATTTTATCCTTTCGATTTCGTTTAAAATCTCTGTTCTTTGGTGTTGAAGGACCAAAACACCAAGATATCAAGTTTTTTTTCGAAAAGGATAACTTCAATTTATGTCCTTTATTTGTAAGTTTTGGTCAAAATTTCAACGAAAAAATATCAAAGAAAAATCAACGATGGTTAGTTCACAGTTTTTTTCAGCCTTTAAATTCTATCCTTTCAATTTTGTTCAAAATCTCTTTTCTTTGATGTTAAAGGACCAAAAAACCAAGATATCAAGTTTTTTTTCGAAAAGGATAACTTTTAATTTTGTCCTGTATTTGTAAGTTTTGGTCAAAATTTCAACGAAAAAATCTCAAAGAAAAATCAACGATGGTTAGTTCACGGTTTTGTTTGGCCTTTTAATTTTATCCTTTCAATTTTGTTCAAAATCTCTTTTCTTTGATGTTTAAGGACCAAAAAACCAAGATAACAAGTTTTTTTTTCGAAAAGGCTAACTTTTAATTTTGTCCTGTATTTGTAAGTTTTGGTCAAAATTTCAACGAAAAAATATCAAAGAAAAAATCAACGATGGTAAGATCACGGTTTTTTTTGGCCTTTTAATTTAATCCTTTTGATTTAGTTCAAAATCTTTTTTCTTTAATGTTGAAGGACCAACAGTCAAAGATATCAAGTTTTTTTTCGAAAAGGATAACTTCAATTTTTGTCCTGTATTGGTAAGTTTTGGTCAAAATTTCAACGAAAAAGTCTCCAAGAAAAAATCAACGATGGTTAGTTCACGGTTTTTTTCAGCCTTTAAATTTTATCTTTTCGATTTCGTTTAAAATCTCTTTTCTTTGATGTTAAAAGACCAAAAAACCAACATATCAAGTTTTTTTTCGAAAAGGATAACTTCAATTTTTGTCCTGTATTTGTAAGTTTTGGTCAAAATTTCAACGAAAAAATATCATAGAAAAATCAACGATGGTTAGTTCACGTTTTTTTTTGGCCTTTTAATTTTATCCTTTCGATTTCGTTTAAAATCTCTTTTATTTGTAAGTTTTGGTCAAAATTTCAACGAAGAAATCTCAAAGAAAAAATCAACGATGGTTAGTTCACGGTTTTTTTCGGCCTTTAAATTTTATCCTTTCGATTTCGTTTAAAATCTCTGTCCTTCGATGTTGAAGAACCAACAGTCAAAGATATCAAGTTTTTTTTCGAAAAGGATAACTTCAATTTTTGTCCTGTATTTGTAAGTTTTGGTCAAAATTTCAACGAAAAAATATCAAAGAAAAAATCAACGATGGTTAGTTCACGGTTTTGTTTGGCCTTTTAATTTTATCCTTTCGATTTCGTTTAAAATCTCTGTTCTTTGGTGTTGAAGGACCAAAAAACCAAGATATCAAGTTTTTTTTCGAAAAGGATAACTTCAATTTATGTCCTGTATTTGTAAGTTTTGGTCAAAATTTCAACGAAAAAATATCAAAGAAAAATCAACGATGGTAAGTTCCCGGTTTTTATTTTGGCCTTTTAATTTAATCCTTACGATTTAGTTCAAAATCTTTTTTCTTTAATGTTGAAGGACCAACAGTCAAAGATATCAAGTTTTTTTTCGAAAAGGATAACTTCAATTTTTGTCCTGTATTTGTAAGTTTTGGTCAAAATTTCAACGAAAAAAACTCAAAGAAAATATCAACGATGGTTAGTTCACGGTTTTTTTCAGCCTTTAAATTTTATCCTTTTGATTTCGTTTGAAATCTCTGTTCTTCGATGTTGAAGAACCAACAGTCAAAGATATCAAGTTTTTTTTCGAAAAGGATAACTTCAATTTATGTCCTGTATTTGTAAGTTTTGGTCAAAATTTCAACGAAAAAATATCAAAGAAAAATCAACGATGGTAAGTTCACGGTTTTTTTTGGCCTTTTAATTTAATCCTTTTGATTTAGTTCAAAATCTTTTTTCTTTAATGTTGAAGGACCAACAGTCAAAGATATCAAGTTTTTTTTCGAAAAGGATAACTTCAATTTTTGTCCTGTATTTGTAAGTTTTGGTCAAAATTTCAACGAAAAAAACTCAAAGAAAATATCAACGATGGTTAGTTCACGGTTTTTTTCAGCCTTTAAATTTTATCCTTTTGATTTCGTTTAAAATCTCTGTTCTTCGATGTTGAAGAACCAACAGTCAAAGATATCAAGTTTTTTTTCGAAAAGGATAACTTCAATTTTTGTCCTGTATTTGTAAGTTTTGGTCAAAATTTCAACGAAAAAATATCAAAGAAAAAATCAACGATGGTAAGATCACGGTTTTTTTTGGCCTTTTAATTTAATCCTTTTGATTTAGTTCAAAATCTTTTTTCTTTAATGTTGAAGGACCAACAGTCAAAGATATCAAGTTTTTTTTCGAAAAGGATAACTTCAATTTTCGTCCTGTATTGGTAAGTTTTGGTCAAAATTTCAACGAAAAAGTCTCCAAGAAAAAATCAACGATGGTTAGTTCACGGTTTTTTTCAGCCTTTAAATTTTATCTTTTCGATTTCGTTTAAAATCTCTTTTCTTTGATGTTAAAAGACCAAAAAACCAACATATCAAGTTTTTTTTCGGAAAAGGATAACTTCAATTTTTGTCCTGTATTTGTAAGTTTTGGTCAAAATTTCAACGAAAAAATATCTTAGAAAAATCAACGATGGTTAGTTTACGTTTTTTTTTGGCCTTTTAATTTTATCCTTTCGATTTCGTTTAAAATCTCTTTTCTTTGATGTTAAAAGACCAAAAAACCAACATATCAAGTTTTTTTTAGAAATAGATAACTTTTAATTTTGTCTTGTATTTGTAAGTTTTGGTCAAAATTTCAACGAAGAAATCTCAAAGAAAAAATCAACGATGGTTAGTTCACGGTTTTTTTCGGCCTTTAAATTTTATCCTTTCGATTTCGTTTAAAATACTTTTTCTTTAATATTGAAGGACCAACATTCGAAGATATCAAGTTTTTTTTCGAAAAGGATAACTTTAATTTATGTTATGTATTTGTAAGTTTTGGTCAAAATTTCAACGAAAAAATATCAAAGAAAAAATCAACGATGGTTAGTTCACGGTTTTTTTCGGCCTTTAAATTTTATCCTTTCGATTTCGTTTAAAATACTTTTTCTTTAATATTGAAGGACCAACATTCGAAGATATCAAGTTTTTTTTCGAAAAGGATAACTTCAATTTATGTCCTGTATTTGTAAGTTTTGGTCAAAATTTCAACGAAAAAATATCAAGGAAAAAATCAACGATGGTTAGTTCACGGTTTTGTTTGGCCTTTTAATTTTATCTCTTCGATTTCGTTTAAAATCTCTGTTCTTTGGTGTTGAAGGACCAAAACACCAAGATATCAAGTTTTTTTTCGAAAAGGATAACTTCAATTTATGTCCTTTATTTGTAAGTTTTGGTCAAAATTTCAACGAAAAAATATCAAAGAAAAATCAACGATGGTTAGTTCACAGTTTTTTTCAGCTTTTAAATTCTATCCTTTCAATTTTGTTCAAAATCTCTTTTCTTTGATGTTAAAGGACCAAAAAACCAAGATATCAAGTTTTTTTTCGAAAAGGATAACTTTTAATTTTGTCCTGTATTTGTAAGTTTTGGTCAAAATTTCAACGAAAAAATCTCAAAGAAAAATCAACGATGGTTAGTTCACGGTTTTGTTTGGCCTTTTAATTTTATCCTTTCAATTTTGTTCAAAATCTCTTTTCTTTGATGTTTAAGGACCAAAAAACCAAGATAACAAGTTTTTTTTTCGAAAAGGCTAACTTTTAATTTTGTCCTGTATTTGTAAGTTTTGGTCAAAATTTCAACGAAAAAATATCAAAGAAAAAATCAACGATGGTAAGATCACGGTTTTTTTTGGCCTTTTAATTTAATCCTTTTGATTTAGTTCAAAATCTTTTTTCTTTAATGTTGAAGGACCAACAGTCAAAGATATCAAGTTTTTTTTCGAAAAGGATAACTTCAATTTTTGTCCTGTATTGGTAAGTTTTGGTCAAAATTTCAACGAAAAAGTCTCCAAGAAAAAATCAACGATGGTTAGTTCACGGTTTTTTTCAGCCTTTAAATTTTATCTTTTCGATTTCGTTTAAAATCTCTTTTCTTTGATGTTAAAAGACCAAAAAACCAACATATCAAGTTTTTTTTCGAAAAGGATAACTTCAATTTTTGTCCTGTATTTGTAAGTTTTGGTCAAAATTTCAACGAAAAAATATCATAGAAAAATCAACGATGGTTAGTTCACGTTTTTTTTTGGCCTTTTAATTTTATCCTTTCGATTTCGTTTAAAATCTCTTTTCTTTGATGTTAAAGGACCAAAAAACCAACATATCAAGTTTTTTTTAGAAAAAGATAACTTTTAATTTTGTCCTGTATTTGTAAGTTTTGGTCAAAATTTCAACGAAAAAATATCAAAGAAAAAATCAACGATGGTAAGATCACGGTTTTTTTTTGGCCTTTTAATTTTATCCTTTTGATTTAGTTCAAAATCTTTTTTCTTTAATGTTGAAGGACCAACAGTCAAAGATATCAAGTTTTTTTTCGAAAAGGATAACTTCAATTTTTGTCCTGTATTTGTAAGTTTTGGTCAAAATTTCAACGAAAAAATATCATAGAAAAATCAACGATGGTTAGTTTACGTTTTTTTTTGGCCTTTTAATTTTATCCTTTCGATTTCGTTTTAAATCTCTTTTCTTTGATGTTAAAAGACCAAAAAACCAACATATCAAGTTTTTTTTAGAAAAAGATAACTTTTAATTTTGTCTTGTATTTGTAAGTTTTGGTCAAAATTTCAACGAAGAAATCTCAAAGAAAAAATCAACGATGGTTAGTTCACGGTTTTTTTCGGCCTTTAAATTTTATCCTTTCGATTTCGTTTAAAATACTTTTTCTTTAATATTGAAGGACCAACATTCGAAGATATCAAGTTTTTTTTCGAAAAGGATAACTTTAATTTATGTTATGTATTTGTAAGTTTTGGTCAAAATTTCAACGAAAAAATATCAAAGAAAAAATCAACGATGGTTAGTTCACGGTTTTTTTCGGCCTTTAAATTTTATCCTTTCGATTTCGTTTAAAATACTTTTTCTTTAATATTGAAGGACCAACATTCGAAGAAATCAAGTTTTTTTTCGAAAAGGATAACTTCAATTTATGTCCTGTATTTGTAAGTATTGGTCAAAATTTCAACGAAAAAATATCAAGGAAAAAATCAACGATGGTTAGTTCACGGTTTTGTTTGGCCTTTTAATTTTATCCTTTCGATTTCGTTTAAAATCTCTGTTCTTTGGTGTTGAAGGACCAAAAAACCAAGATATCAAGTTTTTTTTCGATAAGGATAACTTCAATTTATGTCCTTTATTTGTAAGTTTTGGTCAAAATTTCAACGAAAAAATATCAAAGAAAAATCAACGATGGTTAGTTCACAGTTTTTTTCAGCCTTTAAATATTATCCTTTCAATTTTGTTCAAAATCTCTTTTCTTTGATGTTAAAGGACCAAAAAACCAAGATATCAAGTTTTTTTTCGAAAAGGATAACTTTTAATTTTGTCCTGTATTTGTAAGTTTTGGTCAAAATTTCAACGAAAAAATCTCAAAGAAAAATCAACGATGGTTAGTTCACGGTTTTGTTTGGCCTTTTAATTTTATCCTTTCAATTTTGTTCAAAATCTCTTTTCTTTGATGTTAAAGGACCAAAAAACCAAGATAACAAGTTTTTTTTTCGAAAAGGCTACATTTTAATTTTGTCCTGTATTTGTAAGTTTTGGTCAAAATTTCAACGAAAAAATATCAAAGAAAAAATCAACGATGGTTAGTTCACGGTTTTTTTCGGCCTTTAAATTTTATCCTTTCGATTTCGTTTAAAATACTTTTTCTTTAATATTGAAGGACCAACATTCGAAGAAATCAAGTTTTTTTTCGAAAAGGATAACTTCAATTTATGTCCTGTATTTGTAAGTATTGGTCAAAATTTCAACGAAAAAATATCAAGGAAAAAATCAACGATGGTTAGTTCACGGTTTTGTTTGGCCTTTTAATTTTATCCTTTCGATTTCGTTTAAAATCTCTGTTCTTTGGTGTTGAAGGACCAAAAAACCAAGATATCAAGTTTTTTTTCGAAAAGGATAACTTCAATTTATGTCCTTTATTTGTAAGTTTTGGTCAAAATTTCAACGAAAAAATATCAAAGAAAAATCAACGATGGTTAGTTCACAGTTTTTTTCAGCCTTTAAATATTATCCTTTCAATTTTGTTCAAAATCTCTTTCTTTGATGTTTAAGGACCAAAAAACCAAGATATCAAGTTTTTTTTCGAAAAGGATAACTTTTAATTTTGTCCTGTATTTGTAAGTTTTGGTCAAAATTTCAACGAAAAAATCTCAAAGAAAATATCAACGATGGTTAGTTCACGGTTTTTTTCAGCCTTTAAATTTTATCCTTTTGATTTCGTTTAAAATCTCTTTTATATGATGTTAACGGACCAACAGTTTTAAGATATCAAGTTTTTTTTTGAAAAGGATAACTTCAATTATGTCCTGTATTTGTAAGTTTTGGTCAAAATTTCAGCGAAAAAATATCAAAGAAAAATCAACGATGGTAAGTTCTCGGTTTTTTTTGGCTGTAATGTATGAAGAATAAATACAAAGATCGACAAGTCTCATTTGGAGAATATTGTTATGAACTGAAAGTCGATCAAAAACACAAGAGAGCACTTCCTCTCTGAGAGTCAATAGAATAAGTTATATTTTATTATCTGTAATTATCTGTATTATCTGAATAAAGTTTATTTTAAATATATGAAAAGCGTGCAAACATTACAGTGGCGACGAGGATAAAAAAAGTATTTATTGTGATTTCGTTTAGAAAAACTTAGTTTCTTTACTTATAAAATTTCAAAACACGTGCGGAAAAACAATGGCGGTTAATCAAACTATTGGTATCGTGGGACATTTAAGTGAATTTAACCCAAAAACTAATGAGTGGCCGCTGTTTTTAAAAAGAATGAACCAATATTTTTTGGCGAATGAAATCGCGGGTGAAAAGAAGAAGGCAATTTTGTTGAACATTCTAAATGAGGATGCATATGGATTGTTAAGTGATTTATGTATGCCAAACGAACCAGAAAACAAGTCATATGAAGAATTAATTATTGTCTTAAACCAGCATTTTATTCCGAAAAAATCGAGTTTTCATGAGCGCGAATTGTTTTATGTAAGTAAAAGAGAATTGAACGAAACACCGGTGGAGTGGGCGGCAAGAGTACGCAAATTAGCGGCCCATTGCAAGTTTGGCGAGGTTTTGTCAACAGCGTTACGAGACAAATACGTAATGGGATTAAATGCATCACCTGCCAAAACAAGGCTGTTTATGGAAAATGTGCAGACTTTAACTCTGGAACAGGCGATCGAATTGACGCAAGCGATGGAGTGGTCTCAAAAAGAAGTCTCTTCGGAACCAATACAGATAAAAAAGGAACCACAGGACTTATTCAAGGTCAAAAAGGAAACAAAGGAATCACGTAAGTGTCGTGTTTGTGGTTACAACAATCATTCTGAACGAGAATGCAGGTATAAAAATTATAAGTGCAAAAGATGCAACACTAAAGGACATCTAATTAAAATGTGTAAAAGTGCAAAAAATACTAATGAAGTTAGATATCTTAATGTAAATTCAAAAGAAGATTTGACTTTATTTAGTTTGGACAATAACATTAAACCAATTAAAGTAAATGTTTTACTAAATAATAAAAATTTTAATTTACAAATTGACTCTGGTGCTGGAGTAACAGCGTGTTCAGGCTTATTTTGGAAAAATAATTTCCCAGAATTAAAATTGTTTAAAGATAAAGTAACATTGATTGGTTATGATGGTACCAGAATCAACCCCAAAGGATTTATAATTGTAAATATTATTTATAAAAATCAAAGTCACAATATCAAATTTTACATTATTGACAAGGCTAAGGAACCGATTTTAGGTTTGGATTGGATGAGGAAATTTGATGTTGGCTTTGAAAATTTGCATTTCATGAATCGACCGTCGCAAATGGGGACATTTTTAAAAAAGTTTGGGTCTGTATTTGCTGACGGACTAGGAAAATTTAATAGATGTAAGTTAAAATTTGAGCTAAAACATGATGCCGTACCAAAATTTTGTAAGGCCCGTCCAATACCTTTTGCTATGAAAGAAAAAGTTGAGGAACAATTAAATAAATTAGTCGCGCAAGGAATTCTATCACCTATCACTTTCAGTGAATGGGCTACACCGATTGTCCCAGTTTTGAAAAAAGATGGTTCTGTACGAATCTGTGGGGACTATAAAATAACAGTTAATCCATGTATAAAAATTGATAGATATCCATTACCGCGAATTGAGGAACTTTTTGCAAAATTACAGGGGGGTAAAGAATTTACAAAATTAGATTTAAGTCAAGCATATCAACAAATTGAATTGGAGGAAAAATCCAAAAGGTTAACGACCATTTCGACTCATGTGGGCTTATTTTATTATAATAGAGCGCCATTTGGAGTATCGTCTTGCCCAGCCGCTTTTCAGAAAATTATGGAAAGTATTTTAGCAGGATTAAAAGGGGTCGTAGTTTTCTTAGATGATGTGCTAGTTACAGGAAAAAATAGAGAGGAACATTTTCAACGACTAGAGCAGGTATTAAACAGGTTTAAGAAATATGGCTTAACGTTAAATAAGGAAAAGTGTGAATTTTTCAAAGAAAGTATTAAGTACTTAGGATATGTAATATATAAGGAAGGATTACACACAGATAACAGGAAAATAGAAAGTATAGTCAAAACGCCAATACCTGACGATAAAGGGAAATTAAAAAGTTTCATCGGAATGGCAAATTTTTATAGGAAATTTATTTCTAATTTTGCGGGAATTATGAAACCATTGTATGAACTAACAAAAAATAATGTTAAATTTGAATGGAACAAAGAATGTAACAAAGCGTTTAATATTATGAAAAAGAAATTAACGTCTACAGAAGTTTTAGTTCACTACAATCCTTCTTTACCAATTAAATTAGTTGTAGATGCATCACACTACGGGGTTGCGGGTGTGATTTTGCATGTTTTTCCATCGGGGATAGAAAAACCAATAGCATTTTGTTCAGGTACGCTTAGTGCGGCTCAACAAAAATATTCGCAACTGGATAAAGAAGCGTTTAGTATTAGATTTGCCGTAGAAAAATTCCAACAATACCTATTCGGACGAAAGTTCACGTTGGTGACGGATTGTCAACCATTAGTCGCGATTTTTGGAAAGAAAAAGGGAATACCGCAAATGGCAGCTAATAGATTGCAAAGATATGCAATTTATTTGTCGGGATTTAATTTTGATATACAATATGTTAAATCGAAATCAAATATCGCGGACGGTTTATCGAGATTGCCATTACCAGAAGTAAATAAAATAGATGAAGAAAATGATGAAATATTTTGTAATTATGTTACTGAAGCAACAAATTTAAAATTAAATAAGGAAATATTAAAAAAAGAAATAATCCTCGATAATGAATTGCAAGCATTAATGAAATTTGTGCAATTAGGAAAAACTATAACAGGACAGGAAATTCCTAAAGCTTATGTATCACGTAGAGAAGAAATTTCAATAGAAGATGGTTGTCTATTTTGGGGTTTTCGTGCAATTATTCCAAAAAGTCTTAGGAAAAATATATTAAATGAATTGCATAAATCGCATATGGGAATTGTACGAATGAAGTCGTACGCAAGAAATTACGTTTGGTGGCCTAATATTACCGATGACATAGAAAAATTAGCTAAATCATGTAACAGTTGTCTTAAAAATAAAGAGATGCCAGCTAAAAGTCCTTTAATACCATGGACTTGGCCGGATAAACCATGGACAAGAATTCATTGTGATTTTGCTGTAACATTTTTTGGGTATAATTTTTTAATAGTGACTTGTGCGCATAGTAAATGGATAGAAATTGTACCAATGAAAACGATAACATCAGAAGCTACATTACAGGCGTTAAAAGAAATGATTTCTCGTTTTGGGATTCCTTCGGTTATTGTAACGGATGGGGGAACTCAATTTACTACAAAAATATTTTGGGAATATGTACAAGAAAATGAAATAAAGCATATCGTTAGCGCTCCTAATAATCCTAGTACCAATGGTGCAGCTGAAAATTCAGTAAAAACTTTTAAAAGGGCATTATTGAGTATGAAAGAAACAAATAAGGACATTCATAACAATATACAAACATTCTTAATGGATTATAGAAACACAATACATTCGACTACGGGAATGAGTCCAGCCCAATTAATGTTAGGTCGACACATTCGCACAAAATTAGATTTAATTAGAAAAAAATCACTGATAGCAATAAATCGTACAACTAACAAAATAGTACAAAAAAAAGTCTTACAAAATCAAAATAATCAAAAAAAATATTTTAAAGGAAAAAGGATTATTGAGTTCAAGGTGGGACAAGAGGTGCTAGTCAGAGATTACAGAAATAGGAAACCGTGTTGGACAAGGGGGCTGATTCGCAAAGTATTGGGGCGTCGGCATGTTTTAGTTGAAGTGGATGGTCTGGTGTGGAAAAGACATCACCATCAAACCAGAAGTTTGTACAATGATATTGTAAATAATATAATTTGGTCTAATGTAAATTGTGAAGTTAAGGATGCTTCGGTTGAACAAACCGAGAGCACTCCGGTAAGGTCAACAAGACCTATAAGAATTAGACGTCAGCCTGATAGATTAAATTATAATATGTAAAAGATCATGTAAAGAAGGGAAGTGTAATGTATGAAGAATAAATACAAAGATCGACAAGTCTCATTTGGAGAATATTGTTATGAACTGAAAGTCGATCAAAAACACAAGAGAGCACTTCCTCTCTGAGAGTCAATAGAATAAGTTATATTTTATTATCTGTAATTATCTGTATTATCTGAATAAAGTTTATTTTAAATATATGAAAAGCGTGCAAACATTACATTGGCCTTTTAATTTTATCCTTTCGATTTCGTTTAAAATACTTTTTCTTTAATATTGAAGGACCAACATTTGAAGATATCAAGTTTTTTTTCGAAAAGGATAACTTCAATTTATGTCCTGTATTTGTAAGTTTTGGTCAAAATTTCAACGAAAAAATATCAAAGAAAAATCAACGATGGTTAGTTCACGGTTTTTTTCAGCCTTTAAATATTATCCTTTCGATTTTGTTCAAAATCTCTTTTCTTTGATGTTAAAGGACCAAAAAACCAAGATATCAAGTTTTTTTTTGAAAAGGATAACTTTTAATTTTGTCCTGTATTTGTAAGTTTTGGTCAAAATTTCAACGAAAAAATCTCAAAGAAAATATCAACGATGGTTAGTTCACGGTTTTTTTCAGCCTTTAAATTTTATCCTTTTGATTTCGTTTAAAATCTCTGTTCTTCGATGTTGAAGAACCAACAGTCAAAGATATCAAGTTTTTTTTCGAAAAGGATAACTTCAATTTTTGTCCTGTATTTGTAAGTTTTGGTCAAAATTTCAACGAAAAAATATCAAAGAAAAAATCAACGATGGTAAGTTCACGGTTTTTTTTGGCCTTTTATATTAATCCTTTTGATTTAGTTCAAAATCTTTTTTCTTTAATGTTGAAGGACCAACAGTCAAAGATATCAAGTTTTTTTTCGAAAAGGATAACTTCAATTTATGTTATGTATTTGTAAGTTTTGGTCAAAATTTCAACGAAAAAATCTCAAAGAAAACATCAACGATGGTAAGTTCACGGCTTTTTTCAGCCTTTAAATTTTATCCTTTCGATTTCGTTTAAAATTGTTTTCTTTGATGTTGAAGGACCAAAAAACCAAGATATCAAGTTTGTTTTCGAAAAGGATAACTTCAATTTATGTCCTGTATTTGTAAGTTTTGGTCAAAATTTCACCGAAAAAATATCAAAGAAAAAATCAACGATGGTTAGTTCACGGTTTTTTTTGTTCTTCTAATTTTATCCTTTCGATTTCGTTTAAAATCTCTTTTCTTTGATGTTAAAGGACCAAAAAACTAAGATATCAAGTTTTTTTTAGAAAATGATTACTTTTAATTTTGTCCTGTAGTTGTAAGTTTTGGTCAAAATTTCAACGAAAAAATCTCAAAGAAAAAATCAACGATGGTTAGTTCACGGTTTTTTTCAGCCTTTAAATTTTATCCTTTTGATTTCGTTTTAAATCTTATTTATATGATGTTAACGGACCAACAGTTTAAGATATCAAGTTTTTTTTCAAAAAGGATAACTTCAGTTTTTGTCCTGTATTTGTAAATTTTGGTCAAAATTTCAACGAAAAAATATCAAAGAAAAAATCAAAGATGGTAAGTCACGGTTTTTTTTTGCCTTTAAATATAATTCTTTCGAATTCGTTCAAAATCTCTTTTCTTTGATGTTTAAGGACCAAAAAACCAAGATATTAAGTTTTTTTTAGAAAGGGATTACTTTTAATTTTGTCCTGTATTTGTAAGTTTTGGTCAAAATTTCAACGAAAAAATCTCAAAGAAAATATCAACGATGGTTAGTTCACGGTTTTTTTCAGCCTTTAAATTTTATCCTTTTGATTTCGATTAAAATCTCTTTTATATGATGTTAACGGACCAACAGTTTAAGATATCAAGTTTTTTTTTGAAAAGGATAACTTCAATTATGTCCTGTATTTGTAAGTTTTGGTCAAAATTTCAGCGAAAAAATATCAAAGAAAAATCAACGATCGTAAGTTCTCGGTTTTTTTTGGCCTTTTAATTTTATCCTTTCGATTTCGTTTAAAATACTTTTTCTTTAATATTGAAGGACCAACATTTGAAGATATCAAGTTTTTTTTCGAAAAGGATAACTTCAATTTATGTCCTGTATTTGTAAGTTTTGGTCAAAATTTCAACGAAAAAATATCAAAGAAAAATCAACGATGGTTAGTTCACGGTTTTTTTCAGCCTTTAAATATTATCCTTTCGATTTTGTTCAAAATCTCTTTTCTTTGATGTTAAAGGACCAAAAAACCAAGATATCAAGTTTTTTTTTGAAAAGGATAACTTTTAATTTTGTCCTGTATTTGTAAGTTTTGGTCAAAATTTCAACGAAAAAATCTCAAAGAAAATATCAACGATGGTTAGTTCACGGTTTTTTTCAGCCTTTAAATTTTATCTTTTTGATTTCGTTTAAAATCTCTGTTCTTCGATGTTGAAGAACCAACAGTCAAAGATATCAAGTTTTTTTTCGAAAAGGATAACTTCAATTTATGTCCTGTATTTGTAAGTTTTGATCAAAATTTCAACGAAAAAATATAAAGGAAAAATCAACGATGGTAAGTTCACGGTTTTTTTTTGGCCTTTTAATTTAGTCCTTTTGATTTAGTTCAAAATCTTTTTTCTTTAATGTTGAAGGACCAACAGTCAAAGATATCAAGTTTTTTTTTCGAAAAGGATAACTTCAATTTTTGTCCTGTATTTGTAAGTTTTGGTCAAAATTTCAACGAAAAAAACTCAAAGAAAATATCAACGATGGTTAGTTCACGGTTTTTTTCAGCCTTTAAATTTTATCTTTTTGATTTCGTTTAAAATCTCTGTTTTTCGATGTTGAAGAACCAACAGTCAAAGATATCAAGTTTTTTTTCGAAAAGGATAACTTCAATTTATGTCCTGTATTTGTAAGTTTTGGTCAAAATTTCAACGAAAAAATATCAAAGAAAAATCAACGATGGTTAGTTCACGGTTTTTTTCAGCCTTTATATATTATCCTTTCGATTTTGTTACAAATCTCTTTTCTTTGATGTTAAAGGACCAAAAAACCAAGATATCAAGTTTTTTTTCGAAAAGGATAACTTTTAATTTTGTCCTGTATTTGTAAGTTTTGGTCAAAATTTCAACGAAAAAATCTCAAAGAAAATATCAACGATGGTTAGTTCACGGTTTTTTTCAGCCTTTAAATTTTATCCTTTTGATTTCGTTTAAAATCTCTTTTATATGATGTTAACGGACCAACAGTTTAAGATATCAAGTTTTTTTTTGAAAAGGATAACTTCAATTATGTCCTGTATTTGTAAGTTTTGGTCAAAATTTCAGCGAAAAAATATCAAAGAAATATCAACGATGGTAAGTTCACGGTTTTTTTTGGCCTTTTAATTTAATCCTTTTGATTTAGTTCAAAATCTTTTTTCTTTAATGTTGAAGGACCAACAGTCAAAGATATCAAGTTTTTTTTCGAAAAGGATAACTTCAATTTATGTTATGTATTTGTAAGTTTTGGTAAAAATTTCAACGAAAAAATCTCAAAGAAAACATCAACGATGGTAAGTTCACGGCTTTTTTCAGCCTTTAAATTTTATCCTTTCGATTTCGTTTAAAATTGTTTTCTTTGATGTTGTAGGACCAAAAAACCAAGATATCAAGTTTGTTTTCGAAAAGGATAACTTCAATTTATGTCCTGTATTTGTAAGTTTTGGTCAAAATTTCACCGAAAAAATATCAAAGAAAAAATCAACGATGGTTAGTTCACGGTTTTTTTTGTTCTTCTAATTTTATCCTTTCGATTTCGTTTAAAATCTCTTTTCTTTGATGTTAAAGGACCAAAAAACTAAGATATCAAGTTTTTTTTAGAAAATGATTACTTTTAATTTTGTCCTGTAGTTGTAAGTTTTGGTCAAAATTTCAACGAAAAAATCTCAAAGAAAAAATCAACGATGGTTAGTTCACGGTTTTTTTCAGCCTTTAAATTTTATCCTTTTGATTTCGATTAAAATCTCTTTTATATGATGTTAACGGACCAACAGTTTAAGATATCAAGTTTTTTTTTGAAAAGGATAACTTCAATTATGTCCTGTATTTGTAAGTTTTGGTCAAAATTTCAGCGAAAAAATATCAAAGAAAAATCAACGATGGTAAGTTCTCGGTTTTTTTTGGCCTTTTAATTTTATCCTTTCGATTTCGTTTAAAATACTTTTTCTTTAATATTGAAGGACCAACATTTGAAGATATCAAGTTTTTTTTCGAAAAGGATAACTTCAATTTATGTCCTGTATTTGTAAGTTTTGGTCAAAATTTCAACGAAAAAATATCAAAGAAAAATCAACGATGGTTAGTTCACGGTTTTTTTCAGCCTTTAAATTTTATCCTTTTGATTTCGTTTAAAATCTCTTTTATATGATGTTAACGGACCAACAGTTTAAGATATCAAGTTTTTTTTTGAAAAGGATAACTTCAATTATGTCCTGTATTTGTAAGTTTTGGTCAAAATTTCAGCGAAAAAATATCAAAGAAAAATCAACGATGGTAAGTTCTCGGTTTTTTTTGGCCTTTTAATTTTATCCTTTCGATTTCGTTTAAAATACTTTTTCTTTAATATTGAAGGACCAACATTTGAAGATATCAAGTTTTTTTTCGAAAAGGATAACTTCAATTTATGTCCTGTATTTGTAAGTTTTGGTCAAAATTTCAACGAAAAAATATCAAAGAAAAATCAACGATGGTTAGTTCACGGTTTTTTTCAGCCTTTAAATATTATCCTTTCGATTTTGTTCAAAATCTCTTTTCTTTGATGTTAAAGGACCAAAAAACCAAGATATCAAGTTTTTTTTTGAAAAGGATAACTTTTAATTTTGTCCTGTATTTGTAAGTTTTGGTCAAAATTTCAACGAAAAAATCTCAAAGAAAATATCAACGATGGTTAGTTCACGGTTTTTTTCAGCCTTTAAATTTTATCCTTTTGATTTCGTTTAAAATCTCTGTTCTTCGATGTTGAAGAACCAACAGTCAAAGATATCAAGTTTTTTTTCGAAAAGGATAACTTCAATTTATGTCCTGTATTTGTAAGTTTTGATCAAAATTTCAACGAAAAAATATAAAGGAAAAATCAACGATGGTAAGTTCACGGTTTTTTTTGGCCTTTTAATTTAGTCCTTTTGATTTAGTTCAAAATCTTTTTTCTTTAATGTTGAAGGACCAACAGTCAAAGATATCAAGTTTTTTTTTCGAAAAGGATAACTTCAATTTTTGTCCTGTATTTGTAAGTTTTGGTCAAAATTTCAACGAAAAAAACTCAAAGAAAATATCAACGATGGTTAGTTCACGGTTTTTTTCAGCCTTTAAATTTTATCCTTTTGATTTCGTTTAAAATCTCTGTTCTTCGATATTGAAGAACCAACAGTCAAAGATATCAAGTTTTTTTTCGAAAAGGATAACTTCAATTTATGTCCTGTATTTGTAAGTTTTGATCAAAATTTCAACGAAAAAATATAAAGGAAAAATCAACGATGGTAAGTTCACGGTTTTTTTTGCCCTTTTAATTTAGTCCTTTTGATTTAGTTCAAAATCTTTTTTCTTTAATGTTGAAGGACCAACAGTCAAAGATATCAAGTTTTTTTTTGAAAAGGATAACTTTTAATTTTGTCCTGTATTTGTAAGTTTTGGTCAAAATTTCAACGAAAAAATCTCAAAGAAAAAATCAACGATGGTAAGTTCACGGTTTTTTTAACCTTTAAATTTTATCCTTTTGATTTCGATTAAAATCTCTTTTATATGATGTTAACGGACCAACAGTTTAAGATATCAAGTTTTTTTTTGAAAAGGATAACTTTTAATTTTGTCCTGTATTTGTAAGTTTTGGTCAAAATTTCAACGAAAAAATTTCAAAGAAAAATCAACGATGGTAAGTTCACGGTTTTTTTTGGCCTTTTAATTTAATCCTTTTGATTTAGTTCAAAATCTTTTTTCTTTAATGTTGAAGGACCAACAGTCAAAGATATCAAGTTTTTTTTCGAAAAGGATAACTTCAATTTATGTTATGTATTTGTAAGTTTTGGTCAAAATTTCAACGAAAAAATCTCAAAGAAAACATCAACGATGGTAAGTTCACGGCTTTTTTCAGCCTTTAAATTTTATCCTTTCGATTTCGTTTAAAATTGTTTTCTTTGATGTTGAAGGACCAAAAAACCAAGATATCAAGTTTGTTTTCGAAAAGGATAACTTCAATTTATGTCCTGTATTTGTAAGTTTTGGTCAAAATTTCACCGAAAAAATATCAAAGAAAAAATCAACGATGGTTAGTTCACGGTTTTTTTTGTTCTTCTAATTTTATCCTTTCGATTTCGTTTAAAATCTCTTTTCTTTGATGTTAAAGGACCAAAAAACTAAGATATCAAGTTTTTTTTAGAAAATGATTACTTTTAATTTTGTCCTGTAGTTGTAAGTTTTGGTCAAAATTTCAACGAAAAAATCTCAAAGAAAAAATCAACGATGGTTAGTTCACGGTTTTTTTCAGCCTTTAAATTTTATCCTTTTGATTTCGTTTAAAATCTCTGTTTTTCGATGTTGAAGAACCAACAGTCAAAGATATCAAGTTTTTTTTCGAAAAGGATAACTTCAATTTATGTCCTGTATTTGTAAGTTTTGGTCAAAATTTCAACGAAAAAATATCAAAGAAAAATCAACGATGGTTAGTTCACGGTTTTTTTCAGCCTTTATATATTATCCTTTCGATTTTGTTACAAATCTCTTTTCTTTGATGTTAAAGGACCAAAAAACCAAGATATCAAGTTTTTTTTCGAAAAGGATAACTTTTAATTTTGTCCTGTATTTGTAAGTTTTGGTCAAAATTTCAACGAAAAAATCTCAAAGAAAATATCAACGATGGTTAGTTCACGGTTTTTTTAACCTTTAAATTTTATCCTTTTGATTTCGATTAAAATCTCTTTTATATGATGTTAACGGACCAACAGTTTAAGATATCAAGTTTTTTTTTGAAAAGGATAACTTCAATTATGTCCTGTATTTGTAAGTTTTGGTCAAAATTTCAGCGAAAAAATATCAAAGAAATATCAACGATGGTAAGTTCACGGTTTTTTTTGGCCTTTTAATTTAATCCTTACGATTTAGTTCAAAATCTTTTTTCTTTAATGTTGAAGGACCAACAGTCAAAGATATCAAGTTTTTTTTCGAAAAGGATAACTTCAATTTATGTTATGTATTTGTAAGTTTTGGTCAAAATTTCAACGAAAAAATCTCAAAGAAAACATCAACGATGGTAAGTTCACGGCTTTTTTCAGCCTTTAAATTTTATCCTTTCGATTTCGTTTAAAATTGTTTTCTTTGATGTTGAAGGACCAAAAAACCAAGATATCAAGTTTGTTTTCGAAAAGGATAACTTCAATTTATGTCCTGTATTTGTAAGTTTTGGTCAAAATTTCACCGAAAAAATATCAAAGAAAAAATCAACGATGGTTAGTTCACGGTTTTTTTTGTTCTTCTAATTTTATCCTTTCGATTTCGTTTAAAATCTCTTTTCTTTGATGTTAAAGGACCAAAAAACTAAGATATCAAGTTTTTTTTAGAAAATGATTACTTTTAATTTTGTCCTGTAGTTGTAAGTTTTGGTCAAAATTTCAACGAAAAAATCTCAAAGAAAAAATCAACGATGGTTAGTTCACGGTTTTTTTCAGCCTTTAAATTTTATCCTTTTGATTTCGTTTTAAATCTTATTTATATGATGTTAACGGACCAACAGTTTAAGATATCAAGTTTTTTTTCAAAAAGGATAACTTCAGTTTTTGTCCTGTATTTGTAAATTTTGGTCAAAATTTCAACGAAAAAATATCAAAGAAAAAATCAAAGATGGTAAGTCACGGTTTTTTTTTGCCTTTAAATATAATTCTTTCGAATTCGTTCAAAATCTCTTTTCTTTGATGTTTAAGGACCAAAAAACCAAGATATTAAGTTTTTTTTAGAAAGGGATTACTTTTAATTTTGTCCTGTATTTGTAAGTTTTGGTCAAAATTTCAACGAAAAAATCTCAAAGAAAATATCAACGATGGTTAGTTCACGGTTTTTTAGCCTTTAAATTTTATCCTTTTGATTTCGATTAAAATCTCTTTTATATGATGTTAACGGACCAACAGTTTAAGATATCAAGTTTTTTTTTGAAAAGGATAACTTCAATTATGTCCTGTATTTGTAAGTTTTGGTCAAAATTTCAGCGAAAAAATATCAAAGAAAAATCAACGATGGTAAGTTCTCGGTTTTTTTTGGCCTTTTAATTTTATCCTTTCGATTTCGTTTAAAATACTTTTTCTTTAATATTGAAGGACCAACATTTGAAGATATCAAGTTTTTTTTCGAAAAGGATAACTTCAATTTATGTCCTGTATTTGTAAGTTTTGGTCAAAATTTCAACGAAAAAATATCAAAGAAAAATCAACGATGGTTGGTTCACGGTTTTTTTCAGCCTTTAAATTTTATCCTTTTGATTTCGTTTAAAATCTCTTTTATATGATGTTAACGGACCAACAGTTTAAGATATCAAGTTTTTTTTTGAAAAGGATAACTTCAATTATGTCCTGTATTTGTAAGTTTTGGTCAAAATTTCAGCGAAAAAATATCAAAGAAAAATCAACGATGGTAAGTTCTCGGTTTTTTTTGGCCTTTTAATTTTATCCTTTCGATTTCGTTTAAAATACTTTTTCTTTAATATTGAAGGACCAACATTTGAAGATATCAAGTTTTTTTTCGAAAAGGATAACTTCAATTTATGTCCTGTATTTGTAAGTTTTGGTCAAAATTTCAACGAAAAAATATCAAAGAAAAATCAACGATGGTTAGTTCACGGTTTTTTTCAGCCTTTAAATATTATCCTTTCGATTTTGTTCAAAATCTCTTTTCTTTGATGTTAAAGGACCAAAAAACCAAGATATCAAGTTTTTTTTTGAAAAGGATAACTTTTAATTTTGTCCTGTATTTGTAAGTTTTGGTCAAAATTTCAACGAAAAAATCTCAAAGAAAATATCAACGATGGTTAGTTCACGGTTTTTTTCAGCCTTTAAATTTTATCCTTTTGATTTCGTTTAAAATCTCTGTTCTTCGATGTTGAAGAACCAACAGTCAAAGATATCAAGTTTTTTTTCGAAAAGGATAACTTCAATTTATGTCCTGTATTTGTAAGTTTTGATCAAAATTTCAACGAAAAAATATAAAGGAAAAATCAACGATGGTAAGTTCACGGTTTTTTTTGGCCTTTTAATTTAGTCCTTTTGATTTAGTTCAAAATCTTTTTTCTTTAATGTTGAAGGACCAACAGTCAAAGATATCAAGTTTTTTTTTCGAAAAGGATAACTTCAATTTTTGTCCTGTATTTGTAAGTTTTGGTCAAAATTTCAACGAAAAAAACTCAAAGAAAATATCAACGATGGTTAGTTCACGGTTTTTTTCAGCCTTTAAATTTTATCCTTTTGATTTCGTTTAAAATCTCTGTTCTTCGATGTTGAAGAACCAACAGTCAAAGATATCAAGTTTTTTTTCGAAAAGGATAACTTCAATTTATGTCCTGTATTTGTAAGTTTTGATCAAAATTTCAACGAAAAAATATAAAGGAAAAATCAACGATGGTAAGTTCACGGTTTTTTTTGCCCTTTTAATTTAGTCCTTTTGATTTAGTTCAAAATCTTTTTTCTTTAATGTTGAAGGACCAACAGTCAAAGATATCAAGTTTTTTTTTCGAAAAGGATAACTTCAATTTTTGTCCTGTATTTGTAAGTTTTGGTCAAAATTTCAACGAAAAAATCTCAAAGAAAAAATCAACGATGGTAAGTTCACGGTTTTTTTAACCTTTAAATTTTATCCTTTTGATTTCGATTAAAATCTTTTTTATATGATGTTAACGGACCAACAGTTTAAGATATCAAGTTTTTTTTTGAAAAGGATAACTTTTAATTTTGTCCTGTATTTGTAAGTTTTGGTCAAAATTTCAACGAAAAAATTTCAAAGAAAAATCAACGATGGTAAGTTCACGGTTTTTTTTGGCCTTTTAATTTAATCCTTTTGATTTAGTTCAAAATCTTTTTTCTTTAATGTTGAAGGACCAACAGTCAAAGATATCAAGTTTTTTTTCGAAAAGGATAACTTCAATTTATGTTATGTATTTGTAAGTTTTGGTCAAAATTTCAACGAAAAAATCTCAAAGAAAACATCAACGATGGTAAGTTCACGGCTTTTTTCAGCCTTTAAATTTTATCCTTTCGATTTCGTTTAAAATTGTTTTCTTTGATGTTGAAGGACCAAAAAACCAAGATATCAAGTTTGTTTTCGAAAAGGATAACTTCAATTTATGTCCTGTATTTGTAAGTTTTGGTCAAAATTTCACCGAAAAAATATCAAAGAAAAAATCAACGATGGTTAGTTCACGGTTTTTTTTGTTCTTCTAATTTTATCCTTTCGATTTCGTTTAAAATCTCTTTTCTTTGATGTTAAAGGACCAAAAAACTAAGATATCAAGTTTTTTTTAGAAAATGATTACTTTTAATTTTGTCCTGTAGTTGTAAGTTTTGGTCAAAATTTCAACGAAAAAATCTCAAAGAAAAAATCAACGATGGTTAGTTCACGGTTTTTTTCAGCCTTTAAATTTTATCCTTTTGATTTCGTTTTAAATCTTATTTATATGATGTTAACGGACCAACAGTTTAAGATATCAAGTTTTTTTTCAAAAACGATAACTTCAGTTTTTGTCCTGTATTTGTAAATTTTGGTCAAAATTTCAACGAAAAAATATCAAAGAAAAAATCAAAGATGGTAAGTCACGGTTTTTTTTTGCCTTTAAATATAATTCTTTCGAATTCGTTCAAAATCTCTTTTCTTTGATGTTTAAGGACCAAAAAACCAAGATATTAAGTTTTTTTTAGAAAGGGATTACTTTTAATTTTGTCCTGTATTTGTAAGTTTTGGTCAAAATTTCAACGAAAAAATCTCAAAGAAAATATCAACGATGGTTAGTTCACGGTTTTTTTCAGCCTTTAAATTTTATCCTTTTGATTTCGTTTAAAATCTCTTTTATATGATGTTAACGGCCCAACAGTTTAAGATATCAAGTTTTTTTTTGAAAAGGATAACTTCAATTATGTCCTGTATTTGTAAGTTTTGGTCAAAATTTCAGCGAAAAAATATCAAAGAAAAATCAACGATGGTAAGTTCTCGGTTTTTTTTGGCCTTTTAATTTTATCCTTTCGATTTCGTTTAAAATACTTTTTCTTTAATATTGAAGGACCAACATTTGAAGATATCAAGTTTTTTTTCGAAAAGGATAACTTCAATTTATGTCCTGTATTTGTAAGTTTTGATCAAAATTTCAACGAAAAAATCTCAAAGAAAATATCAACGATGGTTAGTTCACGGTTTTTTTCAGCCTTTAAATTTTATCCTTTTGATTTCGTTTAAAATCTCTGTTCTTCGATGTTGAAGAACCAACAGTCAAAGATATCAAGTTTTTTTTCGAAAAGGATAACTTCAATTTATGTCCTGTATTTGTAAGTTTTGATCAAAATTTCAACGAAAAAATATAAAGGAAAAATCAACGATGGTAAGTTCACGGTTTTTTTTGGCCTTTTAATTTAGTCCTTTTGATTTAGTTCAAAATCTTTTTTCTTTAATGTTGAAGGACCAACAGTCAAAGATATCAAGTTTTTTTTTCGAAAAGGATAACTTCAATTTTTGTCCTGTATTTGTAAGTTTTGGTCAAAATTTCAACGAAAAAAACTCAAAGAAAATATCAACGATGGTTAGTTCACGGTTTTTTTCAGCCTTTAAATTTTATCTTTTTGATTTCGTTTAAAATCTCTGTTTTTCGATGTTGAAGAACCAACAGTCAAAGATATCAAGTTTTTTTTCGAAAAGGATAACTTCAATTTATGTCCTGTATTTGTAAGTTTTGGTCAAAATTTCAACGAAAAAATATCAAAGAAAAATCAACGATGGTTAGTTCACGGTTTTTTTCAGCCTTTATATATTATCCTTTCGATTTTGTTCAAAATATCTTTTCTTTGATGTTAAAGGACCAAAAAACCAAGATATCAAGTTTTTTTTCGAAAAGGATAACTTTTAATTTTGTCCTGTATTTGTAAGTTTTGGTCAAAATTTCAACGAAAAAATCTCAAAGAAAATATCAACGATGGTTAGTTCACGGTTTTTTTCAGCCTTTAAATTTTATCCTTTTGATTTCGTTTAAAATCTCTTTTATATGATGTTAACGGACCAACAGTTTAAGATATCAAGTTTTTTTTTGAAAAGGATAACTTCAATTATGTCCTGTATTTGTAAGTTTTGGTCAAAATTTCAGCGAAAAAATATCAAAGAAATATCAACGATGGTAAGTTCACGGTTTTTTTTGGCCTTTTAATTTAATCCTTACGATTTAGTTCAAAATCTTTTTTCTTTAATGTTGAAGGTCCAACAGTCAAAGATATCAAGTTTTTTTTCGAAAAGGATAACTTCAATTTTTGTCCTGTATTTGTAAGTTTTGGTCAAAATTTCAACGAAAAAATCTCAAAGAAAAAATCAACGATGGTAAGTTCACGGTTTTTTTAACCTTTAAATTTTATCCTTTTGATTTCGATTAAAATCTCTTTTATATGATGTTAACGGACCAACAGTTTAAGATATCAAGTTTTTTTTTGAAAAGGATAACTTTTAATTTTGTCCTGTATTTGTAAGTTTTGGTCAAAATTTCAACGAAAAAATTTCAAAGAAAAATCAACGATGGTAAGTTCACGGTTTTTTTTGGCCTTTTAATTTAATCCTTTTGATTTAGTTCAAAATCTTTTTTCTTTAATGTTGAAGGACCAACAGTCAAAGATATCAAGTTTTTTTTCGAAAAGGATAACTTCAATTTATGTTATGTATTTGTAAGTTTTGGTCAAAATTTCACCGAAAAAATATCAAAGAAAAAATCAACGATGGTTAGTTCACGGTTTTTTTTGTTCTTCTAATTTTATCCTTTCGATTTCGTTTAAAATCTCTTTTCTTTGATGTTAAAGGACCAAAAAACTAAGATATCAAGTTTTTTTTAGAAAATGATTACTTTTAATTTTGTCCTGTAGTTGTAAGTTTTGGTCAAAATTTCAACGAAAAAATCTCAAAGAAAAAATCAACGATGGTTAGTTCACGGTTTTTTTCAGCCTATAAATTTTATCCTTTTGATTTCGTTTTTAATCTTATTTATATGATGTTAACGGACCAACAGTTTAAGATATCAAGTTTTTTTTCAAAAAGGATAACTTCAGTTTTTGTCCTGTATTTGTAAATTTTGGTCAAAATTTCAACGAAAAAATATCAAAGAAAAAATCAAAGATGGTAAGTCACGGTTTTTTTTTGCCTTTAAATATAATTCTTTCGAATTCGTTCAAAATCTCTTTTCTTTGATGTTTAAGGACCAAAAAACCAAGATATTAAGTTTTTTTTAGAAAGGGATTACTTTTAATTTTGTCCTGTATTTGTAAGTTTTGGTCAAAATTTCAACGAAAAAATCTCAAAGAAAAAATCAACGATGGTAAGTTCACGGTTTTTTTTGGCATTTTAATTTTATCCTTTTGATTTAGTTCAAAATCTTTTTTCTTTAATGTTGAAGGACCAACAGTCAAAGATATCAAGTTTTTTTTCGAAAAGGATAACTTCAATTTATGTCCTGTATTTGTAAGTTTTGGTCAAAATTTCAACGAAAAAATATCAAAGAAAAAATCAACGATGGTTAGTTCACGGTTTTTTTTGTTCTTCTATTTTTATCCTTTCGATTTCGTTTAAAATCTCTTTTCTTTGATGTTAAAGGACCAAAAAACTAAGATATCAAGTTTTTTTTAGAAAATGATTACTTTTAATTTTGTCCTGTAGTTGTAAGTTTTGGTCAAAATTTCAACGAAAAAATCTCAAAGAAAAAATCAACGATGGTTAGTTCACGGTTTTTTTCAGCCTTTAAATTTTATCCTTTTGATTTCGATTAAAATCTCTTTTATATGATGTTAACGGACCAACAGTTTAAGATATCAAGTTTTTTTTTGAAAAGGATAACTTTTAATTTTGTCCTGTATTTGTAAGTTTTGGTCAAAATTTCAACGAAAAAATTTCAAAGAAAAATCAACGATGGTAAGTTCACGGTTTTTTTTGGCCTTTTAATTTAATCCTTTTGATTTAGTTCAAAATCTTTTTTCTTTAATGTTGAAGGACCAACAGTCAAAGATATCAAGTTTTTTTTCGAAAAGGATAACTTCAATTTATGTCCTGTATTTGTAAGTTTTGGTCAAAATTTCAACGAAAAAATATCAAAGAAAAAATCAACGATGGTTAGTTCACGGTTTTTTTTGTTCTTCTAATTTTATCCTTTCGATTTCGTTTAAAATCTCTTTTCTTTGATGTTAAAGGACCAAAAAACTAAGATATCAAGTTTTTTTTAGAAAATGATTACTTTTAATTTTGTCCTGTAGTTGTAAGTTTTGGTCAAAATTTCAACGAAAAAATCTCAAAGAAAAAATCAACGATGGTTAGTTCACGGTTTTTTTCAGCCTTTAAATTTTATCCTTTTGATTTCGTTTTTAATCTTATTTATATGATGTTAACGGACCAACAGTTTAAGATATCAAGTTTTTTTTCAAAAAGGATAACTTCAGTTTTTGTCCTGTATTTGTAAATTTTGGTCAAAATTTCAACGAAAAAATATCAAAGAAAAAATCAAAGATGGTAAGTCACG
Source organism: Sisyra nigra (assembly GCA_958496155.1). Classification (NCBI taxonomy): domain Eukaryota; kingdom Metazoa; phylum Arthropoda; class Insecta; order Neuroptera; family Sisyridae; genus Sisyra; species Sisyra nigra. The sequence goes on along the minus strand of OY292319.1, from coordinate 15,419,549 downwards.
GTTTTTTTTTGCCTTTAAATATAATTCTTTCGAATTCGTTCAAAATCTCTTTTCTTTGATGTTTAAGGACCAAAAAACCAAGATATTAAGTTTTTTTTAGAAAGGGATTACTTTTAATTTTGTCCTGTATTTGTAAGTTTTGGTCAAAATTTCAACGAAAAAATCTCAAAGAAAAAATCAACGATGGTAAGTTCACGGTTTTTTTTGGCATTTTAATTTTATCCTTTCGATTTCGTTTGAAATCTCTTTTTTTTAATGTTGAAGGACCAACAGTCGAAGATTTCGCTTTTTTTTCGATAAGGATAACTTCAATTTTTGTCCTGTACTTGTAAGTTTTGGTCAAAATTTCAACGAAAAAATCTCAAAGAAAAAATCAACGATGGTTAGTTCACGGTTTTTTTCAGCCTTTAAATTTTATCCTTTCAATTTCGTTTAAAATTGTTTTCTTTGATGTTGAAGAACCAAAAAACCAAGATATCAAGTTTTTTTTCGAAAAGGATAACTTCAATTTATGTCCTGTATTTGTAAGTTTTGGTCAAAATTTCAACAAAAAAATATCAAAGAAAAAATCAATGATGGTTAGTTCAAGGTTTTTTTCGGCCTTTAAATTTTATCCTTTCGATTTCGTTTAAAATACTTTTTCTTTAATATTGAAGGACCAACATTCAAAGATATCAAGTTTTTTTTCGAAAAGGATAACTTCAATTTATGTCCTGTATTTGTAAGTTTTGGTCAAAATTTCAACGAAAAAATCTCAAAGAAAAAATCAACAATGGTTAGTTCACGGTTTTTTTCAGCCTTTAAATTTTATCCTTTCGATTTCGTTAAAAATTGTTTTCTTTGATGTTGAAGGACCAAAAAACCAAGATATCAATTTTGTTTTCGAAAAGGATAACTTCAATTTATGTCCTGTATTTGTAAGTTTTGGTCAAAATTTCAACGAAAAAATATCAAAGAAAAAATCAACGATGGTTAGTTCACGGTTTTTTTTGTTCTTCTAATTTTATCCTTTCGATTTCGTTTAAAATCTCTTTTCTTTGATGTTAAAGGACCAAAAAACTAAGATATCAAGTTTTTTTTAGAAAAGGATTACTTTTAATTTTGTCCTGTAGTTGTAAGTTTTGGTCAAAATTTCAACGAAAAAATCTCAAAGAAAAAACCAACGATGGTTAGTTCACGGTTTTTTTCAGCCTTTAAATTTTATCCTTTTGATTTCGTTTAAAATCTCTTTTATATGATGTTAACGGACCAACAGTTTTAGATATCAAGTTTTTTTTCAAAAAGGATAACTTCAATTTTTGTCCTGTATTTGTAAGTTTTGGTCAAAATTTCAACGAAAAAATATCAAAGAAAAATCAACGATGGTTAGTTCACGTTTTTTTTGGCCTTTAAATTTTATCCTTTCGATTTTGTTTAAAATCACTTTTCTTTGATGTTAAAGGACCAAAAAACCAACATATCAAGTTTTTTTTCGAAAAGGATAACTTCAATTTATGTCCTGTATTTGTAAGTTTTGGTCAAAATTTCAACGAAAAAATATCAAAGAAAAAATCAACGATGGTTAGTTCACGGTTTTTTTTGTTCTTCTAATTTTATCCTTTCGATTTCGTTTAAAATCTCTTTTCTTTGATGTTAAAGGACCAAAAAACTAAGATATCAAGTTTTTTTTAGAAAAGGATTACTTTTAATTTTGTCCTGTAGTTGTAAGTTTTGGTCAAAATTTCAACGAAAAAATCTCAAAGAAAAAATCAACGATGGTTAGTTCACGGTTTTTTTCAGCCTTTAAATTTTATCCTTTTGATTTCGTTTAAAATCTCTTTTATCTGATGTTAACGGATAAACAGTTTAAGATATCAAGTTTTTTTTCAAAAAGGATAATTTCAATTTTTGTCCTGTATTTGTAAGTTTTGGTCAAAATTTCAACGAAAAAATATCGAAAAGAAAAATCAACGATGGTTAGTTCACGTTTTTTTTGGCCTTTAAATATAATTCTTTCGAATTCGTTCAAAATCTCTTTTCTTTGATGTTAAAGGACCAAAAAACCAACATATCAAGTTTTTTTTCGAAAAGGATAACTTCAATTTTTGTCCTGTATTTGTAAATTTTTGTCAAAATTTCAACGAAAAAATATCAAAGAAAAAATCAACGATGGTAAGTTCACGGTTTTTTTTGGCCTTTTAATTTTATCCTTTCGATTTCGTTTAAAATCTCTTTTTTTTAATGTTGAAGGACCAACTGTCGAAAATATCGCTTTTTTTTCGAAAAGAATAACTTCAATTTTTGTCCTGTACTTGTAAGTTTTGGTCAAAATTTCAACGAAAAAATCTCAAAGAAAAAATCAACGATGGTTAGTTCACGGTTTTTTTCAGCCTTTAAATTTTATCCTTTCAATTTCGTTTAAAATTGTTTTCTTTGATGTTGAAGGACCAAAAAACCAAGATATCAAGTTTTTTTTCGAAAAGGATAACTTCAATTTATGTCCTGTATTTGTAAGTTTTGGTCAAAATTTCAACGAAAAAATATCAAAGAAAAACTCAACGATGGTTAGTTCACGGTTTTTTTTGTTCTTCTAATTTTATCCTTTCGATTTCGTTTAAAATCTCTTTTCTTTGATGTTAAAGGACCAAAAAACTAAGATATCAAGTTTTTTTTAGAAAAGGATAACTTCAATTTTTGTCCTGTACTTGTAAGTTTTGGTCAAAATTTCAACGAAAAAACCTCAAAGAAAAAATCAACGATGGTTAGTTCACGGTTTTTTTCAGCCTTTAAATTTTATCCTTTTGATTTCGTTTAAAATCTCTTTTATATGATGTTAACGGACCAACAGTTTTAGATATCAAGTTTTTTTTCAAAAAGGATAACTTCAATTTTTGTCCTGTATTTGTAAGTTTTGGTCAAAATTTCAACGAAAAAATATCAAAGAAAAATCAACGATGGTAAGTTCACGGTTTTTTTTGGCCTTTTAATTTTATCCTTTCGATTTCGTTTAAAATCTCTTTTTTTTAATGTTGAAGGACCAACAGTCGAAAATATCGCTTTTTTTTCAAAAAGGATAACTTCAATTTTTGTCCTGTACTTGTAAGTTTTGGTCAAAATTTCAACGAAAAAATCTCAAAGAAAAAATCAACGATGGTTAGTTTACGGTTTTTTTCAGCCTTTAAATTTTATCCTTTTGATTTCGTTTAAAATCTCTTTTATATGATGTTAACGGACCAACAGTTTTAGATATCAAGTTTTATTTCAAAAAGGATAACTTCAATTTTTGTCCTGTATTTGTAAGTTTTGGTCAAAATTTCAACGAAAAAATGTCAAAGAAAAATCAACGATGGTAAGTTCACGGTTTTTTTTGGCCTTTAAATTTTATCCTTTCGATTTCGTTTAAAATCACTTTTCTTTGATGTTAAAGGACCAAAAAACCAACATATCAAGTTTTTTTTCGAAAAGGATAACTTCAATTTTTGTCCTGTATTTGTAAATTTTGGTCAAAATTTCAACGAAAAAATATCAAAGAAAAAATCAACGATGGTAAGTTCACGGTTTTTTTTGGCCTTTTAATTTTATCCTTTCGATTTCGTTTAAAATCTCTTTTTTTTAATGTTGAAGGACCAACAGTCGAAAATATCTTTTTTTTTTCGAAAAGGATAACTTCAATTTTTGTCCTGTACATGTAAGTTTTGGTCAAAATTTCAACGAAAAAATCTCAAAGAAAAAATCAACGATGGTTAGTTCACGGTTTTTTTCAGCCTTTAAATTTTATCCTTTCAATTTCGTTTAAAATTGTTTTCTTTGATGTTGAAGGACCAAAAAACCAAGATATCAAGTTTTTTTTCGAAAAGGATAACTTCAATTTATGTCCTGTATTTGTAAGTTTTGGTCAAAATTTCAACGAAAAAATATCAAAGAAAAATCAACGATGGTTAGTTCACGTTTTTTTTTGGCCTTTTAATTTTATCCTTTTGATTTCGTTTAAAATCCCTTTTTTTTAATGTTGAAGGACCAACAGTCAAAGATATCGCTTTTTTTTCGAAAAGGATAACTTCAATTTTTGTCCTGTACTTGTATGTTTTGGTCAAAATTTCAACGAAAAAATCTCAAAGAAAATATCAACGATGGTTAGTTCACGGTTTTTTTAGCCTTTAAATTTTATCCTTTCGATTTCGTTTAAAATCTCTTTTCTGTAATGTTACAGGACCAAAAAACCAAGATATCAAGTTTTTTTTTGAAAAGGATAACTTTTAATTTTGTCCTGTATTTGTAAGTTTTGGTCAAAATTTCAACGAAAAAATATCAAAGAAAAAATCAACGATGGTTAGTTCACGGTTTTTTTTGTTCTTTTAATTTTATCCTTTCGATTTCGTTTAAAATCTCTTTTCTTTGATGTTAAAGGACCAAAAAACTAATATATCAAGTTTTTTTTAGAAAAGGATTACTTTTAATTTTGTCCTGTATTTGTTAGTTTTGGTCAAAATTTCAACGAAAAAATGTCAAAGAAAAAATCAACGAAGGTAAGTTCACGGTTTTTTTCAGCCTTTAAATTTTATCCTTTCGATTTCGTTTAAAATCTCTTTTCTTTGGTCTTGAAGGACCAAAAAACCAATATATCAAGTTTTTTTTTCGAAAAGGATAACTTTTAATTTTGTCCTGTATTTGTAAGTTTTGGTCAAAATTTCAACGAAAAAATATCAAAGAAAAAATCAACGATGGTAAGTTCACGGTTTTTTCGGCCTTTAAATTTTATCCTTTCGATTTCGTTTAAAATACTATTTCTTTAATATTGAAGGACCAACATTCGAAGATATCAAGTTTTTTTTCGAAAAGGATAACTTCAATTTATATTATGTATTTGTAAGTTTTGGTCAAAATTTCAACGAAAAAATCTCAAAGAAAAAATCAACTATGGTTAGTTCACGGTTTTTTTTGTTCTTCTAATTTTATCCTTTCGATTTCGTTTAAAATCTCTTTTCTTTGATGTTAAAGGACCAAAAAACTAAGATATCAAGTTTTTTTTAGAAAATGAAATGAAATTTTAATTTTGTCCTGTAGTTGTAAGTTTTGGTCAAAATTTCAACGAAAAAATCTCAAAGAAAAAATCAACGATGGTTAGTTCACGGTTTTTTTCAGCCTTTAAATTTTATCCTTTTGATTTCGTTTTAAATCTTATTTATATGATATTAACGGACCAACAGTTTAAGATATCAAGTTTTTTTTCAAAAAGGATAACTTCAATTTTTGTCCTGTATTTGTAAGTTTTGGTCAAAATTTCAACGAAAAAATATCAAAGAAAAATCAACGATGGTTAGTTCACGTTTTTTTTGGCCTTTTAATTTTATCCTTTCGATTTCGTTTAAAATCACTTTTCTTTGATGTTAAAGGACCAAAAAACCAACATATCAAGTTTTTTTTCGAAAAGGATAACTTCAGTTTTTGTCCTGTATTTGTAAATTTTGGTCAAAATTTCAACGAAAAAATATCAAAGAAAAAATCAAAGATGGTAAGTCACGGTTTTTTTTTGCCTTTAAATATAATTCTTTCGAATTCGTTCAAAATCTCTTTTCTTTGATGTTTAAGGACCAAAAAACCAAGATATTAAGTTTTTTTTAGAAAGGGATTACTTTTAATTTTGTCCTGTATTTGTAAGTTTTGGTCAAAATTTCAACGAAAAAATCTCAAAGAAAAAATCAACGATGGTAAGTTCACGGTTTTTTTTGGCATTTTAATTTTATCCTTTCGATTTCGTTTAAAATCTCTTTTTTTTAATGTTGAAGGACCAACAGTCGAAGATTTCGCTTTTTTTTCGAAAAGGATAACTTCAATTTTTGTCCTGTACTTGTAAGTTTTGGTCAAAATTTCAACGAAAAAATCTCAAAGAAAAAATCAACGATGGTTAGTTCACGGTTTTTTTCAGCCTTTAAATTTTATCTTTCAATTTCGTTTAAAATTGTTTTCTTTGATGTTGAAGGACCAAAAAACCAAGATATCAATTTTGTTTTCGAAAAGGATAACTTCAATTTATGTCCTGTATTTGTAAGTTTTGGTCAAAATTTCAACAAAAAAATATCAAAGAAAAAATCAATGATGGTTAGTTCAAGGTTTTTTTCGGCCTTTAAATTTTATCCTTTCGATTTCGTTTAAAATACTTTTTCTTTAATATTGAAGGACCAACATTCAAAGATATCAAGTTTTTTTTCGAAAAGGATAACTTCAATTTATGTTATGTATTTGTAAGTTTTGGTCAAAATTTCAACGAAAAAATCTCAAAGAAAAAATCAACAATGGTTAGTTCACGGTTTTTTTCAGCCTTTAAATTTTATCCTTTCGATTTCGTTAAAAATTGTTTTCTTTGATGTTGAAGGACCAAAAAACCAAGATATCAATTTTGTTTTCGAAAAGGATAACTTCAATTTATGTCCTGTATTTGTAAGTTTTGGTCAAAATTTCAACGAAAAAATATCAAAGAAAAAATCAACGATGGTTAGTTCACGGTTTTTTTTGTTCTTCTAATTTTATCCTTTCGATTTCGTTTAAAATCTCTTTTCTTTGATGTTAAAGGACCAAAAAACTAAGATATCAAGTTTTTTTTAGAAAAGGATTACTTTTAATTTTGTCCTGTAGTTGTAAGTTTTGGTCAAAATTTCAACGAAAAAATCTCAAAGAAAAAACCAACGATGGTTAGTTCACGGTTTTTTTCAGCCTTTAAATTTTATCCTTTTGATTTCGTTTAAAATCTCTTTTATATAATGTTAACGGACCAACAGTTTTAGATATCAAGTTTTTTTTCAAAAAGGATAACTTCAATTTTTGTCCTGTATTTGTAAGTTTTGGTCAAAATTTCAACGAAAAAATATCAAAGAAAAATCAACGATGGTTAGTTCACGTTTTTTTTGGCCTTTAAATTTTATCCTTTCGATTTTGTTTAAAATCACTTTTCTTTGATGTTAAAGGACCAAAAAACCAACATATCAAGTTTTTTTTCGAAAAGGATAACTTCAATTTATGTCCTGTATTTGTAAGTTTTGGTCAAAATTTCAACGAAAAAATATCAAAGAAAAAATCAACGATGGTTAGTTCACGGTTTTTTTCGGCCTTTAAATTTTATCCTTTTGATTTCGTTTAAAATCTCATTTCCTTGATGTTGAAGGACCAACAAACCATGATATCAAGTTTTTTTTCGAAAAGGATAACTTCAATTTTTGTCCTATATTTGTAAGTTTTGGTCAAAATTTCAACGAAAAAATCTCAAAGAAAAAATCAACGATGGTTAGTTCACGGTTTTTTTCGGCCTTTAAATTTTATCCTTTCGATTTCGTTTAAAATCTTATTTCCTTGATGTTGAAGGACAAACAGACGAAGATATCAAGTTTTTTTTCAAAAAGGATAACTTCAATTTTTGTCCTGTATTTGTAAGTTTTGGTCAAAATTTCAACGAAAAAATATCGAAAAGAAAAATCAACGATGGTTAGTTCACGTTTTTTTTGGCCTTTAAATATAATTCTTTCGAATTCGTTCAAAATCTCTTTTCTTTGATGTTAAAGGACCAAAAAACCAACATATCAAGTTTTTTTTCGAAAAGGATAACTTCAATTTTTGTCCTGTATTTGTAAATTTTTGTCAAAATTTCAACGAAAAAATATCAAAGAAAAAATCAACGATGGTAAGTTCACGGTTTTTTTTGGCCTTTTAATTTTATCCTTTCGATTTCGTTTAAAATCTCTTTTTTTTAATGTTGAAGGACCAACAGTCGAAAATATCGCTTTTTTTTTCGAAAAGAATAACTTCAATTTTTGTCCTGTACTTGTAAGTTTTGGTCAAAATTTCAACGAAAAAATCTCAAAGAAAAAATCAACGATGGTTAGTTCACGGTTTTTTTTGTTCTTCTAATTTTATCCTTTCGATTTCGTTTAAAATCTCTTTTTTTTAATGTTGAAGGACCAACAGTCGAAAATATCGCTTTTTTTTCGAAAAGGATAACTTCAATTTTTGTCCTGTACTTGTAAGTTTTGGTCAAAATTTCAACGAAAAAATATCGAAAAGAAAAATCAACGATGGTTAGTTTACGGTTTTTTTCAGCCTTTAAATTTTATCCTTTTGATTTCGTTTAAAATCTCTTTTATATGATGTTAACGGACCAACAGTTTTAGATATCAAGTTTTTTTTCAAAAAGGATAACTTCAATTTTTGTCCTGTATTTGTAAGTTTTGGTCAAAATTTCAACGAAAAAATGTCAAAGAAAAATCAACGATGGTAAGTTCACGGTTTTTTTTGGCCTTTAAATTTTATCCTTTCGATTTCGTTTAAAATCACTTTTCTTTGATGTTAAAGGACCAAAAAACCAACATATCAAGTTTTTTTTCGAAAAGGATAACTTCAATTTTTGTCCTGTATTTGTAAATTTTGGTCAAAATTTCAACGAAAAAATATCAAAGAAAAAATCAACGATGGTAAGTTCACGGTTTTTTTTGGCCTTTTAATTTTATCCTTTCGATTTCGTTTAAAATCTCTTTTTTTTAATGTTGAAGGACCAACAGTCGAAAATATCTTTTTTTTTTCGAAAAGGATAACTTCAATTTTTGTCCTGTACATGTAAGTTTTGGTCAAAATTTCAACGAAAAAATCTCAAAGAAAAAATCAACGATGGTTAGTTCACGGTTTTTTTCAGCCTTTAAATTTTATCCTTTCAATTTCGTTTAAAATTGTTTTCTTTGATGTTGAAGGACCAAAAAACCAAGATATCAAGTTTTTTTTCGAAAAGGATAACTTCAATTTATGTCCTGTATTTGTAAGTTTTGGTCAAAATTTCAACGAAAAAATATCAAAGAAAAATCAACGATGGTTAGTTCACGTTTTTTTTTGGCCTTTTAATTTTATCCTTTTGATTTCGTTTAAAATCCCTTTTTTTTAATGTTGAAGGACCAACAGTCAAAGATATCGCTTTTTTTTCGAAAAGGATAACTTCAATTTTTGTCCTGTACTTGTATGTTTTGGTCAAAATTTCAACGAAAAAATATCAAAGAAAAAATCAACGATGGTTAGTTCACGGTTTTTTTAGCCTTTAAATTTTATCCTTTCAATTTCGTTTAAAATTGTTTTCTTTGATGTTGAAGGACCAAAAAACCAAGATATCAAGTTTTTTTTCGAAAAGGATAACTTCAATTTATGTCCTGTATTTGTAAGTTTTGGTCAAAATTTCAACGAAAAAATATCAAAGAAAAAATCAACGATGGTTAGTTCACGGTTTTTTTTGTTCTTCTAATTTTATCCTTTCGATTTCGTTTAAAATCTCTTTTTTTTAATGTTGAAGGACCAACAGTCGAAAATATCGCTTTTTTTTCGAAAAGGATAACTTCAATTTTTGTCCTGTACTTGTAAGTTTTGGTCAAAATTTCAACGAAAAAATATCGAAAAGAAAAATCAACGATGGTTAGTTTACGGTTTTTTTCAGCCTTTAAATTTTATCCTTTTGATTTCGTTTAAAATCTCTTTTATATGATGTTAACGGACCAACAGTTTTAGATATCAAGTTTTTTTTCAAAAAGGATAACTTCAATTTTTGTCCTGTATTTGTAAGTTTTGGTCAAAATTTCAACGAAAAAATGTCAAAGAAAAATCAACGATGGTTAGTTCACGGTTTTTTTTGTTCTTCTAATTTTATCCTTTCGATTTCGTTTAAAATCTCTTTTCTTTGATGTTAAAGGACCAAAAAACTAAGATATCAAGTTTTTTTTAGAAAAGGATAACTTCAATTTTTGTCCTGTATTTGTAAATTTTGGTCAAAATTTCAACGAAAAAATATCAAAGAAAAAATCAACGATGGTAAGTTCACGGTTTTTTTTGGCCTTTTAATTTTATCCTTTCGATTTCGTTTAAAATCTCTTTTTTTTAATGTTGAAGGACCAACAGTCGAAAATATCTTTTTTTTTTCGAAAAGGATAACTTCAATTTTTGTCCTGTACATGTAAGTTTTGGTCAAAATTTCAACGAAAAAATCTCAAAGAAAAAATCAACGATGGTTAGTTCACGGTTTTTTTCAGCCTTTAAATTTTATCCTTTCAATTTCGTTTAAAATTGTTTTCTTTGATGTTGAAGGACCAAAAAACCAAGATATCAAGTTTTTTTTCGAAAAGGATAACTTCAATTTTTGTCCTGTATTTGTAAATTTTGGTCAAAATTTCAACGAAAAAATATCAAAGAAAAAATCAACGATGGTAAGTTCACGGTTTTTTTTGGCCTTTTAATTTTATCCTTTCGATTTCGTTTAAAATCTCTTTTTTTTAATGTTGAAGGACCAACAGTCGAAAATATCTTTTTTTTTTCGAAAAGGATAACTTCAATTTTTGTCCTGTACATGTAAGTTTTGGTCAAAATTTCAACGAAAAAATCTCAAAGAAAAAATCAACGATGGTTAGTTCACGGTTTTTTTCAGCCTTTAAATTTTATCCTTTCAATTTCGTTTAAAATTGTTTTCTTTGATGTTGAAGGACCAAAAAACCAAGATATCAAGTTTTTTTTCGAAAAGGATAACTTCAATTTATGTCCTGTATTTGTAAGTTTTGGTCAAAATTTCAACGAAAAAATATCAAAGAAAAATCAACGATGGTTAGTTCACGTTTTTTTTTGGCCTTTTAATTTTATCCTTTTGATTTCGTTTAAAATCCCTTTTTTTTAATGTTGAAGGACCAACAGTCAAAGATATCGCTTTTTTTTCGAAAAGGATAACTTCAATTTTTGTCCTGTACTTGTATGTTTTGGTCAAAATTTCAACGAAAAAATATCAAAGAAAAAATCAACGATGGTTAGTTCACGGTTTTTTTAGCCTTTAAATTTTATCCTTTCAATTTCGTTTAAAATTGTTTTCTTTGATGTTAAAGGACCAAAAAACCAACATATCAAGTTTTTTTTCGAAAAGGATAACTTCAATTTATGTCCTGTATTTGTAAGTTTTGGTCAAAATTTCAACGAAAAAATATCAAAGAAAAAATCAACGATGGTTAGTTCACGGTTTTTTTTGTTCTTCTAATTTTATCCTTTCGATTTCGTTTAAAATCTCTTTTCTTTGATGTTAAAGGACCAAAAAACTAAGATATCAAGTTTTTTTTAGAAAAGGATAACTTTTAATTTTGTCCTGTATTTGTAAGTTTTGGTCAAAATTTCAACGAAAAAATATCAAAGAAAAAATCAACGATGGTTAGTTCACGGTTTTTTTTGTTCTTTTAATTTTATCCTTTCGATTTCGTTTAAAATCTCTTTTCTTTGATGTTAAAGGACCAAAAAACTAATATATCAAGTTTTTTTTAGAAAAGGATTACTTTTAATTTTGTCCTGTATTTGTTAGTTTTGGTCAAAATTTCAACGAAAAAATCTCAAAGAAAAAATCAACGAAGGTAAGTTCACGGTTTTTTTCAGCCTTTAAATTTTATCCTTTCGATTTCGTTTAAAATCTCTTTTCTTTGGTCTTGAAGGACCAAAAAACCAATATATCAAGTTTTTTTTTCGAAAAGGATAACTTTTAATTTTGTCCTGTATTTGTAAGTTTTGGTCAAAATTTCAACGAAAAAATATCAAAGAAAAAATCATCGATGGTAAGTTCACGGTTTTTTCGGCCTTTAAATTTTATCCTTTCGATTTCGTTTAAAATACTATTTCTTTAATATTGAAGGACCAACATTCGAAGATATCAAGTTTTTTTTCGAAAAGGATAACTTCAATTTATATTATGTATTTGTAAGTTTTGGTCAAAATTTCAACGAAAAAATCTCAAAGAAAAAATCAACTATGGTTAGTTCACGGTTTTTTTCAGCCTTTAAATTTTATCCTTACGATTTAGTTCAAAATCTTTTTTCTTTGATGTTGAAGGCCCAACAGACGACAATATCAAGTTTTTTTTCGAAAAGGATAACTTCAATTTATGTCCTGTATTTGTAAGTTTTGGTCAAAATTTCAACGAAAAAATCTCAAAGAAAATATCAACGATGGTTAGTTCACGGTTTTTTTCAGCCTTTAAATTTTATCCTTTTGATTTCGTTTAAAATCTCTGTTCTTCGATGTTGAAGGACCAACAGTCAAATTTATCGAGTTTTTCTTCGAAAAGGATAACTTCAATTTATGTCCTGTATTTGTAAGTTTTGGTCAAAATTTCAACGAAAAAATCTCAAAGAAAATATCAACGATGGTTAGTTCACGGTTTTTTTCAGCCTTTAAATTTTATCCTTTTGATTTCGTTTAAAATCTCTTTTATATGATGTTAAAGGACCAACAGTTTAAGATATCTAGTTTTTTTTTTGAAAAGGATAACTTCAATTATGTCCTGTATTTATAAGTTTTGGTCAAAATTTCAGCGAAAAAATATCAAAGAAAAATCAACGATGGTAAGTTCACGGTTTTTTTTGGCCTTTTAATTTAATCCTTACGATTTAGTTCAAAATCTTTTTTCTTTAATGTTGAAGGACCAACAGTCAAAGATATCAAGTTTTTTTTCGAAAAGGATAACTTCAATTATGTCCTGTATTTATAAGTTTTGGTCAAAATTTCAACGAAAAAATCTCAAAGAAAAAATCAACGATGGTTAGTTCACGGTTTTTTTAGCCTTTAAATTTTATCCTTTCGATTTCGTTTAAAATCTCTTTTCTTTAATGTTAAAGGACCAAAATTCCTAGATATCAAGTTTTTTTTCGAAAAGGATAACTTTTAATTTTGTCCTGTATTTGTAAGTTTTGGGCAAAATTTCAACGAAAAAATCTCAAAGAAAAAATCAACGATGGTTAGTTCACGGTTTTTTTCAGCCTTTAAATTTTATCCTTTCAATTTCGTTTAAAATTGTTTTCTTTGATGTTGAAGGACCAAAAAACCAAGATATCAAGTTTTTTTTCGAAAAGGATAACTTCAATTTATGTCCTGTATTTGTAAGTTTTGGTCAAAATTTCAACGAAAAAATATCAAAGAAAAATCAACGACGGTTAGTTCACGTTTTTTTTTGGCCTTTTAATTTTATCCTTTTGATTTCGTTTAAAATCCCTTTTTTTTAATGTTGAAGGACCAACAGTCAAAGATATCGCTTTTTTTTCGAAAAGGATAACTTCAATTTTTGTCCTGTACTTGTAAGTTTTGGTCAAAATTTCAACGAAAAAATATCAAAGAAAAAATCAACGATGGTTAGTTCACGGTTTTTTTAGCCTTTAAATTTTATCCTTTCGATTTCGTTTAAAATCTCTTTTCTTTAATGTTACAGGACCAAAAAACCAAGATATCAAGTTTTTTTTTGAAAAGGATAACTTTTAATTTTGTCCTGTATTTGTAAGTTTTGGTCAAAATTTCAACGAAAAAATATCAAAGAAAAAATCAACGATGGTTAGTTCGCGGTTTTTTTTGTTCTTTTAATTTTATCGTTTCGATTTCGTTTAAAATCTCTTTTCTTTGATGTTAAAGGACCAACAGTCAAAGATATCAAGTTTTTTTTAGAAAAGGATAACTTTTAATTTTGTCCTGTATTTGTAAGTTTTGGTCAAAATTTCAACGAAAAAATCTCAAAGAAAAAATCAACGAAGGTAAGTTCACGGTTTTTTTCAGCCTTTAAATTTTATCCTTTCGATTTCGTTTAAAATCTCTTTTCTTTGGTCTTGAAGGACCAAAAAACCAAGATATCAAGTTTTTTTTTCGAAAAGGATAACTTTTAATTTTGTCCTGTATTTGTAAGTTTTGGTCAAAATTTCAACGAAAAAATATCAAAGAAAAAATCAACGATGGTAAGTTCACGGTTTTTTCGGCCTTTAAATTTTATCCTTTCGATTTCGTTTAAAATACTATTTCTTTAATATTGAAGGACCAACATTCGAAGATATCAAGTTTTTTTTCGAAAAGGATAACTTCAATTTATGTCCTGTATTTGTAAGTTTTGGTCAAAATTTCAACGAAAAAATCTCAAAGAAAATATCAACGATGGTTAGTTCACGGTTTTTTTCAGCCTTTAAATTTTATCCTTTTGATTTCGTTTAAAATCTCTGTTCTTCGATGTTGAAGGACCAACAGTCAAAGATATCGAGTTTTTCTTCGAAAAGGATAACTTCAATTTATGTCCTGTATTTGTAAGTTTTGGTCAAAATTTCAACGAAAAAGTCTCCAAGAAAAAATCAACGATGGTAAGTTCACGGTTTTTTTTGGCCTTTTAATTTAATCCTTACGATTTAGTTCAAAATCTTTTATCTTTAATGTTGAAGGACCAACAGTCAAAGATATCAAGTTTTTTTTCGAAAAGGATAACTTCAATTTTTGTCCTGTATTTGTAAGTTTTGGTCAAAATTTCAACGAAAAAATCTCAAAGAAAAAATCAACGATGGTTAGTTCACGGTTTTTTTAGCCTTTAAATTTTATCCTTTCGATTTCGTTTAAAATCTCTTTTCTTTAATGTTAAAGGACCAAAATTCCTAGATAGCAAGTTTTTTTTCGAAAAGGATAACTTTTAATTTTGTCCTGTATTTGTAAGTTTTGGTCAAAAATTCAACGAAAAAATCTCAAAGAAAAAATCAACGATGGTAAGTCACGGTTTTTTTCAGCCTTTAAATATTATCCTTTCGATTGCGTTTAAAATCTCTTTTCTTTGGTGTTGAAGGACCAAAAAACCAAGATATCAAGTTTTTTTTAGAAAAGGATAACTTCAATTTATGTCCTGTATTTGTAAGTTTTGGTCAAAATTTCAACGAAAAAATATCAAAGAAAAAATCAACGATGGTTAGTTCACGGTTTTTTTTTGTTCTTCTAATTTTATCCTTTCGATTTCGTTTAAAATCTCTTTTCTTTGATGCTAAAGGACCAAAAAACTAAGATATCAAGTTTTTTTTAGAAAATGATTACTTTTAATTTTGTCCTGTAGTTGTAAGTTTTGGTCTAAATTTCAACGAAAAAATCTCAAAGAAAAAATCAACGATGGTTAGTTCACAGTTTTTTTCAGCCTTTAAATTTTATCCTTTTGATTTCGTTTAAAATCTCTTTTATATGATGTTAACGGACCAACAGTTTAAGATATCAAGTTTTTTTTCAAAAAAGATAACTTCAATTTTTGTCCAGTATTTGTAAGTTTTGGTCAAAATTTCAACGAAAAAATATCAAAGAAAAATCAACGATGGTTAGTTCACGTTTTTTTTGGCCTTTTAATTTTATCCTTTCGATTTCGTTTAAATTCACTTTTCTTTGATGTTAAAGGACCAAAAAACCAACATATCAAGTTTTTTTTCGAAAAGGATAACTTCAATTTATGTTATGTATTTGTAAGTTTTGGTCAAAATTTCAACAAAAAAATATCAAAGAAAAAATCAACGATGGTTAGTCCACGGTTTTTTTCGGCCTTTAAATTTTATCCTTTCGATTTCGTTTAAAATACTTTTTCTTTAATATTGAAGGACCAACATTCGAAGATATCAAGTTTTTTTTCGAAAAGGATAACTTCAATTTATGTTATGTATTTGTAAGTTTTGGTCAAAGTTTCAACGAAAAAATCTCAAAGAAAAAATCAACGAAGGTAAGTTCACGGTTTTTTTCAGCCTTTAAATTTTATCCTTTCGATTTCGTTTAAAATCTCTTTTCTTTGGTCTTGAAGGACCAAAAAACCAAGATATCAAGTTTTTTTTTCGAAAAGGATAACTTTTAATTTTGTCCTGTATTTGTAAGTTTTGGTCAAAATTTCAACGAAAAAATATCAAAGAAAAAATCAACGATGGTAAGTTCACGGTTTTTTCGGCCTTTAAATTTTATCCTTTCGATTTCGTTTAAAATACTATTTCTTTAATATTGAAGGACCAACATTCGAAGATATCAAGTTTTTTTTCGAAAAGGATAACTTCAATTTATGTCCTGTATTTGTAAGTTTTGGTCAAAATTGCAACGAAAAAATCTCAAAGAAAATATCAACGATGGTTAGTTCACGGTTTTTTTCAGCCTTTAAATTTTATCCTTTTGATTTCGTTTAAAATCTCTGTTCTTCGATGTTGAAGGACCAACAGTCAAAGATATCGAGTTTTTCTTCGAAAAGGATAACTTCAATTTATGTCCTGTATTTGTAAGTTTTGGTCAAAATTTCAACGAAAAAATCTCAAAGAAAATATCAACGATGGTTAGTTCACGGTTTTTTTCAGCCTTTAAATTTTATCCTTTTGATTTCGTTTAAAATCTCTTTTATATGATGTTAAAGGACCAACAGTTTAAGATATCAAGTTTTTTTTTGAAAAGGATAACTTCAATTATGTCCTGTATTTGTAAGTTTTGGTCAAAATTTCAGCGAAAAAATATCAAAGAAAAATCAACGATGGTAAGTTCACGGTTTTTTTTGGCCTTTTAATTTAATCCTTACGATTTAGTTCAAAATCTTTTATCTTTAATGTTGAAGGACCAACAGTCAAAGATATCAAGTTTTTTTTCGAAAAGGATAACTTCAATTTTTGTCCTGTATTTGTAAGTTTTGGTCAACATTTCAACGAAAAAATCTCAAAGAAAAAATCAACGATGGTTAGTTCACGGTTTTTTTAGCCTTTAAATTTTATCCTTTCGATTTCGTTTAAAATCTCTTTTCTTTAATGTAAAAGGACCAAAATTCCTAGATATCAAGTTTTTTTTCGAAAAGGATAACTTTTAATTTTGTCCTGTATTTGTAAGTTTTGGTCAAAAATTCAACGAAAAAATCTCAAAGAAAAAATCAACGATGGTAAGTCACGGTTTTTTTCAGCCTTTAAATATTATCCTTTCGATTGCGTTTAAAATCTCTTTTCTTTGGTGTTGAAGGACCAAAAAACCAAGATATCAAGTTTTTTTTAGAAAAGGATAACTTCAATTTATGTCCTGTATTTGTAAGTTTTGGTCAAAATTTCAACGAAAAAATATCAAAGAAAAAATCAACGATGGTTAGTTCACGGTTTTTTTTTTGTTCTTCTAATTTTATCCTTTCGATTTCGTTTAAAATCTCTTTTCTTTGATGCTTAAGGACCAAAAAACTAAGATATCAAGTTTTTTTTAGAAAATGATTACTTTTAATTTTGTCCTGTAGTTGTAAGTTTTGGTCTAAATTTCAACGAAAAAATCTCAAAGAAAAAATCAACGATGGTTAGTTCACGGTTTTTTTAGCCTTTAAATTTTATCCTTTCGATTTCGTTTAAAATCTATTTTCTTCAATGTTAAAGGACCAAAATTCCTAGATATCAAGTTTTTTTTCGAAAAGGATAACTTTTAATTTTGTCCTGTATTTGTAAGTTTTGGTCAAAAATTCAACGAAAAAATCTCAAAGAAAAAATCAACGATGGTAAGTCACGGTTTTTTTCAGCCTTTAAATATTATCCTTTCGATTGCGTTTAAAATCTCTTTTCTTTGGTGTTGAAGGACCAAAAAACCAAGATATCAAGTTTTTTTTAGAAAAGGATAACTTCAATTTATGTCCTGTATTTGTAAGTTTTGGTCAAAATTTCAACGAAAAAATATCAAAGAAAAAATCAACGATGGTTAGTTCACGGTTTTTTTTTTGTTCTTCTAATTTTATCCTTTCGATTTCGTTTAAAATCTCTTTTCTTTGATGCTTAAGGACCAAAAAACTAAGATATCAAGTTTTTTTTAGAAAATGATTACTTTTAATTTTGTCCTGTAGTTGTAAGTTTTGGTCTAAATTTCAACGAAAAAATCTCAAAGAAAAAATCAACGATGGTTAGTTCACAGTTTTTTTCAGCCTTTAAATTTTATCCTTTTGATTTCGTTTAAAATCTCTTTTATATGATGTTAACGGACCAACAGTTAAAGATATCAAGTTTTTTTTCAAAAAAGATAACTTCAATTTTTGTCCAGTATTTGTAAGTTTTGGTCAAAATTTCAACGAAAAAATATCAAAGAAAAATCAACGATGGTTAGTTCACGTTTTTTTTGGCCTTTTAATTTTATCCTTTCGATTTCGTTTAAAATCACTTTTCTTTGATGTTAAAGGACCAAAAAACCAACATATCAAGTTTTTTTTCGAAAAGGATAACTTCAATTTACGTTATGTATTTGTAAGTTTTGGTCAAAATTTCAACAAAAAAATATCAAAGAAAAAATCAACGATGGTTAGTTCACGGTTTTTTTCGGCCTTTAAATTTTATCCTTTCGATTTCGTTTAAAATACTTTTTCTTTAATATTGAAGGACCAACATTCGAAGATATCAAGTTTTTTTTCGAAAAGGATAACTTCAATTTATGTTATGTATTTGTAAGTTTTGGTCAAAGTTTCAACGAAAAAATCTCAAAGAAAAAATCAACGATGGTAAGTTCACGGTTTTTTTAACCTTTAAATTTTATCCTTTTGATTTCGATTAAAATCTCTTTTATATGATGTTAACGGACCAACAGTTTAAGATATCAAGTTTTTTTTTGAAAAGGATAACTTTTAATTTTGTCCTGTATTTGTAAGTTTTGGTCAAAATTTCAACGAAAAAATTTCAAAGAAAAATCAACGATGGTAAGTTCACGGTTTTTTTTGGCCTTTTAATTTAATCCTTTTGATTTAGTTCAAAATCTTTTTTCTTTAATGTTGAAGGACCAACAGTCAAAGATATCAAGTTTTTTTTCGAAAAGGATAACTTCAATTTATGTTATGTATTTGTAAGTTTTGGTCAAAATTTCACCGAAAAAATATCAAAGAAAAAATCAACGATGGTTAGTTCACGGTTTTTTTCAGCCTTTAAATTTTATCCTTTCGATTTCGTTTAAAATCTCTTTTCTTTGATGTTAAAGGACCAAAAAACTAAGATATCAAGTTTTTTTTAGAAAATGATTACTTTTAATTTTGTCCTGTAGTTGTAAGTTTTGGTCAAAATTTCAACGAAAAAATCTCAAAGAAAAAATCAACGATGGTTAGTTCACGGTTTTTTTCAGCCTTTAAATTTTATCCTTTTGATTTCGTTTTAAATCTTATTTATATGATGTTAACGGACCAACAGTTTAAGATATCAAGTTTTTTTTCAAAAAGGATAACTTCAGTTTTTGTCCTGTATTTGTAAATTTTGGTCAAAATTTCAACGAAAAAATATCAAAGAAAAAATCAAAGATGGTAAGTCACGGTTTTTTTTTGCCTTTAAATATAATTCTTTCGAATTCGTTCAAAATCTCTTTTCTTTGATGTTTAAGGACCAAAAAACCAAGATATTAAGTTTTTTTTAGAAAGGGATTACTTTTAATTTTGTCCTGTATTTGTAAGTTTTGGTCAAAATTTCAACGAAAAAATCTCAAAGAAAAAATCAACGATGGTAAGTTCACGGTTTTTTTTGGCATTTTAATTTTATCCTTTCGATTTCGTTTAAAATCTCTTTTTTTTAATGTTGAAGGACCAACAGTCGAAGATTTCGCTTTTTTTTCGAAAAGGATAACTTCAATTTTTGTCCTGTACTTGTAAGTTTTGGTCAAAATTTCAACGAAAAAATCTCAAAGAAAAAATCAACGATGGTTAGTTCACGGTTTTTTTCAGCCTTTAAATTTTATCCTTTCAATTTCGTTTAAAATTGTTTTCTTTGATGTTGAAGGACCAAAAAACCAAGATATCAAGTTTTTTTTCGAAAAGGATAACTTCAATTTATGTCCTGTATTTGTAAGTTTTGGTCAAAATTTCAACAAAAAAATATCAAAGAAAAAATCAATGATGGTTAGTTCAAGGTTTTTTTCGGCCTTTAAATTTTATCCTTTTGATTTCGTTTAAAATACTTTTTCTTTAATATTGAAGGACCAACATTCAAAGATATCAAGTTTTTTTTCGAAAAGGATAACTTCAATTTATGTTATGTATTTGTAAGTTTTGGTCAAAATTTCAACGAAAAAATCTCAAAGAAAAAATCAACAATGGTTAGTTCACGGTTTTTTTCAGCCTTTAAATTTTATCCTTTCGATTTCGTTAAAAATTGTTTTCTTTGATGTTGAAGGACCAAAAAACCAAGATATCAATTTTGTTTTCGAAAAGGATAACTTCAATTTATGTCCTGTATTTGTAAGTTTTGTTCAAAATTTCAACGAAAAAATATCAAAGAAAAAATCAACGATGGTTAGTTCACGGTTTTTTTTGTTCTTCTAATTTTATCCTTTCGATTTCGTTTAAAATCTCTTTTCTTTGATGTTAAAGGACCAAAAAACTAAGATATCAAGTTTTTTTTAGAAAAGGATTACTTTTAATTTTGTCCTGTAGTTGTAAGTTTTGGTCAAAATTTCAACGAAAAAATCTCAAAGAAAAAACCAACGATGGTTAGTTCACGGTTTTTTTCAGCCTTTAAATTTTATCCTTTTGATTTCGTGTAAAATCTCTTTTATATGGTGTTAACGGACCAACAGTTTTAGATATCAAGTTTTTTTTCAAAAAGGATAACTTCAATTTTTGTCCTGTATTTGTAAGTTTTGGTCAAAATTTCAACGAAAAAATATCAAAGAAAAATCAACGATGGTTAGTTCACGTTTTTTTTGGCCTTTAAATTTTATCCTTTCGATTTTGTTTAAAATCACTTTTCTTTGATGTTAAAGGACCAAAAAACCAACATATCAAGTTTTTTTTCGAAAAGGATAACTTCAATTTATGTCCTGTATTTGTAAGTTTTGGTCAAAATTTCAACGAAAAAATATCAAAGAAAAAATCAACGATGGTTAGTTCACGGTTTTTTTTGTTCTTCTAATTTTATCCTTTCGATTTCGTTTAAAATCTCTTTTCTTTGATGTTAAAGGACCAAAAAACTAAGATATCAAGTTTTTTTTAGAAAAGGATTACTTTTAATTTTGTCCTGTAGTTGTAAGTTTTGGTCAAAATTTCAACGAAAAAATCTCAAAGAAAAAACCAACGATGGTTAGTTCACGGTTTTTTTCAGCCTTTAAATTTTATCCTTTTGATTTCGTGTAAAATCTCTTTTATATGATGTTAACGGACCAACAATTTAAGATATCAAGTTTTTTTTCAAAAAGGATAATTTCAATTTTTGTCCTGTATTTGTAAGTTTTGGTCAAAATTTCAACGAAAAAATATCGAAAAGAAAAATCAACGATGGTTAGTTCACGTTTTTTTTGGCCTTTAAATATAATTCTTTCGAATTCGTTCAAAATCTCTTTTCTTTGATGTTAAAGGACCAAAAAACCAACATATCAAGTTTTTTTTCGAAAAGGATAACTTCAATTTTTGTCCTGTATTTGTAAATTTTTGTCAAAATTTCAACGAAAAAATATCAAAGAAAAAATCAACGATGGTAAGTTCACGGTTTTTTTTGGCCTTTTAATTTTATCCTTTCGATTTCGTTTATAATCTCTTTTTTTTAATGTTGAAGGACCAACAGTCGAAAATATCGCTTTTTTTTCGAAAAGAATAACTTCAATTTTTGTCCTGTACTTGTAAGTTTTGGTCAAAATTTCAACGAAAAAATCTCAAAGAAAAAATCAACGATGGTTAGTTCACGGTTTTTTTCAGCCTTTAAATTTTATCCTTTCAATTTCGTTTAAAATTGTTTTCTTTGATGTTGAAGGACCAAAAAACCAAGATATCAAGTTTTTTTTCGAAAAGGATAACTTCAATTTATGTCCTGTATTTGTAAGTTTTGGTCAAAATTTCAACGAAAAAATATCAAAG
Organism: Sisyra nigra; assembly: GCA_958496155.1. Lineage (NCBI taxonomy): Eukaryota > Metazoa > Arthropoda > Insecta > Neuroptera > Sisyridae > Sisyra > Sisyra nigra. Next base: position 15,397,966 of record OY292319.1, on the reverse strand, counting down.
AAAAAATCAACGATGGTTAGTTCACGGTTTTTTTTGTTCTTCTAATTTTATCCTTTCGATTTCGTTTAAAATCTCTTTTCTTTGATGTTAAAGGACCAAAAAACTAAGATATCAAGTTTTTTTTAGAAAAGGATAACTTCAATTTTTGTCCTGTACTTGTAAGTTTTGGTCAAAATTTCAACGAAAAAACCTCAAAGAAAAAATCAACGATGGTTAGTTCACGGTTTTTTTCAGCCTTTAAATTTTATCCTTTTGATTTCGTTTAAAATCTCTTTTATATGATGTTAACGGACCAACAGTTTTAGATATCAAGTTTTTTTTCAAAAAGGATAACTTCAATTTTTGTCCTGTAATTGTAAGTTTTGGTCAAAATTTCAACGAAAAAATATCAAAGAAAAATCAACGATGGTAAGTTCACGGTTTTTTTTGGCCTTTTAATTTTATCCTTTCGATTTCGTTTAAAATCTCTTTTTTTTAATGTTGAAGGACCAACAGTCGAAAATATCGCTTTTTTTTCGAAAAGGATAACTTCAATTTTTGTCCTGTACTTGTAAGTTTTGGTCAAAATTTCAACGAAAAAATCTCAAAGAAAAAATCAACGATGGTTAGTTTACGGTTTTTTTCAGCCTTTAAATTTTATCCTTTTGATTTCGTTTTAAAATCTCTTTTATATGATGTTAACGGACCAACAGTTTTAGATATCAAGTTTTTTTTCAAAAAGGATAACTTCAATTTTTGTCCTGTATTTGTAAGTTTTGGTCAAAATTTCAACGAAAAAATGTCAAAGAAAAATCAACGATGGTAAGTTCACGGTTTTTTTTGGCCTTTAAATTTTATCCTTTCGATTTCGTTTAAAATCACTTTTCTTTGATGTTAAAGGACCAAAAAACCAACATATCAAGTTTTTTTTCGAAAAGGATAACTTCAATTTTTGTCCTGTATTTGTCAATTTTGGTCAAAATTTCAACGAAAAAATATCAAAGAAAAAATCAACGATGGTAAGTTCACGGTTTTTTTTGGCCTTTTAATTTTATCCTTTCGATTTCGTTTAAAATCTCTTTTTTTTAATGTTGAAGGACCAACAGTCGAAAATATCTTTTTTTTTTCGAAAAGGATAACTTCAATTTTTGTCCTGTACATGTAAGTTTTGGTCAAAATTTCAACGAAAAAATCTCAAAGAAAAAATCAACGATGGTTAGTTCACGGTTTTTTTCAGCCTTTAAATTTTATCCTTTCAATTTCGTTTAAAATTGTTTTCTTTGATGTTGAAGGACCAAAAAACCAAGATGTCAAGTTTTTTTTCGAAAAGGATAACTTCAATTTATGTCCTGTATTTGTAAGTTTTGGTCAAAATTTCAACGAAAAAATATCAAAGAAAAATCAACGATGGTTAGTTCACGTTTTTTTTTGGCCTTTTAATTTTATCCTTTTGATTTCGTTTAAAATCCCTTTTTTTTAATGTTGAAGGACCAACAGTCAAAGATATCGCTTTTTTTTCGAAAAGGATAACTTCAATTTTTGTCCTGTACTTGTATGTTTTGGTCAAAATTTCAACGAAAAAATCTCAAAGAAAATATCAACGATGGTTAGTTCACGGTTTTTTTAGCCTTTAAATTTTATCCTTTCGATTTCGTTTAAAATCTCTTTTCTGTAATGTTACAGGACCAAAAAACCAAGATATCAAGTTTTTTTTTGAAAAGGATAACTTTTAATTTTGTCCTGTATTTGTAAGTTTTGGTCAAAATTTCAACGAAAAAATATCAAAGAAAAAATCAACGATGGTTAGTTCACGGTTTTTTTTGTTCTTTTAATTTTATCCTTTCGATTTCGTTTAAAATCTCTTTTCTTTGATGTTAAAGGACCAAAAAACTAATATATCAAGTTTTTTTTAGAAAAGGATTACTTTTAATTTTGTCCTGTATTTGTTAGTTTTGGTCAAAATTTCAACGAAAAAATGTCAAAGAAAAAATCAACGAAGGTAAGTTCACGGTTTTTTTCAGCCTTTAAATTTTATCCTTTCGATTTCGTTTAAAATCTCTTTTCTTTGGTCTTGAAGGACCAAAAAACCAATATATCAAGTTTTTTTTTCGAAAAGGATAACTTTTAATTTTGTCCTGTATTTGTAAGTTTTGGTCAAAATTTCAACGAAAAAATATCAAAGAAAAAATCAACGATGGTAAGTTCACGGTTTTTTCGGCCTTTAAATTTTATCTCTTCGATTTCGTTTAAAATACTATTTCTTTAATATTGAAGGACCAACATTCGAAGATATCAAGTTTTTTTTCGAAAAGGATAACTTCAATTTATATTATGTATTTGTAAGTTTTGGTCAAAATTTCAACGAAAAAATCTCAAAGAAAAAATCAACTATGGTTAGTTCACGGTTTTTTTTGTTCTTCTAATTTTATCCTTTCGATTTCGTTTAAAAACCCTTTTCTTTGATGTTAAAGGACCAAAAAACTAAGATATCAAGTTTTTTTTAGAAAATGAAATGAAATTTTAATTTTGTCCTGTAGTTGTAAGTTTTGGTCAAAATTTCAACGAAAAAATCTCAAATAAAAAATCAACGAAGGTAAGTTCACGGTTTTTTTCAGCCTTTAAATTTTATCCTTTTGATTTCGTTTTAAATCTTATTTATATGATGTTAACGGACCAACAGTTTAAGATATCAAGTTTTTTTTCAAAAAGGATAACTTCAATTTTTGTCCTGTATTTGTAAGTTTTGGTCAAAATTTCAACGAAAAAATATCAAAGAAAAATCAACGATGGTTAGTTCACGTTTTTTTTGGCCTTTTAATTTTATCCTTTCGATTTCGTTTAAAATCACTTTTCTTTGATGTTAAAGGACCAAAAAACCAACATATCAAGTTTTTTTTCGAAAAGGATAACTTCAGTTTTTGTCCTTTATTTGTAAATTTTGGTCAAAATTTCAACGAAAAAATATCAAAGAAAAAATCAAAGATGGTAAGTCACGGTTTTTTTTTGCCTTTAAATATAATTCTTTCGAATTCGTTCAAAATCTCTTTTCTTTGATGTTTAAGGACCAAAAAACCAAGATATTAAGTTTTTTTTAGAAAGGGATTACTTTTAATTTTGTCCTGTATTTGTAAGTTTTGGTCAAAATTTCAACGAAAAAATCTCAAAGAAAAAATCAACGATGGTAAGTTCACGGTTTTTTTTGGCATTTTAATTTTATCCTTTCGATTTCGTTTAAAATCTCTTTTTTTTAATGTTGAAGGACCAACAGTCGAAGATTTCGCTTTTTTTTCGAAAAGGATAACTTCAATTTTTGTCCTGTACTTGTAAGTTTTGGTCAAAATTTCAACGAAAAAATCTCAAAGAAAAAATCAACGATGGTTAGTTCACGGTTTTTTTCAGCCTTTAAATTTTATCTTTCAATTTCGTTTAAAATTGTTTTCTTTGATGTTGAAGGACCAAAAAACCAAGATATCAATTTTGTTTTCGAAAAGGATAACTTCAATTTATGTCCTGTATTTGTAAGTTTTGGTCAAAATTTCAACAAAAAAATATCAAAGAAAAAATCAATGATGGTTAGTTCAAGGTTTTTTTCGGCCTTTAAATTTTATCCTTTCGATTTCGTTTAAAATACTTTTTCTTTAATATTGAAGGACCAACATTCAAAGATATCAAGTTTTTTTTCGAAAAGGATAACTTCAGTTTTTGTCCTGTATTTGTAAATTTTGGTCAAAATTTCAACGAAAAAATATCAAAGAAAAAATCAAAGATGGTAAGTCACGGTTTTTTTTTGCCTTTAAATATAATTCTTTCGAATTCGTTCAAAATCTCTTTTCTTTGATGTTTAAGGACCAAAAAACCAAGATATTAAGTTTTTTTTAGAAAGGGATTACTTTTAATTTTGTCCTGTATTTGTAAGTTTTGGTCAAAATTTCAACGAAAAAATCTCAAAGAAAAAATCAACGATGGTAAGTTCACGGTTTTTTTTGGCATTTTAATTTTATCCTTTCGATTTCGTTTAAAATCTCTTTTTTTTAATGTTGAAGGACCAACAGTCGAAGATTTCGCTTTTTTTTCGAAAAGGATAACTTCAATTTTTGTCCTGTACTTGTAAGTTTTGGTCAAAATTTCAACGAAAAAATCTCAAAGAAAAAATCAACGATGGTTAGTTCACGGTTTTTTTCAGCCTTTAAATTTTATCTTTCAATTTCGTTTAAAATTGTTTTCTTTGATGTTGAAGGACCAAAAAACCAAGATATCAATTTTGTTTTCGAAAAGGATAACTTCAATTTATGTCCTGTATTTGTAAGTTTTGGTCAAAATTTCAACAAAAAAATATCAAAGAAAAAATCAATGATGGTTAGTTCAAGGTTTTTTTCGGCCTTTAAATTTTATCCTTTCGATTTCGTTTAAAATACTTTTTCTTTAATATTGAAGGACCAACATTCAAAGATATCAAGTTTTTTTTCGAAAAGGATAACTTCAGTTTTTGTCCTGTATTTGTAAATTTTGGTCAAAATTTCAACGAAAAAATATCAAAGAAAAAATCAAAGATGGTAAGTCACGGTTTTTTTTTGCCTTTAAATATAATTCTTTCGAATTCGTTCAAAATCTCTTTTCTTTGATGTTTAAGGACCAAAAAACCAAGATATTAAGTTTTTTTTAGAAAGGGATTACTTTTAATTTTGTCCTGTATTTGTAAGTTTTGGTCAAAATTTCAACGAAAAAATCTCAAAGAAAAAATCAACGATGGTAAGTTCACGGTTTTTTTTGGCATTTTAATTTTATCCTTTCGATTTCGTTTAAAATCTCTTTTTTTTAATGTTGAAGGACCAACAGTCGAAGATTTCGCTTTTTTTTCGAAAAGGATAACTTCAATTTTTGTCCTGTACTTGTAAGTTTTGGTCAAAATTTCAACGAAAAAATCTCAAAGAAAAAATCAACAATGGTTAGTTCACGGTTTTTTTCAGCCTTTAAATTTTATCCTTTCGATTTCGTTAAAAATTGTTTTCTTTGATGTTGAAGGACCAAAAAACCAAGATATCAATTTTGTTTTCGAAAAGGATAACTTCAATTTATGTCCTGTATTTGTAAGTTTTGGTCAAAATTTCAACGAAAAAATATCAAAGAAAAAATCAACGATGGTTAGTTCACGGTTTTTTTTGTTCTTCTAATTTTATCCTTTCGATTTCGTTTAAAATCTCTTTTCTTTGATGTTAAAGGACCAAAAAACTAAGATATCAAGTTTTTTTTAGAAAAGGATTACTTTTAATTTTGTCCTGTAGTTGTAAGTTTTGGTCAAAATTTCAACGAAAAAATCTCAAAGAAAAAACCAACGATGGTTAGTTCACGGTTTTTTTCAGCCTTTAAATTTTATCCTTTTGATTTCGTTTAAAATCTCTTTTATATGATGTTAACGGACCAACAGTTTAAGATATCAAGTTTTTTTTCAAAAAGGATAACTTCAATTTTTGTCCTGTATTTGTAAGTTTTGGTCAAAATTTCAACGAAAAAATATCGAAAAGAAAAATCAACGATGGTTAGTTCACGTTTTTTTTGGCCTTTAAATATAATTCTTTCGAATTCGTTCAAAATCTCTTTTCTTTGATGTTAAAGGACCAAAAAACCAACATATCAAGTTTTTTTTCGAAAAGGATAACTTCAATTTTTGTCCTGTATTTGTAAATTTTTGTCAAAATTTCAACGAAAAAATATCAAAGAAAAAATCAACGATGGTAAGTTCACGGTTTTTTTTGGCCTTTTAATTTTATCCTTTCGATTTCGTTTAAAATCTCTTTTTTTTAATGTTGAAGGACCAACAGTCGAAAATATCGCTTTTTTTTTCGAAAAGAATAACTTCAATTTTTGTCCTGTACTTGTAAGTTTTGGTCAAAATTTCAACGAAAAAATCTCAAAGAAAAAATCAACGATGGTTAGTTCACGGTTTTTTTCAGCCTTTAAATTTTATCCTTTCAATTTCGTTTAAAATTGTTTTCTTTGATGTTGAAGGACCAAAAAACCAAGATATCAAGTTTTTTTTCGAAAAGGATAACTTCAATTTATGTCCTGTATTTGTAAGTTTTGGTCAAAATTTCAACGAAAAAATATCAAAGAAAAAATCAACGATGGTTAGTTCACGGTTTTTTTTGTTCTTCTAATTTTATCCTTTCGATTTCGTTTAAAATCTCTTTTTTTTAATGTTGAAGGACCAACAGTCGAAAATATCGCTTTTTTTTCGAAAAGGATAACTTCAATTTTTGTCCTGTACTTGTAAGTTTTGGTCAAAATTTCAACGAAAAAATATCGAAAAGAAAAATCAACGATGGTTAGTTTACGGTTTTTTTCAGCCTTTAAATTTTATCCTTTTGATTTCGTTTAAAATCTCTTTTATATGATGTTAACGGACCAACAGTTTTAGATATCAAGTTTTTTTTCAAAAAGGATAACTTCAATTTTTGTCCTGTATTTGTAAGTTTTGGTCAAAATTTCAACGAAAAAATGTCAAAGAAAAATCAACGATGGTAAGTTCACGGTTTTTTTTGGCCTTTAAATTTTATCCTTTCGATTTCGTTTAAAATCACTTTTCTTTGATGTTAAAGGACCAAAAAACCAACATATCAAGTTTTTTTTCGAAAAGGATAACTTCAATTTTTGTCCTGTATTTGTAAATTTTGGTCAAAATTTCAACGAAAAAATATCAAAGAAAAAATCAACGATGGTAAGTTCACGGTTTTTTTTGGCCTTTTAATTTTATCCTTTCGATTTCGTTTAAAATCTCTTTTTTTTAATGTTGAAGGACCAACAGTCGAAAATATCTTTTTTTTTTTCGAAAAGGATAACTTCAATTTTTGTCCTGTACATGTAAGTTTTGGTCAAAATTTCAACGAAAAAATCTCAAAGAAAAAATCAACGATGGTTAGTTCACGGTTTTTTTCAGCCTTTAAATTTTATCCTTTCAATTTCGTTTAAAATTGTTTTCTTTGATGTTGAAGGACCAAAAAACCAAGATATCAAGTTTTTTTTCGAAAAGGATAACTTCAATTTATGTCCTGTATTTGTAAGTTTTGGTCAAAATTTCAACGAAAAAATATCAAAGAAAAATCAACGATGGTTAGTTCACGTTTTTTTTTGGCCTTTTAATTTTATCCTTTTGATTTCGTTTAAAATCCCTTTTTTTTAATGTTGAAGGACCAACAGTCAAAGATATCGCTTTTTTTTCGAAAAGGATAACTTCAATTTTTGTCCTGTACTTGTAAGTTTTGGTCAAAATTTCAACGAAAAAATATCAAAGAAAAAATCAACGATGGTTAGTTCACGGTTTTTTTCAGCCTTTAAATTTTATCCTTTCAATTTCGTTTAAAATTGTTTTCTTTGATGTTGAAGGACCAAAAAACCAAGATATCAAGTTTTTTTTCGAAAAGGATAACTTCAATTTATGTCCTGTATTTGTAAGTTTTGGTCAAAATTTCAACGAAAAAATATCAAAGAAAAATCAACGATGGTTAGTTCACGTTTTTTTTTGGCCTTTTAATTTTATCCTTTTGATTTCGTTTAAAATCCCTTTTTTTTAATGTTGAAGGACCAACAGTCAAAGATATCGCTTTTTTTTCGAAAAGGATAACTTCAATTTTTGTCCTGTACTTGTATGTTTTGGTCAAAATTTCAACGAAAAAATATCAAAGAAAAAATCAACGATGGTTAGTTCACGGTTTTTTTAGCCTTTAAATTTTATCCTTTCGATTTCGTTTAAAATCTCTTTTCTGTAATGTTACAGGACCAAAAAACCAAGATATCAAGTTTTTTTTTGAAAAGGATAACTTTTAATTTTGTCCTGTATTTGTAAGTTTTGGTCAAAATTTCAACGAAAAAATATCAAAGAAAAAATCAACGATGGTTAGTTCACGGTTTTTTTTGTTCTTTTAATTTTATCCTTTCGATTTCGTTTAAAATCTCTTTTCTTTGATGTTAAAGGACCAAAAAACTAATATATCAAGTTTTTTTTAGAAAAGGATTACTTTTAATTTTGTCCTGTATTTGTTAGTTTTGGTCAAAATTTCAACGAAAAAATCTCAAAGAAAAAATCAACGAAGGTAAGTTCACGGTTTTTTTCAGCCTTTAAATTTTATCCTTTCGATTTCGTTTAAAATACTATTTCTTTAATATTGAAGGACCAACATTCGAAGATATCAAGTTTTTTTTCGAAAAGGATAACTTCAATGTATATTATGTATTTGTAAGTTTTGGTCAAAATTTCAACGAAAAAATCTCAAAGAAAAAATCAACTATGGTTAGTTCACGGTTTTTTTCAGCCTTTAAATTTTATCCTTACGATTTAGTTCAAAATCTTTTTTCTTTGATGTTGAAGGCCCAACAGACGACAATATCAAGTTTTTTTTCGAAAAGGATAACTTCAATTTATGTCCTGTATTTGTAAGTTTTGGTCAAAATTTCAACGAAAAAATCTCAAAGAAAATATCAACGATGGTTAGTTCACGGTTTTTTTCAGCCTTTAAATTTTATCCTTTTGATTTCGTTTAAAATCTCTGTTCTTCGATGTTGAAGGACCAACAGTCAAATTTATCGAGTTTTTCTTCGAAAAGGATAACTTCAATTTATGTCCTGTATTTGTAAGTTTTGGTCAAAATTTCAACGAAAAAATCTCAAAGAAAATATCAACGATGGTTAGTTCACGGTTTTTTTCAGCCTTTAAATTTTATCCTTTTGATTTCGTTTAAAATCTCTTTTATATGATGTTAAAGGACCAACAGTTTAAGATATCTAGTTTTTTTTTTGAAAAGGATAACTTCAATTATGTCCTGTATTTATAAGTTTTGGTCAAAATTTCAGCGAAAAAATATCAAAGAAAAATCAACGATGGTAAGTTCACGGTTTTTTTTGGCCTTTTAATTTAATCCTTACGATTTAGTTCAAAATCTTTTTTCTTTAATGTTGAAGGACCAACAGTCAAAGATATCAAGTTTTTTTTCGAAAAGGATAACTTCAATTATGTCCTGTATTTATAAGTTTTGGTCAAAATTTCAACGAAAAAATCTCAAAGAAAAAATCAACGATGGTTAGTTCACGGTTTTTTTAGCCTTTAAATTTTATCCTTTCGATTTCGTTTAAAATCTCTTTTCTTTAATGTTAAAGGACCAAAATTCCTAGATATCAAGTTTTTTTTCGAAAAGGATAACTTTTAATTTTGTCCTGTATTTGTAAGTTTTGGGCAAAATTTCAACGAAAAAATCTCAAAGAAAAAATCAACGATGGTTAGTTCACGGTTTTTTTCAGCCTTTAAATTTTATCCTTTCAATTTCGTTTAAAATTGTTTTCTTTGATGTTGAAGGACCAAAAAACCAAGATATCAAGTTTTTTTTCGAAAAGGATAACTTCAATTTATGTCCTGTATTTGTAAGTTTTGGTCAAAATTTCAACGAAAAAATATCAAAGAAAAATCAACGACGGTTAGTTCACGTTTTTTTTTGGCCTTTTAATTTTATCCTTTTGATTTCGTTTAAAATCCCTTTTTTTTAATGTTGAAGGACCAACAGTCAAAGATATCGCTTTTTTTTCGAAAAGGATAACTTCAATTTTTGTCCTGTACTTGTAAGTTTTGGTCAAAATTTCAACGAAAAAATATCAAAGAAAAAATCACTGATGGTTAGTTCACGGTTTTTTTAGCCTTTAAATTTTATCCTTTCGATTTCGTTTAAAATCTCTTTTCTTTAATGTTACAGGACCAAAAAACCAAGATATCAAGTTTTTTTTTGAAAAGGATAACTTTTAATTTTGTCCTGTATTTGTAAGTTTTGGTCAAAATTTCAACGAAAAAATATCAAAGAAAAAATCAACGATGGTTAGTTCGCGGTTTTTTTTGTTCTTTTAATTTTATCCTTTCGATTTCGTTTAAAATCTCTTTTCTTTGATGTTAAAGGACCAACAGTCAAAGATATCAAGTTTTTTTTAGAAAAGGATTACTTTTAATTTTGTCCTGTATTTGTAAGTTTTGGTCAAAATTTCAACGAAAAAATCTCAAAGAAAAAATCAACGAAGGTAAGTTCACGGTTTTTTTCAGCCTTTAAATTTTATCCTTTCGATTTCGTTTAAAATCTCTTTTCTTTGGTCTTGAAGGACCAAAAAACCAAGATATCAAGTTTTTTTTTCGAAAAGGATAACTTTTAATTTTGTCCTGTATTTGTAAGTTTTGGTCAAAATTTCAACGAAAAAATATCAAAGAAAAAATCAACGATGGTTAGTTCGCGGTTTTTTTTGTTCTTTTAATTTTATCCTTTCGATTTCGTTTAAAATCTCTTTTCTTTGATGTTAAAGGACCAACAGTCAAAGATATCGCTTTTTTTTCGAAAAGGATAACTTCAATTTTTGTCCTGTACTTGTAAGTTTTGGTCAAAATTTCAACGAAAAAATATCAAAGAAAAAATCAACGATGGTTAGTTCACGGTTTTTTTAGCCTTTAAATTTTATCCTTTCGATTTCGTTTAAAATCTCTTTTCTTTAATGTTACAGGACCAAAAAACCAAGATATCAAGTTTTTTTTTGAAAAGGATAACTTTTAATTTTGTCCTGTATTTGTAAGTTTTGGTCAAAATTTCAACGAAAAAATATCAAAGAAAAAATCAACGATGGTTAGTTCGCGGTTTTTTTTGTTCTTTTAATTTTATCCTTTCGATTTCGTTTAAAATCTCTTTTCTTTGATGTTAAAGGACCAACAGTCAAAGATATCAAGTTTTTTTTAGAAAAGGATTACTTTTAATTTTGTCCTGTATTTGTAAGTTTTGGTCAAAATTTCAACGAAAAAATCTCAAAGAAAAAATCAACGAAGGTAAGTTCACGGTTTTTTTCAGCCTTTAAATTTTATCCTTTCGATTTCGTTTAAAATCTCTTTTCTTTGGTCTTGAAGGACCAAAAAACCAAGATATCAAGTTTTTTTTTCGAAAAGGATAACTTTTAATTTTGTCCTGTATTTGTAAGTTTTGGTCAAAATTTCAACGAAAAAATATCAAAGAAAAAATCAACGATGGTAGGTCACGGTTTTTTCGGCCTTTAAATTTTATCCTTTCGATTTCGTTTAAAATACTATTTCTTTAATATTGAAGGACCAACATTCGAAGATATCAAGTTTTTTTTCGAAAAGGATAACTTCAATTTATGTCCTGTATTTGTAAGTTTTGGTCAAAATTTCAACGAAAAAATCTCAAAGAAAATATCAACGATGGTTAGTTCACGGTTTTTTTCAGCCTTTAAATTTTATCCTTTTGATTTCGTTTAAAATCTCTGTTCTTCGATGTTGAAGGACCAACAGTCAAAGATATCGAGTTTTTCTTCGAAAAGGATAACTTCAATTTATGTCCTGTATTTGTAAGTTTTGGTCAAAATTTCAACGAAAAAGTCTCCAAGAAAAAATCAACGATGGTAAGTTCACGGTTTTTTTTGGCCTTTTAATTTAATCCTTACGATTTAGTTCAAAATCTTTTATCTTTAATGTTGAAGGACCAACAGTCAAAGATATCAAGTTTTTTTTCGAAAAGGATAACTTCAATTTTTGTCCTGTATTTGTAAGTTTTGGTCAAAATTTCAACGAAAAAATCTCAAAGAAAAAATCAACGATGGTTAGTTCACGGTTTTTTTAGCCTTTAAATTTTATCCTTTCGATTTCGTTTAAAATCTCTTTTCTTTAATGTTAAAGGACCAAAATTCCTAGATAGCAAGTTTTTTTTCGAAAAGGATAACTTTTAATTTTGTCCTGTATTTGTAAGTTTTGGTCAAAAATTCAACGAAAAAATCTCAAAGAAAAAATCAACGATGGTAAGTCACGGTTTTTTTCAGCCTTTAAATATTATCCTTTCGATTGCGTTTAAAATCTCTTTTCTTTGGTGTTGAAGGACCAAAAAACCAAGATATCAAGTTTTTTTTAGAAAAGGATAACTTCAATTTATGTCCTGTATTTGTAAGTTTTGGTCAAAATTTCAACGAAAAAATATCAAAGAAAAAATCAACGATGGTTAGTTCACGGTTTTTTTTTGTTCTTCTAATTTTATCCTTTCGATTTCGTTTAAAATCTCTTTTCTTTGATGCTAAAGGACCAAAAAACTAAGATATCAAGTTTTTTTTAGAAAATGATTACTTTTAATTTTGTCCTGTAGTTGTAAGTTTTGGTCTAAATTTCAACGAAAAAATCTCAAAGAAAAAATCAACGATGGTTAGTCCACGGTTTTTTTCGGCCTTTAAATTTTATCCTTTCGATTTCGTTTAAAATACTTTTTCTTTAATATTGAAGGACCAACATTCGAAGATATCAAGTTTTTTTTCGAAAAGGATAACTTCAATTTATGTTATGTATTTGTAAGTTTTGGTCAAAGTTTCAACGAAAAAATCTCAAAGAAAAAATCAACGAAGGTAAGTTCACGGTTTTTTTCAGCCTTTAAATTTTATCCTTTCGATTTCGTTTAAAATCTCTTTTCTTTGGTCTTGAAGGACCAAAAAACCAAGATATCAAGTTTTTTTTTCGAAAAGGATAACTTTTAATTTTGTCCTGTATTTGTAAGTTTTGGTCAAAATTTCAACGAAAAAATATCAAAGAAAAAATCAACGATGGTAAGTTCACGGTTTTTTCGGCCTTTAAATTTTATCCTTTCGATTTCGTTTAAAATACTATTTCTTTAATATTGAAGGACCAACATTCGAAGATATCAAGTTTTTTTTCGAAAAGGATAACTTCAATTTATGTCCTGTATTTGTAAGTTTTGGTCAAAATTGCAACGAAAAAATCTCAAAGAAAATATCAACGATGGTTAGTTCACGGTTTTTTTCAGCCTTTAAATTTTATCCTTTTGATTTCGTTTAAAATCTCTGTTCTTCGATGTTGAAGGACCAACAGTCAAAGATATCGAGTTTTTCTTCGAAAAGGATAACTTCAATTTATGTCCTGTATTTGTAAGTTTTGGTCAAAATTTCAACGAAAAAATCTCAAAGAAAATATCAACGATGGTTAGTTCACGGTTTTTTTCAGCCTTTAAATTTTATCCTTTTGATTTCGTTTAAAATCTCTTTTATATGATGTTAAAGGACCAACAGTTTAAGATATCAAGTTTTTTTTTGAAAAGGATAACTTCAATTATGTCCTGTATTTGTAAGTTTTGGTCAAAATTTCAGCGAAAAAATATCAAAGAAAAATCAACGATGGTAAGTTCACGGTTTTTTTTGGCCTTTTAATTTAATCCTTACGATTTAGTTCAAAATCTTTTATCTTTAATGTTGAAGGACCAACAGTCAAAGATATCAAGTTTTTTTTCGAAAAGGATAACTTCAATTTTTGTCCTGTATTTGTAAGTTTTGGTCAAAATTTCAACGAAAAAATCTCAAAGAAAAAATCAACGATGGTTAGTTCACGGTTTTTTTAGCCTTTAAATTTTATCCTTTCGATTTCGTTTAAAATCTCTTTTCTTCAATGTTAAAGGACCAAAATTCCTAGATATCAAGTTTTTTTTCGAAAAGGATAACTTTTAATTTTGTCCTGTATTTGTAAGTTTTGGTCAAAAATTCAACGAAAATATCTCAAAGAAAAAATCAACGATGGTAAGTCACGGTTTTTTTCAGCCTTTAAATATTATCCTTTCGATTGCGTTTAAAATCTCTTTTCTTTGGTGTTGAAGGACCAAAAAACCAAGATATCAAGTTTTTTTTAGAAAAGGATAACTTCAATTTATGTCCTGTATTTGTAAGTTTTGGTTAAAATTTCAACGAAAAAATATCAAAGAAAAAATCAACGATGGTTAGTTCACGGTTTTTTTTTTGTTCTTCTAATTTTATCCTTTCGATTTCGTTTAAAATCTCTTTTCTTTGATGCTAAAGGACCAAAAAACTAAGATATCAAGTTTTTTTTAGAAAATGATTACTTTTAATTTTGTCCTGTAGTTGTAAGTTTTGGTCAAAATTTCAACGAAAAAATCTCAAAGAAAAAATCAACGATGGTTAGTTCACAGTTTTTTTCAGCCTTTAAATTTTATCCTTTTGATTTCGTTTAAAATCTCTGTTCTTCGATGTTTAAGGACCAACAGTCAAAGATATCGAGTTTTTCTTCGAAAAGGATAACTTCAATTTATGTCCTGTATTTGTAAGTTTTGGTCAAAATTTCAACGAAAAAATCTCAAAGAAAATATCAACGATGGTTAGTTCACGGTTTTTTTCAGCCTTTAAATTTTATCCTTTTGATTTCGTTTAAAATCTCTTTTATATGATGTTAAAGGACCAACAGTTTAAGATATCAAGTTTTTTTTTGAAAAGGATAACTTCAATTATGTCCTGTATTTGTAAGTTTTGGTCAAAATTTCAGCGAAAAAATATCAAAGAAAAATCAACGATGGTAAACGGTAAAGTTCACGGTTTTTTTTGGCCTTTTAATTTAATCCTTACGATTTAGTTCAAAATCTTTTATCTTTAATGTTGAAGGACCAACAGTCAAAGATATCAAGTTTTTTTTCGAAAAGGATAACTTCAATTTTTGTCCTGTATTTGTAAGTTTTGGTCAAAATTTCAACGAAAAAATCTCAAAGAAAAAATCAACGATGGTTAGTTCACGGTTTTTTTAGCCTTTAAATTTTATCCTTTCGATTTCGTTTAAAATCTCTTTTCTTCAATGTTAAAGGACCAAAATTCCTAGATATCAAGTTTTTTTTCGAAAAGGATAACTTTTAATTTTGTCCTGTATTTGTAAGTTTTGGTCAAAAATTCAACGAAAAAATCTCAAAGAAAAAATCAACGATGGTAAGTCACGGTTTTTTTCAGCCTTTAAATATTATCCTTTCGATTGCGTTTAAAATCTCTTTTCTTTGGTGTTGAAGGACCAAAAAACCAAGATATCAAGTTTTTTTTAGAAAAGGATAACTTCAATTTATGTCCTGTATTTGTAAGTTTTGGTCAAAATTTCAACGAAAAAATATCAAAGAAAAAATCAACGATGGTTAGTTCACGGTTTTTTTTTTGTTCTTCTAATTTTATCCTTTCGATTTCGTTTAAAATCTCTTTTCTTTGATGCTAAAGGACCAAAAAACTAAGATATCAAGTTTTTTTTAGAAAATGATTACTTTTAATTTTATCCTGTAGTTGTAAGTTTTGGTCTAAATTTCAACGAAAAAATCTCAAAGAAAAAATCAACGATGGTTAGTTCACAGTTTTTTTCAGCCTTTAAATTTTATCCTTTTGATTTCGTTTAAAATCTCTGTTCTTCGATGTTTAAGGACCAACAGTCAAAGATATCGAGTTTTTCTTCGAAAAGGATAACTTCAATTTATGTCCTGTATTTGTAAGTTTTGGTCAAAATTTCAACGAAAAAATCTCAAAGAAAAAATCAACGATGGTTAGTTCACGGTTTTTTTAGCCTTTAAATTTTATCCTTTTGATTTCGTTTAGAATCTCTTTTATATGATGTTAACGGACCAACAGTTTAAGATATCAAGTTTTTTTTTGAAAAGGATAACTTCAATTATGTCCTGTATTTGTAAGTTTTGGTCAAAATTTCAGCGAAAAAATCTCAAAGAAAAAATCAACGATGGTAAGTCACGGTTTTTTTCAGCCTTTAAATATTATCCTTTCGATTGCGTTTAAAATCTCTTTTCTTTGGTGTTGAAGGACCAAAAAACCAAGATATCAAGTTTTTTTTAGAAAAGGATAACTTCAATTTATGTACTGTATTTGTAAGTTTTGGTCAAAATTTCAACGAAAAAATTTCAAAGAAAAATCAACGATGGTAAGTTCACGGTTTTTTTCGGCCTTTTAATTTAATCCTTTTGATTTAGTTCAAAATCTTTTTTCTTTAATGTTGAAGGACCAACAGTCAAAGATATCAAGTTTTTTTTCGAAAAGGATAACTTCAATTTATGTTATGTATTTGTAAGTTTTGGTCAAAATTTCAACGAAAAAATCTCAAAGAAAACATCAACAATGGTTAGTTCACGGTTTTTTTCAGCCTTTAAATTTTATCCTTTCAATTTCGTTTAAAATTGTTTTCTTTGATGTTGAAGGACCAAAAAACCAAGATATCAAGTTTTTTTTCGAAAAGGATAACTTCAATTTATGTCCTGTATTTGTAAGTTTTGGTCAAAATTTCAACGAAAAAATATCAAAGAAAAAATCAACGATGGTTAGTTCACGGTTTTTTTTGTTCTTCTAATTTTATCCTTTCGATTTCGTTTAAAATCTCTTTTTTTTAATGTTGAAGGACCAACAGTCGAAAATATCGCTTTTTTTTCGAAAAGGATAACTTCAATTTTTGTCCTGTACTTGTAAGTTTTGGTCAAAATTTCAACGAAAAAATCTCAAAGAAAAAATCAACGATGGTTAGTTTACGGTTTTTTTCAGCCTTTAAATTTTATCCTTTTGATTTCGTTTAAAATCTCTTTTATATGATGTTAACGGACCAACAGTTTTAGATATCAAGTTTTTTTTCAAAAAGGATAACTTCAATTTTTGTCCTGTATTTGTAAGTTTTGGTCAAAATTTCAACGAAAAAATGTCAAAGAAAAATCAACGATGGTAAGTTCACGGTTTTTTTTGGCCTTTAAATTTTATCCTTTCGATTTCGTTTAAAATCACTTTTCTTTGATGTTAAAGGACCAAAAAACCAACATATCAAGTTTTTTTTCGAAAAGGATAACTTCAATTTTTGTCCTGTATTTGTAAATTTTGGTCAAAATTTCAACGAAAAAATATCAAAGAAAAAATCAACGATGGTAAGTTCACGGTTTTTTTTGGCCTTTTAATTTTATCCTTTCGATTTCGTTTAAAATCTCTTTTTTTTAATGTTGAAGGACCAACAGTCGAAAATATCTTTTTTTTTTCGAAAAGGATAACTTCAATTTTTGTCCTGTACATGTAAGTTTTGTTCAAAATTTCAACGAAAAAATCTCAAAGAAAAAATCAACGATGGTTAGTTCACGGTTTTTTTCAGCCTTTAAATTTTATCCTTTCAATTTCGTTTAAAATTGTTTTCTTTGATGTTGAAGGACCAAAAAACCAAGATATCAAGTTTTTTTTCGAAAAGGATAACTTCAATTTATGTCCTGTATTTGTAAGTTTTGGTCAAAATTTCAACGAAAAAATATCAAAGAAAAATCAACGATGGTTAGTTCACGTTTTTTTTTGGCCTTTTAATTTTATCCTTTTGATTTCGTTTAAAATCCCTTTTTTTTAATGTTGAAGGACCAACAGTCAAAGATATCGCTTTTTTTTCGAAAAGGATAACTTCAATTTTTGTCCTGTACTTGTATGTTTTGGTCAAAATTTCAACGAAAAAATATCAAAGAAAAAATCAACGATGGTTAGTTCACGGTTTTTTTAGCCTTTAAATTTTATCCTTTCGATTTCGTTTAAAATCTCTTTTCTGTAATGTTACAGGACCAAAAAACCAAGATATCAAGTTTTTTTTTGAAAAGGATAACTTTTAATTTTGTCCTGTATTTGTAAGTTTTGGTCAAAATTTCAACGAAAAAATATCAAAGAAAAAATCAACGATGGTTAGTTCACGGTTTTTTTTGTTCTTTTAATTTTATCCTTTCGATTTCGTTTAAAATCTCTTTTCTTTGATGTTAAAGGACCAAAAAACTAATATATCAAGTTTTTTTTAGAAAAGGATTACTTTTAATTTTGTCCTGTATTTGTTAGTTTTGGTCAAAATTTCAACGAAAAAATCTCAAAGAAAAAATCAACGAAGGTAAGTTCACGGTTTTTTTCAGCCTTTAAATTTTATCCTTTCGATTTCGTTTAAAATCTCTTTTCTTTGGTCTTGAAGGACCAAAAAACCAATATATCAAGTTTTTTTTTCGAAAAGGATAACTTTTAATTTTGTCCTGTATTTGTAAGTTTTGGTCAAAATTTCAACGAAAAAATATCAAAGAAAAAATCATCGATGGTAAGTTCACGGTTTTTTCGGCCTTTAAATTTTATCCTTTCGATTTCGTTTAAAATACTATTTCTTTAATATTGAAGGACCAACATTCGAAGATATCAAGTTTTTTTTCGAAAAGGATAACTTCAATGTATATTATGTATTTGTAAGTTTTGGTCAAAATTTCAACGAAAAAATCTCAAAGAAAAAATCAACTATGGTTAGTTCACGGTTTTTTTCAGCCTTTAAATTTTATCCTTACGATTTAGTTCAAAATCTTTTTTCTTTGATGTTGAAGGCCCAACAGACGACAATATCAAGTTTTTTTTCGAAAAGGATAACTTCAATTTATGTCCTGTATTTGTAAGTTTTGGTCAAAATTTCAACGAAAAAATCTCAAAGAAAATATCAACGATGGTTAGTTCACGGTTTTTTTCAGCCTTTAAATTTTATCCTTTTGATTTCGTTTAAAATCTCTGTTCTTCGATGTTGAAGGACCAACAGTCAAATTTATCGAGTTTTTCTTCGAAAAGGATAACTTCAATTTATGTCCTGTATTTGTAAGTTTTGGTCAAAATTTCAACGAAAAAATCTCAAAGAAAATATCAACGATGGTTAGTTCACGGTTTTTTTCAGCCTTTAAATTTTATCCTTTTGATTTCGTTTAAAATCTCTTTTATATGATGTTAAAGGACCAACAGTTTAAGATATCTAGTTTTTTTTTTGAAAAGGATAACTTCAATTATGTCCTGTATTTATAAGTTTTGATCAAAATTTCAGCGAAAAAATATCAAAGAAAAATCAACGATGGTAAGTTCACGGTTTTTTTTGGCCTTTTAATTTAATCCTTACGATTTAGTTCAAAATCTTTTTTCTTTAATGTTGAAGGACCAACAGTCAAAGATATCAAGTTTTTTTTCGAAAAGGATAACTTCAATTATGTCCTGTATTTATAAGTTTTGGTCAAAATTTCAACGAAAAAATCTCAAAGAAAAAATCAACGATGGTTAGTTCACGGTTTTTTTAGCCTTTAAATTTTATCCTTTCGATTTCGTTTAAAATCTCTTTTCTTTAATGTTAAAGGACCAAAATTCCTAGATATCAAGTTTTTTTTCGAAAAGGATAACTTCAATTTATGTCCTGTATTTGTAAGTTTTGGTCAAAATTTCAACGAAAAAATATCAAAGAAAAATCAACGACGGTTAGTTCACGTTTTTTTTTGGCCTTTTAATTTTATCCTTTTGATTTCGTTTAAAATCCCTTTTTTTTAATGTTGAAGGACCAACAGTCAAAGATATCGCTTTTTTTTCGAAAAGGATAACTTCAATTTTTGTCCTGTACTTGTAAGTTTTGGTCAAAAATTCAACGAAAAAATCTCAAAGAAAAAATCAACGATGGTAAGTCACGGTTTTTTTCAGCCTTTAAATATTATCCTTTCGATTGCGTTTAAAATCTCTTTTCTTTGGTGTTGAAGGACCAAAAAACCAAGATATCAAGTTTTTTTTAGAAAAGGATAACTTCAATTTATGTCCTGTATTTGTAAGTTTTGGTCAAAATTTCAACGAAAAAATATCAAAGAAAAAATCAACGATGGTTAGTTCACGGTTTTTTTTTTGTTCTTCTAATTTTATCCTTTCGATTTCGTTTAAAATCTCTTTTCTTTGATGCTAAAGGACCAAAAAACTAAGATATCAAGTTTTTTTTAGAAAATGATTACTTTTAATTTTATCCTGTAGTTGTAAGTTTTGGTCTAAATTTCAACGAAAAAATCTCAAAGAAAAAATCAACGATGGTTAGTTCACAGTTTTTTTCAGCCTTTAAATTTTATCCTTTTGATTTCGTTTAAAATCTCTGTTCTTCGATGTTTAAGGACCAACAGTCAAAGATATCGAGTTTTTCTTCGAAAAGGATAACTTCAATTTATGTCCTGTATTTGTAAGTTTTGGTCAAAATTTCAACGAAAAAATCTCAAAGAAAAAATCAACGATGGTTAGTTCACGGTTTTTTTAGCCTTTAAATTTTATCCTTTTGATTTCGTTTAGAATCTCTTTTATATGATGTTAACGGACCAACAGTTTAAGATATCAAGTTTTTTTTTGAAAAGGATAACTTCAATTATGTCCTGTATTTGTAAGTTTTGGTCAAAATTTCAGCGAAAAAATCTCAAAGAAAAAATCAACGATGGTAAGTCACGGTTTTTTTCAGCCTTTAAATATTATCCTTTCGATTGCGTTTAAAATCTCTTTTCTTTGGTGTTGAAGGACCAAAAAACCAAGATATCAAGTTTTTTTTAGAAAAGGATAACTTCAATTTATGTACTGTATTTGTAAGTTTTGGTCAAAATTTCAACGAAAAAATTTCAAAGAAAAATCAACGATGGTAAGTTCACGGTTTTTTTCGGCCTTTTAATTTAATCCTTTTGATTTAGTTCAAAATCTTTTTTCTTTAATGTTGAAGGACCAACAGTCAAAGATATCAAGTTTTTTTTCGAAAAGGATAACTTCAATTTATGTTATGTATTTGTAAGTTTTGGTCAAAATTTCAACGAAAAAATCTCAAAGAAAACATCAACAATGGTTAGTTCACGGTTTTTTTCAGCCTTTAAATTTTATCCTTTCAATTTCGTTTAAAATTGTTTTCTTTGATGTTGAAGGACCAAAAAACCAAGATATCAAGTTTTTTTTCGAAAAGGATAACTTCAATTTATGTCCTGTATTTGTAAGTTTTGGTCAAAATTTCAACGAAAAAATATCAAAGAAAAAATCAACGATGGTTAGTTCACGGTTTTTTTTGTTCTTCTAATTTTATCCTTTCGATTTCGTTTAAAATCTCTTTTTTTTAATGTTGAAGGACCAACAGTCGAAAATATCGCTTTTTTTTCGAAAAGGATAACTTCAATTTTTGTCCTGTACTTGTAAGTTTTGGTCAAAATTTTAACGAAAAAATCTCAAAGAAAAAATCAACGATGGTTAGTTTACGGTTTTTTTCAGCCTTTAAATTTTATCCTTTTGATTTCGTTTAAAATCTCTTTTATATGATGTTAACGGACCAACAGTTTTAGATATCAAGTTTTTTTTCAAAAAGGATAACTTCAATTTTTGTCTTGTATTTGTAAGTTTTGGTCAAAATTTCAACGAAAAAATGTCAAAGAAAAATCAACGATGGTAAGTTCACGGTTTTTTTTGGCCTTTAAATTTTATCCTTTCGATTTCGTTTAAAATCACTTTTCTTTGATGTTAAAGGACCAAAAAACCAACATATCAAGTTTTTTTTCGAAAAGGATAACTTCAATTTTTGTCCTGTATTTGTAAATTTTGGTCAAAATTTCAACGAAAAAATATCAAAGAAAAAATCAACGATGGTAAGTTCACGGTTTTTTTTGGCCTTTTAATTTTATCCTTTCGATTTCGTTTAAAATCTCTTTTTTTTAATGTTGAAGGACCAACAGTCGAAAATATCTTTTTTTTTTCGAAAAGGATAACTTCAATTTTTGTCCTGTACATGTAAGTTTTGTTCAAAATTTCAACGAAAAAATCTCAAAGAAAAAATCAACGATGGTTAGTTCACGGTTTTTTTCAGCCTTTAAATTTTATCCTTTCAATTTCGTTTAAAATTGTTTTCTTTGATGTTGAAGGACCAAAAAACCAAGATATCAAGTTTTTTTTCGAAAAGGATAACTTCAATTTATGTCCTGTATTTGTAAGTTTTGGTCAAAATTTCAACGAAAAAATATCAAAGAAAAATCAACGATGGTTAGTTCACGTTTTTTTTTGGCCTTTTAATTTTATCCTTTTGATTTCGTTTAAAATCCCTTTTTTTTAATGTTGAAGGACCAACAGTCAAAGATATCGCTTTTTTTTCGAAAAGGATAACTTCAATTTTTGTCCTGTACTTGTATGTTTTGGTCAAAATTTCAACGAAAAAATATCAAAGAAAAAATCAACGATGGTTAGTTCACGGTTTTTTTAGCCTTTAAATTTTATCCTTTCGATTTCGTTTAAAATCTCTTTTCTGTAATGTTACAGGACCAAAAAACCAAGATATCAAGTTTTTTTTTGAAAAGGATAACTTTTAATTTTGTCCTGTATTTGTAAGTTTTGGTCAAAATTTCAACGAAAAAATATCAAAGAAAAAATCAACGATGGTTAGTTCACGGTTTTTTTTGTTCTTTTAATTTTATCCTTTCGATTTCGTTTAAAATCTCTTTTCTTTGATGTTAAAGGACCAAAAAACTAATATATCAAGTTTTTTTTAGAAAAGGATTACTTTTAATTTTGTCCTGTATTTGTTAGTTTTGGTCAAAATTTCAACGAAAAAATCTCAAAGAAAAAATCAACGAAGGTAAGTTCACGGTTTTTTTCAGCCTTTAAATTTTATCCTTTCGATTTCGTTTAAAATCTCTTTTCTTTGGTCTTGAAGGACCAAAAAACCAATATATCAAGTTTTTTTTTCGAAAAGGATAACTTTTAATTTTGTCCTGTATTTGTAAGTTTTGGTCAAAATTTCAACGAAAAAATATCAAAGAAAAAATCATCGATGGTAAGTTCACGGTTTTTTCGGCCTTTAAATTTTATCCTTTCGATTTCGTTTAAAATACTATTTCTTTAATATTGAAGGACCAACATTCGAAGATATCAAGTTTTTTTTCGAAAAGGATAACTTCAATGTATATTATGTATTTGTAAGTTTTGGTCAAAATTTCAACGAAAAAATCTCAAAGAAAAAATCAACTATGGTTAGTTCACGGTTTTTTTCAGCCTTTAAATTTTATCCTTACGATTTAGTTCAAAATCTTTTTTCTTTGATGTTGAAGGCCCAACAGACGACAATATCAAGTTTTTTTTCGAAAAGGATAACTTCAATTTATGTCCTGTATTTGTAAGTTTTGGTCAAAATTTCAACGAAAAAATCTCAAAGAAAATATCAACGATGGTTAGTTCACGGTTTTTTTCAGCCTTTAAATTTTATCCTTTTGATTTCGTTTAAAATCTCTGTTCTTCGATGTTGAAGGACCAACAGTCAAATTTATCGAGTTTTTCTTCGAAAAGGATAACTTCAATTTATGTCCTGTATTTGTAAGTTTTGGTCAAAATTTCAACGAAAAAATCTCAAAGAAAATATCAACGATGGTTAGTTCACGGTTTTTTTCAGCCTTTAAATTTTATCCTTTTGATTTCGTTTAAAATCTCTTTTATATGATGTTAAAGGACCAACAGTTTAAGATATCTAGTTTTTTTTTTGAAAAGGATAACTTCAATTATGTCCTGTATTTATAAGTTTTGGTCAAAATTTCAGCGAAAAAATATCAAAGAAAAATCAACGATGGTAAGTTCACGGTTTTTTTTGGCCTTTTAATTTAATCCTTACGATTTAGTTCAAAATCTTTTTTCTTTAATGTTGAAGGACCAACAGTCAAAGATATCAAGTTTTTTTTCGAAAAGGATAACTTCAATTATGTCCTGTATTTATAAGTTTTGGTCAAAATTTCAACGAAAAAATCTCAAAGAAAAAATCAACGATGGTTAGTTCACGGTTTTTTTAGCCTTTAAATTTTATCCTTTCGATTTCGTTTAAAATCTCTTTTCTTTAATGTTAAAGGACCAAAATTCCTAGATATCAAGTTTTTTTTCGAAAAGGATAACTTTTAATTTTGTCCTGTATTTGTAAGTTTTGGGCAAAATTTCAACGAAAAAATCTCAAAGAAAAAATCAACGATGGTTAGTTCACGGTTTTTTTCAGCCTTTAAATTTTATCCTTTCAATTTCGTTTAAAATTGTTTTCTTTGATGTTGAAGGACCAAAAAACCAAGATATCAAGTTTTTTTTCGAAAAGGATAACTTCAATTTATGTCCTGTATTTGTAAGTTTTGGTCAAAATTTCAACGAAAAAATATCAAAGAAAAATCAACGACGGTTAGTTCACGTTTTTTTTTGGCCTTTTAATTTTATCCTTTTGATTTCGTTTAAAATCCCTTTTTTTTAATGTTGAAGGACCAACAGTCAAAGATATCGCTTTTTTTTCGAAAAGGATAACTTCAATTTTTGTCCTGTACTTGTAAGTTTTGGTCAAAATTTCAACGAAAAAATATCAAAGAAAAAATCACTGATGGTTAGTTCACGGTTTTTTTAGCCTTTAAATTTTATCCTTTCGATTTCGTTTAAAATCTCTTTTCTTTAATGTTACAGGACCAAAAAACCAAGATATCAAGTTTTTTTTTGAAAAGGATAACTTTTAATTTTGTCCTGTATTTGTAAGTTTTGGTCAAAATTTCAACGAAAAAATATCAAAGAAAAAATCAACGATGGTTAGTTCGCGGTTTTTTTTGTTCTTTCAATTTTATCCTTTCGATTTCGTTTAAAATCTCTTTTCTTTGATGTTAAAGGACCAACAGTCAAAGATATCAAGTTTTTTTTAGAAAAGGATTACTTTTAATTTTGTCCTGTATTTGTAAGTTTTGGTCAAAATTTCAGCGAAAAAATATCAAAGAAAAATCAACGATGGTAAGTTCACGGTTTTTTTTGGCCTTTTAATTTAATCCTTACGATTTAGTTCAAAATCTTTTATCTTTAATGTTGAAGGACCAACAGTCAAAGATATCAAGTTTTTTTTCGAAAAGGATAACTTCAATTTTTGTCCTGTATTTGTAAGTTTTGGTCAAAATTTCAACGAAAAAATCTCAAAGAAAAAATCAACGATGGTTAGTTCACGGTTTTTTTAGCCTTTAAATTTTATCCTTTCGATTTCGTTTAAAATCTCTTTTCTTCAATGTTAAAGGACCAAAATTCCTAGATATCAAGTTTTTTTTCGAAAAGGATAACTTTTAATTTTGTCCTGTATTTGTAAGTTTTGGTCAAAAATTCAACGAAAAAATCTCAAAGAAAAAATCAACGATGGTAAGTCACGGTTTTTTTCAGCCTTTAAATATTATCCTTTCGATTGCGTTTAAAATCTCTTTTCTTTGGTGTTGAAGGACCAAAAAACCAAGATATCAAGTTTTTTTTAGAAAAGGATAACTTCAATTTATGTCCTGTATTTGTAAGTTTTGGTCAAAATTTCAACGAAAAAATATCAAAGAAAAAATCAACGATGGTTAGTTCACGGTTTTTTTTTTGTTCTTCTAATTTTATCCTTTCGATTTCGTTTAAAATCTCTTTTCTTTGATGCTAAAGGACCAAAAAACTAAGATATCAAGTTTTTTTTAGAAAATGATTACTTTTAATTTTGTCCTGTAGTTGTAAGTTTTGGTCTAAATTTCAACGAAAAAATCTCAAAGAAAAAATCAACGATGGTTAGTTCACAGTTTTTTTCAGCCTTTAAATTTTATCCTTTTGATTTCGTTTAAAATCTCTGTTCTTCGATGTTTAAGGACCAACAGTCAAAGATATCGAGTTTTTCTTCGAAAAGGATAACTTCAATTTATGTCCTGTATTTGTAAGTTTTGGTCAAAATTTCAACGAAAAAATCTCAAAGAAAATATCAACGATGGTTAGTTCACGGTTTTTTTCAGCCTTTAAATTTTATCCTTTTGATTTCGTTTAAAATCTCTTTTATATGATGTTAAAGGACCAACAGTTTAAGATATCAAGTTTTTTTTTGAAAAGGATAACTTCAATTATGTCCTGTATTTGTAAGTTTTGGTCAAAATTTCAGCGAAAAAATATCAAAGAAAAATCAACGATGGTAAGTTCACGGTTTTTTTTGGCCTTTTAATTTAATCCTTACGATTTAGTTCAAAATCTTTTATCTTTAATGTTGAAGGACCAACAGTCAAAGATATCAAGTTTTTTTTCGAAAAGGATAACTTCAATTTTTGTCCTGTATTTGTAAGTTTTGGTCAAAATTTCAACGAAAAAATCTCAAAGAAAAAATCAACGATGGTTAGTTCACGGTTTTTTTAGCCTTTAAATTTTATCCTTTCGATTTCGTTTAAAATCTCTTTTCTTCAATGTTAAAGGACCAAAATTCCTAGATATCAAGTTTTTTTTCGAAAAGGATAACTTTTAATTTTGTCCTGTATTTGTAAGTTTTGGTCAAAAATTCAACGAAAAAATCTCAAAGAAAAAATCAACGATGGTAAGTCACGGTTTTTTTCAGCCTTTAAATATTATCCTTTCGATTGCGTTTAAAATCTCTTTTCTTTGGTGTTGAAGGACCAAAAAACCAAGATATCAAGTTTTTTTTAGAAAAGGATAACTTCAATTTATGTCCTGTATTTGTAAGTTTTGGTCAAAATTTCAACGAAAAAATATCAAAGAAAAAATCAACGATGGTTAGTTCACGGTTTTTTTTTTGTTCTTCTAATTTTATCCTTTCGATTTCGTTTAAAATCTCTTTTCTTTGATGCTAAAGGACCAAAAAACTAAGATATCAAGTTTTTTTTAGAAAATGATTACTTTTAATTTTATCCTGTAGTTGTAAGTTTTGGTCTAAATTTCAACGAAAAAATCTCAAAGAAAAAATCAACGATGGTTAGTTCACAGTTTTTTTCAGCCTTTAAATTTTATCCTTTTGATTTCGTTTAAAATCTCTGTTCTTCGATGTTTAAGGACCAACAGTCAAAGATATCGAGTTTTTCTTCGAAAAGGATAACTTCAATTTATGTCCTGTATTTGTAAGTTTTGGTCAAAATTTCAACGAAAAAATCTCAAAGAAAAAATCAACGATGGTTAGTTCACGGTTTTTTTAGCCTTTAAATTTTATCCTTTTGATTTCGTTTAGAATCTCTTTTATATGATGTTAACGGACCAACAGTTTAAGATATCAAGTTTTTTTTTGAAAAGGATAACTTCAATTATGTCCTGTATTTGTAAGTTTTGGTCAAAATTTCAGCGAAAAAATCTCAAAGAAAAAATCAACGATGGTAAGTCACGGTTTTTTTCAGCCTTTAAATATTATCCTTTCGATTGCGTTTAAAATCTCTTTTCTTTGGTGTTGAAGGACCAAAAAACCAAGATATCAAGTTTTTTTTAGAAAAGGATAACTTCAATTTATGTACTGTATTTGTAAGTTTTGGTCAAAATTTCAACGAAAAAATTTCAAAGAAAAATCAACGATGGTAAGTTCACGGTTTTTTTCGGCCTTTTAATTTAATCCTTTTGATTTAGTTCAAAATCTTTTTTCTTTAATGTTGAAGGACCAACAGTCAAAGATATCAAGTTTTTTTTCGAAAAGGATAACTTCAATTTATGTTATGTATTTGTAAGTTTTGGTCAAAATTTCAACGAAAAAATCTCAAAGAAAACATCAACAATGGTTAGTTCACGGTTTTTTTCAGCCTTTAAATTTTATCCTTTCAATTTCGTTTAAAATTGTTTTCTTTGATGTTGAAGGACCAAAAAACCAAGATATCAAGTTTTTTTTCGAAAAGGATAACTTCAATTTATGTCCTGTATTTGTAAGTTTTGGTCAAAATTTCAACGAAAAAATATCAAAGAAAAAATCAACGATGGTTAGTTCACGGTTTTTTTTGTTCTTCTAATTTTATCCTTTCGATTTCGTTTAAAATCTCTTTTTTTTAATGTTGAAGGACCAACAGTCGAAAATATCGCTTTTTTTTCGAAAAGGATAACTTCAATTTTTGTCCTGTACTTGTAAGTTTTGGTCAAAATTTCAACGAAAAAATCTCAAAGAAAAAATCAACGATGGTTAGTTCACAGTTTTTTTCAGCCTTTAAATTTTATCCTTTTGATTTCGTTTAAAATCTCTGTTCTTCGATGTTTAAGGACCAACAGTCAAAGATATCGAGTTTTTCTTCGAAAAGGATAACTTCAATTTATGTCCTGTATTTGTAAGTTTTGGTCAAAATTTCAGCGAAAAAATATCAAACAAAAATCAACGATGGTAAGTTCACGGTTTTTTTTGGCCTTTTAATTTAATCCTTACGATTTAGTTCAAAATCTTTTATCTTTAATGTTGAAGGACCAACAGTCAAAGATATCAAGTTTTTTTTCGAAAAGGATAACTTCAATTTTTGTCCTGTATTTGTAAGTTTTGGTCAAAATTTCAACGAAAAAATCTCAAAGAAAAAATCAACGATGGTTAGTTCACGGTTTTTTTAGCCTTTAAATTTTATCCTTTCGATTTCGTTTAAAATCTCTTTTCTTCAATGTTAAAGGACCAAAATTCCTAGATATCAAGTTTTTTTTCGAAAAGGATAACTTTTAATTTTGTCCTGTATTTGTAAGTTTTGGTCAAAAATTCAACGAAAAAATCTCAAAGAAAAAATCAACGATGGTAAGTCACGGTTTTTTTCAGCCTTTAAATATTATCCTTTCGATTGCGTTTAAAATCTCTTTTCTTTGGTGTTGAAGGACCAAAAAACCAAGATATCAAGTTTTTTTTAGAAAAGGATAACTTCAATTTATGTCCTGTATTTGTAAGTTTTGGTCAAAATTTCAACGAAAAAATATCAAAGAAAAAATCAACGATGGTTAGTTCACGGTTTTTTTTTTGTTCTTCTAATTTTATCCTTTCGATTTCGTTTAAAATCTCTTTTCTTTGATGCTAAAGGACCAAAAAACTAAGATATCAAGTTTTTTTTAGAAAATGATTACTTTTAATTTTATCCTGTAGTTGTAAGTTTTGGTCTAAATTTCAACGAAAAAATCTCAAAGAAAAAATCAACGATGGTTAGTTCACAGTTTTTTTCAGCCTTTAAATTTTATCCTTTTGATTTCGTTTAAAATCTCTGTTCTTCGATGTTTAAGGACCAACAGTCAAAGATATCGAGTTTTTCTTCGAAAAGGATAACTTCAATTTATGTCCTGTATTTGTAAGTTTTGGTCAAAATTTCAACGAAAAAATCTCAAAGAAAAAATCAACGATGGTTAGTTCACGGTTTTTTTAGCCTTTAAATTTTATCCTTTTGATTTCGTTTAGAATCTCTTTTATATGATGTTAACGGACCAACAGTTTAAGATATCAAGTTTTTTTTTGAAAAGGATAACTTCAATTATGTCCTGTATTTGTAAGTTTTGGTCAAAATTTCAGCGAAAAAATCTCAAAGAAAAAATCAACGATGGTAAGTCACGGTTTTTTTCAGCCTTTAAATATTATCCTTTCGATTGCGTTTAAAATCTCTTTTCTTTGGTGTTGAAGGACCAAAAAACCAAGATATCAAGTTTTTTTTAGAAAAGGATAACTTCAATTTATGTACTGTATTTGTAAGTTTTGGTCAAAATTTCAACGAAAAAATTTCAAAGAAAAATCAACGATGGTAAGTTCACGGTTTTTTTCGGCCTTTTAATTTAATCCTTTTGATTTAGTTCAAAATCTTTTTTCTTTAATGTTGAAGGACCAACAGTCAAAGATATCAAGTTTTTTTTCGAAAAGGATAACTTCAATTTATGTTATGTATTTGTAAGTTTTGGTCAAAATTTCAACGAAAAAATCTCAAAGAAAACATCAACAATGGTTAGTTCACGGTTTTTTTCAGCCTTTAAATTTTATCCTTTCAATTTCGTTTAAAATTGTTTTCTTTGATGTTGAAGGACCAAAAAACCAAGATATCAAGTTTTTTTTCGAAAAGGATAACTTCAATTTATGTCCTGTATTTGTAAGTTTTGGTCAAAATTTCAACGAAAAAATATCAAAGAAAAAATCAACGATGGTTAGTTCACGGTTTTTTTTGTTCTTCTAATTTTATCCTTTCGATTTCGTTTAAAATCTCTTTTTTTTAATGTTGAAGGACCAACAGTCGAAAATATCGCTTTTTTTTCGAAAAGGATAACTTCAATTTTTGTCCTGTACTTGTAAGTTTTGGTCAAAATTTCAACGAAAAAATCTCAAAGAAAAAATCAACGATGGTTAGTTTACGGTTTTTTTCAGCCTTTAAATTTTATCCTTTTGATTTCGTTTAAAATCTCTTTTATATGATGTTAACGGACCAACAGTTTTAGATATCAAGTTTTTTTTCAAAAAGGATAACTTCAATTTTTGTCCTGTATTTGTAAGTTTTGGTCAAAATTTCAACGAAAAAATGTCAAAGAAAAATCAACGATGGTAAGTTCACGGTTTTTTTTGGCCTTTAAATTTTATCCTTTCGATTTCGTTTAAAATCACTTTTCTTTGATGTTAAAGGACCAAAAAACCAACATATCAAGTTTTTTTTCGAAAAGGATAACTTCAATTTTTGTCCTGTATTTGTAAATTTTGGTCAAAATTTCAACGAAAAAATATCAAAGAAAAAATCAACGATGGTAAGTTCACGGTTTTTTTTGGCCTTTTAATTTTATCCTTTCGATTTCGTTTAAAATCTCTTTTTTTTAATGTTGAAGGACCAACAGTCGAAAATATCTTTTTTTTTTCGAAAAGGATAACTTCAATTTTTGTCCTGTACATGTAAGTTTTGGTCAAAATTTCAACGAAAAAATCTCAAAGAAAAAATCAACGATGGTTAGTTCACGGTTTTTTTCAGCCTTTAAATTTTATCCTTTCAATTTCGTTTAAAATTGTTTTCTTTGATGTTGAAGGACCAAAAAACCAAGATATCAAGTTTTTTTTCGAAAAGGATAACTTCAATTTATGTCCTGTATTTGTAAGTTTTGGTCAAAATTTCAACGAAAAAATATCAAAGAAAAATCAACGATGGTTAGTTCACGTTTTTTTTTGGCCTTTAAATTTTATCCTTTCGATTTCGTTTAAAATCTCTTTTCTGTAATGTTACAGGACCAAAAAACCAAGATATCAAGTTTTTTTTTGAAAAGGATAACTTTTAATTTTGTCCTGTATTTGTAAGTTTTGGTCAAAATTTCAACGAAAAAATATCAAAGAAAAAATCAACGATGGTTAGTTCACGGTTTTTTTTGTTCTTTTAATTTTATCCTTTCGATTTCGTTTAAAATCTCTTTTCTTTGATGTTAAAGGACCAAAAAACTAATATATCAAGTTTTTTTTAGAAAAGGATTACTTTTAATTTTGTCCTGTATTTGTTAGTTTTGGTCCAAATTTCAACGAAAAAATCTCAAAGAAAAAATCAACGAAGGTAAGTTCACGGTTTTTTTCAGCCTTTAAATTTTATCCTTTCGATTTCGTTTAAAATCTCTTTTCTTTGGTCTTGAAGGACCAAAAAACCAATATATCAAGTTTTTTTTTCGAAAAGGATAACTTTTAATTTTGTCCTGTATTTGTAAGTTTTGGTCAAAATTTCAACGAAAAAATATCAAAGAAAAAATCATCGATGGTAAGTTCACGGTTTTTTCGGCCTTTAAATTTTATCCTTTCGATTTCGTTTAAAATACTATTTCTTTAATATTGAAGGACCAACATTCGAAGATATCAAGTTTTTTTTCGAAAAGGATAACTTCAATGTATATTATGTATTTGTAAGTTTTGGTCAAAATTTCAACGAAAAAATCTCAAAGAAAAAATCAACTATGGTTAGTTCACGGTTTTTTTCAGCCTTTAAATTTTATCCTTACGATTTAGTTCAAAATCTTTTTTCTTTGATGTTGAAGGCCCAACAGACGACAATATCAAGTTTTTTTTCGAAAAGGATAACTTCAATTTATGTCCTGTATTTGTAAGTTTTGGTCAAAATTTCAACGAAAAAATCTCAAAGAAAATATCAACGATGGTTAGTTCACGGTTTTTTTCAGCCTTTAAATTTTATCCTTTTGATTTCGTTTAAAATCTCTGTTCTTCGATGTTGAAGGACCAACAGTCAAATTTATCGAGTTTTTCTTCGAAAAGGATAACTTCAATTTATGTCCTGTATTTGTAAGTTTTGGTCAAAATTTCAACGAAAAAATCTCAAAGAAAATATCAACGATGGTTAGTTCACGGTTTTTTTCAGCCTTTAAATTTTATCCTTTTGATTTCGTTTAAAATCTCTTTTATATGATGTTAAAGGACCAACAGTTTAAGATATCTAGTTTTTTTTTTGAAAAGGATAACTTCAATTATGTCCTGTATTTATAAGTTTTGGTCAAAATTTCAGCGAAAAAATATCAAAGAAAAATCAACGATGGTAAGTTCACGGTTTTTTTTGGCCTTTTAATTTAATCCTTACGATTTAGTTCAAAATCTTTTTTCTTTAATGTTGAAGGACCAACAGTCAAAGATATCAAGTTTTTTTTCGAAAAGGATAACTTCAATTATGTCCTGTATTTATAAGTTTTGGTCAAAATTTCAACGAAAAAATCTCAAAGAAAAAATCAACGATGGTTAGTTCACGGTTTTTTTAGCCTTTAAATTTTATCCTTTCGATTTCGTTTAAAATCTCTTTTCTTTAATGTTAAAGGACCAAAATTCCTAGATATCAAGTTTTTTTGCGAAAAGGATAACTTTTAATTTTGTCCTGTATTTGTAAGTTTTGGGCAAAATTTCAACGAAAAAATCTCAAAGAAAAAATCAACGATGGTTAGTTCACGGTTTTTTTCAGCCTTTAAATTTTATCCTTTCAATTTCGTTTAAAATTGTTTTCTTTGATGTTGAAGGACCAAAAAACCAAGATATCAAGTTTTTTTTCGAAAAGGATAACTTCAATTTATGTCCTGTATTTGTAAGTTTTGGTCAAAATTTCAACGAAAAAATATCAAAGAAAAATCAACGACGGTTAGTTCACGTTTTTTTTTGGCCTTTTAATTTTATCCTTTTGATTTCGTTTAAAATCCCTTTTTTTTAATGTTGAAGGACCAACAGTCAAAGATATCGCTTTTTTTTCGAAAAGGATAACTTCAATTTTTGTCCTGTACTTGTAAGTTTTGGTCAAAATTTCAACGAAAAAATATCAAAGAAAAAATCAACGATGGTTAGTTCACGGTTTTTTTAGCCTTTAAATTTTATCCTTTCGATTTCGTTTAAAATCTCTTTTCTTTAATGTTACAGGACCAAAAAACCAAGATATCAAGTTTTTTTTTGAAAAGGATAACTTTTAATTTTGTCCTGTATTTGTAAGTTTTGGTCAAAATTTCAACGAAAAAATATCAAAGAAAAAATCAACGATGGTTAGTTCGCGGTTTTTTTTGTTCTTTTAATTTTATCCTTTCGATTTCGTTTAAAATCTCTTTTCTTTGATGTTAAAGGACCAACAGTCAAAGATATCAAGTTTTTTTTAGAAATGGATTACTTTTAATTTTGTCCTGTATTTGTAAGTTTTGGTCAAAATTTCAACGAAAAAATCTCAAAGAAAAAATCAACGAAGGTAAGTTCACGGTTTTTTTCAGCCTTTAAATTTTATCCTTTCGATTTCGTTTAAAATCTCTTTTCTTTGGTCTTGAAGGACCAAAAAACCAAGATATCAAGTTTTTTTTTCGAAAAGGATAACTTTTAATTTTGTCCTGTATTTGTAAGTTTTGGTCAAAATTTCAACGAAAAAATATCAAAGAAAAAATCAACGATGGTAAGTTCACGGTTTTTTCGGCCTTTAAATTTTATCCTTTCGATTTCGTTTAAAATACTATTTCTTTAATATTGAAGGACCAACATTCGAAGATATCAAGTTTTTTTTCGAAAAGGATAACTTCAATTTATGTCCTGTATTTGTAAGTTTTGGTCAAAATTTCAACGAAAAAATCTCAAAGAAAATATCAACGATGGTTAGTTCACGGTTTTTTTCAGCCTTTAAATTTTATCCTTTTGATTTCGTTTAAAATCTCTGTTCTTCGATGTTGAAGGACCAACAGTCAAAGATATCGAGTTTTTCTTCGAAAAGGATAACTTCAATTTATGTCCTGTATTTGTAAGTTTTGGTCAAAATTTCAACGAAAAAGTCTCCAAGAAAAAATCAACGATGGTAAGTTCACGGTTTTTTTTGGCCTTTTAATTTAATCCTTACGATTTAGTTCAAAATCTTTTATCTTTAATGTTGAAGGACCAACAGTCAAAGATATCAAGTTTTTTTTCGAAAAGGATAACTTCAATTTTTGTCCTGTATTTGTAAGTTTTGGTCAAAATTTCAACGAAAAAATCTCAAAGAAAAAATCAACGATGGTTAGTTCACGGTTTTTTTAGCCTTTAAATTTTATCCTTTCGATTTCGTTTAAAATCTCTTTTCTTTAATGTTAAAGGACCAAAATTCCTAGATAGCAAGTTTTTTTTCGAAAAGGATAACTTTTAATTTTGTCCTGTATTTGTAAGTTTTGGTCAAAAATTCAACGAAAAAATCTCAAAGAAAAAATCAACGATGGTAAGTCACGGTTTTTTTCAGCCTTTAAATATTATCCTTTCGATTGCGTTTAAAATCTCTTTTCTTTGGTGTTGAAGGACCAAAAAACCAAGATATCAAGTTTTTTTTAGAAAAGGATAACTTCAATTTATGTCCTGTATTTGTAAGTTTTGGTCAAAATTTCAACGAAAAAATATCAAAGAAAAAATCAACGATGGTTAGTTCACGGTTTTTTTTTGTTCTTCTAATTTTATCCTTTCGATTTCGTTTAAAATCTCTTTTCTTTGATGCTTAAGGACCAAAAAACTAAGATATCAAGTTTTTTTTAGAAAATGATTACTTTTAATTTTGTCCTGTAGTTGTAAGTTTTGGTCTAAATTTCAACGAAAAAATCTCAAAGAAAAAATCAACGATGGTTAGTTCACAGTTTTTTTCAGCCTTTAAATTTTATCCTTTTGATTTCGTTTAAAATCTCTTTTATATGATGTTAACGGACCAACAGTTTAAGATATCAAGTTTTTTTTCAAAAAAGATAACTTCAATTTTTGTCCAGTATTTGTAAGTTTTGGTCAAAATTTCAACGAAAAAATATCAAAGAAAAATCAACGATGGTTAGTTCACGTTTTTTTTGGCCTTTTAATTTTATCCTTTCGATTTCGTTTAAATTCACTTTTCTTTGATGTTAAAGGACCAAAAAACCAACATATCAAGTTTTTTTTCGAAAAGGATAACTTCAATTTATGTTATGTATTTGTAAGTTTTGGTCAAAATTTCAACAAAAAAATATCAAAGAAAAAATCAACGATGGTTAGTCCACGGTTTTTTTCGGCCTTTAAATTTTATCCTTTCGATTTCGTTTAAAATACTTTTTCTTTAATATTGAAGGACCAACATTCGAAGATATCAAGTTTTTTTTCGAAAAGGATAACTTCAATTTATGTTATGTATTTGTAAGTTTTGGTCAAAGTTTCAACGAAAAAATCTCAAAGAAAAAATCAACGAAGGTAAGTTCACGGTTTTTTTCAGCCTTTAAATTTTATCCTTTCGATTTCGTTTAAAATCTCTTTTCTTTGGTCTTGAAGGACCAAAAAACCAAGATATCAAGTTTTTTTTTCGAAAAGGATAACTTTTAATTTTGTCCTGTATTTGTAAGTTTTGGTCAAAATTTCAACGAAAAAATATCAAAGAAAAAATCAACGATGGTAAGTTCACGGTTTTTTCGGCCTTTAAATTTTATCCTTTCGATTTCGTTTAAAATACTATTTCTTTAAAATTGAAGGACCAACATTCGAAGATATCAAGTTTTTTTTCGAAAAGGATAACTTCAATTTATGTCCTGTATTTGTAAGTTTTGGTCAAAATTGCAACGAAAAAATCTCAAAGAAAATATCAACGATGGTTAGTTCACGGTTTTTTTCAGCCTTTAAATTTTATCCTTTTGATTTCGTTTAAAATCTCTGTTCTTCGATGTTGAAGGACCAACAGTCAAAGATATCGAGTTTTTCTTCGAAAAGGATAACTTCAATTTATGTCCTGTATTTGTAAGTTTTGGTCAAAATTTCAACGAAAAAATCTCAAAGAAAATATCAACGATGGTTAGTTCACGGTTTTTTTCAGCCTTTAAATTTTATCCTTTTGATTTCGTTTAAAATCTCTTTTATATGATGTTAACGGACCAACAGTTTAAGATATCAAGTTTTTTTTCAAAAAAGATAACTTCAATTTTTGTCCAGTATTTGTAAGTTTTGGTCAAAATTTCAGCGAAAAAATATCAAAGAAAAATCAACGATGGTAAGTTCACGGTTTTTTTTGGCCTTTTAATTTAATCCTTACGATTTAGTTCAAAATCTTTTATCTTTAATGTTGAAGGACCAACAGTCAAAGATATCAAGTTTTTTTTCGAAAAGGATAACTTCAATTTTTGTCCTGTATTTGTAAGTTTTGGTCAAAATTTCAACGAAAAAATCTCAAAGAAAAAATCAACGATGGTTAGTTCACGGTTTTTTTAGCCTTTAAATTTTATCCTTTCGATTTCGTTTAAAATCTCTTTTCTTCAATGTTAAAGGACCAAAATTCCTAGATATCAAATTTTTTTTCGAAAAGGATAACTTTTAATTTTGTCCTGTATTTGTAAGTTTTGGTCAAAAATTCAACGAAAAAATCTCAAAGAAAAAATCAACGATGGTAAGTCACGGTTTTTTTCAGCCTTTAAATATTATCCTTTCGATTGCGTTTAAAATCTCTTTTCTTTGGTGTTGAAGGACCAAAAAACCAAGATATCAAGTTTTTTTTAGAAAAGGATAACTTCAATTTATGTCCTGTATTTGTAAGTTTTGGTCAAAATTTCAACGAAAAAATATCAAAGAAAAAATCAACGATGGTTAGTTCACGGTTTTTTTTTTGTTCTTCTAATTTTATCCTTTCGATTTCGTTTAAAATCTCTTTTCTTTGATGCTAAAGGACCAAAAAACTAAGATATCAAGTTTTTTTTAGAAAATGATTACTTTTAATTTTGTCCTGTAGTTGTAAGTTTTGGTCTAAATTTCAACGAAAAAATATCAAAGAAAAAATCAACGATGGTAAGTTCACGGTTTTTTCGGCCTTTAAATTTTATCCTTTCTTTTTCGTTTAAAATACTATTTCTTTAAAATTGAAGGACCAACATTCGAAGATATCAAGTTTTTTTTCGAAAAGGATAACTTCAATTTATGTCCTGTATTTGTAAGTTTTGGTCAAAATTTCAACGAAAAAATATCAAAGAAAAATCAACGATGGTTAGTTCACGTTTTTTTTGGCCTTTTAATTTTATCCTTTCGATTTCGTTTAAATTCACTTTTCTTTGATGTTAAAGGACCAAAAAACCAACATATCAAGTTTTTTTTCGAAAAGGATAACTTCAATTTATGTTATGTATTTGTAAGTTTTGGTCAAAATTTCAACAAAAAAATATCAAAGAAAAAATCAACGATGGTTAGTCCACGGTTTTTTTCGGCCTTTAAATTTTATCCTTTCGATTTCGTTTAAAATACTTTTTCTTTAATATTGAAGGACCAACATTCGAAGATATCAAGTTTTTTTTCGAAAAGGATAACTTCAATTTATGTTATGTATTTGTAAGTTTTGGTCAAAGTTTCAACGAAAAAATCTCAAAGAAAAAATCAACGATGGTTAGTTCACGGTTTTTTTAGCCTTTAAATTTTATCCTTTCGATTTCGTTTAAAATCTCTTTTCTTCAATGTTAAAGGACCAAAATTCCTAGATATCAAGTTTTTTTTCGAAAAGGATAACTTTTAATTTTGTCCTGTATTTGTAAGTTTTGGTCAAAATTTCAACGAAAAAATATCAAAGAAAAAATCAACGATGGTAAGTTCACGGTTTTTTCGGCCTTTAAATTTTATCCTTTCGATTTCGTTTAAAATACTATTTCTTTAAAATTGAAGGACCAACATTCGAAGATATCAAGTTTTTTTTCGAAAAGGATAACTTCAATTTATGTCCTGTATTTGTAAGTTTTGGTCAAAATTGCAACGAAAAAATCTCAAAGAAAATATCAACGATGGTTAGTTCACGGTTTTTTTCAGCCTTTAAATTTTATCCTTTTGATTTCGTTTAAAATCTCTGTTCTTCGATGTTGAAGGACCAACAGTCAAAGATATCGAGTTTTTCTTCGAAAAGGATAACTTCAATTTATGTCCTGTATTTGTAAGTTTTGGTCAAAATTTCAACGAAAAAATCTCAAAGAAAATATCAACGATGGTTAGTTCACGGTTTTTTTCAGCCTTTAAATTTTATCCTTTTGATTTCGTTTAAAATCTCTTTTATATGATGTTAACGGACCAACAGTTTAAGATATCAAGTTTTTTTTCAAAAAAGATAACTTCAATTTTTGTCCAGTATTTGTAAGTTTTGGTCAAAATTTCAGCGAAAAAATATCAAAGAAAAATCAACGATGGTAAGTTCACGGTTTTTTTTGGCCTTTTAATTTAATCCTTACGATTTAGTTCAAAATCTTTTATCTTTAATGTTGAAGGACCAACAGTCAAAGATATCAAGTTTTTTTTCGAAAAGGATAACTTCAATTTTTGTCCTGTATTTGTAAGTTTTGGTCAAAATTTCAACGAAAAAATCTCAAAGAAAAAATCAACGATGGTTAGTTCACGGTTTTTTTAGCCTTTAAATTTTATCCTTTCGATTTCGTTTAAAATCTCTTTTCTTCAATGTTAAAGGACCAAAATTCCTAGATATCAAGTTTTTTTTCGAAAAGGATAACTTTTAATTTTGTCCTGTATTTGTAAGTTTTGGTCAAAAATTCAACGAAAAAATCTCAAAGAAAAAATCAACGATGGTAAGTCACGGTTTTTTTCAGCCTTTAAATATTATCCTTTCGATTGCGTTTAAAATCTCTTTTCTTTGGTGTTGAAGGACCAAAAAACCAAGATATCAAGTTTTTTTTAGAAAAGGATAACTTCAATTTATGTCCTGTATTTGTAAGTTTTGGTCAAAATTTCAACGAAAAAATATCAAAGAAAAAATCAACGATGGTTAGTTCACGGTTTTTTTTTTGTTCTTCTAATTTTATCCTTTCGATTTCGTTTAAAATCTCTTTTCTTTGATGCTAAAGGACCAAAAAACTAAGATATCAAGTTTTTTTTAGAAAATGATTACTTTTAATTTTGTCCTGTAGTTGTAAGTTTTGGTCTAAATTTCAACGAAAAAATCAACGATGGTTAGTTCACAGTTTTTTTCAGCCTTTAAATTTTATCCTTTTGATTTCGTTTAAAATCTCTGTTCTTCGATGTTTAAGGACCAACAGTCAAAGATATCGAGTTTTTCTTCGAAAAGGATAACTTCAATTTATGTCCTGTATTTGTAAGTTTTGGTCAAAATTTCAACGAAAAAATCTCAAAGAAAATATCAACGATGGTTAGTTCACGGTTTTTTTCAGCCTTTAAATTTTATCCTTTTGATTTCGTTTAAAATCTCTTTTATATGATGTTAAAGGACCAACAGTTTAAGATATCAAGTTTTTTTTTGAAAAGGATAACTTCAATTATGTCCTGTATTTGTAAGTTTTGGTCAAAATTTCAGCGAAAAAATATCAAAGAAAAATCAACGATGGTAAGTTCACGGTTTTTTTTGGCCTTTTAATTTAATCCTTACGATTAAGTTCAAAATCTTTTATCTTTAATGTTGAAGGACCAACAGTCAAAGATATCAAGTTTTTTTTCGAAAAGGATAACTTCAATTTTTGTCCTGTATTTGTAAGTTTTGGTCAAAATTTCAACGAAAAAATCTCAAAGAAAAAATCAACGATGGTTAGTTCACGGTTTTTTTAGCCTTTAAATTTTATCCTTTCGATTTCGTTTAAAATCTCTTTTCTTCAATGTTAAAGGACCAAAATTCCTAGATATCAAGTTTTTTTTCGAAAAGGATAACTTTTAATTTTGTCCTGTATTTGTAAGTTTTGGTCAAAAATTCAACGAAAAAATCTCAAAGAAAAAATCAACGATGGTAAGTCACGGTTTTTTTCAGCCTTTAAATATTATCCTTTCGATTGCGTTTAAAATCTCTTTTCTTTGGTGTTGAAGGACCAAAAAACCAAGATATCAAGTTTTTTTTAGAAAAGGATAACTTCAATTTATGTCCTGTATTTGTAAGTTTTGGTCAAAATTTCAACGAAAAAATCTCAAAGAAAATATCAACGATGGTTAGTTCACGGTTTTTTTTTTGTTCTTCTAATTTTATCCTTTCGATTTCGTTTAAAATCTCTTTTCTTTGATGCTAAAGGACCAAAAAACTAAGATATCAAGTTTTTTTTAGAAAATGATTACTTTTAATTTTGTCCTGTAGTTGTAAGTTTTGGTCTAAATTTCAACAAAAAAATATCAAAGAAAAAATCAACGATGGTTAGTTCACGGTTTTTTTCGGCCTTTAAATTTTATCCTTTCGATTTCGTTTAAAATACTTTTTCTTTAATATTGAAGGACCAACATTCGAAGATATCAAGTTTTTTTTCGAAAAGGATAACTTCAATTTATGTTATGTATTTGTAAGTTTTGGTCAAAGTTTCAACGAAAAAATCTCAAAGAAAAAATCAACAATGGTTAGTTCACGGTTTTTTTCAGCCTTTAAATTTTATCCTTTTGATTTCGTTTAGAATCTCTTTTATATGATGTTAACGGACCAACAGTTTAAGATATCAAGTTTTTTTTTGAAAAGGATAACTTCAATTATGTCCTGTATTTGTAAGTTTTGGTCAAAATTTCAGCGAAAAAATCTCAAAGAAAAAATCAACGATGGTAAGTCACGGTTTTTTTCAGCCTTTAAATATTATCCTTTCGATTGCGTTTAAAATCTCTTTTCTTTGGTATTGAAGGACCAAAAAACCAAGATATCAAGTTTTTTTTAGAAAAGGATAACTTCAATTTATGTCCTGTATTTGTAAGTTTTGGTCAAAATTTCAACGAAAAAATTTCAAAGAAAAATCAACGATGGTAAGTTCACGGTTTTTTTCGGCCTTTTAATTTAATCCTTTTGATTTAGTTCAAAATCTTTTTTCTTTAATGTTGAAGGACCAACAGTCAAAGATATCAAGTTCTTTATCGAAAAGGATAACTTCAATTTATGTTATGTATTTGTAAGTTTTGGTCAAAATTTCAACGAAAAAATCTCAAAGAAAAAATCAACGATGATTAGTTCACAGTTTTTTTCAGCCTTTAAATTTTATCCTTTTGATTTCGTTTAAAATCTCTTTTATATGATGTTAACGGACCAACAGATTAAGATATCAAGTTTTTTTTCAAAAAGGATAACTTCAGTTTTTGTCCTGTATTTGTAAGTTTTGGTCAAAATTTCAACGAAAAAATATCAAAGAAAAATCAACGATGGTTAGTTCACGTTTTTTTTGGCCTTTAAATATAATTCTTTCGAGCTCGTTCAAAATCTTTTTATTTTGATGTTAAAGGACCAAAAAACCAACATATCAAGTTTTTTTTGAAAAGGATAACTTCAATTTTTGTCCTGTATTTGTAAATTTTGGTCAAAATTTCAACGAAAAAATATCAAAGAAAAAATCAACGATGGTAAGTTCACGGTTTTTTTTGGCCTTTTAATTTTATCCTTTCGATTTCGTTTAAAATCTCTTTTTTTTAATGTTGAAGGACCAACAGTCGAAGATATCGCTTTTTTTTCGAAAAGGATAACTTCAATTTTTGTCCTGTACTTGTAAGTTTTGGTCAAAATTTCAACGAAAAAATTTCAAAGAAAAATCAACGATGGTAAGTTCACGGTTTTTTTCGGCCTTTTAATTTAATCCTTTTGATTTAGTTCAAAATCTTTTTTCTTTAATGTTGAAGGACCAACAGTCAAAGATATCAAGTTTTTTTTCGAAAAGGATAACTTCAATTTATGTTATGTATTTGTAAGTTTTGGTCAAAATTTCAACGAAAAAATCTCAAAGAAAAAATCAACAATGGTTAGTTCACGGTTTTTTTCAGCCTTTAAATTTTATCCTTTCAATTTCGTTTAAAATTGTTTTCTTTGATGTTGAAGGACCATAAAACCAAGATATCAAGTTTGTTTTCGAAAAGGATAACCTCAATTTATGTCCTGTATTTGTAAGTTTAGGTCAAAATTTCAACGAAAAAATATCAAAGAAAAAATCAACGATGGTTAGTTCACGGTTTTTTTGTTCTTCTAATTTTATCCTTTCGATTTCGTTTAAAATCTCTTTTCTTTGATGTTAAAGGACCAAAAAACTAAGATATCAAGTTTTTTTTAGAAAAGGATTACTTTTAATTTTGTCCTGTAGTTGTAAGTTTTGGTCAAAATTTCAACGAAAAAATCTCAAAGAAAAAATCAACGATGATTAGATCACAGTTTTTTTCAGCCTTTAAATTTTATCCTTTTGATTTCGTTTAAAATCTCTTTTATATGATGTTAACGGACCAACAGTTTAAGATATCAAGTTTTTTTTCAAAAAGGATAACTTCAGTTTTTGTCCTGTATTTGTAAGTTTTGGTCAAAATTTCAACGAAAAAATATCAAAGAAAAATCAACGATGGTTAGTTCACGTTTTTTTTGGCCTTTAAATATAATTCTTTCGAGCTCGTTCAAAATCTCTTTTCTTTGATGTTAAAGGACCAAAAAACCAACATATCAAGTTTTTTTTGAAAAGGATAACTTCAATTTTTGTCCTGTATTTGTAAATTTTGGTCAAAATTTCAACGAAAAAATATCAAAGAAAAAATCAACGATGGTAAGTTCACGGTTTTTTTTGGCCTTTTAATTTTATCCTTTCGATTTCGTTTAAAATCTCTTTTTTTTAATGTTGAAGGACCAACAGTCGAAGATATCGCTTTTTTTTCGAAAAGGATAACTTCAATTTTTGTCCTGTACTTGTAAGTTTTGGTCAAAATTTCAACGAAAAAATCTCAAAGAAAAAATCAACAATGGTTAGTTCACGGTTTTTTTCAGCCTTTAAATTTTATCCTTTCAATTTCGTTTAAAATTGTTTTCTTTGATGTTGAAGGACCATAAAACCAAGATATCAAGTTTTTTTTCGAAAAGGATAAATTCAATTTTTGTCCTGTATTTGTAAGTTTTGTTCAAAATTTCAACGAAAAATATCAAGGAAAAATATCAAGGAAAAATCAACGATGGTTAGTTCACGTTTTTTTCAGCCTTTAAATTTTATCCTTTCGATTTCGTTTAAAATCTCTTTTCTTTGATGTTAAAGGACCAAAAAACCAAGATATCGCGTTTTTTTTCGAAAAGGATAACTTCAATTTTTGTCCTGTATTTGTAAGTTTTGGTCAAAATTTCAACAAAAAAATATCAAAGAAAAATCAACAATTGTTAGTTCACGGTTTTGTTTGGCCTTTTAATTTTATCCTTTTGATTTCGTTTAAAATCTCTGTTCTTCGATGTTAAAGGACCAAAAAACCAAGATATCAAGTTTTTTTTCGAAAAGGATAACTTCAATTTCTGTCCTGTATTTGTAAGTTTTGGTCAAAATTTCAACGAAAAAATATCAAAGAAAAAATCAACGATGGTAAGTTCACGGTTTTTTTAGCCTTTAAATTTTATCCTTTCGATTTCGTTTAAAATCTCTTTTCTTTAATGTTAAAGGACCAAAAAACCAAGATATCAAGTTTTTTTTTGAAAAGGATAACTTTTAATTTTGTCCTGTATTTGTAAGTTTTGGTCAAAATTTCAACGAAAAAATCTCAAAGAAAATATCAACGATGGTTAGTTCACGGTTTTGTTTGGCCTTTTACTTTTATCCTTTCGATTTCGTTTAAAATCTCTGTTCTTCGATGTTGAAGGACCAACAGTCAAAGATATCGAGTTTTTTTTCGAAAAGGATAACTTCAATTTATGTCCTGTATTTGTAAATTTTGGTCAAAATTTCAACGAAAAAATATCAAAGAAAAAATCAACGATGGTAAGTCACGGTTTTTTTTAGCCTTTAAATATAATTCTTTCGATTTCGTTCAAAATCTCTTTTCTTGGATGTTAAAGGACCAAAAAACCAAGTTATGAAGTTTTTTTTTCGAAAAGGATAACTTTTAATTTTGTCCTGTATTTGTAAGTTTTGGTCAAAATTTCAACGAAAAAATCTCAAAGAAAAAATCAACGATGGTAAGTTCACGGTTTTTTTCAGCCTTTAAATATTATCCTTTCGATTTCGTTTAAAATCTCTTTTCTTTGATGTTAAAGGACCAAAAAACCAACATATCAAGTTTTTTTTCAAAAAGGATAACTTCAATTTTTGTCCTGTATTTGTAAGTTTTGGTCAAAATTTCAACGAAAAAATATCAAAGAAAAATCAACGATGGTTAGTTCACGTTTTTTTTGGCCTTTTAATTTTATCCTTTCGATTTCGTTTAAAATCACTTTTCTTTGATGTTAAAGGACCAAAAAACCAAGATATCGCGTTTTTTTTCGAAAAGGATAACTTCAATTTTTGTCCTGTATTTGTAAGTTTTGGTCAAAATTTCAACAAAAAAATATCAAAGAAAAATCAACAATTGTTAGTTCACGGTTTTGTTTGGCCTTTTAATTTTATCCTTTTGATTTCGTTTAAAATCTCTGTTCTTCGATGTTAAAGGACCAAAAAACCAAGATATCAAGTTTTTTTTCGAAAAGGATAACTTCAATTTCTGTCCTGTATTTGTAAGTTTTGGTCAAAATTTCAACGAAAAAATATCAAAGAAAAAATCAACGATGGTAAGTTCACGGTTTTTTTAGCCTTTAAATTTTATCCTTTCGATTTCGTTTAAAATCTCTTTTCTTTAATGTTAAAGGACCAAAAAACCAAGATATCAAGTTTTTTTTTGAAAAGGATAACTTTTAATTTTGTCCTGTATTTGTAAGTTTTGGTCAAAATTTCAACGAAAAAATCTCAAAGAAAATATCAACGATGGTTAGTTCACGGTTTTGTTTGGCCTTTTACTTTTATCCTTTCGATT
The DNA here is from genome assembly GCA_958496155.1 of Sisyra nigra. Taxonomy (NCBI): domain Eukaryota; kingdom Metazoa; phylum Arthropoda; class Insecta; order Neuroptera; family Sisyridae; genus Sisyra; species Sisyra nigra. Next base: position 15,353,514 of record OY292319.1, on the reverse strand, counting down.
TCGTTTAAAATCTCTGTTCTTCGATGTTGAAGGACCAACAGTCAAAGATATCGAGTTTTTTTTCGAAAAGGATAACTTCAATTTATGTCCTGTATTTGTAAATTTTGGTCAAAATTTCAACGAAAAAATATCAAAGAAAAAATCAACGATGGTAAGTCACGGTTTTTTTTAGCCTTTAAATATAATTCTTTCGATTTCGTTCAAAATCTCTTTTCTTGGATGTTAAAGGACCAAAAAACCAAGTTATGAAGTTTTTTTTCGAAAAGGATAACTTTTAATTTTGTCCTGTATTTGTAAGTTTTGGTCAAAATTTCAACGAAAAAATCTCAAAGAAAAAATCAACGATGGTAAGTTCACGTTTTTTTTCAGCCTTTAAATATTATCCTTTCGATTTCGTTTAAAATCTGTTTTCTTTGATGTTAAAGGACCAAAAAACCAACATATCAAGTTTTTTTTCAAAAAGGATAACTTCAATTTTTGTCCTGTATTTGTAAATTTTGGTCAAAATTTCAACGAAAAAATATCAAAGAAAAAATCAACGATGGTAAGTTCACGGTTTTTTTTGGCCTTTTAATTTTATCCTTTCGATTTCGTTTGAAATCTCTTTTTTTTAATGTTGAAGGACCAACAGTCGAAGATATCGCTTTTTTTCGAAAAGGATAACTTCAATTTTTGTCCTGTACTTGTAAGTTTTGGTCAAAATTTCAACGAAAAAAAATCAAAGAAAAATCAACGATGGTTAGTTCACGTTTTTTTGGCCTTTTAATTTTATCCTTTCGATTTCGTTTAAAATCTCTTTTCTTTAATGTTGAAGGACAAACAGTCGAAAATATCGCGTTTTTTTTCGAAAAGGATAAATTCAATTTTTGTCCTGTATTTGTAAGTTTTGTTCAAAATTTCAACGAAAAATATCAAGGAAAAATATCAAGGAAAAATCAACGATGGTTAGTTCACGTTTTTTTCAGCCTTTAAATTTTATCCTTTCGATTTCGTTTAAAATCTCTTTTCTTTGATGTTAAAGGACAAACAGTCGAAAATATCGCGTTTTTTTTCGAAAAGGATAAATTCAATTTTTGTCCTGTATTTGTAAGTTTTGTTCAAAATTTCAACGAAAAATATCAAGGAAAAATCAACGATGGTTAGTTCACGTTTTTAGTCAGCCTTTAAATTTTATCCTTTCGATTTCGTTTAAAATCTCTTTTCTTTGATGTTAAAGGACCAAAAAACCAATATATCGCGTTTTTTTTCGAAAAGGATAACTTCAATTTTTGTCCTGTATTTGTAAGTTTTGGTCAAAATTTCAACAAAAAAATATCAAAGAAAAATCAACAATTGTTAGTTCACGGTTTTGTTTGGCCTTTTAATTTTATCCTTTTGATTTCGTTTAAAATCTCTGTTCTTCGATGTTAAAGGACCAAAAAACCAAGATATCAAGTTTTTTTTCGAAAAGGATAACTTCAATTTCTGTCCTGTATTTGTAAGTTTTGGTCAAAATTTCAACGAAAAAATATCAAAGAAAAAATCAACGATGGTAAGTTCACGGTTTTTTTAGCCTTTTAATTTTATCCTTTCGATTTCGTTTAAAATCTCTTTTCTTTAATGTTAAAGGACCAAAAAACCAAGATATCAAGTTTTTTTTTGAAAAGGATAACTTTTAATTTTGTCCTGTACTTGTAAGTTTTGGTCAAAATTTCAACGAAAGAATCTCAAAGAAAAAATCAACGATGGTTAGTTCACGGTTTTGTTTGGCCTTTTACTTTTATCCTTTCGATTTCGTTTAAAATCTCTGTTCTTCGATGTTGAAGGACCAACAGTCAAAGATATCGAGTTTTTTTTCGAAAAGGATAACTTCAATTTATGTCCTGTATTTGTAAATTTTGGTCAAAATTTCAACGAAAAAATATCAAAGAAAAAATCAACGATGGTAAGTTCACGGTTTTTTTCAGCCTTTAAATATTATCCTTTCGATTTCGTTTAAAATCTCTTTTCTTTGATGTTAAAGGACCAAAAAACCAACATATCAAGTTTTTTTTCGAAAAGGATAACTTCAATTTTTGTCCTGTATTTGTAAATTTTGGTCAAAATTTCAACGAAAAAATATCAAAGAAAAAATCAACGATGGTAAGTCACGGTTTTTTTTAGCCTTTAAATATAATTCTTTCGATTTCATTCAAAATCTCTTTTCTTTGATGTTAAAGGACCAAAAAACCAAGTTATGAAGTTTTTTTTCGAAAAGGATAACTTTTAATTTTGTCCTGTATATGTAAGTTTTGGTCAAAATTTCAACGAAAAAATCTCAAAGAAAAAATCAACGATGGTAAGTTCACGGTTTTTTTTGGCCTTTTAATTTTATCCTTTCGATTTCGTTTAAAATCTCTTTTTTTTAATGTTGAAGGACCAACAGTCGAAGATATCGCTTTTTTTCGAAAAGAATAACTTCAATTTTTGTCCTGTACTTGTAAGTTTTGGTCAAAATTTCAACGAAAAAAAATTAAAGAAAAATCATTGATGGTTAGTTCACGTTTTTTTGGCCTTTTAATTTTATCCTTTCGATTTCGTTTAAAATCTCTTTTCTTTAATGTTGAGGGACAAACAGTCGAAAATATCGCGTTTTTTTTCGAAAAGGATAAATTCAATTTTTGTCCTGTATTTGTAAGTTTTGTTCAAAATTTCAACGAAAAATATCAAGGAAAAATATCAAGGAAAAATCAACGATGGTTAGTTCACGTTTTTTTCAGCCTTTAAATTTTATCCTTTCGATTTCGTTTAAAATCTCTTTTCTTTGATGTTAAAGGACCAAAAAACCAAGATATCGCGTTTTTTTTCGAAAAGGATAACTTCAATTTTTGTCCTGTATTTGTAAGTTTTGGTCAAAATTTCAACAAAAAAATATCAAAGAAAAATCAACAATGGTTAGTTCACGGTTTTGTTTGGCCTTTTAATTTTATCCTTTTGATTTCGTTTAAAATCTCTGTTCTTCGATGTTAAAGGACCAACAGTCATAGATATCGAGTTTTTTTTCGAAAAGGATAACTTCAATTTTTGTCCTGTATTTGTAAGTTTTGTTCAAAATTTCAACGAAAAAATATCAAAGAAAAAATCAACGATGGTTAGTTCACGGTTTTTTTTGGCCTTTTAATTTTATCCTTTCGATTTCTTTTAAAATCTCTTTTTTTTAATGTTGAAGGACCAACAGTCGAAGATATCGCTTTTTTTTCGAAAAGGATAACTTCAATTTTTGTCCTGTACTTGTAAGTTTTGGTCAAAATTTCAACAAAAAAATATCAAAGAAAAATCAACAATTGTTAGTTCACGGTTTTGTTTGGCCTTTTAATTTTATCCTTTTGATTTCGTTTAAAATCTCTGTTCTTCGATGTTAAAGGACCAAAAAACCAAGATATCAAGTTTTTTTTCGAAAAGGATAACTTCAATTTCTGTCCTGTATTTGTAAGTTTTGGTCAAAATTTCAACGAAAAAATATCAAAGAAAAAATCAACGATGGTAAGTTCACGGTTTTTTTAGCCTTTAAATTTTATCCTTTCGATTTCGTTTAAAATCTCTTTTCTTTAATGTTAAAGGACCAAAAAACCAAGATATCAAGTTTTTTTTTGAAAAGGATAACTTTTAATTTTGTCCTGTACTTGTAAGTTTTGGTCAAAATTTCAACGAAAGAATCTCAAAGAAAAAATCAACGATGGTTAGTTCACGGTTTTGTTTGGCCTTTTACTTTTATCCTTTCGATTTCGTTTAAAATCTCTGTTCTTCGATGTTGAAGGACCAACAGTCAAAGATATCGAGTTTTTTTTCGAAAAGGATAACTTCAATTTATGTCCTGTATTTGTAAATTTTGGTCAAAATTTCAACGAAAAAATATCAAAGAAAAAATCAACGATGGTAAGTTCACGGTTTTTTTCAGCCTTTAAATATTATCCTTTCGATTTCGTTTAAAATCTCTTTTCTTTGATGTTAAAGGACCAAAAAACCAACATATCAAGTTTTTTTTCGAAAAGGATAACTTCAATTTTTGTCCTGTATTTGTAAATTTTGGTCAAAATTTCAACGAAAAAATATCAAAGAAAAAATCAACGATGGTAAGTTCACGGTTTTTTTTGGCCTTTTAATTTTATCCTTTCGATTTCGTTTAAAATCTCTTTTTTTTAATGTTGAAGGACCAACAGTCGAAGATATCGCTTTTTTTCGAAAAGAATAACTTCAATTTTTGTCCTGTACTTGTAAGTTTTGGTCAAAATTTCAACGAAAAAAAATTAAAGAAAAATCATTGATGGTTAGTTCACGTTTTTTTGGCCTTTTAATTTTATCCTTTCGATTTCGTTTAAAATCTCTTTTCTTTAATGTTGAGGGACAAACAGTCGAAAATATCGCGTTTTTTTTCGAAAAGGATAAATTCAATTTTTGTCCTGTATTTGTAAGTTTTGTTCAAAATTTCAACGAAAAATATCAAGGAAAAATATCAAGGAAAAATCAACGATGGTTAGTTCACGTTTTTTTCAGCCTTTAAATTTTATCCTTTCGATTTCGTTTAAAATCTCTTTTCTTTGATGTTAAAGGACCAAAAAACCAAGATATCGCGTTTTTTTTCGAAAAGGATAACTTCAATTTTTGTCCTGTATTTGTAAGTTTTGGTCAAAATTTCAACAAAAAAATATCAAAGAAAAATCAACAATGGTTAGTTCACGGTTTTGTTTGGCCTTTTAATTTTATCCTTTTGATTTCGTTTAAAATCTCTGTTCTTCGATGTTAAAGGACCAACAGTCATAGATATCGAGTTTTTTTTCGAAAAGGATAACTTCAATTTTTGTCCTGTATTTGTAAGTTTTGTTCAAAATTTCAACGAAAAAATATCAAAGAAAAAATCAACGATGGTTAGTTCACGGTTTTTTTTGGCCTTTTAATTTTATCCTTTCGATTTCTTTTAAAATCTCTTTTTTTTAATGTTGAAGGACCAACAGTCGAAGATATCGCTTTTTTTTCGAAAAGGATAACTTCAATTTTTGTCCTGTACTTGTAAGTTTTGGTCAAAATTTCAACAAAAAAATATCAAAGAAAAATCAACAATTGTTAGTTCACGGTTTTGTTTGGCCTTTTAATTTTATCCTTTTGATTTCGTTTAAAATCTCTGTTCTTCGATGTTAAAGGACCAAAAAACCAAGATATCAAGTTTTTTTTCGAAAAGGATAACTTCAATTTCTGTCCTGTATTTGTAAGTTTTGGTCAAAATTTCAACGAAAAAATATCAAAGAAAAAATCAACGATGGTAAGTTCACGGTTTTTTTAGCCTTTTAATTTTATCCTTTCGATTTCGTTTAAAATCTCTTTTCTTTAATGTTAAAGGACCAAAAAACCAAGATATCAAGTTTTTTTTTGAAAAGGATAACTTTTAATTTTGTCCTGTACTTGTAAGTTTTGGTCAAAATTTCAACGAAAGAATCTCAAAGAAAAAATCAACGATGGTTAGTTCACGGTTTTGTTTGGCCTTTTACTTTTATCCTTTCGATTTCGTTTAAAATCTCTGTTCTTCGATGTTGAAGGACCAACAGTCAAAGATATCGAGTTTTTTTTCGAAAAGGATAACTTCAATTTATGTCCTGTATTTGTAAATTTTGGTCAAAATTTCAACGAAAAAATATCAAAGAAAAAATCAACGATGGTAAGTTCACGGTTTTTTTCAGCCTTTAAATATTATCCTTTCGATTTCGTTTAAAATCTCTTTTCTTTGATGTTAAAGGACCAAAAAACCAACATATCAAGTTTTTTTTCGAAAAGGATAACTTCAATTTTTGTCCTGTATTTGTAAATTTTGGTCAAAATTTCAACGAAAAAATATCAAAGAAAAAATCAACGATGGTAAGTCACGGTTTTTTTTAGCCTTTAAATATAATTCTTTCGATTTCATTCAAAATCTCTTTTCTTTGATGTTAAAGGACCAAAAAACCAAGTTATGAAGTTTTTTTTCGAAAAGGATAACTTTTAATTTTGTCCTGTATATGTAAGTTTTGGTCAAAATTTCAACGAAAAAATCTCAAAGAAAAAATCAACGATGGTAAGTTCACGGTTTTTTTTGGCCTTTTAATTTTATCCTTTCGATTTCGTTTAAAATCTCTTTTTTTTAATGTTGAAGGACCAACAGTCGAAGATATCGCTTTTTTTCGAAAAGAATAACTTCAATTTTTGTCCTGTACTTGTAAGTTTTGGTCAAAATTTCAACGAAAAAAAATTAAAGAAAAATCATTGATGGTTAGTTCACGTTTTTTTGGCCTTTTAATTTTATCCTTTCGATTTCGTTTAAAATCTCTTTTCTTTAATGTTGAGGGACAAACAGTCGAAAATATCGCGTTTTTTTTCGAAAAGGATAAATTCAATTTTTGTCCTGTATTTGTAAGTTTTGTTCAAAATTTCAACGAAAAATATCAAGGAAAAATATCAAGGAAAAATCAACGATGGTTAGTTCACGTTTTTTTCAGCCTTTAAATTTTATCCTTTCGATTTCGTTTAAAATCTCTTTTCTTTGATGTTAAAGGACCAAAAAACCAAGATATCGCGTTTTTTTTCGAAAAGGATAACTTCAATTTTTGTCCTGTATTTGTAAGTTTTGGTCAAAATTTCAACAAAAAAATATCAAAGAAAAATCAACAATGGTTAGTTCACGGTTTTGTTTGGCCTTTTAATTTTATCCTTTTGATTTCGTTTAAAATCTCTGTTCTTCGATGTTAAAGGACCAACAGTCATAGATATCGAGTTTTTTTTCGAAAAGGATAACTTCAATTTTTGTCCTGTATTTGTAAGTTTTGTTCAAAATTTCAACGAAAAAATATCAAAGAAAAAATCAACGATGGTTAGTTCACGGTTTTTTTTGGCCTTTTAATTTTATCCTTTCGATTTCTTTTAAAATCTCTTTTTTTTAATGTTGAAGGACCAACAGTCGAAGATATCGCTTTTTTTTCGAAAAGGATAACTTCAATTTTTGTCCTGTACTTGTAAGTTTTGGTCAAAATTTCAACAAAAAAATATCAAAGAAAAATCAACAATTGTTAGTTCACGGTTTTGTTTGGCCTTTTAATTTTATCCTTTTGATTTCGTTTAAAATCTCTGTTCTTCGATGTTAAAGGACCAAAAAACCAAGATATCAAGTTTTTTTTCGAAAAGGATAACTTCAATTTCTGTCCTGTATTTGTAAGTTTTGGTCAAAATTTCAACGAAAAAATATCAAAGAAAAAATCAACGATGGTAAGTTCACGGTTTTTTTAGCCTTTAAATTTTATCCTTTCGATTTCGTTTAAAATCTCTTTTCTTTAATGTTAAAGGACCAAAAAACCAAGATATCAAGTTTTTTTTTGAAAAGGATAACTTTTAATTTTGTCCTGTACTTGTAAGTTTTGGTCAAAATTTCAACGAAAGAATCTCAAAGAAAAAATCAACGATGGTTAGTTCACGGTTTTGTTTGGCCTTTTACTTTTATCCTTTCGATTTCGTTTAAAATCTCTGTTCTTCGATGTTGAAGGACCAACAGTCAAAGATATCGAGTTTTTTTTCGAAAAGGATAACTTCAATTTATGTCCTGTATTTGTAAATTTTGGTCAAAATTTCAACGAAAAAATATCAAAGAAAAAATCAACGATGGTAAGTTCACGGTTTTTTTCAGCCTTTAAATATTATCCTTTCGATTTCGTTTAAAATCTCTTTTCTTTGATGTTAAAGGACCAAAAAACCAACATATCAAGTTTTTTTTCGAAAAGGATAACTTCAATTTTTGTCCTGTATTTGTAAGTTTTGGTCAAAATTTCAACGAAAAAATCTCAAAGAAAAAATCAACGATGGTAAGTTCACGGTTTTTTTTGGCCTTTTAATTTTATCCTTTCGATTTCGTTTAAAATCTCTTTTTTTTAATGTTGAAGGACCAACAGTCGAAGATATCGCTTTTTTTCGAAAAGAATAACTTCAATTTTTGTCCTGTACTTGTAAGTTTTGGTCAAAATTTCAACGAAAAAAAATTAAAGAAAAATCAACGATGGTTAGTTCACGTTTTTTTGGCCTTTTAATTTTATCCTTTCGATTTCGTTTAAAATCTCTTTTCTTTAATGTTGAAGGACAAACAGTCGAAAATATCGCGTTTTTTTTCGAAAAGGATAAATTCAATTTTTGTCCTGTATTTGTAAGTTTTGTTCAAAATTTCAACGAAAAATATCAAGGAAAAATATCAAGGAAAAATCAACGATGGTTAGTTCACGTTTTTTTCAGCCTTTAAATTTTATCCTTTCGATTTCGTTTAAAATCTCTTTTCTTTGATGTTAAAGGACCAAAAAACCAAGATATCGCGTTTTTTTTCGAAAAGGATAACTTCAATTTTTGTCCTGTATTTGTAAGTTTTGGTCAAAATTTCAACAAAAAAATATCAAAGAAAAATCAACAATGGTTAGTTCACGGTTTTGTTTGGCCTTTTAATTTTATCCTTTTGATTTCGTTTAAAATCTCTGTTCTTCGATGTTAAAGGATGAACAGTCATAGATATCGAGTTTTTTTTCGAAAAGGATAACTTCAATTTTTGTCCTGTATTTGTAAGTTTTGTTCAAAATTTCAACGAAAAAATATCAAAGAAAAAATCAACGATGGTTAGTTCACGGTTTTTTTTGGCCTTTTAATTTTATCCTTTCGATTTCTTTTAAAATCTCTTTTTTTTAATGTTGAAGGACCAACAGTCGAAGATATCGCTTTTTTTTCGAAAAGGATAACTTCAATTTTTGTCCTGTACTTGTAAGTTTTGGTCAAAATTTCAACGAAAAAAAATCAAAGAAAAATCAACGATGGTTAGTTCACGTTTTTTTGGCCTTTTAATTTTATCCTTTCGATTTCGTTTAAAATCTCTTTTCTTTAATGTTGAAGGACAAACAGTCGAAAATTTCGCGTTTTTTTTCGAAAAGGATAAATTCAATTTTTGTCCTGTATTTGTAAGTTTTGTTCAAAATTTCAACGAAAAATATCAAGGAAAAATCAACGATGGTTAGTTTACGTTTTTAGTCAGCCTTTAAATTTTATCCTTTCGATTTCGTTTAAAATCTCTTTTCTTTGATGTTAAAGGACCAAAAAACCAATATATCGCGTTTTTTTTCGAAAAGGATAACTTCAATTTTTGTCCTGTATTTGTAAGTTTTGGTCAAAATTTCAACAAAAAAATATCAAAGAAAAATCAACAATTGTTAGTTCACGGTTTTGTTTGGCCTTTTAATTTTATCCTTTTGATTTCGTTTAAAATCTCTGTTCTTCGATGTTAAAGGACCAAAATACCAAGATATCAAGTTTTTTTTCGAAAAGGATAACTTCAATTTCTGTCCTGTATTTGTAAGTTTTGGTCAAAATTTCAACGAAAAAATATCAAAGAAAAAATCAACGATGGTAAGTTCACGGTTTTTTTAGCCTTTAAATTTTATCCTTTCGATTTCGTTTAAAATCTCTTTTCTTTAATGTTAAAGGACCAAAAAACCAAGATATCAAGTTTTTTTTTGAAAAGGATAACTTTTAATTTTGTCCTGTATTTGTAAGTTTTGGTCAAAATTTCAACGAAAAAATCTCAAAGAAATTATCAACGATGGTTAGTTCACGGTTTTTTTCAGCCTTTAAATTTTATCCTTTCGATTTCGTTTAAAATTGTTTTCTTTGATGTTAAAGGACCAAAAAACCAAGATATCAAGTTTTTTTTTGAAAAGGATAACTTTTAATTTTGTCCTGTACTTGTAAGTTTTGGTCAAAATTTCAACGAAAGAATCTCAAAGAAAAAATCAACGATGGTTAGTTCACGGTTTTGTTTGGCCTTTTACTTTTATCCTTTCGATTTCGTTTAAAATCACTTTTCTTTGAAGTTAAAGGACCAAAAAACCAACATATCAAGTTTTTTTTCGAAAAGGATAACTTCAATTTTTGTCCTGTATTTGTAAATTTTGGTCAAAATTTCAACGAAAAAATATCAAAGAAAAAATCAACGATGGTATGTTCACGGTTTTTTTTAGCCTTTAAATATAATTCTTTCGATTTCGTTCAAAATCTCTTTTCTTGGATGTTAAAGGACCAAAAAACCAAGTTATGAAGTTTTTTTTCGAAAAGGATAACTTTTAATTTTGTCCTGTATTTGTAAGTTTTGGTCAAAATTTCAACGAAAAAATCTCAAAGAAAAAATCAACGATGGTAAGTTCACGGTTTTTTTCAGCCTTTAAATATTATCCTTTCGATTTCGTTTAAAATCTCTTTTCTTTGATGTTAAAGGACCAAAAAACTAACATATCAAGTTTTTTTTCAAAAAGGATAACTTCAATTTTTGTCCTGTATTTGTAAGTTTTGGTCAAAATTTCAACGAAAAAATATCAAAGAAAAATCAACGATGGTTAGTTCACGTTTTTTTGGCCTTTTAATTTTATCCTTTCGATTTCGTTTAAAATCTCTGTTCTTCGATGTTGAAGGACCAACAGTCAAAGATATCGAGTTTTTTTTCGAAAAGGATAACTTCAATTTATGTTCTGTATTTGTAAGTTTTGGTCAAAATTTCAACGAAAAAATATCAAAGAAAAATCAACGATGGTTAGTTCACGTTTTTTTTGGCCTTTTAATTTTATCCTTTCGATTTCGTTTAAAATCACTTTTCTTTGAAGTTAAAGGACCAAAAAACCAACATATCAAGTTTTTTTTCGAAAAGGATAACTTCAATTTTTGTCCTGTATTTGTAAATTTTGGTCAAAATTTCAACGAAAAAATATCAAAGAAAAAATCAACGATGGTAAGTCACGGTTTTTTTTAGCCTTTAAATATAATTCTTTCGATTTCATTCAAAATCTCTTTTCTTTGATGTTAAAGGACCAAAAAACCAAGTTATGAAGTTTTTTTTCGAAAAGGATAACTTTTAATTTTGTCCTGTATATGTAAGTTTTGGTCAAAATTTCAACGAAAAAATCTCAAAGAAAAAATCAACGATGGTAAGTTCACGGTTTTTTTTGGCCTTTTAATTTTATCCTTTCGATTTCGTTTAAAATCTCTTTTTTTTAATGTTGAAGGACCAACAGTCGAAGATATCGCTTTTTTTCGAAAAGGATAAATTCAATTTTTGTCCTGTACTTGTAAGTTTTGGTCAAAATTTCAACGAAAAATATCAAGGAAAAATCAACGATGGTTAGTTCACGTTTTTTTTCAGCCTTTAAATTTTATCCTTTCGATTTCGTTTAAAATCTCTTTTCTTTGATGTTAAAGGACCAAAAAACCAAGATATCGCGTTTTTTTTCGAAAAGGATAGCTTCAATTTTTGTCCTGTATTTGTAAGTTTTGGTCAAAATTTCAACAAAAAAATATCAAAGAAAAATCAACAATTGTTAGTTCACGGTTTTGTTTGGCCTTTTAATTTTATCCTTTTGATTTCGTTTAAAATCTCTGTTCTTCGATGTTAAAGGACCAAAAAACCAAGATATCAAGTTTTTTTTCGAAAAGGATAACTTCAATTTCTGTCCTGTATTTGTAAGTTTTGGTCAAAATTTCAACGAAAAAATATCAAAGAAAAAATCAACGATGGTAAGTTCACGGTTTTTTTAGCCTTTAAATTTTATCCTTTCGATTTCGTTTAAAATCTCTTTTCTTTAATGTTAAAGGACCAAAAAACCAAGATATCAAGTTTTTTTTTGAAAAGGATAACTTTTAATTTTGTCCTGTATTTGTAAGTTTTGGTCAAAATTTCAACGAAAAAATCTCAAAGAAAATATCAACGATGGTTAGTTCACGGTTTTTTTCAGCTTTTAAATTTTATCCTTTCGATTTCGTTTAAAATTGTTTTCTTTGATGTTAAAGGACCAAAAAACCAAGATATCAAGTTTTTTTTTGAAAAGGATAACTTTTAATTTTGTCCTGTACTTGTAAGTTTTGGTCAAAATTTCAACGAAAGAATCTCAAAGAAAAAATCAGCCCCCTGGCTATAATATTTGAAGCTATTTGCTTTCTAATGGTTGTAAGCTCAAGTAAATTGAATAACGCCACCAAGCGTCGAATAGCTCACACTATCTTGACGTTTAACCAGTAAATTATACTTTTAAATAATTGACGTTATTGATGATTTGATTTTATTTAAAAGAAAAACATTAAATAATTTGAGATTCTTACAATTACCAAGAAGTTTTACAAATTAAATTGTTACCTTTATTTTTATCATAAATTTTTTTATATAATGATATATTGATAAAAAAATAAATCGTTACAGTAAAATACATGAAATATAAAATGTACAATGGCAAGAGTTATATGGTTGACCGATGGTTTGGTGTATAAAATGAGTAAGAGGCTATTAAACAGAACATCCCAGGTTATTCTTTAGTCTTGCCATTGTGTTATTTCATGTAATGTGAACAAATTACCAACCATGGACGAGACATTGTTCTTCTACGAATCGGAAGCCGATCTTGAGTACTACGACGACGATTTCGGTCCAAATCAAATACTTGGCCAACGTAACGTTTTGGACGTTTGTAAATATTGCATCTTTCCAATTCTGACTGGTACATTCTCCGTCATCTTCAACATCTACTTCTGGGCGCTGCTCTTTAGAGTTATCTCAAAAATCGGTACGAACCACTAAGCGAATTCTGTTTATATTTTCAAATAATGTTAAAATGTTGATTTTACAGAAGGAGTCCCTTATTGGATCAATCACATAGCTTCGTTCACCACAGGGATCTTAAGCGTTTATTTTAATAATAAAGGCCTCTCGAGACATATTCTATACTTAGGCGTTGTCTCATATTTATTAATTTTAACTTTAAGCAATCGAGATATTAAATGTGCTGGTTATATTATCGCCGCCTTATGCTGCACGTATCTATGTTTTGGGTATGGTATAAGTCAAGTCGTTGTTGTATATAATGGTGGCTCACGATTATTACTTTTGGGGAGGACATTTTGTTAATTGTCGTTAGGTGATCCGTTTGTAAGGTGTGTTACGGTGTAAACTTAGTTTAAAAGCAAATTATACCAAGTTCTCTGCAAAACATGGTTCTGGGTCACATTTATATAATCTTTTGATAATTTTTTTTTATAGATAATTTACTCATCTTAAAAGTTTATTGAAGTTATACTTCTTTAGGCACGTTATGAAAAAATGATAAGAGTGAAATTTTAAGATGCGCGCGCATTTTCAGCCAAAAATTAACAAAATGAAGTTAGTCGCAAAACCATTGGGTTTCTTGGCGCGCGTAATTTGAATTTTTGTTGTATTTATTTTCTAATTTATTTATTTTTATATTTAAATTAAAAATAATTATTAAGAAATAAGTTATTATATTTCTCGAATTTTGCAGTAGTTGTTATAATTACTTTTTGAAGTTTAATGATAAAAATGACGTCTGCATTCCATGCATATTCTTAGTTATCACGAAATCTGGGATTCTGAAATGATTCTATCATCTTAGAAAAATAATTTAGTAACACAAGATATGAATAAGATTGAGACATTTACTTTGAAAAGTAGCTACTTACTTTATTTCGCAATTTCTATGAAGCTTCGTTTTCATGACATGCATGAATTGTTTACCAGAAAAATAATCCTGACAAATTTTTTAAACGTCTTGCATCTTTCTTTGGATATCATTTATTGATACAAATTTGAATATTATTCTCTTAATTTTATTTTTAATAATTATATCTTTAAATATATATATATATTATTATTATTTAATATTAAATTACAGTTTTTTAAATTTGATTAATTTAATAAAATTAATAAAAACTAATTTTAAATGATACCAAAGAAGTATAACTTCTCACGCGCGTACATAAGTACACGCAACCACTTTTTTTTATAAAGATTGGTCTAAACGCTGCTGTTTAGGATATACAGTGGTACCTCGACATACGAGTTTAATTCGTTCCGCAACCTTGCTCGTATCTTGAATTACTCGTATCTCGAAGCAAATTTCCCCACACAACACAATTGAACTACCATTAATCCGTTCCAACCCTCAAAATGTCACCCCGGTTATTTTTGTTACGTGTTTTGAATAATTAAAACGTATTTATAAATGATAAATATTTATTGTACAAAAACAAAAAAGAGAATGTAAAGAAATCAATTAGATATCCTCACTGGTCGTTGCCTTTTTCGCTACATTTTCTTGCGTGCACCTGTAGGCCGTCTAGAAAAAAAAAAAAAAAACATGTTCAAGGAGGTTTGTTTCTTCCTGCCTCTCAGAATGTTCCGGAAATGAGTTAGGCAAGTGTCATTAAAAATATCAGATGCACGACCTGTTGCAACTTTTTTCGAGACCTTCGACCTGCTAAACCGAACTCGTATCTCGAATTTTGCTCGTAACTCAAAGCAAATAAATCGCTCGCTCGCCGGCTCGTATCTCGAAAAACTCGTATGTTGAAGTACCACTGTATATGTCATTAGACAAAAACATTTTTTCCCGAGTAATGAAAGAGTTTAGCGAAAATGTTGTAGAGTTTTGGGGTTAGGGTTGGAGTTTGGGGGGGGGGGGTAGTTAATGCGCCATTTAGTAGTTCCAGTAACTAAGAAACTGTTTGCTTTTCAGGGAATATTATCTGGAAGAGAATGATTGGCGACAAATTCGTGGAATTCAAATGATCATCGTCATGAAAGCAGTGAGCGTGGCATTCGATATTGATAAGAACACGATAACAATGCCGAAGATTTACAAATATTTTGGATATTTGTACTCGGTTTCAAATATATTATTCGGGCCGTGGATATCTTACATAGACTATGAGAATGTGTTAGAAAAACCTTCCGCCTCGGTATATAACATTGTATAGAATTGATTCTTCTTTATTTATTTATTTTGTTTTTTTTTTTTTGTTTTTAGACGTTGTACAAAAATGTTTGGCAGATTTTTTCGTCTTTGGTTCTAAGTCTATTTTTCTTGACAATCAGTAACTGCTGGGGATATTATTTTTTTCCAGACGATAGTCCTAAGTTAGTTGGTTGTGGTCAGCAAAGAGTAATTCTTATTAAATGTATCACTGGTTTTAGATGGGTGCTAATTTATCGCGACGCCTTGTTGTTTCGCTCCAGCCATTATTTCATCTCGTATCTATCAGTTTCTGTGATGCTAACGACTGGTTTTCCATATTTTCAAGTGGTCGACATCAAAGCCATTGAATTTCCATTTTCTCTCGTTCAAGTTGTGGTCAACTGGAACATCCCAATGCATCGCTGGTTGAAATATTGTAAATGAAAAAGATGCATTTTGTAATGAATCATTTATTGAATTACTTGTTGTCTTTAGATATATTTCGTCCCTGTCAAAAAATGGGTAAATTCTGGGCAGTGCTGTGCGTGTATGTGGCCTCGGCAGCACTGCATGGGTTTAGCGTGGCACTGGCTTTGGTTCTTCTCTCACTGGGATTTTATACCTATGTCGAATATATGCTACGACATAAACTGAGTGCAACACTCAGTGCATGCATTTTAGCCAACCAATGTCGGGAAAATTGCTCGCATTTTTACAAGAAAAATCAACCGTTGGCACTTGTAATTAACGGCGTCTTTGTGATTGTTTCAATGATTCATTTGGCGTATTTGGGTGTGATTTTCGAACAAATTTCCTTGATGCACACCCAGGATATCTTGGCACATACGTTCAACACGTGGGCGGACGTTAATTTTTTGAGCCACATCATCGTTTTATTTATGTATTTCTTTTATGCGTTACAATAATTTTGATGTTTTTATTTTTTATACTTATAAGACGAATTTATCAGACGCTTCCAAGAAATCTACCAACTAAAACTCGATCATCGACTTCAACACAATATCAATTTTTTTATGAACATCATTATAATAAAAATAAAAATATTATAAATTTGTATGTATCTACAGAATAATTTCTGGAATCATTGCATATTGTAACATTTGTCTCAAATCTGTATTTAGGTACCCGTTTTGTATTCTTTGGAAATTGAACAGTCATTAAATAAAAAGAAAATTTTTATTCAATAACCACAAAAGTACTTTTTAATTACACTTAAGGGGGTATTCTAGTCTAGAGGCCCGAAATTCGAGCGTTTTTTGCCAATTGATAAAAAAAAGCATGTGATATTTTTAGTATTCATTTTTTTATCATTTGCTTATTCATATTCAGAACAAAATTAATTTCAAAACAAAAAAAAAACATTTTTCATTGAGTTATGCGTCTTTGAAGTAGAGGGGGAAAAAAAAAGATCGTGTCCTTGTCGCCATGATTTTCATTTCTACTCAAATTTTCATTCTCAAATTCATTTGAAAAATTAAACAATGATGGATTTTTGATAAGTACAAATGTCGCTATCGCATGAACCTCCATAACAGAAAAAAAAAATTGTTTTCATAAAATGGCGGCTACTCAAAAAAAAAGGTCGATTTTTTCACTCATTTTTTAACTTTGTCGAATTTTTTAAAAATATTACAAATTTAAATTTTCATTTTTTTGTTGGTTCATGCAATAGAGAGATATTCAAAGAATATTCATGCCAAATTTCAAGTAAATTGGCTGATTAGAACTTGAGATCTTAGGGCTACCGCATTGAAAAAATTAGTTTTGAGAAAAACTAAAAAACGACACTAAAACGGCTATAACTTCCTTTTAGGGAGATATTTTTGTATATATATAAACTATCGGATTATGAAAAAAAATTTTTTTCAAATTCCTAGACTAGAATACCCCCTTAAGGACATGGGTAGATTGGAAAATGAAGAGATGAACGTTCTAATTGTTGTATATTTATTTGGGGCTATGATTGACATTTTTGTGGTCCGGTGTGGACGAAGATAAATAATTGTGAAGGCAAAGCACGACAAAATCAGACTCTGGACTGGAGCTTGAGCGAAAATAAGCTGTAAGATGTCGGAGAATGGACGATGAAAAGCAAAACACTTGTTGAAGATCGAAACGATAATGTCCACCTAGTGGCGCAGTTAGAGGGTTATTTTTAGGGTTTTTATTTCCCGTTTCCCGGGAAAAAACAAAACATTTCCCGAAAAAAAAAATAATATTCATACCGATTGGGATACCGACACCAAAATCTTGGTTTAGTTAACTGTAATAGTCGTAAAAAATATCATAATCAACATATTAACGCACTTATCAAATCAGCATTCATCACTTTATAAATCAAAAAATCGCTTAACAAAAATTGAGTATTTATGTTACGTGGAAAAATTATAAAATGTCATTATATAAATGCTGAAATATTACTACAAATCTGCAAAACAAATTAGATGCTTTAATGACTATACATCCCACATTATATGTGAGGGTATATTATCGGTACGCGACATTTTGGCGCGGCACGTTTTGACACAGGACGTTTTCTCACGGGGGGTTTCGCTCCACTCTACCGTGGTGAGGTACTAAAACTGCGGGGTTGGTTGTTTGTATCAACTTTCGGTTTTTCATTTAAAACATCAGTGGCGCCAAAACGTCCCACATCGGTATATGTATTCTCTCGGTTTGTTCCAATTGTCCTCCTGGTGATGTTCAAACATTGACCAAGAGACAAGAGTGAGTGGAGAACATAAAGTGACAAGTTCGCTTGAGTCACAAACTGGTTAACCAGTGCTTAAACATTGATAAAACAGTGTCGATATAATCACTTAACCTAGGTCGACTTTCGGCCTAATACGGTTGAGCGGTTTTAACCTGAAACAGTCACCCTTGTCTCTTGAGCAATGTTGTCTTCCTCTTTGTCTGTAGGTGGTGTTTGTGATCGCCATGGTTGAATGATTGGAACAAACCTTCTGTGTCATCCAATTTTTCTTTCAAAAGAATATCATCTGTACCCGATTTTTCCTTAATTGCCTCTTGTTTCTAAAATGTAATTTTCTAAACAAGTAAATGAAAATAATTGTGTTTATGTTATATTTGATTGATTAGGTATATATTATATCTTACTGTATTTATTTTATTTTTGAGTTAAAATTATTTTATTTTTTTCGCAAAAAAAAACATTTATTTAATTTTTCCTTAAAAATCCCGTTTCCCGGGAACAAAAATAATCCGGGTAAAATTACCCTCTAGGCGCAGTGGTTCGAGCAGTTTATTATATTTTATATATTTATATAGGCATATAATATATATAATCTATACTAATATATAAAATTGAAGAGTTTGTTTGATAGTTTGGTTAAACGCGCTAATCTCAGAAACTACTGGTTCAAATTGAAAAATTCTTTTTGTGTTGGGTAGCCTAATTATCGACGAAGGCTTTAGGCTATACAACATCACGCTACGGCCAATAGAACCAGAGCATCGATGGAGAATGTTGCAAAAACCAGGAAAATGTTTTCCTTTTGAGAGCGTTTGTCGCCTGCCCAGTGTAAATGATTAAAGTTGCGCAAAAATCATGTATAGCAAAATCGTTCCTCTTAAAAAGTTGTAAAAAAAAGTCCGCGACGACATGTCTTTTTTTTAAGGTTGGCCTGCTATAACCTTTTTAATGGTTATTAAAGTTGTTTCAAAATAAATTATTATTTTTGAAATTGTTTTTAGAAACATATTATTAATTCTTACCCAAATAAGTACGGTTTTTGATAAAATTTGGTATGATGAGAAATGACAATCTAAGTCATTAAATAGAATACTTTTTATTACGGAAAAATGTCTCATTTTCCCGGGAAATTGAAAAACGGGTTGGAACAAAAATTATGCATTAACTATACATTTTTATTTGAAAATGAATATTGATCATATTTAAGTATGATGATAGCTAATTATGCGAATCATTATTTAGAATATGTTCTGTTTCGGAAAAATTTCTCATTTCAATGGGAAAATAGAAAAACTGGGTTAAAGAAAAATCATGCTGAAACTAAACGTTGTTAGCTGATTATAATGTGTTAATAGTAATAACTCATAATGTCCTCAAGACAAAAAATAATGTTCTTATCCTACAGTCTTATTTGTATCCAGGAAAAATTTGCGGTTCCCGTAGGATAGATATGTTTTTATTTTTCACAGAGCAAAAGATATAGACCATAATTTCTTACAATGTGGTGGTTAATTAAGAGTCAGAGAATAAATATAGGCAAACTTTTATGTCAGAATATAGCACGGTTCCCGTAGGATAGGATAAGAATTGTATCCTTCAGGAACTGAGTATTTAAAAGGAGTTTCGTAAAAGTTCATGGATAAGTGTTTTAACGAATTTTCCTCAAGAAGGATTAATATACCTTTTATTCAGGGAAAATGTACGGGCCCGTGGAATAGATACGTTTTTATTTTTCATAGACCAAAAAATCGACATAATTGTAGGTACTCTTCCCGTGGGATAACAAGACAATTGTATCTTACAGAAACCGTGTATTTAAAAGAAGTTTCGTTAAAGTGCGTGAAATAGAGTTCTAGCTCATTTTTCTCAAGAAGGTCGGATCTCTTTTATATCCAGTAAAAATGTACTACTCCCGTGGGATAGATATGTTTTTGTTTTTCATAGAGCAACAGATTGGCATGATTTTTTGCAATAGGGTAGTTGAGACGTCAGAAAATAATATAGATTATTAATTCGTATGTTAGAATAATGCACGATTCTTAAAAGATAGCATAACAATTGTATTTATCCTGCAGGAATCGTGTTTTTAAAAAAGCTTTCCCTAAAGTTCGTGAAATAGCGTTTTAACACAATCACTCCAAAAAAAGTTGAAATAAAAATGACAATTTTTACTGCAAAATATGATTTTTAATTTAACATCTGATAACATCAATAAATTAGTAATGAAAATTTTTGAACTATTGACAATTCTTTCATTGTTAATCATGAATGTCTATAATGTTTAGAAATAGGTACGCGTGTAAAAATTATATTCAAACAATCAAAATGTATATAATACATTCAACATTTTCGAATTGTATTGCTACTTAAAGAACACAAGTATAGGTATTTTATAATATTCATAAAAACGTATAGAACCTATAAGATAGCTCTTCTAGATAGCTATATGGAATATCTTCCTGGAAAAGTAGTTTATCAAATTTTCATGAACTTTCTATGAATCAAAAATCTAGAAATATCTATCTGTCTTTTTTTGTTGATGGGATGAAAGTTTCCATTATTCAATCAGTATAATTTAGATATGCTCAGCGAAGCGGGCGGGGACCAGCTAGTATATTATATAGAAAGTATAGAAATATATATATTCATATTTGTATAGGCAATCAAAGTTACCAAAATGTTCTCTATTGTTCTATACGATTCCTTCAAAAGCCGTTAGCCGTTAAATAATGAATTGGTTTAAATGTCTATTATTGATGTTTCGATCGAACAATCTGGAATGTTCTATCGTTTCCTATAGGTTCTCGTTACAATACTTTTGATTGGCGCTGGATTAACTTTAGATTTTGGTTAGCCAAAAAAGTATCCTTGTAAGTTTTAACAATGTAAATACTTTTGGGAAATTCAGAAAAAAAATTAGTACAGTTAAAATTAAGGAAATAATATGTTTTAATGAGTTAATAAATCAAACGAAATGTTAGATAGAATTGATTAAATGGATTTAATAAAGCGCTTTTTTATAGTTATCAATGTTTCGAACCAAACGGGTATTTGGTGGGTGTCTCCGGTATTTTATTTGATTTGTTGTGGTTATGGCATGACGTCAGTGTGTTTAATAGATCTGTCAAAATTAGTCGGTGAAATATTTTAATAAAACTAATTAAAATGTAAACTGTTTAGAGGAACTAATTAATTTTATGACCCGTACTGATTAATACTCATGTAGAAAAATCTCATAAGTTAGGTTAATGAAAATGAAGAAAATGGAGAGACGTGAATTGAATGCAAAAACGTCGAGGAAAACGGATGAAACGTTGTACGAGTCGGATAAAATATACAAGGCGTACCGTCCAAGTAATTTTGTTGACAAAACCGAGAAGGAATGGTGTATTAAAGTTTATATAGTTTTTGCCTTCCTCCGAGTACTGCTTACATTGTTGCCTCAGCCTGGTTATATTCATCCTGACGAATTGATTCAATCGGTGGAAATAATCGGAGGTATGCATAGACGGGTGAAGTGATTTGAAGTTGAACGTTTAGTTTGATGAGTGTCGTTCCAGGTCATGTGTTTAACGCAGATGTCGACATTGCCTGGGAGTTTAATCGGACGAATCCAATTCGCAGTCCGAACGTGTCGTTTTTGATAATCGGCCTTCCAATGTGGATTTTGAAGCAAATATCGCAGCTGTACGAAGGCTATTTCGGGGAGAATCTCATCAGTCCGTATACAATCCTGGTTGCGTCGCGTAGTATTCTATGTCTCGGATCGTTTCTAGTCGACTACTCACTGTTCAAAATTTGTAAATTGTACTGCCGTCCGTACGAGAAGAAAATCTCGATATTGGCCTCGTCATATGTGATGCTAGTTTATGGAACCAGAACGTTCTCGAATACAATTGAAATGATATTATTTGCTGTCCTGTTGTGGATTGTGTCGGTGTGTATGCATCATCACGCAGCGTTGGTACAATGTCGACAGTATCTGCACAAAATCACCAACGGCTTTCCAACGCCGATAAATCGGGTGAAAAATTTAAAAGTTGTCCGCTCGATACAGGACCTGAATCTGCACCATTGCTTCCTGATTTCGAACTTGATCGTGGTCGGGTGCTACAACCGGCCGACATTCGTCCTCTTCGGCGTCGGGCCGCTCTTCTTCTGGATCCATCGCGGCCTCAGCTCCGACTTCATCACCGTCAAAGACATACACACGCGAATGTTCATCTTTCTCCTCAGCGCCGTGCCACTAATCATTTTACTTATTTTATTCGACTCGTTCTACTATGGATATTTAACCGTTGCCGAAGTTCAAAACCTCGACATCAACATCAAAAAATTTGTCTTTCCACCGTGGAACTTCGTCAAATTTAACATAGACTCACGCAATGTCGCCCAATTTGGAATCCACGGAAGATATTTGCATTTTCTCGTCAACATTCCGTTGTTGTTTGGAATTTTAGGCATTTTAATGCTCGTTTCATGGGCCTCAACATTATACCGGTACGTTCATTAATGGTTAACACGTCTTCTAACAAAAATCAACACGAAAAATGATAGGTCATTAACAGGTCATAATTGGTCAAGTGATATCATAAATTGGTCAGGTTTCGTTTAGAATGGTTTGTTTATAAGGAGACGCCCGTTAATAACTTGAAATATTTGTTGGTGATTTTCCGATCCCCTGACGAGATTTTGTTCCACCCCCCACCCCCACCCCGTTCAAGAAACATGTTTTCCTTAGTTATACCTAATTTAACGCAATTTTTTTGCGAGGAAAAATTACGTGATATTCGCCAAGGCTCCCCCCCCCTACTCTAGTAAGAGTAGATGAACTTCGGAGCGACCCCGAGAATGAAAACTTTGAAAAGCTTTTCGCCTTGAAGTATGGCTCGTATGGCTTTGAAACACCTATAGGTGTTTTAAAAGTATTATTTTGTTTTAATTTGAGGGAAATCTTCAAATTCTAAGGGGTTGAAAACTAAGGGATGAAATATTAACTTCTTACTGGATAGCTCGATTTTGATAATTCTTTTTTATTGGTAGAACACAATTTAAATTAATCTCCTATCCATTAAAAAAAAAACTCCACTCATAAGGGGTTAAAAATTAGAGATGGAATAATATTATAATTTTTTTCTGGCTAACCCGATTTTGATAATTTTATTTCTATTACGTACAACGTACCTTTAAATTGTTCACATTTCAATTTGAAGAAAAAAATCCACCCCTTAAGGATGAAAATAAGGGATGAAATAGTGACATTTAACCGAATTTTGATAATTTTTTTTCTGTTGGAAAGAATAATCCAACAGTTTTGTTATTACATTTAAAAGCAAAAAATTTCAACCCTTAAGGGCCAAAAGGGATGATGTAGTAACCTTTTAATATTAAACGGCGCTGCCTCATATGAGCAGCGCGTTTGGAAGGTTAACCATTTTCAAGAAAATAAAATCAGTTATCAAACTTCAGATCACTAAAACGAGAGAAATAAATAAATATAAAAAAATGAAAAACCGACTTCAAAATATATAAAAATTCTTAAACAAAAAATGCACTAAAAAGTAACAAAATAATGGCGTATCTTTGCAGTATCTACAACTTACAAATTATTAGGATGATACAATGTACAACTATTGTTATTTTTGGAGTTGGTGTCAGTCAAGAAAATAAATATTAATAGTAATTTGTAAAAATTTTAAAAAGTTTAGTTGGTGTTGGTATTTTGTAGTTTAAAGGTCGCTAGATATTGTTACAGTTCGAGTATATTGTTTAAAAGTTTATTTGAAAAATAATTTTCATAAGGTATTCTCGGTTTTTGCTAAGTACCAATATAGTCGTATTTCCTTGGCTGACACCAACTCCAAAAATAACAATAGTTGTACATTGTATCATCCTAATAATTTGTAAGTTGTAGATACTGCAAGGATACGCCATTATTTTGTTACTTTTAAGTGCATTTTTTGTTTAAGAATTTTTATATATTTTGAAGTCGGTTTTTCATTTTTTTATAATATTTATTTTCAAGAAAGATATGTTAGCTGTTTCACATCTTCTGTCAATCTTTCATCAAAATCTTTCATACCAAATGTCATTTAATACCGTTCAGTTATTTTAAAGGGACATCCATTAATTACGTGGGGCGTTTTTGGTGATTTTTGGACACCCCCTCACTGGTAAGATAACACCCTCCCCCAACCCCCAATCTAACGTGAAATTTTTCAAAGCGTATGTTTCCAGTGTAAATGCGTCGCGGAATTTGCAAAACCACTATAAATTTATTGTGTAATATTTGGTCATATTTTAGTGAAGGATAATGTTTGCTTATTTTTTTCGTAATATTGCTCTGTTCCTGGCATAAAAAAATACATGATATTTGGTAAGCCCCCCCCCCCCCCTCTGAACGTTTTACGTAATTAATGAACATCCCCTTAAAAGAATAGATTACTTGCTATCCTACAGGAACCGTACTTTTTTTAGGATAAATGATATTCAACATGTTATAATCTAAGTTATATCTTTAACACAACTTCATTAAAATTCCTTCCATTAAGTAATTGTTAATTTTTGGTGTATTATTTTGAAACGTTTATTTATAATTAATTTCTTCGACAATGAACAATGAAAAAATTCAAATATTTTATCAAATTTAATTATTAATTTTATTGGGTGACGGGTGTTAAATTGAAATCATATTTATTTTCTCGTGATATTGTCATTGTGTGCCAAATTGGTCAGGCCTTCTTGAGGAAAACGCGCTCAATTCTAGTACACGAACTTTAACGAAACTTCTTTTATATATACGGTTCCTGTAGGATACAATTGTTTTGCTATCCCATGGGAACCGTGCATTATTCCAGCCTTTTTAAGTAGCCTATATCAGTCTCCCCCAAACTACTATGTGCATTGCAGAAACATAAACAAAACATATCTATCCCACGGGAATAGTAATTTTTTTCTGAATAAAAAGTAGATGAAGCCCTCTTGAGGAAAATGAGTTAAGACTCTATTTTGTGGACTTTCATGAAGCTGCTTTAAAATTCACGATTCCAATATAATACAATTGTTTTGCTAACCGTTCATTATCCTGTTATAAGAAGTAACCTATATCATTCTCTGAATCCTAAACTACCACATTATCAAAAAGCAAGTTAATATTATGCTCTGTAAAAAAAAAATTCTATCTCACGGGAACCGTACATATTTTCTGGATATAAAGTAATAAGTTATACCGGATTATAATCTATATCTTTGCCAAATTTCATCCAGATCTATTCAGTACTTTTCGCCTGAAAGAGCAACAAACATCCTTACAAAATGTTGCGTTTATAATATTAGTAAGATTGTAGGATACTTTTACTTCCCTACTTTCCTATGACTTTTGAAATATTCTATATAAACAAAGTGTTTCGAAAGTCACGGAAAAGCCGGAAATTGGAATTATCCTTATTGTGTCCTATGTATACTAGTCGAGGTAAAACCTTGAAGTTCTGAGTCTGTCATACTGAAATCTATCTAGGTTTCATATTACTTTGTTTTAGATGAAGTGCTAACGATTTATAATAGTCTAAGAGCTAGCAACGTTTTCGAGAGAGAATTTTAGGTCCGCCAGTTTTTATAGATGTTATCTCTCGCACTATCCCGGACATCATACCATTGCAAACTAAACTAAAAAAATAGTTTGCAAGTTGCAAACTAGCAACTTTACGAAAATTTGTCACTGGACATTTTTGAAGTTATTCTTCTTTAGGCGCGTTATGAAAAAATGATGAGAGTGAAATTTTAAGATGCGCGCGCATTTTCAGCCAAAAATTAACAAAATGAAGTTAGTCGCAAAACCATTGGGTTTCCTGGCGCGCGTTATTTGAATTTTTGTTGTATTTATTTATTTTTATATTTAAATTAAAAATAATTATATATACAAATGACACATATTATTAATAAATAAGTTATTACTTTTCTCAAATTTTGCAGTAGTTGTTATAATTACTTTTTGAAGTTTAATGATGAAAATGACGTCTGCATTGCGACGCGGTTTCAGAAGCATTTGTAGCGTTCTATTTTATCATCACAAATTATCAAGATGAAGTTGCCCGCAAAACGGTTCGGTATTTTTAACTAGGCGCGCGTAATTTGAATTTTTGTTGTATTTATTTTTATGTTTAAATTAAAAATAATTATATATACAAATGACACATATTATTAATAAAGAAGTTATTACTTTTCTCGAATTTTGCAGTAGCTGTTATACTATTTGAAATTTAATGATGAAAATGACGTCTGCATTCCATGCATATTCTTAGTTCTCACGAAATCTGGGATTCTGAAATGATTCAACCATCTTAGAATAATAATTTAGCAAAACATGGCATGAATAAGATTAAGACATTTACTTTGAAAAGTAGCTACTTACTTTATTTAGCAATTTTTATGGAGTTTTGTTTTCATGACATACATGAATTGTTAACCAGAAAAAATGATCCTGACAAATTTTATAAACGTCTTGCAGCTTTCTTTTGTTATAATTTATTGATACAAATTAAAATATTATTCTCTTAATTTTATTTTTATTAATTATATCTTTAAATATATATATTATTATTAAATATTAAATTACAGTTTTTTAAAATTGATTATTTGAATAAAATTAATAAAAACTAATTTTTAATGATACCAAAGAAGTATAACTTCTCACGCGCGTACATAAGTACACGCAACCACTTTTTTATCTAAAATGTTATTTTCTACAAATTTCATCTGAAACTTTTTTCTGAAAATTTCAATATTTTACCAGTCATAGGTGCGATGTGCACTAATAAACTCAACCCTTACCGACAGCCAGATAGACCGTATGATGTCCGGGATAGTTCGAGAGATAACATATATAAAAAAACTGGCCAACCTAAAATACTCTCTGGAAAACGTAGCTAGCTCTCGTATTATAACTAACAAATTTGTCTCTATATAAATGATGTATTCTGTTTTAGCTTTGTTAAAAGTCCCGAATTTCAAGGGCACAGTCGAGCGTTGGATATTGACAATTTGATGCGAGTTTCTCTGGTGATTCCTGTGGGAATGCTATCGCTATTACCGCATCAGGAGCCCCGTTTCATCATTCCAGTGATACTCCCGTTGATATTTCTCTATGGCGATCAGCTATATTCGAAATGTTTTCGTATTGATTTCATTCGAATTTGGTTCGTTTTTAATCTAGTCATGACGATTGTATTCGGTTTTGTGCATCAGAGCAGTGTCTATTCGTTCGCCTCCCACATGCATCGCGAGTTGACTCAAATCCCAACGAATCAAACGGTTTATTTGTACACAAGTCACATGTACACGTTTCCGCACGTGTTGCTGAATCAACCGAATCCGAATCGGATATTTCGCTCGTTCGAGGGTGTGAAATTTCAGCGCCGTCGGCATGTGTTCATCGACGACAAGTTCACCACTCCGATCAATCACATCGTCAGTGCGATCAATGACGTCTATGTCGCGCACGTGAACGAAAAAAACGCCCCCGTCTACACCATCTACGTGGCACTGCCCGCCGCCTTTCAGTATCAATTCGAAACGATGCTACGAATGAGAAACTTTTTCGAAATCGCCGATGTGCACAGTTCGTATCCGCATCTGGCGACCGAGATCTTTGCGAAACAGGAAACCTACCAGAATCTCCTCACATCGGACGGTTCCTTTCATGAGATTTTCATCAGCTGTATCAGTCGAATCGTTGATTGGTTCACCGTCAACATTTACCGATTGGAACCGATCGCTTACACATTGTGATTTAAATGCCTAATTAAACATGCACATTTCATCAACGCATTCATATTCTCCAGCTTCTCATCATATCATTGGACACGTTTTACTATACTATTTGGATATTAATCGAGATCAATCACATTTCTAGTGGTCAGGAAATTTCATCAAGTCAGGGAATTTGTTTAAAAAAAAATAAAATAAAACGTTTACAATTGAGAAACTTGTTCAAAACAGACGGGGGTTGTAATTTGGAATGGGGAACACCCTGCATCTGAAATTGCCTTACTGACAAGGAGACATCAGCACCCCGCAATTGAGTTAAGCGATGGGACTTAGTAGAGCTGTAGGGGGGACTGGTACTAACAAGGGGACCTTACGACGTGCGGGTCACCGATTTCGACCAAATTTATATCACATGTAGGGTTCACCAAGCGGTGTAACAGGTCCAAATAATAGGACCCACTATTCAGCCATTTTCGAGAAAATTTAATCGGAAAATTTTCCATAATTTACAAGCTTTCATGTACAGTCTGTGTTGACACCAAGAACAAGAAGCCCGTGGCTCAGTGAGTAAGGTGTCCGGTACCTAACCTATGTATCGCTGGTTCGATTCCCAGCGCGTACTTTTTTTTTTTTAATTTTATAATTTCTACGGCGACTGCTACGTGATTACGTTAATATTTCTGCAAATAAAAAAAAATTTCAATCTTGGTGTTATAAGGAAAAGCGAGCAGGTATATTTATTTATTCTGATGGAAAATGATTACACCATTTAAAAAAACGAATCTTTTATTGGCTATCACTAACAATGGTACAAGAACCAGGGTGGTACTTATCATAAAAGCAAGAGAAACAATAATGATTAGTTCGCTGCAAAATTGTGTGACGATCGGAAATGTTTCCAAAACGTAAACGAGGTTTGTTTCGCGGTGGACATTTTGAAAAAATCATTTGAATGCGGTAGCTCTGCATTTATTACGTGTGCCCGATGCCGAAATAATTATTTTTTCTCTTGCTTTTATGATAAGTACCACCCTGGTTCTTGTACCATTGTTAGTGATAGCCAATAAAAGATTCGTTTTTTTAAATGGTGTAATCATTTTCAATCGGAATAAATAAATATACCTGCTCGCTTTTCCTTATAACACCAAGATTGAAAAATATTTCTTTATTTGCAGAAATATTAAGGTAATCACGTAGCAGTCGCCGTAGAAATTATAAAATTCAAAAAAAAAAAAAGGTACGCGCTTGGAATCGAACCAGCGATACATAGGTTGGGTACCGGACACCTTACTCACTGAGCCACGGGCTTCTTGTTCTTGGTGTCAACACAGACTGTACATGAAAGCTTGTAACTTATGGAAAATTTTCCGATTAAATTTTCTCGAAAATGGCTGAATAGTGGTGGGTCCTATTATTTGGACCTGTTACACCGCTTGGTGAACCCTACATGTGATATAAATTTGGTCGAAATCGGTGACCCGCTCGTCGTAAGGTCCCCTTGTAAGTAAACTGTAAAGACCTTAGGGTAGATACGCAGCCCTTCCTGAGATATGAAGTTGAAAAATTTTAAAAAATGGTGCCACCGTTTATGCTGTTTAAAGTGTATTCCTCATGTATCAAATAGCGTGGCGCAGTGGTTAGTGCTTTAGCTTACCAATCTATGCGTCCTCGGTTTGATTCTCGGTTTATACTTTTTTTTTCTCGCCACAATTTACACTAAATTTATCAAAAATTTTAATTTATTAATTTAATTTTGTTACCCTAATTTACAAACTTCCAATCGACATTTTTTGTACATGTCCTACTTTTAAATCGAATAAAATGGATTTTATTAACCTGAGAGGGACCTGAGGGCCTTGCAGAAGGATAACATCTCAAATAGACAGACTTGTTGTGTATTCGACGTCAGTATATGCGTAATTCTCGTAAGTTAATTTATAATAAAAGTACAAATTCGGCATGGTCATGAAAATGAAAATATCGAGGTACATTTTCTATAACCTGTGGTGAGTTGTTTTCGGCGAAATTCATAAGTCGCCTACGACCGTTAGTATTTAATCATTTTATTGCTACCTCCAGCCCCTGAGGGTGAAATCCTTGTTATACCTGCAAAGGGTTCAAACTGGCGAGAGTAACGCTCTTTTTTTTCGTGCCACAATTTACACAAATTTTTTTTAAATTTTTTACCCAAATTTACAAGCTTGCAATCGACATTGTTTGCACATATCCTACTTTACGTACTACCTTACTACCTACGTACATATAGACTTTTATGTAGAATAAAATGAATTTTATTAATTTTTAACACTCGCACTTGGACAATTCCACATAAGTTTTTTTTTATACTGGTACGCGAGTACAATCTTTGGGATGGTAGATAGATAGATTTAAAAGTAGAATATGTACTGAATATGTATACAAGAATATGTATTTACCCTAAGGTCTTTACAGTTTACTTAGTACCAGTCCCCCCTACAACTCTACTAAGTCCCATCGCTTAACTCGATTGCGGGTTGCTGGTGTCTCCTTGTGAGATATTATTACCATATACAATCATATTATATCATTAATTAAATCTTATACAAAACATCCAAATAGAATAATAACACGATTTACGTGAATCTACTCGAAATCTTTATAAGTCAATACTCAAATATTGAAATCACCTTCTCATTTTGCCTCGATTTTCTTTTTTCTTTTAGAAGCGTGGCTTTATTTATATTCTATTGTACTATACTCTTGTTGAACTGTAACCAAGGCTTTTATAAATAAATAAAAGAATGTTTTAAAATATTAATAATTATTTATGTATTAATAATAAATTTTTGATCAAGTATTTTATTTATTTATTTTTTTAATAAATCCCCAAAATACGATAGAAGGTCCTGCCTGTGAAATGATTGTGATTTTATTTAGACTTGTGCATAGATCGATTAATACTTTGTGATCGATGCTAACTAAGTCTGCTGCCCAGTTTTACAGTGGCCGTTCAAACTTAAATTCAACCGAACCTGAACTGGAGTTCAAAACTGAACTTTAAATCATTCATTTTCACAGTATAATTTAAACTTCAGTTCAATTGAACGTCCTTTGAACGACAATTGTATGCATACATGCACTGCATGTAGTTTTTATAGTTTCTATGCGACTTTACTAAATGAACTATGGTCAACTAGCTGATACCCGCACGCTTCGCTGAGTGTATCTAAATTTAACTGACTGATTAAAAGATTTCCTACGTTCATAGCGAAAAATAAAAATTAATCTATTTTGACAAATTAATCTTTAGATCCAAAGAAAGTTCAACAAAGTTCGTAAAACTATTTTTCAAGAAAGAGATATTAGCTGTCTCACATCAGCTTCTATACGATTTTTTAGTAAAAAAAGCACCTGTATTCCTTCCTTTAGGACTTGAAAATCTTTCATACCAAATGTCATTTAAAACCATTCAGCTATTTTAGGTGGCATCCATTAATTGCGCGAGGCGTTTTCTGCGATTTTGGAAATCCCACTCCCTCCCCTCTGGTCAGATGTCATGAGACTTGGGATAACCCTTTCCCTCAACCCGCAATCTAATGTGATATTTTTCAAAACGTATGTTGTCTTAAACAAAATACGTGATATTTACGAGACCTTCCCCAAAGTAGATTAGATGAGATTCGGCTCGACCCCTTAAAAGAATAGATTAGTAGCTATCCTACAGGATCTTTAGCAAAACTTCATTAAAATTCGTTCCGTTAAGTAAATGTTAATTTTTTGAAAATTTTAGTTTATTATGTTAATACGTTTATTTCTCATTAATATCTTCGACAATGAACAATGAAAAAATTCAAATCTTTTAAACAATTTTACTATTAATTTTATCGTGTGTTAAATTGAAATTCATGTTTATTTTCCAGTAAAAATTGTTAATTTTTTAATTTCAACTTTGTTGAGATTTCTTTCGTTATTGTATAAAATTGGTCAGGCCTTCTTGAAGAAAATGCGTTAAAATTCTATTTCACGAACTTTACCGAAACTTTTTAAATGTACGGTTCTTGTAGGATATAATTGTTTTGCCATCCCATGGAAACCATGCATTGTTCTAGCCTTAAAAGTAAGCTATATCATTCTCCCCTAAACTACCACATTACAAAAATCAAAGCAATCTTTAACTCTGTGATAAACAAAAAACATATCTATCCCACGGGAATAGTACATCTCTCCTGAGTAAAAAGGAGATCAAGGTTTCTTAAGAAAAATGAGTTAAGACTCTATTTCGTTGATTTTAATGAAACTGCTTTTAAATACACGGCTCTTGTAGAATGCATAACTGTTTTGCTATCCCATGGGAACTGTTTATTATTCCGGTATGAGAAGTAATCTATATCATTCTCTGACCCCTAAACTACCACATTGTAAAAAAGGATGTTAATCTTTTCCTCTCTAAAAAACAAAAAAATATCTATCCCACGGAAACCGTACATTTTTTCTGCATATAAAGTATACTATATGTTAAACCGGATTATATTCGATATCTATGCCAAATTTCATCCAGATCCATTCAGTACTTTTTGAGTGAAAGAGCAACAAACATCCATTCTTACAAACTTTCACGTTAGTAAGGATTAGTTACGTATAAAAATGGAGTTGTCAACTGTAGTTTAAACGGAAGAATTTGTCGTTTAATTTAGGAGGCATATTGAACTCAGTTCATGGTTTAAACGATACTGTGAAATCGAATTATTTGTTGAACTGAAGTTTAAAATAAAAGTGGAGTTTAAACATCCACTGTGAAACTGGGCATACGTGTAAGACCGTTTCGTAAAGGCAGTCTTTCGTTGGGTTTTTATTTCATTTTTACCTCGGAAAATATCTCTTATACAGTGGTACCTCGACATACGAGTGCCCCAACATACGAGTTTTTCGAGATACAAGCCGGCGAGCGAGTGCTTTTTTGCTTTGAGTTACGAGCGAAATTCGAGATACGAGTTCGGTTTAGCAGGTGGAAGTTCTCAAAAAGTTGCAACAGATCGTGCATCTGATCTTTTTAATAGAGATAAAAGATAACATTCCAGATACGAGCAAGGTTGCGAAACGAATTAAAATCGTATGTCGTGGTACCACTGTACGTCTAAATATTACAATTGTTGGTGTAAATTCATAGGGGGCCTTACCTTCGACGGTTCATTTTCCATGGTGAAAACACATTTAATTTATTAAAAATTTTCAAATATTATTACCCTAGTATGAACTAGATTTTATGCAGGTGGTTACACCAAAAAGGAGGCTGATCAGATTGATTAGTTAGCAGTAATACCAGATCAGTAATAGATTTGTCTTGATGATGAATCTAGCAATAGATCTTTTTATAATGTTAGTAGGATAAAGTTGAATGAAACACCACACTTTCATACTAATATATACATAATTTTCCATTTATTTTGACCAATACAAATACTACTAAAATTCAACGAAAACCCATTTTCACCCACAAAGAAAATAATCATTTGACGGTATTGAAGAAAAAATTACATAAATATACATCTCTATCTTTTAGTTATTGCTAATTACACTTGGAAAAATTAAAATGAAAATATAAATATATTTATATACAACTAAATAATCGTTGCGAGTAAATCTTTGGTTATTTTAAATTAATGGAAAATTTAGCTTTTTGTACCGTAGATAATTAAAAATGTAAGCTGCTTAGTTGAAGGTCTTAAGAATACTGATTGAAAAAAAATTTTTATTCACTTAAATAAAGGCCATAGGGGTATAAGTATAGTGAATTTGCCCCCGGAAGATATTTAAACGATACTTGAAGGGATTGTAGGTGTTAATGAAATAATAAGATCTTGAATATTTTAGGTCCCTAACAAAATTGGTTTTTGAGAAAAAGCAAATTTTGTAAAAATCGGTAAAAACATTTTTTTTTCTCAAAAACGCGTAAATCGATTGATCTAAATTTTGGATATGTTTTAGAAGCTGATAATAGCTTTGGGGAAAAAAATTAAGAGCTTTATCAGTTTATAAAATGTTTGAAAAAAATGACGTTTTTTATTTAATTTCAATTTTCAACCATGATACAATTCTGGCACAATTACGAAAATATTTTTTTTTTGAAATCCTCATTCATTTTTCTATAAGAATATGAGTTTTTGTAATCTAAAAAAAGGGTACGCCATAGTCAAAAAAAAAAAAAAAACCGACCGCGCGTACCCAAATGTTGACTTCATTTACTTATACGAGTATGTATTGAGTCCTTATTTATATTTTTTTAAACATAGTTCACATATTTTGAATTAAATCAAAATAATTATTTTATTTTCAAAGCAACAACAATTATTTTTTGCTGAAAATCAAAAGTTTAAAGAAATCAAAATTTTAATGTATATGTACATTAATGTAATGTAATGTATATGTCATTTTTATTGTACTTTTTTATCTAACGTATTTTCTACATTTTTTTTTTTGATTTTATTGTTTCTACTACTTCATCCAAGAAAATGTTTTAACTTTTACTATTTATTTATAAAAAATATTAATTTTTCTATATCATACAACAGTACAGCAGTTGGTGATAATTGATATTTAAAAAATTAAAATTTTGATTTCTTTAAACTTTTGATTTTCAGCAAAAAATAATTGTTGTTGTTTTGAAAATAAAATAAATCTCTTGATTTAATTCAAAATATGTGAACTATGTTTTAAAAAAAATAAATAAGAACTCAATGCATATAGGTAAATGAAGTCAACATTTGGGTACGCGCGGTCGGTTTTTATTTTTTTTGACTATGGCGTACCATTTTTTTAGATTTCAAAAACTCATATTCCTATAGAAAAATGAAGGAGGATTTCAAAAAAAAAATATTTTCGTAATTGTGCCAGAATTGTATCATGGTTAAAAATTGAAATTAAATAAAAAACGTCATTTTTTTCAAACATTTTATAAACTGATAAAGCTCTTAATTTTTTTCCCAAAAGCTATTATTAGCTTCTAAAACATATCCAAAATTTAGATCAATCGATTTACGCGTTTTTGAGAAAAAAAAATGTTTTTACCGATTTTTACAAAATTTGCTTTTTCTCAAAAACCAATTTTGTTAGGGACCTAAAATTTTCAGGATCTTATTATTTCATTAACACCTACAAACCCTCCAAGTATCGTTTAAATATTTATCGGGAGCAAATTCACTATACTTATACCCCTACGGCCTTTGTATTTGGTTTGTTTTAAATCGAAATTGGATCGAGATTGAAGAGGTTTGTGATCATTGTTAGGGATGACCAATGTTTAAGTACTATGATTATTTTCTTTGTTTGAATAAATACTGAAGAAAAAACAATTAATAGATCATTTGGTTTTGAACATTGATCCAATTTTGTCCAATTTTAAATCTATTTAGTGACCAGTGGCGGTCCGTGATTTATAGCATTAATAAATAAAAAATGTGACAGCTCGAGCCGCTGCACTTAAACCAAGTACCGTGCACTTCATATCATATCATAGGACCAATTAATGAAACAGTGATATATACATTTTGATGCATGAAGAGAGAAAGACGTTTTTTTAGAAAACCTTTCTCTTTTCATGCATCAAAATGTGTATATCACTGTTTAATTAATTGGCCCCGTGATTTCCTATGAAATGTATGGTATCTGACTTAAGCATTGTCTGATGCAGTGTTTCCTAAACTCTTCGCATATTTGCACCCCGTTTACATTTTTCGTAACACTGAGTACCCCTCGTGGCAAGTCTACTGTTTCCGGAACGTTAAGATTTAATGACTTACAGATCTTACTTAAATTAATCGATAAAATGCAATTTTTCGAGTTTTAAAAACTTAAACTGGCGCGAGAGTAGGGGGGGTAGTCAAAAAGGGGCATCTCAGTGTCGCTTGGAGGGGCGACCACTGTTTTTCAGGCGGAGATCACGGCCATTGCCATATTTGTGTCATCCATAAACCACGTAACATACTCTGCCAGGGGGAGGAGTATGCTCTCATGTTATGTACGGTTAAAAGATATAATATTAGGCAGCATACATGGCGTTATATGGAAGGAGAGGGGGGTTCGAGAAGTACAGAGAACACGTTACGTGGTTTATGGATAGTCGCTAATGGCGAAATACAGGATCAGCTGTCCAGGTGGTATAGAGATTAATGGCGTACTGAAGCCGACCCTCTTGAAATATTTCACCTGTTCTTGATTAATTAACTATAATACAATAGCTATTTTATCTTAAGGCATGCACTTGATCTGTTCCTTATATGAACGGACCGCCACTGATCGTGACGCAATCAATTGCTTTTGTAATCGACTTGAACTTTTTCCAAGTGCAGTAATCCGGGGCTTAATGATACACTTTGAATTCCACAGAAAACATCAAATTACCACAAATTCCAGCAACGAAAACGTGCATTTTCAAATATTAAATCAATGAAATTTTTGATATCACAGGAATTTTCATTGGTCAATTTTTTTAAAGATACAAAAGCCCAAAACGTTATGGTTTCGCAATGAAAAAAGAAAATGGAAAATAACCTAAAAAAAAAAACGTTTTTATATATTTTTTTTTTAATTTGTGATAATTATATTATAAATGACATTCATCTTATATAAAAATTAAGTTATTTATGTACAAATTTTATTATTTTTTTATTTGATTTTATTACTTTTTTTTTTTAAGAAATCGCATCAAATTAAATTACCTTATACCAAAACGAAAAGTTAAAAAAGTGCCTGAGTTGAAAAAAAAAAGAGAAAAAAAGAAAAAAAACACACAAACTTCGTTTTTCGCTTTTTGCTTCCTCCTTTTTTTTTTAAATCTTACAATCTATAAATAAATATTGCTTCATATCTTGAAATTGGGAAGGGGATCGGGGGCGCAATTCAAATGCTCATAAGTTGCCTAGCTTTCGAAATGTTTAACGGCACTAAGTTAAAAATGTCCCTCATTTGCGATTTATCAGACTATCAATTTTTAACCAATTAATACGAAACACTTTTATGACTCATTAAATTACAATACCTTAATAAAAATCTACTTAATGTCTACACTTACATTACAATCGCAATAATTGGACTTTCACTCTCTCTAATTACAGAATGGAACAATGCGACTGTGATGCAATAATACATTTTCTTTGTTACACCATCAAAAATAATGACAAACTTAAATCAGTTGCAACAATTATCATTTTAATCCGATTTTATGATATTGTGCTAAAAAGTTAGCACGGATCGTGACGTATGTGACAAAGCGTAGCACTGAGTATTTTCTTTGTTCTTACATGTTATCTTCACTACGCTTTACTGTCACAATCTATTCATGCAAACGTTTCATTGAAAACATGCTGTACAATTCATTTAATATATATCACAATTTAAAAAATTTGCTCATGCTCAGATTGTAAGAGAATATTGTTCATTGACTACTGCAACGATCAGCATTGATTTGCATTGTTCAATTAGACAAAGACATTGTTGAAAGCTATAATATAATTAACAGTTGATTTACTTTGAGTTTTTGTTCAGTTCAAAAAATCTATGAAGGCATTCTTCAATCGAAAAATGTACCAACATTAGGATTGGTGCGGTTAGTAGAAAAAAAAATGCAAGTTTACAGTTGCAAACCCAATTTTTCGAAAACGAGTCGAGTTTGGGGGTTTATATTTGGCCTAAAATTATTTCTTATAACTTGCGACAAAATAACGGAACCAATCCCAATGCTGGTCCCATATCTCATATGGGTGAGGCCCAAACATCGAATTTTACTTCTCGACGTTTCCATAACTTTCGAAGCATCCTACACAAAAAATATTGCAAGTCTTGTTTGAAAACTGAGAGAACGTTCTTCAAGTCTGTTCAGAAGTAAATA
Source organism: Sisyra nigra (assembly GCA_958496155.1). Classification (NCBI taxonomy): domain Eukaryota; kingdom Metazoa; phylum Arthropoda; class Insecta; order Neuroptera; family Sisyridae; genus Sisyra; species Sisyra nigra. The sequence continues at coordinate 15,316,367 of OY292319.1, read as the reverse complement.
TTAGGTTGGCAAGAAAGTTCTTACTTCCTTCGTTATTCTTTTGTCAATGTTAGAATATTTTTTTCGTTGAAGATTTGGTAGTCGATACCTCTAGGTTGCTACAGAAACCAATTTCACCTAATTGTGTTTAGAACTTTCAATTTATGGTCCGTTTTAACATGAAGTGAAAAATAAGCATTTTCGACACATTTTACTTTTTTATTTTCGTAAAGGCAAGAAAGCGGCTGAACCTCTCACAAAGAGATATGTCAAGTTTATGGTGTTGATTGTTTAACAGAACGCACTTGTTAGAATTGGTTTAAACATTTTCGTTCTGGAGATTTCTCACTGAAAGATGAACAACGTTCTGGTCGACCTTATCAAGTTAATGATGAGAAAATGAGAGCGATAAATAAATCGAATCGTTGCGTGGCTGCGCAAGAGATTGCAAAACAGTTAAATATATCACACACAACAATTGGAAAAGCATATATAAGACATATAGGACGTGTTAAGAAGATCGATATTTGGGTTCCGCGCGAATTGAAAGAAAGTCACCGAACACAACGAACAAATGTTTGTGATACGCATTTCTAAAGTAATACAATCGTCCTTTTTTTGAAACGAATTATCACTGGCGATGAAAAATAGATCTAATAGAATAACGTTAATCGAAAACGATCAGCCGCTTTCTTGCCTTTATGAAAATAAAAAAATAAAATGTGTCGAAATTGCTTATTGTTTCACTCCATGTTAAAACTGACCGTAAACTGAAAGTTGTTAACAAAATTACACGAAATTAGTTTATATAACTACGTGAAGATATCGACTACCAAATCTTAAAAGAAAAAGTTCTAACATTGACAAAAGAATAACGAAATAAACATAACGCTAACTACTAGTGTAAACCGCAAGAACTTTCTTGCCAACCCAATATATACAGAATGTTTTTAAAGTATGTGAAACCCGGAAAACAGACGTAATCTAAGGACTCCTGCAGTATATGTGTGAAATATTCTATTTATACAGGATGTTTCAAGCGATGAGAATGTCGGAGAGTAAAGGATTTAAAAGCGAGACTTTCAATTTAAAACCTGACTGAAACCAATTATCTAGATTTTATTTTGATTTGTTTTAAATGAAACGCTTATAAGTGAAGATACCGATTAAAATTTGTCATTAAATCTTTAGCTGGATTTATTTATTACAAATCTGGTACATAAATACCCAATGAACGCCATCTACCTTTATACATACATTATTAAATTTATTACTAAAATCGATTTAAAAAAAATATTGCTAAGCATCAGAATTTTGGGGCTTAAATTATGGAATTCGATTATTTTCCCTTCTACCATTTTATATTGAAACGTTTTTTTTTTTTTTTCTATTTTCTGATATATTTATAAAAATCGCAAATTTGTCATTAAATAAGAGGTATTTTTAAACTAAACATTAAAAAATAAATAGTTTCTTTTTTTTACTCCAAAAATATATGTTTATATATAACTTTATATAATTTACTATTTTATTAATTAAAAAAAGAACTTAAGTCAGTCAAAAAACGAGTTTCAATAACAAGTGTCATTAAGCCCGAGTTATTATTAATTATTCAAATGACAATTGGATTTCATTAACTGTATCGGATTGTATACAGTATGTTTAAAAAAAATGTTGAAGCCGGATTTATTTTAAAAAATTTATCATTAAAAGAGACGGGATTTAAATAATAATTGTTAATAATAGTTTATTTACATGTTTAGTGTGTAAAAAATTAATAAGTTCAGGTTTTGAAACAATTAAAAAACTTAAATGACATCCCGTTCTCTTTTAATACTTAAGGTAGTTGTGATAAATATCATGTTTAGAAATAAATTTGTACGTTTTCGCTGTGGTACAAACTTAAAAATCATTTTTAATATAAAGATTTTTTTTTTTGAATATGCGTTATATTTAAAAATATCCACTTAATATTAATGAACTAATTAAAACTGATTTTCCACTCTATTATTAAATCTAAAAGAAAATATTTGTTTTGTTAATTTGATTTATATAAAACGTCTGTGATTTGTTCTTATTGAAAATGTATTGAGATATTGTCTTTTATCTGTACAACGAGACAAAATTAATTGCATTTTTGAACACACATTTCCACGTAAATGAATGTAATTTTCTTTGAAAATTGACATTGAACCGACAAGTTTGTTCATTTCATACACTGTATCAAAAGTATCGCACACTGACTTGATTTTATAACGAAAAATCGGGATCACTAAAATCGTTTTCGCTGTCTTCGCCTGATGACACTGATATTTTCTTTCTCTTCTTTTTGGGTCGGTGCTTTTTCGCCTGTTTGTCTGATTGAACGCGATATGATCGCGATTTTTTCGAGTCCGTTCCTCCATCCGGCGTCATCATCGATCGTCTGTTTGATATTACAAGTTTTGGAACTCTTGGTGGAGTGTCCTTGAACCAAACAAATCAATTAGCAAAACACAATCTTTCAATACACCCGTGATTGTAACATCCAAGGACGTGCCAACAAATTTAATTTTCACATCATAATATTTACAAATCGTAAAGCAGTAGAGTAAGTGCCCCAAATATTGACTAGTCTTCTAATAGGGGCCATCCATAAATTACGTCACATGAATTTCATGATTTTTGACCCCCTCCCCCGTCCTTGCCACACCTGGCCACATTTGTGAGACCCCCCCCCTCCTTAGTGTGACGTCACATATTTTACAATTTTACATCTACAAATAATTATTGAATTAAAACAGCAGTTCCAAAACTTTATTTTGTTTCAATTTAAATGATTTTTTAATAAAATAAACATCGAATCAAACATTTCAAGAAATAAACAAATATCTGCTGCCAGGCGTCACAGTACTTTCTTTTACTTTCATTTATGAAATTCGCTGTTAGTTAAAAGAAATATAAGCACTTTGTAACAATACATATAAACAGAACTATATGCCTACAACCTATAGGGCTATATGTATATACGAATTCCCAACCTTCACCCCAGAACCGCCCTTATTCGAATTTTCCCAGAAAAAAGTTTCAAATAAAACTTTGATTTTTTATTTATTTTGAAGTCGGTTTTTTATTTTTTTATAATATTTATTTATTTCTCGCGTTTTACTGATCTGAAGTTTGATAACTGATTTTATTTTCTTGAAAATGGTTAAACCTTCTAAACGCGCTGCTCATATAAAGCAGTGCCGTTTAATATTAAAAGTTACTACATCATCCCTTTTTGCCCTTAAGGGTTGAAATTTTTTGCTTTTAAATGTAATTAACAAAACTAAATGGATTACTCTTTCCAACAGAAAAAAAAAATTATCAAAGTTCGATGATTCAGTTAAATGTCACTATTTCATCCCCTATTTTCATCCTTAGGGGGTGGATTTTTTTCTTCAAATTGAAATGTGAACAATTTAAAGGTACGTTGTACGTAATAGAAACAAAATTATCAAAATCGGGTTAGCCATGAAAAATGTATTATTCTATCTCTAATTTTTAACCCCTTATGAGTGGAGTTTTTTTTTTACAAATAATGGATATGAGATTTATATAAAATTGTGTTCTACAAGTTTTTCTACAAGTTAATATTTCATCCCTTAGTTTTCAACCCCTAAGAAGTGGAAAATTTCCCTCAAATTAAAACTTGACCCCACGGAAAGCACCAGCTTTCAAATAAAAAAAGAATTATTGAAATCGAGCTATCCAATAAGAAGTTAGTATTTCATCCCTTAGTTTTCAACCCCTTAGAAGTGAAAGATATCTTTCAAATTAAAATAGGACCATTCGGGAAGCACCAGCTTTCAAATAAAAAAATAATCATCAAAATCGCTCTATCCAGTCGGAAATGCTGAGGTAACAAACATAAAAAAAATACAGTCGAATTGAGAACCTCATCCTTTTTTTGAAGTCGGTTAAAAATGACAGGTCCATATTGGAAACCATGTGGTCCATAATAGGGTCACTTTTTGTAAGTTTATGAACATGATGAATTTGAGAAAAGTGTAATTATTTCTATGATGCTGATATCTTTTGAGAATTTTATTAATTGTTTTATTTATAACAAATGATTATTGTACTGATTAAAATAAAGAAAGCTAATAACACTTTGAAAATCGAAGTTTTAGATGAGAAAATCCTTATGGTGGTTCATATTTGGCGCACTTACTCTACATATAACAGCGCGACGGATTTACCAGTAAGCTGAATAAGTTGGATCCCTAGTACGCTAGATTTTAGGGTTGGCAAATTTAGGAGGCAAAATTTCAAATATAAAAATTACACTGGCAAAATAGTGTCATTAATATGGCTGTGAACTAGAGCACATTTAGATACCTTTGTAATATTAGAAGGTCCAGTGGACGGAGGAATAAACGTAGTAGAAACATCATTTGATATCACAGACGGTACAGACGACAAAGACGTTGCAGCATCCCCATTGTCCGTTTGATTTTGGTCTTCTTTGACTCCTAAACTATTATTAGCTGATGAAATCACACGACGCTGACCATTGGGACTTTCGTCGTCGTCATCGTCATCAGGATCCAATTTCAACATAAGTTGTTTAAACTAAAATCATCAAAATACAATAACAATGTGTTTCTTTAAAAACGGAACATTTTACGACTTACGTCTAAGTACTGTGAAATTAGATCTTTACGTCCGTCCTCATCTAAAACGGAAAGAGGAGACCCTTGACGTAGTTTGTTTAAAGTAGCTTTTGGATTGAATGTTGTGTTGCTCCTTCTCGAAACAGCCTTTTCGTAAACCTTCGCAACCTCCGTCGGAGAATATTGTAAAATTTTGCTACAAAATAAAAATGTTATTAGTGTATTGAAGCAAATATAAAGTTCATTTTTTAAACATTGAAAACTGAATATCTCAAAAATTGAAGGGCTTGGTGCAAGAACCAGGTAAGTCCAAAATTTTCAATTTTGTTTTTACAGCATTTTTTCCTTGGTACAATATTACTCTTTCGATTAATTCAAGAATCTAAAATGTAACATCAGTACTGTCCTGTGTGGTAAATAATGTTGAAAGGACTTTCTTATGTATTTTTTTTTGTGTTTAAAGTCGCTTTAACATATCACGACTGTTCAACATAGAGAATTTCAGTAGGTCAATTATATCTTAGGTCTAGGATTCAACGGGAATCGAACCGAGTACCACTTGACGCATTAAGCGAAAAGAGCAATTGCTCTAGCCACTGCGCCAATAGGTTCGGTAATCGCTGAATGAAAAAAAAAATGTAATCTCTATTTTAATTCAACGATTACCGAAACTTTGTCAGTTAGGACTTACCGGGTTCTTGTTCCGAGCCCTTCAATTATAAAGAACATTAAACTGTACACGTATTTATTGCGCATGAATTGCTTAACAAGAAAGTCGGCAATATAGATCTTTAACTCTGAATTTCAGAAGTGAATCAGCAAGTTTGTTCCAGATGAAAATAAAATCGAAATATAAAATTAAAGCTCAATCGCAATATAAAATTATTATAACTTTTTTTTGCAACATGTATATGCCTTGTACAATCTCCCGTTATATTTTTTTTATAAACAAATCTAATGACAGAACGTCACTTATGAAATTAAAAGCCGATATTACCGACATCCTTGATTCAAATTCTTTCTTGCAGGAATTCAATGTTTAATTAACAGATTATTGAAGTAAATATTTATCACTTAGCGTTTCAGAATCTTAAAATTCCGCAGAAGCCAATACATTCAAAGCCAACAGCGCCACGGTGACTTTTCTTGAACTATTATTTCATACGAGATATACGTCCTTATTTAGTGTATAACAATGATGGCGAACCTTTTGAGCTCGGCGTGTCCAAATTTTGAGTAACTTACCTCTGGTGCCGTGTCACATTGATTTTTTTGATATTTTCAACCAAAAGGATTTATATTTTGACATTTATTTTGTACAATTGAATGCAATATAACGAAAAAATCAATCAAAAAAATATTTATAATATCAATAAGAATAGAAAAAAATTTACATTTAGAAATAAATATTATAAAAAATGAAAAACCGACTTCAAAATAAAAAAAAAATCTTAAACAAGAAATGCACTAAAACGTAACAAAATAATGGTATCCTTGCAATATCTACAACTTACAAATTGTTAGGATGATACAATGTACAACTATTGTTATTTTTGGAGTGGGTGTAAGCCAAGGAAATACGACTATATTGGTACTTAGCTAAAAACGAGAATACCTTACAAAAATTATTTTTCAAATGAACTTTTAAACATCATACTCGTACTGTAACAATATCTAGCAACCTTTAAACTACAAAATACCAATAACCAACTAAATCTTTTTACAAATTACCATTAATATTTATTTTCTTGACAGACACCAACTCCAAAAATAACAATAGTTGTACATTGTATCATCCTAATAATTTGTAAGTTGTAGATACTGCAAGGATACGCCATTATTTTGTTACTTTTTAGTGCATTTCTTGTTTAAGATTTTTTATTTATTTTGAAGTCGGTTTTTCATTTGTTTATAATATTTATTTATTTCTCGCGTTTTAGTGATCTGAAGTTTGATAACTGATTTTATTTTCTTGAAAATGGTTAAACCTTTTAAACGCGCTGCTTATATGAGGCAGTGCCGTTTAATATTAAAAGTTACTACATCATCCCTTTTTGCCCTTAAGAGTTGAAATTTTTTGCTTTTAAATGTATTAACAAAACTAAGTGGATTACTTTTTCCAACAGAAAAAAAAATTATCGAAATTCGATGATTCAGTTAAATGCCATTATTTCATCCCCTATTTTCATCCTTAAGGGGTAGATTTTTTTTCTTCAAATTGAAATGTGAACAATTTAAATGTACGTTGTACGTAATAGAAACAAAATTATCAAAATCGGGTTAGCCAGGAAAAATTTATAGTATTATTTCGTCTCTAATTTTTAACCCCTTATGAGTGGAGTGTTTTTTTTTTAAATGGATAGGAAATTAATTTAAAATTGTGTTTTGCAAATAAAAAAAGAATTATCAAAATCGAGCTATCCAATAAGAATTAAATATTTCATCCCTTAGTTGTCAACCCCTTAGAAGTGAACGATTTTCTTCAAATTAAAACTGGACCCCACAGAAAGCACCAGCTTTCAAATAAAAAAAGAATTATCGAAATCGAGCTATCCAATAAGAAGTTAGTATTTCATCTCTTAGTTTTCAACCCCTTAGAAGTGAACGATTTCCTTCAAATTAAAATGGGACCATTCGGGAATCACCAGCTTTCAAATAAAAAATCATCAAAATCGCTTTACCCAGTCGGAAATGCTGAGGTAACAAACATTAAAAAAAAAAAAAGAATACAGTCGAATTGAAAACCTCCTCCTTTTTTTGAAGTCGGTTAAAAATATAAATTTGTGACGTTTTGGTGGTGAAGATTTGATCGTGAGATAAAGGAATAATGCATGCAGAGTAAAATTGTTTATCTTCGTCAAAGCGTGTCACCGATAATGAGTTCGCGTGTCATAAGTTCGCCATCACTGGTCTATAAGTTTAAATATTAGAATTGTACCTATCACTAATTCCATAAATGTCTTTCAAGTGTTGTTTGACCACTAGTAAAAGCAAACAACCCTGTGCCGCTGTAATACAATTATTTAACGTTGTTGTATTCTCCGGGAGTCGAGCCAGTAAATCATTTTCGTCTTCTTCATCGTCATCATCCAAAATGCTACTCGCATTTGTATTATTTAGGAGAGCTGTCGAGTTTTCAGTTGGAATATTGTGAGACAGGCTCACCATCGAATCGTTTGGTAGCGGTGATGATATCGAGTTAACGCTATTGTTAAATTGGCTATCTTCCGCACTCACATTCGATACCATTGACGTTGTCTTATTCTCGCCACTAACCGGAGTTAGTCCCTGAAAAGATGACAAGTTACTCGAATATGTTATCATTTTAAATCGGTTCAGTATTTCACCTCTTTGAAAGCTTGCAATAAATTTGTACCGGACACGGAAATGATTGTGTCGATATGATGAATTATAAATAATGGTTCATCGACGACTTGGAATGGAAAATACGCGAGATTATCGGCTAAATATAACATATAGGAAAGACTTGTTCGCTAAAAAATCCCCCATAATTAGTTTTATGTGTTCAAATGCAAATAGTTGAATGGTTACCCCTTGTTCATCGAATTGTTTTAATATTGATAAAACAATGGCTCGACGTTGTTGTTTCGTGTTTCGTAAGATCGAATATAGAAATCCGTTGAGCGCACTGGGATATTCGCCCTTTTCCTTGACTCGAAAGCCGCGAACAATATCGGTTTCCTGTAAGATTTTTTGCAGCTGATACGACAAACGAATTCCAAACTGAGATTTCATGTGGATAAAGCCAGGATATTTCTTTTCAATGTCTTGCAATTGCTTGTCGGCACACACTGAAACGATCGCCTCGGTGTCCGTACTCATGCAAACCAAATATGGCACGATCTAAATCAAAAATAAAAAAAAAAAAAATAAAAACAGATTGTAACTCGAACAATTTAAACGCTGATTAAATATTAATACCTGAACCGGATGGACGAGGCCTTGTTGTAAAATTAGGTTAATGACTCTCATAGCGGCGTGTCTCACTTGAATATTGGGATGAATGAACGATTGTAGTATTTCTTTTAAATATAATTGTATCACAGTGCTGGCCATCCCCGATGATATATCTCCCATTTCTTTCAAGTTTTCTTCTTTCGACCTCTTAGTCCCTGGATGAATTTAAAAAAATTAAATAGTCTCATCTACATATCTCATACGGATTAGAGAATATAATCCCGAGATTTCAAATTCTCGATTTCGGGAGAACTAAAGCTACTCGTCATCACCTTTGGTAGATGTAACATTATTAAAGGAGTAGATGTTTAAAGAACAACTACATAGCTATGACATTTAATGAAAATAATTTTTAGACGAAAAAAAAAAGAAGCTCTGTTCGCGAGCCTCATTTTGAACCGATTACGAATCAGTTCAAGCCAGCTTTAGGAGAGAAACTATTTGGGGCCATCCATAAATTAAGTCATACGTTAAGGGGGGGGGGGGGGTCGACGAAGTGTGACATTGTGTGAAAAAGGGGTGAGAGGGGTCCTAAATTTCGTGACGTCACATTTCAAAATCTATTTTAATCTAAGTGTCACACGAACTTTGAACTATTAACGAAAATCTCAAAAACATTTACAACACAATCTGTAGAAACATAAGGTTTAAATTGTTTTGTCGGCCACTCGCTCTACTATATAAGAAAAAAAAAATTCTTTTTGACAACTGAATGTCATTTAACGCCAACAAAATGATTTGATCCCATTGCCAATCAAATATTTAATATTTAGATTTAATTGTCCGAAGAGAATTTTTATCTCGGTGTAGTGTTACGCGCCGATACTATTGCCCTTTGATAAATGCCGCTAAATGCTGCACCGTGCCTAGCGGTGATATTGTTTTTATTTCATTGAACATTTGGCTCTCAAGATGATTAAGTTGGATCATTAATGGGGTATTCTAGGCTAGGATTTGGAAAAAATCGAATAATATATTCAAAAATATCTCCCTAAAGGATTTTTCAAAATTCAAATTATTTCCGAAGTTATAACCGTTTTAGTGTCGTGCCAATTGGACCGGTTGAGACTTAACGTAAAACTTTAAATGCGTTTTTTTCGAAACTACTTTTTTCGATGCGGTCGCCATAATTTCTCAAGTTCTAATCAGCCGATTTACTTGAAATTTGTCATGAATATTCTTTAAATATCTCTCTATCGCATATAAAAAAATTCGACGAAGTTAAAAAATGAGTGAAAAAATCGACCTTTATTTTTGAGTAGCCGCCATTTTATGAAAACAATTTTTTTTTTCAGTTTTGGAGGTTCATGCGATAGCGACATTTGTACTTATTAAGAATCCATCATTGTTTAATTTTTCAAATGACCACAAGGGTAGAAATCATGGCGACGAGGACACGGTCTTTTTTTCCCCCCTCTACTTCAAAGACGCATAACTCAATGAAAAATTTTTTTTTGTTTTGAAATTAATTTAGTGTACTCTCTGAATATAAATAAACAAATGATAAAAAAAAATATCAAATGCTTATTTTTATCAATTGCCAAAAAACGCTCAAAATTCGAGCCTCTAGACTAGAATACCCCCTTAATCAATAATTATTCGTTTTTTCAATCGTTTATTTCTTGAAATGTTTTATTTGATGTTAATTTTATTAAAGTCACTTGAATTGAAATAAAATAAAGTTTTGGAACTGCTGTTTTAATTCAATAATTATTTGTAGATGTAAAATTGTAAAATATGTGACGTCACACTAAGGAGGGGGGGGGGGTCTCACAAATGTGGCCAGGTGTGGCAAGGACGGGGGAGGGGGTCAAAAATCATGAAATTCGTGTGACGTAATTTATAGATAGTCCCTTTGGAGCAGGTCAAACTTCATACGTATTCTACTCAATAACATGAGAAATCTCAAATCACCTCCCTTCTTCTCTTAATTTGCATACATTTCAAAAATGTTTGTCAATCTAGGGATTGAAATAATATTCTACGATTATGATTCACTTACACTCTTGGTCTTGTTTGATCATTCGATTTTCTTCTTCTTTCAAGTACATTTCAATGTTTTTCAAAACCTCGATTTTCATTTCGAGCGGTGCATTTGGATCGGCCAACATTTTGTGGTAGAACACTTTTAAGTTTTCCACCAGCATGAAGTCGTAATGTCGAACACATATCGAACCAATCGCAGTGAGAGTATTTTGTTGAATGTTTCGATCTTCCAAATTCAAATAAAACGTTAGCAAGTTGAACACCTGATCTTTGATATCATGCTGAAATTGATAATGAATATGAGTTGAATCTCGCAAACGAATCGCTCCGAGGAAAAACGGTCAAACTCCATTTTGAGACTCTCCACTTATCCAATTCTCCACCCTCTTATCAAGATCAAGGATTCGGAAGGTTGCATTGCCACGTTATTCAAAAGTTCAAATCCTTTTCTGGCATAATAGATATATTTAGATTTTTTTTTTCTATCTAATTCAGTTAATTGGTATATTTTAATAAGCAAAAGGTCGGATAGTTTTAATATGTTATTACTGCTGTTAGTTTCTAAAACTCTCCAAAAGTATGAAAGTATTTAAATAATTTATTTTAATTTGAGTCTAAAACGAACTTTGTATTGTGACAACAATTAAAAGTGTTCGATTTTTTGTACAGCAAGTCCTTTACTGGAGGACTCGTGGAAAACTTAAAAACAAATGGAGTTGCACTGTGTTTCCTTTGAGCTCCTCAAACATTTTTACGCAACTTACCGGCAGATTTTCAATGACGTCTTTGTCGGTGAAATCAAAATGTCGCAACAGTAGTCCGACAGTGAACATCGAGCGGCGAAATAACGGCTTGATTCGGTCCACTTCTGGCGTGCTCGTGTGCCGCCCCAATGGAACTTTGTACAAGCACAGATTGTTGTAGTATTTGTCGAAGCAGTCGCGAATCAGTTTGTAGTTGCGTGTGACATTGTTGACGATTGAGCCGAGGCAGGCGATGCAACTGGCAACCACCGGCCGCTCACTTTGCAGAATCAGTTTAATTGCATCTTCTTCGAGCTGAGCGAGAAACGTTTCACTGGGATGCACAATCAGTGGCACGACCAGTTCGAGAGTTTGTGCGACATAGCTAACGATTTGATGATCAGTGCGAGTCTAAAAAGAAAACAAATCTTGAGTAGTCTCAAATATACTTGACACTTATTTGAGACGACTCTCAATTACTTGGCATTTGTAGCTCAGGTACGGTTGTAAAGTGCTTGCATGTTTGACAAGAAGTTGAGGACGGATTTTAGCGAATAAATATAACGTTATTAAACAGGCGACTAAGCGTTCATTGCCGCTACCGGGGCCGACTGCTGTTTCCTCCAGCCGTAGAATGTTTTCGATCAAACAATCGACAATTTGTCGACATGCGGTTAACAACGATTTTGGTGGTTCTGAAACGATCTTCGTCGAATCATCCTTATCCTCTCGAGGTTTAAATAACTAAAAAATTGTGTTCAATTATTATTTAGACCCTTATTGAAAATATGCAGTTAAGTTAGATTTGTTCAAACATCAGTTCAAAATTAACGAATTTCAGAATAGCAGAAATTTTATATAAAGCCATGTAAATGTAAAGTCATTATAAAAGTTATGCGCATGACTTGTAGCGTACAATGTACCGATTTATTTTCATCTGGAACAAGCCTATAACCTTAGATGTTAAAACGACTTGAAACACCCAAAAGAAAATATATGCACTACAAAGACAACAGAATGCAAAACTGCTATGTAAAAGTACGTATAAAGTAAAGCACCCAGTAGTTGAACGGGATTCAAAACAAAACCTATTTACCCCTAATTTAAACAAACAAAATACCAATAAATTGACCAAAAAAAGGTTGTTTATGAAAATATAGATATTTTTTTAAGATAAAACCAAACAGAAAGTAATAAATTATGAAATTATCATATTTTTACAATATTTTGAAAATAAACATCAAATGCACCAGTAGTTGAACGCTCCGGGAGTAGTACTTGAACAAGTATGAAATACATTCGAAAAATTAGTTTTTCATTGTTGTAAACGATTATTATCAACAAATTGATTAATATTACCCATAAAAAAATAAAAATACAAACTGTTATTTGGGTTATGGGTAAAATTCCGTTATAGACACCCCAAGATTTAGACATAACCTTACATTTTTTATGTATCTACATTGGAATTTTCAATTTTATTTAATGTAAATGTTATATTATATTATGTTTTATATAAAAATATATAATAATAGTGACATCGCAAAGTTTTACACATTTAAGATATTTGGTTTTCTGTAAAACTTCGCGGTGTCAATAATGTACACCAACAATGTAAATCTTGGGGTGTCTAAACTAAAACTTTACTATAATTTTATCGGATTATATTGTTTAATATTTAATATTAACAAGTAAATATTAGTCACAATGTTTATCTTACCTTTGGTATCAACTTTTATTGGTTTGAATTCAATAATATTTTATTTCGGTCAAATAAATAAGTTTGCACTGAAAATTTTTTGGAATTACTGCAGTTTTTAATAATATAATCACTATATATGTATATTTTTATACTTATTTTTAAAAAGAAAACAATTAAATGGAATTTATTATTACTGCACTAGAACACTTGTCACGCTGTTCATCTACAGCTTCCATTAGAATTACATATACCTAATGCTTGAATATCTTGTTCAAGTTTTGGGTACCGCTTTAAACATTGGGAGGTATAGTTAGACGAAAAAAATTAAATATAAAAATTATATTTTTTAGCTTTGCAAAAATTTTATGATGTTTAGGAAGGACTATTTCATTTGGTGGCACTAATTTTTTTACTTACAATAATAATAAACAGTTTTTTTTACTGATTGATCAGTTTACGGTTGAGTACCTTTTTCATAAAAAAAGGAGCGACTATCGGCTATTCTTGATGTGTCAACTTTCAATGTGACAAAAATATTATTATTTCAATTTATAAAGAAAAAATATCGCTAAAATCAATAACTGAACCAATAAATAATCATTACATACTCATATTACTTATAATGAATCTTCGGATTTTGTTTTAGAACAAGTTTAAAAATCTGTTCAAGTACTGGGTCCATTTTTGCCAGTGTTCAAGTACTGGGTACTTTACCTTAGGTAAAAATAGTTTTTGTTTGCATTTTTAAAATTTGGCGGCACCCTTCAAAAACTTCACGGTACACAAAAGTGCCGTGACACAGCGGTCGAGAATCTCTGGTTTAGACATTTAAAAATATGATTGTAAAAGAAATTGTCAAAATTCGATTTACTGGGTTGGAGATGTTTAAGTAAAGCGGCCACTAAGCCGACTCAGAGACTGCGTGAACTTTTAATATCTTAAGATCAAATCCAAATTTGAGCTGATGCTTGAACTGTAAGTGGTTTTACAAATGTGATGGTTATTTCAGATTTAACGTCTGCGACGAAGAGGGATCAATGAAATACGAGTTTAAGGCTCTTCCCTCATCAGCTGTTGGCGTATATACACCAGTGGCGGCTCGTGACATTTCTACATGGGGGTGCTGTCTTAATAAATAAATGAAAAACATAACATTCAATTTATATTTTGTATACAAAATCCATTCTACGATCTTTTGCTTTACAAAATTTTTCTATAACTTTCTCATTAAAACTATTTAGGGTTATTAGAAATCATGGATAAAGCAGTTAATCGATCTTGCTCCATATTATTTCTTAGCGATGGCTTTATTCGTTTTAGTGTTGCAAAACACCCCTCTGGTTCTGTTTTTTGAGTAACAATGATATTTGGTGTTGATCGACCTTTATCTTTAATTTCAAGTTTTTCTTCTAGTAACAATTGCGAAAATGTTATTTTTTAAAAAGATATTCTACACTGACCCCAATGATGATAATTTACGTAGGTAATCAATTTAAAATATTAAAACTGAAATTATTTTTTTCTGTAATAAAATAAAATAAATTTTTAAAATTAAAATAAAAAGGATAATTCTTTATTGATTACCGTTAATAGCTTGTGAAATATTTCTTTAAATATACAGATTGAAAAATCGAACAATGAAATACTGATGTATTTAAAAACAATGCTGCCTGTTATATAGAAATCTGATACCAGCACTGGCGAAATCACAGTGTCAGCTTCAATTTTAACATGCATAGATTTAGCTTATGCTTGTACTACACGAACTTAAGGATAGATAGACGAACCTGAACGAGGCCGGCTGAATTGACACTGTCAAAACCCCAGTGCCAAACTTCATATTTCAACGTATTCTAAGCAAGATTTAAATAGTTCGTTTACGTAACAATTAAATTGGCAATAGTTTTACTATATTATTATTATGACTCCATCAATATAATTGTCATTTAATAATATGAATGTAAACAGTATTTTTACATAATCTGTTTGGGGGTGCTGCAGTGTCGCAGTGCTTATGGACAAACCGCCACTGGTATACACGCATATACATCTTACTTTCGACGTTGCTTATGTTTATTATTACTAATAAATCAGAGTATGCTCTTTCTCTCTTCAGCTCGTTTTCTGCTCTCTGCGCATGTAAAAGTTATAGTATTTAAAGAATATTTTACTTATTAAAATGTTATATGCTCGGACAGAAACAATCACTATTAAATTATTTTTTATTATTCTTGTCTTTTTCTTACACAGTTTCGTCGATTTCCGAAAATTTGTTTTTTCACGGTGAATTTTTTTCTGTCAGATATTCCCATAAGAACCCATGTTAAAATTGTTAAATTCTTTTAGTTATATGTCTTGGTTCAGAATTATCCTCAACCCTTAAAAACTTATGATAATGTTTTTAACAATATTGGGAGCAAGCTTAAATTTAATTCGTTGAAAAATTCGTGTTTTGATTGGTAATTCTTCGCCGCAGACTCGAAAATCTATTACAAATAGTTTTTTTTTTTTTTTTGAAATAGTAAAATAAATATACTTACACTTAGTAGAAGAGTTTCGAACCATTCGGTTCCAATGTCTTTGGAGGAAGCAACCACATCAATAATGTTCATAACCTTCCGAAGAAGTAAATCTTGTCCCGAATCACAAGTGGCACGTTCATATGTTGGCGTAAACCACATATTCTGAAACACTTCCATGACCAACTTTCGTATGCCTTCCTCGTCGTTGACTCTCCGAATCATTTTCACGCAAATCTCTGGAATTTTATGAAACTGCGGACACTCGATGCAGATATCTTTGAGAATTTTAATAACCCGTTTCCGTACACTGACACCGGTGTCGAGGATGCGAGCCAATAAACTGTTGTAGTATTTATCGATGAGTTCCGGACGACTCAGCACAAACTTGCCGACCAAATCGACAGCGGCTTCTCTCACCGACGTCGAGTGATCAAGCAGCGAGTGATTGACTCCGAACTGCATGTCTTTTCTGCCCAACACGCTAGGATCGGCCTCGACAATCATCGTCAAGCATTTCATCGCCTTGGTGCGAATCGCGATTGACGTCTCGCGCAACACCATCAGTATTTGCTTCAGATACGAGTCGAAACTCTGCGAGAACTGTTGTTTCGAGGCTAAATACTGCGAGATCAGTTCAGCGCTGCGATAGTCGATGTACGTTTGTAGCACTTGCACGCGATTCCCGCCCGCCAAATTGTCGCGAAACGGTCGAATTTTCGATATGTAAAACTTTTTGCGATCCTCAATATTTCGATACATTTCGTTCAGCTGATTGTTGGAATTGTGAGCCTGCACGCGTTCCGAGTCCGGGTCGGAAATATCGTCCTCCTCGTCATCATCGTCACTCGTTTGATCTCTCGACTTGCGACGTTTACTGTTCGTCGTCTTGCCTTGTTTGTTGGGAAGTTTTCCCGAGGCGATCGTTTTCTTTTCAATTGTCGCGTCCCGATACCACGACACCAGATAGAAGTGTCTTGCGAAACGGTGCGCCTGATCTTTTTGTCCGTTCACGGCCAAATAATCGAGCAGCACGCGTTGTAAAAAATGCGCCCGCTCATCCTCGGGATTGTTGAACTTCTTGATGTATCTCTCCTTCGAATCAGTGTCACCCTCTTTGTTCTCCTCGGCCTTGATGTCTTTGATCATCTGATCGATCGTTTGCAACTTGCATCGACTAGTCACAGCGTCCTTGCGGAGACGAGCCGCTATCACACCCAGATAGTCCAACGAGGCGACACGCAACGTCACGTCCAACGACTTATTCGAAAAGTTCTTCACTAGAATTGTGCCCAGATAACTCAGCAGCATTTCAGCTGCCGGCCACTCCGGCTTGTTCACGGTCGTCAACAGATCTTGGACGAAATTTTCAAACAGTGGTCGATAGTCAATCTCTTCGGATTTATTACCGCATTTGCTTAGAAACACGGACAGAAACGTGCACGCCGTCGATTTGGCTATTTCAAATTTATTATTGATAAACAAGTCTTTGTCAAGTGTTTTTGTCGACGTTTCCTTCTCCTTCTCCTTCTCTTTGTCTTTGTCCTTTTCTTTGTCAGAATTGTTATCTTTCTCCCAATTGTCTGGAAGAGCAACTACACATTGAATCAATTGTAATACTAACGCTGTCAACATTTGAATATATTCTTCAGTGTCACTCAGCAATCGATAACTGCGTAACCCTCGTTTGCTGCTTGGTAAACGAGCGATTGACGCTAAAATATCGTCGAGCAACAATCTACGATGATTTTCATACCGGGTAAATATCTGAAAAGATCATATGGTTTAAATAAACATCATGATAGAACCTAATTTCAAATACACTTTAAGATAGTTTTACAATATAAATTTTAATAAAAACGGCTTCACACTATGGAATATAAACGATGTGTTCCCCATGTAAATGGGCGTTTCTCTGTAAACTGGGCAACTCATTGTCTCAGGCCAATATTGTGTAAAGAAATTACAGTTGATATAGGTTTCGTGGATAATAAAAAATATAATTAACTAATCTACCTTTGCCCAACATTTAATATACATTAATATAAACTTTATTCAATCAAAATCATTGATATAATCTTTAAAAAACAGTCCCCTGGTGTGTCGCCAAAACAGTATAGCTACTTCACACTAAAATTATTAGACCCTTACTATTTGAAACAATCAAATTATTTCTAATTATTAAAACAATATTGTTTAATTATTAATTAGAACTGTTTATTTTCTTAAAAAATATTATTTTCTAATACTAAAAAAGTCAATTAAAGTCAGTCCCGCATTTTGTGAACAGTTCCCCTGTCTATATTTTAAATTACGCCCCACGTACCCTAAACCAAACGCAAACGATCTAAAGTTTATGCGGTCACTGTCATTAATGTCCAGACGTCATTTTATTTAATGCTGAACGAGCGTCTTTTGGTTAGAAAACACGTTAAAACCTAACAGCCAACAGTCCCCTGGTAAGGAGTATTTTATTTCTTTTTATATGTATTAACATAAGACCTCAAAAGCTTTAAACGTTATAATAAATTAGACTTTTTTACATATTGCAAAGTAGCATAGATCAAGTACATTTTGTGCTATCTTTAAATGAAATCAAATTAAACAGTTCCCTGGCAACAGTCATCTATCTCTCAACAGGACAGGGGACTGTTTTCGCCTCCAAAATGCTATCTTTATACTATGTTTGCTGTTGTATTAGGTACACACTTGCTTCGAATATGGCACCAAAGTAAAAAAGTTAAAAAAAAATTTAAATAAGTAAAATATTAAAAGTTTAGAGTTGAAATTTGATTATATTTAAGTGAGATATTTTAAAAAACGTTTTAGAAATGTTTGTTTTGTTTTTTTTTTTTTAAATTCACAGTCCCCTGTATCGGTTTTTTTTTTAGAAAATGTACAATATTTTTTAAAGTAATGGAAATATTTTTGGTTCATCTGCCGAGTATTAATAAATAGATAGATATTTATTCCCTGAATAAATGATTTATTACAGATATAAGCAAAAAAATTGCCTAGACAGTTTCTTACAAAAAGTTGCCCAGTTTGCAGAGAAACGCCCAAATATACGCATATGTTGGATGGTACACTGAGGTAAACTAATTCACGGACAGCGGCAAATTTCATAATTCATAAATTTGCTGGTGATGTAAATTACATTGCCAATTTGTAGAGCTGGTTTCATTAAATATGCGCCATCAGCGTCCTAGATCAATCGATTACTAAGCTATATCCACGTCGGGATAATTAGTGGGGGAAGACTTAATGTCTTTCCACACTATAAATAGCTTGATCAATTAATATAAAAGGTCTCAAAATATAATCATCAAAAAACTGTCATTACCGATAATTGAGCCGTTCAGTGCACACATCGACTAACTTTTGCATTACGGAGTTAATCAATGTGTGCTCTGAACGGCTCAATTATTGAATACTAGATGTAACAATTCGTTCGTTGAAAGATATGTATCGTGATATCATAAAAGGTGTCGTTTTAATATTTAGAAACATTGTGAAATTGAAAGGACGGGATAATTTATTACGTTAAAAAGAGTTTCGTTAAATGGGGAGTATAAAAGAAATGCTAAAATTTTTATGAATAAATAGCTGGAAACAGTGGGGAGAAACAGTAAGTAAACACATGCTAGGCAACAAATGATCATATTTCTAAAGATTCCTTTGGGTGTATGAAATATTTATGACATTCCACATTACTTTTGTTTGTTGAAAATCAGTTAAATGAATGTTCGTTGGGTTTTAAATAATGACGAATTGTTTTGCTATTGAGAGTGATTATTTCGCTATGCCTATATAGTAATCAGTGATGGAATGCTCGATGTTTCACATTCGCGAATGCGAATGTTGACATTCAAATAAAGTGCGCGTAAAATGCTATTTTTGCTAATAGTATTCATTGTTTCGTTTTTTTTTTTGAGTTTGCTAATTATTTAAATGGAAAAATACATATTAAGCCAGTCAAAATCGACATAAAAAACAGCTAAATTCGCAAAACATTAAATTAACAAAGGACTGCATTTTCTATAGTTAATTTTCATTGTATATAGAAAATAAATACAACAATTCCAGTCATTATTATAATGCTGACAATTACTTGATAAGATTTAGAAAAAAATCTGCGAGAACTCCCCTTGAAAAGTTGATTTTTATTAAATGGAATGATCCAAATAAAATGTATTATTCAAAAATGTTTTAAAATATGAATCAAAACTTCTCATTTCTTCGGTGAAGATTTGATCAAGGTCGAAAAACAACTTCATCTTAATTGGATTAAAATCGTCAAATGCATATGCAGATATTTTTGAATTTCTAAAATTTCTATTACACGAAAAAAAAACGATTATAAAACGATGATTGTCGAACATAGGTCAAAACTTAAAAGCATACAATTTTCGTACTGTCCTTTTCCTACCATCTAAATCTACTATAACATCGGTATATAGGTCAGTCAAAATCAACAATAAATTCGCAAAACATGATGTATTTCTGATTTTTTAGTATGTTGTTTGAACCAATTAGAACTATGTATTCTCAAGTTTGCAACTCTCAAAAAGTTGTGGAATATTTTTTATTGAGGAAAAACCGTGAAAATTTTGAACTTTCAGATTCTGCTCAGTATCTCCTAATCCATACATTTTTCTTCGAAAGCTATTCTGCGCGTTTTTAAGAGCATCAAATTTATTACAAATTAAGCCCAACTGGAGCTCTGCACGTCAATGGATTACCGAGTTACGGCAATTTGAAAATAGGTCAGTTTTTTCAAATTTTAGTTTTAGACCTTTTTTGGATCGAAATTGCATCGAAACCATTGATCTTACGAGCAGAACTTATTAAATATAGTTTGTAGAAAATTTAATTAGCTTTAAATTAAGTGCAGAACGGGGCCTGCCTGTAAGCCTCGTAGTTCTCTCACAATTTTAGAGAATCTTTCGTTCATAAAAATTTAGAAATGGAGTTTTTGTAAACGTAAGGACGGAATTTAATTTTTTATTTTAGTTGTGTTTTTTTTTCATTATTAATTAAACTAACAAGAATATAAAAAAGTATCTTTAGTTTAGTGGCTCATTTCAAAACTGTTCCCTGATCATTTAATTATTCAAATGTTTTAATGAAATAAAAAATAATACATTTTTACATTTATACATTCGCCAAACATTCGCGTCGTTTCTTGCGAATGCAAATGGAAAAAAATATGCGAATATTCGTTACATCACTAATTGTAACCATATGAATCTTAGCAATTTGTAAGAGATGTTTACACTGTAATTACATAGTATGAAACCGTTTGGACAGTCTGAAAATATCTTGTGATACAATTAGCCTTTTTCCTCGGAAGATTTAAAAAAGATCCGCTAGGGGCAGCACCGGTGGGGCGGTACATATATTTTGAATTCTCTATTGACAATAACGTCAAACGTATAGAATTATAATGGAATGAACGGAAGACAATGTACCTGGAGCAAAATTGAAATTCGCAAAACTGCAAGATCATCTTGTCCGGGATTTAAAACGATGACTTGAATGTCGTGGCTTAACCGTGTCAGGTAATAAAAAAATGTCCTAGTTGAAAGGTTAGTTGGTACATAAATTTTCTCGTATATGTCATTGTGTTGTTGAAAATTTTATTATTTTAAATAAACTTAATTGTTTTTTTTTGAGAATTAAAGAATGCATTGCAAACGGTTATGATAAAAAAATTTTCGTTGGAATTTATGGTGGTAAATGTCTAGCGGATAAACAGCAACGCATGAAATGACTCAACCCAACTACTAAGTTCAACATCATGCAATTTTCCTACTACAAACTGGGCAAATTTTCCATCCCAAGCTATTCCTCGTTCTTTTTGCTATGCTATAATGTATAATTATATTACTATCGGTCCTATTGATACTTTTGATTTGAATGCTACTTTATCTGACGATGACGAACAGTTTCTAAATTGTGGTAACTCGAAAGCACTTCAAAGGGGAAGACAATATTGTTTGAGTGATTTTGTGTTAAATATGACGATAATAATAATAAGATTTTTTTTTTCAACTTGTGGTTTTATAAAAAGTGCAAATTTGACATCATCCTGCTTGTATCGACTATCAGACGTATAATAAGCAAATGCACAATGTTTTGTAGGCATAACAATTTTTTTAAAAATTTTTTTGATCACAATATTTATTTATTCTAATAATAAACAGACGTACGTTTGACGTTATTGTCAATAGAGAATTCAAAATATATGTACCGCCCCACCGGTGCTGCCCTTAGCGGATCTTTTTTAAATCTTCCGAGGAAAAAGGCTATTTTGAGTCGGTAATGTAGGCTTTTACAATTTTTGGCTTGACGCATATAGTTTTAGTATTTCAAAAAAGAAGCGAAAAATCGAAAAATGTATTCTTGCTTTTCGTTTTATTTCAACAATTTTTGAATGATGGCCCCAACAAAATTTGGTATTCTAATGACAAATATTTCTCAATTGCCGTTTAAGTGAGTCAAAAATGTTCTACGAACTTATTAAATTCATAGTGTGTCTATTGTTGATGGTATTTTTGGACAGAGTTACATTGCAATATTTGTATTGATTGAATTTGCGTAATTTACTATTTCATTTGCGTTAAACAAGGCGTCGTTTTTGACGTTTCAATGGACTGTTGAACACATCTTAAACCAACTGCACTAAAAGCCAACATTAGTCTTAAATTTATATGTAAGTAACTAACCGTTGTCACGAGTTTTAAACAGGACAACTGCAGCTCACTAACGTTATCCACAAAAAACGGACAAACGCCCATTGAAGACGCATGTAAGACCGTCGTGTCGGTTAACGTTTGAAGATTCAACAGTTCAGCCAAAAGACTGACTAGTTCATGCGTTTTGTTGTACAACTGAACAATGCCCTTTTCACGTACTTGAACTGATTGATTCTTCTTCTTACGGTTATCTACTAGAAACGATAAGAAACGGTTTAAGAAACCTATGATGTCGTCAATGAAGTCAAACAAGGAATACCTTTCTTTTTGTTATCGATTCGATAGACGGCATCGAAAGACGGGAATATGGTGTTGTGTAGTTGGTATTTAATGAATAGAATGACACGATCAATCACATCTTCTAAGTAAACCCGCTTCGACATGTTACTCGATGTCATAATATACATGCAAGTAAGGGAGGCATCGACGGCGCCCATCACCCGTTCCATCGCGGTCTCCATCCAAATTTGCCGCATTTCCTCCCGTTCATCCTAAATAAATCACGATTATCACCAAGATTCCTTTGCGAACATTTTTTTTTAATTTACTTACCGGATCGGTGATGGGGGAAATTCGTTCTCCGGCTTGAATACTGACTTCTAAAATGTTTAAAACCCGTACTAAACGATCGGCTGGTATCATATGCATTGCACCCAGCGTCTTTAATTTGGCAGCTTCGCTACACAAATCAGTGAGCTGATATCGGGATATCAGTGTGTCTTCCGCCATGGCATCATCATCAGGATCACGTTTGACTAGAAAACAAAATAAATAAATAGAAATGTAACAGTAAATTTAATTCGAGATAACAAACTTCGTAAGGCCGATTCGTCCACTTCTTCCAACAACTTATCGATCGATCTTGTGAATCTCACGTAAGTGTTTGTTTCCATCAACTCGTCAACTGATAGCTTCTCTAGTACAGGAACAAAGCGTCGTTCTACTTTCCGTAATTTTGGTTTTGGTACTTCTGGAATACAAATGAAACAATAAGTATCAATGGCAATGCAACAATGTTGTAATTATGGAGGGTATACAACGAGAACAATCTTCATAGGAGATAAATTCAAGTTTCAAGAAAAAACCGTGACAGTTGGTTGGCGCTGATTGTCCTTGATGTATTCTTTGAAGTTGGCCACGCATTCCTACTGTACTACTACGCACAGTATTTCCATAGTACTGTTTAACACTGCCTCTATTGCGGCATTTCTTTCAGGCTTGTGTGATTTGTGCACTTATGAGGTATTTATTGAGTGCAATAAAGCAATTATAATGTTCGAAATTTTCAAAATGCATCTTTTTATTTCTATAACTTTCGTGTTGTTGTTAAGATTAAGTCGCATTAAATAGTAATTTAGTAAAATAGTCAATATTTAAAATAGAATAATAAATTTTAAGTAAATTATTTCAAATTTTTGTAAATGTAGTTAATTATTTCGTATATTGTTGTGAAAAATATTGTTTTTTTTTTATTCTAATGCATAATAGTTAAAGAATGATTATTATATTTTGCTATCTGTTACATTTAAAGTTAAACTTTATTGGAAGTATTAAAGAATGTTTTTGTTTTTATTTGATACTACTTAAGCAGTTACCTAGATCTGTTTTCCTTATCCTTATTCCTTATTTCACAACGAAGTATTTTCCTTTACTTAAATTTAAATTTTATTGATTAAATATAAGTGGATATTAATGTACGCTATATAAAAACTAGTATTCATAATTTCGTTCACGTAACAATGGCCAAAAATTTAATGGCAGTTCTATTTAGATTAACAAATTAAGGAACTCCAAAAGTAGTGGTTCTTTACATCATTACATAATTGCAAAATTAAAATTTGAGAAAACTGATCGTTTCGGTGTAAGACTTAAAAATGCAATTCTCCTGTTGAGGTATTTGGAAATCAAATGTTCAAAAATCCTTCTTTATACATTCTTCACACTTTTATAAATTGTAAAACTACCAATCCTCTTGTTTTATCTTCAATGGTTTAGCCTCCAGCTGAACTTGTACATACGTAAGTTATATATGCAATAGATATAAAGTTTAATAGTAAAAAAACTCATTTATAATGCCAATTTTAAAAAAACAAAAAACATTTCAAGAACCATTGGTAAAAATATTTTACTTAAATTTGAAACAGAAATTACAAAATGGTAACATTTTCGTTCTCTGCTATCACGTCAATTATTTAAAAATATTCGCGCCATATATCTGTTTCAGTAATGCAATCAATTGCAGCGAAATAAAAAGAAATGAACCAATGAAAACGCTAGAGCGAACAACCAAGTTCGTCAGAGCCATCTGGGGGTGTCACGGCCATTTACGCAAGCGATTAACACAGAGATTGTTCTCCTTGTATACCCTCCACAGTTGTAATATACCCATTTCATTATCAGGCGAAGTTGGTACTTTGCTCCTTTTACGCGATCCTGCCGTAGGACTGAAGGAATCTGATATGTCGTCTTTATTTTGAGTAGCACGTTTTCTATCTAAAATTTACAAATATTTAATTGTAACCATTTTATCATCAAACAATTTTAAATTTTAGTTTTTTTTAAAAAAGACATTTTTATTTAATTTAATTTATTTTATTTTGTAATAGTTGAGCGTTGAATATTACCTCGGGTACTTCTTGTTTTCGGCTCGTAGTTATCATCGGAGTCGTCGTCGTCCTGTTCGTCATCTTGGTTGTTCGAAATGATTCCCAATTGAGTGGCGAGCTCGGGGCGATTTTCCGCAAACGCCGATATGCTTCTCTGCATCAGCACCTGGTCCTGCAACGAGAAAAACGTTAAATTCGCTGAGGTTCAACGGTGTGATGAAACTAACTGCCTGTGGTATGCGGTTGAGTCTGACGACCGGCTGCGGCATGACTGGTGGCGGTGGTCTCTGCTCGCCGCCGTCGGAATACGAGGGGAATCCAGGTGCGGTCGGTGCCAACGGTGCGTCGCTCGCCTGGGCGGGTGACGGGCCGCGGAGATTCGTCGGCTTGGCCATGTGGTCCTGGCGCTCGCAGCTCAGTCCGCCACCCCGCATTTGGTTCGAGTTCGCCGCCTCCATCATCATGTACGCCGAGAACTGGTTGTTGTGGTTGACGTGGTGGTTGTTGGTGTCGGCAATCGCGCCCGTCTGTGCAAAGCACACGTTACTGGGCCGCTGCTGCTGTTGCTGCTGCTCACCCACGCCAGCCTGCTGGTGGAGGAGACCATGTATACTCTTCGCCGCCTGATCGGCGGATCCCATTGATACATTTAAAGGCACTGACAAATTGTGACTATTCGTTTCGGGTGGTGCGTACGTCGTCGTTCCCGATGGCGACACGTTCACCAAATTTTGTTGGAGTCTTTGTAGCGAGAGTGAATCGAAATCGGGTTGAATGTTGTTCGTAAAATGCATCACATTTGATCCGTACCCTAATGCGCTAGTGTCCGTCGACTGTAAATGTTCATTGTCACTATTGTTATATCTCACTGTTTGTTGGGGATGTTTTAACGATTCGTTTAGCACTTGTTGGTACTGATCACTGTTACAGTTCTGCGAAGGGGTTCGTGCGGACACGGATGGCTGTTGGTGTACGATTTGGTGGGCGAGATTTGACGGTGTGCTCGGGTCGATACAGTGCGAAATGTTTGGGTCCGCTGTTGAACCGTACGGGATTGGACGTGGCGGCGTCGAGGCGGTGCGTTGCTGTTCGGTTATGACGGAAGCGCGGATATGACTTCCCGACAATGGAAGACGAGCTGACGCGGGACTCGCGGGACTTCCTTGAGGCGTGTGCCGAGATCCTCCACATGGCGACATCTGTCCATACGATGTGTTACTCGCCGACGACGATAACAAGTAATGTTCCGCTGAATTTGTAGCGTGATTCCAAACATTTGGTTTATTTAAATTTGCTATAACAAACACTCAATCAAATCATTTATCAAACTCGTTCGCAACAAGTCTTACCAGGACCACAGAAAACATTCGGGTTCTTCTCCAAAATAGCCTGCAACAGTTGCGGTTTACTTTGTTGCTGATCAACGTGGGGTTCTGTACTTGCATAGTGATCCTTCAACTCACTAAAAAGTCAATAATTAATAAATGACAGATCTGTTAGCTTTGTTCAAATCTCCGGTTCAAATACCTGACTTTTTAACCGACTTCAAAAAAAGGAGGAGGTTCTCAATTCGACTATATTTTTTTTTTGTTACCTCAGAATTTTCGACTGGGTGAAGCGATTTTGATGATTTTTTTTTATTTTAAAGCTAGTACTTCCCGAGTGGTCCCATTTTAATTTTAAGAAAATCGTGCACTTCTAAGGGGTTGAAAATTAAGGGATGAAATATTAAGTTCTTATTGGATAGTTCGATTTTGATAATTCTTTTTTTTATTTAGAAGCTAGTGCTTCTCGTGTGGTCCCATTTTAATTTGAAGGAAATCTTTCACTTCTAAAGGGTTGAAAACTAAGGGATGAAATATTAACTTCTTATTGGATAGCTCGATTTTGATAATTCTTTTTTTATTTGTAGAACATAATTTTAAATTAATCTCCTATTAATTTTTTATTAAAACAAACTCCACTCATAAGGGGTTAAAAATTAGAGATGAAATAATATTATAAATTTTTCCTGGCTAACCCGATTTTGATAATTTTGTTTCTATTACGTACAACGTACCTTTAAATTGTTCACATTTCAATTTGAAGAAAAAAAATCTACCCCCTAAGGATAAAAATAGGGGATGAAATAGTGACATTTAACTGAATCATCAAATTTAAAAAAAAAAAATTTCTGTTGGAAAAAGTAATCCACTTAGTTTTGTTATTACATTTAAAAGCAAAAAATTTCAACCCTTAAGGGCAAAAAGGGATGATGTAGTAACTTTTAATATTAAACGGCGCTGCCTTATATGAGCAGCGCGTTTAGAAGGTTTAACCATTTTCAAGAAAATAAAATCAGTTATCAAACTTCAGATCACTAAAACCGAATGAAAAACCGACTTCAAAATAAATAAAAAATCTTAAACAAGAAATGCACTAAAAAGTAACAAAATAATGGCGTATCCTTGTAGTATCTACAACGTACAAATTATTTGGATTATACAATGTACAACTATTGTTATTTTTGAAGTTGGTGTCAGTCAAGAAAATAAATATTATTGGTAATTTGTAAAAACGTTTAGTTAGTTATTGGTATTTTGTAGTTTAAAGGTCGCTAGATATTGTTACAGTTCGAGTATATTGTTTGAAAGTTCATTTGAAAAATAATTTTCATAAGGTATTCTCGTTTTTTGCTAAGTACCAATATAGTCGTATTTCCTTGGCTGACACCAACTCCAAAAATAACAATAGTTGTACATTGTATCATCCTAATAATTTGTAAGTTGTAGATACTGCAAGGATACGCCATTATTTTGAGATTTTTTTAAAGATTTTTTATTTAATTTGAATTCGGTTTTTCATTTGTTTATAATATTTATTTATAAGTATCAATAAATTATAAAATATCATAAAAATATAAATTTTAAGTTGAGGGAAACGGAACCATCTCTTTTAAAATTCGCGCCATTTTTAGTATTTGTAAAGATATGAATGTAATTTTTGATAGCTGAAAAGTATATACTATCCAATTTATGAAAATGTACAACAAAGATTAGAAACAGTGAAAATTCACTACAGATATGGTGAAAACTTTGCGGAAACGGTTTGTAGAATTTTTTTGCGAAACGGAGACATCAACTGGCCGTCTATATCACGTGATTTAACACCGCTAGACTTTTTTCTGTGGGGCTACGTTAAAAACGAAGTTTACGCCAGTAAATTTACAACAATTGAAGAGCTCAAGGATAATATTCGAACTGTTATTCGCGAAATAGAGCAACCAATGTACGGCAGAATGATGCAGCGATTCTTTCAAAGAATAGAAATTTGTGACCGCAGCCGTTATGATATCGTGTTCCACAAGTAGACTGAGAGTTTTACTTGAAATGGAACTACAAATATAGTTACAGTTTTAGTAAGAAATGTTTAGTAACACAACTTAATGGAAACTCCTTTAGTTGAAATTGGATAGTTAACACCACAAGATTCGCAAAGACCATCAAGATCAAAATTGCCGACACTAAATGAACCTAGGTCTTGTATTTATGTTCATTGCTAAATTATTCTATGACGCGTCGCAGCAAATATTTTTAAAAAAGGTTTTAATTTATGGTACGATCATACTCGACTAGGGATATACTCTACCCACTAAAAAATCATCAAAATCTAATGATCCAGTTACGAGTTACTATTTCATCTCTTATGTTTACCTTTAAAGGATCGATTATTTATACAGTACGAGGATCTATACAGTACGTAACAGAAAAAAATTTAATATGCTTGTGGACCACACACTAGAAGTAGAACTTCTTTCGCTATCTATGTATATGTCAGTGGCGAGCGGTGTATACATGCTGTAGAGGCGGCGCATGCCTTGGGATTGTAAGACAATTAAAAAAATTAAATATTTTTTAATTTACGTGATTGCATTTATTGTAAAATAATTTTAAATTTTATATTTATTTCATTTATAAATTTGTTAATTTACGTAATTATGAAAGATATACGCTCAAAAAAATTGGTATAAAATACCACAACAAATGTACGGCAAAAGCCGAATGAATGCGCAGGCGACCACAGGATGCGACCGTTTGCTTCGAATTGGTCGCGCATACGCACTAGTTTGGTCAAGTACTATCTCTCTCGGCGTTTCACATTGCCTGTTGACGCTTGTAGATGCGTTTGACGTTTTGAATCTACACAATGAATTTACTTGCTACTCGTGACTTATTTTGATTTATTTACCCAGAGGCCATACAAATGTTCTATTCTTTAGGATAACAACTATTTTCGTGGTTTTTAAAGACAGTGGTACCTCGACATACGAGTTTAATTCGTTCCGCAACCTTGCTCGTATCTCGAATTTTGTCTTTTATCTCTATTAAAAAGATCAGACGCACGACCTGTTGTAACTTTTTGAGACCTTTAACCTGCTACACCGAACTCGTATCTCGAATTTTGCTCGTAACTCAAAGCAAAAAATCACTCGCTCGCCGGCTCGTATCTCGAACAACTCGTATGTTGGGGCACTCGTATGTCGAGGTATATATGATACGGTTATTAATGATTTTTTGTAAGAAGAAGCGTCGAACAAGGGTAATTTTTAAAAATAAATACTTATAATACCATGTTATTTTTGCGATAAATTGAAATGAAATCAAATGAAAAGTCTGATTTGTTAAATAGAAAAAAAAATGGGTCATCCAAAAAAAGTTAATGTTTCATCCCCTATTTTTCAACCCGTTATCGGTAGACAATTTGCTTCAGATTAAAAGATTTAAAGCTTAAATCATAACAATTTTGAAAAAAAATTTCACCGTATACTAATTAAAAGTTAATAAATACCGTGTAACCTTCATTAATTGGATTACTATTAGTTATTAGGGTTTTTGATTTATAGTATTCCGAAAATTGCTGCGACGCGTCACAGAACTTTCTTTGATATGAAACTCACTGTTGCTTAAAAAAAACATGAATAAAGCCCACGATTGGTTAAAATAATTATAAATAAAATAATAAATAACGAACCATATAAACATCTATATATTATATAGCTTCTAATTATATATATTAAGTTTCATTCTCTTCCCAAGGACCCCCCCCCTTTATTTGAATTTTCCCAGGAAAAAGTTTAAAACAAATCGAACGAAGCAAAAGCTTCGTGACACAACTAGATAAAATATTAAGGTTGACGAATTTCAGATAAAGCTTTCGATACGATATGGCTGTCACACACAGACATTTTTCGAAAAAACCACTTTTTCGGACTCAGAGGACCTCAAAACGTGTATTTCCGGTTAAAATTCGATCCAATTCCAATACTTTCTTTACAGAGTAGTAAAAAAAAGTAATAAGTTAAGGTTAATTAATGAAAAGTTGATATTTGAACCGAAGGCTCAAACAAAGACGTACTATAGACAAAACACTTACATATGATCTGTGGTTGTTTGTAGAAGCGAATGCACCAATTGAGGGATGAGTGCATGCTCTCGAGTCGCCAAAAGGTTTTGAGCTTCTTCCGCAACTCGCGGGTGGAACAACAAAGATTTGTTACTTAGAGTCTGTGGCAACGGGGTCGGCAGTGGCATTTCAGGTAATACTGAGAGGGAAAAAAAAAAAGAGTCACTTATGTGTTTCTATTTGCGGGCATTTTTTATATGGTACATACGGTCTGTAAGACTGGCCACCCCTGCCAAGGTAGTGATCGGAACACTAGGAATCTCACGATTATCCATGATCGAATCACTACCGTTGCACAGGGCTCAGTCGAACCATGATGCCGCCCGTTTTATCTCGTGGCTCACGAACCCAAACACTTCATTCTTTGTCCAGCAACCTCTCTTCGGAGCTGAAACAAAACAAAAACAACTCATTCCAATTATTTGAAGTTATTGACGTATTATTTAATAATAAACATGAATTGTGCAATAGTTCTAACACAGGAATGTCCAATGTAAGTGAGTTTCACTGTCGAATCTCGACATAGACCTAACCTAACCTGTGATATAAATAAAAAACAATACCGATCTATTTTAAAAGTAAAATTGAAAAGAGAACACCCGCCATAGCAGAGAATTTGAAATGAAAAAAAAATCAGAAACCTCATTTGTATTAATAAAACTTAATAATCATAAAAATATTTTTGTCATTAAAATGAACCAAATAGTTTATAAAAATTTTATTCATATAAAAAGAATTTTAAAAGACAGATATAGACAAATGAATTTAAAACATCCCACCGTGTAAATGTGAAAAATTGACATGGTGTTTACACTGAAGTACTATGGTGTGATATAGTGCAATTTCAGTGTAAACACGGTGAAGTTTAAATAACCGTGTGTTACTCCGTGCCTACACTGAAATCACACTGTACGTTTTATAAAATGAGTATTACATCGTATTTATTATTGTTTATCGTTTGTATCAGACATTCAGTGCAAATTCGGTATATTTACACGGAGTGTATCGAGTTTTAATACATCAGTGTAAAACAAATAAAGTCCACTGGCCGAATAAAGGTTGAAATAGTCAGATTGCACGTACTGCCCCTTTTTCTGAGTACGAAATTTGGAACTATTTATTAGTTACTTGTTTGCACATTTCTCCACTGTTCTACACTCGGAACGCCTAAAGCCTCGACCGTTTCTCCATGGCTTTAGGCGTTCCGAGTGTAGCACAGTGGAGAAATGTGCAAACAAGTGACTAATAAATAGTTCCAAATTTCGTACTCGGAGAAAGGGGCAGTACGTGTATTCGTGCGATCTGGCTCTCTCAACGTTTTTCTCTGTCACTGGTATTCAAGTGTGATTTCAGTGTATATTTGGTGTAATCTGCATTTACACTGTAACACACCGTCGAAACGGATCCGCTAGAGATACGTTAGTGGTACTTGGTTCGATTCCCATTAAATCCTAGATTTTCCAGAATTACAAACATTTTCTGGGTTTACACACCCCTGATATAATAGGTTTGTTCCAATCGTCCTACCTTGGTGATGCACGAACAGTGACAAGAGCGCGTCTAAGAACTTTTTGCAATTACTTTGTGCGTCAATCATTAGCTTAGTCTGTGAGTCGACTTAAACGATACCGCATCAAAATCGAGAATCAGTTAGCATCTGTTTAAATCTGACTATCATAAAGTGACATGTTCGCTTGAGTTACAAACTCACCCGCTCAAGGCACGTGTCTATGCATCGCCAAGCAACCAGAGGGACGGTATTTAAGCGTTCGTACGCGTAAATTTTCGGAAATGGTCGTGTTTCGAGTCGCTTGAAACGAACTCAATATTTGTTCTAGAATCTAGATCAGTGGTTCCCAAACTTTTTGACCGGCGACATAGTAAAAGAAATCAAGAATTTTCGCGACACACCTGTTTACACTAATGGATGAATATCTTACTTACTTAATTCTCTGATTTCAAATAAAATGGAAAAATTCAGTGAAGGAACAGAAACGAGATAGCCGGTACGCTCTGTTAGACACAAATTTTACTCAAAATTCCTAGCAAATTTAAATATTTTTTTTTAATATCTCGCGACACACAGTTTGGCAATTACTGATCTAGATAGTGATTCTTAAAGTGGGGAACCGTGGACTACCTACACTAGAGCGGCGAATAGTCGCAGATGTAACAAATAATTAGCAAATGCATGCAATTAACTAGTAAGTATATGCATATACAGTGGTACCTCGATATACGAGTGCCCCAACATACGAGTTTTTCGAGATAAGAGCCGGCGAGCGAGTAATTTTTGCTTTGAGTTACGAGCGAAATTCGAGTTACGAGTTCGATTTAGCAGCGTAAACACCCAGAAAAAGTTGTTGCAACAGGGCATGCATCTGATCTTTTTAATGACACTTGCCTAACTCATTTCCGGAACATTCATTTGCTTCGAGATACGAGTAAGTCAAGATACGAGCAAGGTTGCGGAACAAATTAAACTCGTATGTCGAGGTATCACTGTACATATTTCAAAATAAAAATAGGGGCGGTAAGATATTGACTTGGGTTCCAAGAGGGCCGTGACTTAAAAAAGTTCAAGAACATATAACATATAAACGGATATTGTATGGTACAATTCAAAAAATTCATGCCCAATAAAAACGAAACAATATTACATTGCGCATGACTTGTAACGTACAATGTATGGTTTTATATTCACCTGGAACAAGTCTTTAAGGTTAGATGTTGAAGCGACTTTTAAAAACAAAATAATAAAATCTACTACAAATACAACAGAATGTAGATTTAAAGTATGGAAAGTGTATATTAAAAAAAAAAAAAATGGTAACTGATTTCTAAAATTAAAATTGGCGGCACACTTCAAGAATTTCAAGTGGTTGGAAATCACTGAATTAGATCTTTGATTCACGTCAATAACTTGTGTATTTCAATTGTAACGCTTACAATTCGAATGCTATTTACAAATAGGTTATTGGAGTTGAACGTCAAAATTGGAGAGATAAAAAAAATTTGGGCCAGCTTCGCGATTTGGTTCATTAATACCAAGTTGTTTGAGTGACAAATTGCTCGTGTTGGTAATGATTTGATTGGATTGGGGGATGTTTTTACCTGTATTTCACCACCGCATGATATCAATTATGTCGTTGATGCTACACAAATTAAATCCAACTGTGACGATGGTAACTGGTTCACTTTTGAATTTGTTGGTGAGCAACGTTTAATGAGAAACACGACACAGTGGTGATTGTAGTTGAAGGAGCGATTTCGTGAAATAAACCAATTTATAACAATTCAATATTTTCGTTTTGGTTAATGTTGATGTTATGTAGACGTTCTGAGGGAGCACAACACACACCGATAATAGGAAGTGTGTGTATATGAATATTTGTTTCTGTGTATGTGTGTATGTTTATAGGAGTATATGTATTTGTAAGCATGTGTGGATGTGAGTTGAACACTAACACACTGATTAATTAGTTGTATGTATGATGAGCACAAACACAACAGCACATTGGATGTATGTAGGTATTGTGGAATGAGAATAATAAATTTGTTAAATTCGCTCGCTCGTCTTCCATATACATAGTGTAATGTGGAGAATATGAGCGGTAAATGAAATGCGTTTCACAGCCTCTGCAATTGAAACTTGCTCGTCGAAACCCAATGAAAAAAAATCACATTCATCTTTCCGAATATGAGACGTGCGTTAATCATTTGTTGTTCGCGATTTGTGCTATGTATTT
This sequence comes from Sisyra nigra, assembly GCA_958496155.1. Classification (NCBI taxonomy): domain Eukaryota; kingdom Metazoa; phylum Arthropoda; class Insecta; order Neuroptera; family Sisyridae; genus Sisyra; species Sisyra nigra. The sequence continues at coordinate 15,282,268 of OY292319.1, read as the reverse complement.
GGATAAATTGGCGTTGAATCTTGAACGTTGGAACAGCAGACACACATTCATATATCAATACACACATACACATCAAACAACACACATAAATACATACACGCACGCACACACACACACACACACACACGCAACAATAACAAGAGACTATAAAAAGTTGATGCGATTCGATCGCTTCGGCTATTTGTTTCAAGTGTAATTCTTGCAAATGTTGACAATGAAAGTAAATGCTTGAAATCAACAAAATCCGAATGGCAACGTCAAAAACTAATTGAGGCGGATAGTTGTTGGGAGGCAAAGCTGAACGAGTTAAGCCACCTTCAATATACAACACGATATTGTGTTACATTCACACACACACACACAAACACATAGATAAATACATACATACATACAACGCCAATAGACGCACACATACACACAACCAATTTAGGCTAGTTCTTCTTGTTCTTCTCCAAAATGGCCGCCACGTCGATAACATCACGATACATCATTACCCACCCCGATCAACATAAAATTTAAATTTGATCATTTTCACGTTTCATTCACACAATCACTACATATTATTATTACTAGCTTATCCCCGCCCGCTTCGCTGGACATAGCTAAATTGAACTGATTAATTAATAGAAACCGTCATAGCAAAATATAAAAAAAGTCATTACAGTTATGTTGACATAAAAATATAGTAGTTATTCCTCAAGAATCGAAAATTTTTCTGCATAATAAATATCTTCGTATTTTTACCTCCCTAGAAATCTCACAATTTGCAGTTCAGTCATATTTCAAAGGATTTTTACCCGTAATTTACGTTGGACATATTTTTAACTCCCTATAAATGTATAAATTGAAATGTTTTTAACCGACTTCAAAAAAAGGAGGAGGTTCTCAATTCGACTGTATTTTTTTTTTTATATTTGTTACCTCAGAATTTTCGACTGGGTGAAGCGATTTTGATGATTTTTTTTATTTGAAAGCTAGTGCTTCCCGATTGATCCCATTTTAATTTTAAGAAAATCGTTCACTTCTAAGGGGTTGAAAATTAAGAGATGAAATATTGAATTCTTATTGGATAGTTCGATTTTTATAATTCTTTTTTTATTTGAAAGCTGGTACTTCCCGTGTAGTCCCATTTTAATTTGAGGTAAATCTTTCACTTCTAAATGGTTGAAAACTAAGGGATGAAATGGTAACTGCTTATTGGATAGCTCGATTTTGATAATTCTTTTTTTTATTGGTAGAACATAATTTTAAATTAATCTCATATCCATTTTTTATAAAAAAAAAGAAACTCATAAGGGGTTAAAAATAAGGGATGAAATAATAAATTTTTTCTGGCTAACCCGATTTCGATAGTTTTGTTCTTATTACGTGCATCGTACCTTTAAATTATTCACATTTAAATTTGAAGAAAATAGGGGATGAAATAGTGACTTTTAAATGAATCATTGAATTTTGTTGATTTATTTCTATTGAAAAGATTATTCCAGTCAGTTCTTTTATTACATTTTAAAGAAAAAAATTTCAAGCCTTAAGAGCAGAAGGGGATAAAGTAGTAACTTTTAACATTTGACGGCGCTGCCTCATATGAGCTGCGCGTTTAGTAGGTTTACCCATATTCAAAGAAATAAATTCAGTCATCAATTTTCAGATCACTAAAAATCGAGACATAAATAAAATAATAACAAAATGAAAAATCGACTTCAAAATAAATAAAAAATGCACTAAAAAGTAAAATATAATTGCGTATCCTTGCAGTGTCTACAACTTACAAATTATTAGGATGAGATAATGTACAACTATTGTTATTTTTGGAGTTGTTGTCAGCTAAGGAAATAAATATTAATGTTCATTTGTAAAAAGGTTTAGTTGGTTATTGGTATTTTGTAGTTTAAAGGTCGCTAGATATTGTCACAGTACTAGGACGTTGTATAAAAGTTCATTTGAAAAATAAATTTCATAAAGTATTCTCGTTTATTGCTAACTACCGATATAGTCGTATTTCTTTACTGACACCAAGTCCAAAAATAACAATAGTTGTACATTATCTCATCGTAATAATTTGTAAGTTGTAGACACTGCAAGGATACGCAATTATTTTTTTACTTTTTAGTGCATTTTTTATTTATTTTGAAGTCGGTTTTTCATTTTGTTATAATTTTATTTTGTCAAAAGTGTTAAAGCAAATTGTGAAAATCAAATCAATTCGATTTAAATTTTATATTAGTTTCCAAGAAGTTACAATAAAATAATAGCTACGGTTGCCATGACAATATTTGTTTAATGTAAAATCTGCAGTGAGATAAATTTGGTAACATTTGGAAAAATGGGTAGATGAAAATTTTATTTTCAATAGGATTTGAGTAAAATCCGTTCTTAGTACGCGTCTGCATGTAAAGAGAATTTCAAGTCGATCGGACTTATAGTTTCAGAGATCTCGACGTGATTAGTCAGTTATCGTTTTTCGCTTATATATATATATATATATATATATATATACATAAATTATTACTAGCTGATACCCGCGACGTCGTCTGCGTAGGTTATTATGTTAAGAACATATTTGATTTACAGAGGGTAAAACATTTAAAAAATTGAAAGCAAAAATATATTAAAAATAACCGGAAAGAACTTAGCGTAGAACATTTTTAACTATATGTCAAAAAATTGCTCCTAAATTCAGGTGCCGAACTACAAATTTTAGGCCCCCCCGCAAAAAATAATATCGGCCCCCAACCTTATATGAATTTTGCTTTTCGTATCTAGCGTCCCATATTTTAATTTAGCATCGATTTTCATGCGAAAGGTCCTTCTTAAAAGGCCCTTGAGGTCTTGAGGAGTAAGCAGATATTATCATTTTTTCATATCAAGTGTGATATTTTGTTTTGAAAATTAGCATTGTCCGTTAAAAATAACGACAGTTTCTTAATATCCTTATTCGTAACATCTTGGTCGAAATCCATAGTATTTTTATCGTTATTCAAATCAACTGCCGTACTACTTCTGCTATCAACATGTTCAAATTGCCCTTCATCTCTAGGTGTAGTACCTTGATTCTGTAGTTTTAGGTCAGTTGAATTAATTTTTTTGTTATAAACTTATTCAAACACCTGTTCATCTTTAGAGGTACTTTGATTTTCTGTGATCGTAGCAAACGATTTAAGAAAACGGGATAATTTTGGTATTTTTGCTAAATGTTCCTGTTCCTTTTTCAATTTCTCTTTTTTACTGAATTCTCTCTACAGCACCACTAATACTAATTTTCTAAAAAAAAAAAAAAAAAAAAACGGGCCCCCAAAGCGTCGGGCCCCCCGCATCGCGGGGTCTAGCGATATGATAGTTCCGCTACTGCCTAAATTGCTACTTCAGAATCCGCTATTGCTCCAAGTGTTTAATTATTAGTTAATTAATAATAAATATTTCAAAAATTTGTTAATTCAAAAATAAAAATAGCTATATAATCCAAAATAATCACTTTTTTAAATTTTTTTTTCAAAAAATTGTTGCTTAAATACTCTTTCCGGATCAGCAATTGCTCCAGGTGTAAAGAGTTAATTAGTAATTCAATTTTTGAACCATTCATGTTTATAAGATCCAACGGCAGTTGATGACGTCATAATACAACAATACATGTTAAATAGTTAAAAATAATTAATTATTAAAAATATTGCAAAAATTTGATCAACTACACTATAGTCAACAAAATTTTAATTTTTTTTTTGGTCACATGAAAACTTATTTTGAATTTAGTAGGACCACCAAACAATAATATACCAATGAAAAAAATTGACACATCAGGTTTTCTTGTGACATCAAAACATATTTTCGTAAAAAGTACAAAAATCAACTACTCTTATAGAAACTTTATGGCTTAATATACAATAAATAGTTATAATTTTCGTGAATATTTGGCTTTTGGTAGCTTCTAAGTATCCAACAAAATTCTGTTAGCATTCTTGGACTCCATTTCCAAATGAGAGTATCAAGCATATGTATTTTTAAGGACATGTTACACCACAAACCTTTATATGACATTATAAGTTCATTTATTAAGTCTTTATAATTTTCCGCTTTATATTTTTGAAGAAAACTTTGGACAACATTCACAAGCCATTGCCTGGTGAGTTTTTCTTGATCATTCAGTTTTCCTTCAAAGCTCTTATTCTTTATCAGTTGCCGTATTTGTGAACCTACAAATATTCCCTCTTTAATTGTTGCCTCGCTGAGTTTGGGGAATTTCTCTTTCAGATATTAAAAACCACTGCCATCTTTAGGCATAGCCAATACAAAATATTTTATAAGACCGAGTTTTATGTGCAACGGTGGTAAAAGTATGTCATCGGGGTTCACTTAAGGATCATATTTAACATATTTATGGCCTGGAATAAGTGATTTACACGGGGACCACACTTTATTTGTATAGTAACTTTTTCTGTCTATACTGTCCCATTCGCAAATAATACAGCAAAATTTTATATAGGTAACCAAGCTGTAGTCTAAATAAAAGTGCAATTTAAAATCGCCACAAAATTTCCAAGCGTGTTTATACTGCATTCAACTTTTCAAGAAGAAATTTCATATTTTCATAAGTCTCTTTCGTATCAGACCCATGAGAAACTGGCACTAAAGTTCCTATGAACCCATGAGATCCTAAGAAAAGCATGATACTTGGATGCACTCGCCTAAATGAAGTTATTCAAACAGAGAAAAGTAGGTATATGAGGCCAGAAATATGAAGCTGCCACAAAAAAACTGGATGTGATTGAAACAAAATTATTATACATATTTTCAATGAGGGTACACAAACATAAACAAAAATCATCACAAAGTTCGGGTAATAATAAATAAAATTATAACAAAATGAAAAGCCGACTTCAAAATGAATAAAAAATGCACTAAAAAGTAAAAAAATAATTGCGTACCTATCCTTTCAGTGTTTACAACTCACAAATTATTAGGATGATACAATGTACAACTATTGATATTTTTGGAGTTGGTGTTAGTCAAGTAATACGACTATATTGGTATTTAGCAAAAAACAAGAATACCTTATGAAAATTATTTTTCAAATGAACTTTTATGCAACGTCCTAGTACTGTGACAATATCTAGCGACCTTTAAACTACAAAATACCAATAACCAACTAAACCTTTTTACAAATGAACATTAATATTTATTTCCTTAGCTGGCAACAACTCCAAAAATAACAATATTTGTACATTATCTCATCCTAATAATTTGTAAGTTGTAGACACTGCAAGGATACGCAATTATATTTTACTTTTTAGTGCATTTTTTCGTCGGTTTTTCATTTTGTTATAATTTTATTTATTTCTCGATTTTTAGTGATCTGAAATTTGATGACTGATTTTATTTCTTTGAATATGGGTAAACCTACTAACCGCGCAGCTCATATGAGGAAGCGCCGTCAAATATTAAAAGTTACTACTTTATCCCCTTTTGCTCTTAAGGGTTGAAATTTTTTTCTTTAAAATGTAATGAAAGAACTGACTGGAATAATCTTTATATAGAAATAATTCATCAAAATTCGATGATTCAGTTAAAAGTCGCTATTTAATCCCCTTTTTTTTCAAATTTGAATGTGAATAATTTAAAGGTACGATGCACGTAATAAGAACAAAACTATCGAAATCGGGTAAAGCCAGAAAAAATTTATTATTTCATCCCTTATTTTTAACCCCTTATGAGTTTTTTTTTTATAAAAAATGGATATGAGATTAATTTAAAATTATGTTCTACCAATAAAAAAAAGAATTATCAAAATCGAGCTATCCAATAAGCAGTTAATATTTCATCCCTTAGTTTTCAACCCTTTAGAAGTGAAAGATTTACCTCAAATAAAAATGGGACTACACAGAAAGCACCAGCTTTCAAATAAAAAAAGAATTATCAAAATCGAACTAACTAATAAGAACTTAATATCTCTTAATATTTCATCCCTTAATTTTCAACCCCTTAGAAGTGAACGATTTTCTTAAAATTAAAATGGGACCACTCGGAAAGCACTAGCTTTCAAAAAAAAAAAAATTATCAAAATCGCTTCACCCAGTCAAAAATTCTGAGGTAACAAACATAAAAAAAAAATACAGTCGAATTGAGAACCTCCTCCTTTTTTTGAAGTCGGTTAAAAACAGTGTTGACCAGTGTTATTTGCGTATTAAAAAGAGCAGATAGAGAACATAAAAAAAAATAAATTAAAAATTATTTTGGGTTTTATAGCGATTTTAACTCTTTAATTTAAAAATTTCATAAAAATGTAATTATTAAATAACTATTTACTATACACCTGGAGCAATTGCGGAGCCAGAAGAGCATTTAAGGAGCAATTAAAAAAAATATTTAAAAAAAGTGACTTTTTTGTATTTTATAGTAATTTTAAGTTTTATTAAGTTTATTTTTAGTTTGCAAATTTTTGAAAAATTAATTTTAATTAATAACTATACACTTGGAGAAATTTGGAATCTGAGGGAGCAATTTTTGGCATATAGTTTAATTTAAAAAAAAAAATGTTTCTCGCCAACTTAACTTTTTCTGGTTAAAAATATATACAATAATAAGAGGGAGTGTTGAAATGTAATTTGATTATTGTAACGGTTGTAACTTAAAAATGTATTTTGAATCTATATTTACAGTAAAATATAAAAAATGCTAAAAAAGAATTTTAAAAAAGCTACAAAAAATATTTTAAAAACTGCTAAACAAATAGAAAATAGAATTCAAAAAATCTTTATTAATCTAATATATCGCTGAGCTGCATTTAGTCTACACTCAAATATGAAATAATCAGTAAGCAATGGAAGGATAAACATATTCTCTCCAGCCCATGCATATTAGATCTTTTGCCCCATTCTAACAAAACGACGAAAAATCCACCGTTTAATGCGGTTTGCTTGTAAAAATTGCATTTTTTTAAATTTTAATTACTTTGTTTTTAACGAAGATATCGTGATAATTCTTTTTTTAGATAAGGACCAAGTATATAAGAGGTAAAACAAAAAAAAAATGATCGAAATCTATCCAGTAGTTTTTGAGTTAAAAGCGAACATTGGAAAACAGCTATCATTTTATTTATATAGATTATTTATGTTAATTATGTAAAAAAAAGCAATAAATATTTAATAAATTTCGTAAGTTTTTTTAAGTCTAAATTTTTTTCTTTTGCTTTATGAATACGCAATCTGTCTCGACAGGACATTAAGCAAATATGATGAATGAACAGGTAAGTAAGACTGCACCTCCTAAATAGGGTACTCTGAATGGTGACTCCAGAAATGAGACGCGATTCAACCTTCGATGGTGACTCAAACTGACAGTCGGATAGTTGGGATGTTCGTTCAGTCTCTGTAGGTATTTTTGACTGATGGTGGCTATGTTCCTCCTTGCTATAGCAAGGATGGCGTGATTGGTGATGTACCAAGGGGCGTCAGTTATTGTCTGCTCAGTTTTTGACTAGAAGCGCTAAATCTTATCCACGTTGGACTTACTGGCGACTCCCCACAGCTGTATCCCATATGTCCAGATAGGTTTAAGTATGAAGTTGTATATAGTTAATTTGCTGTGTTTGTCTTGCTGTTTTTTACAGAGCAAAAGATTAACATCCTTTTTTACAATGCGGTAGTTTAGGGGTCAGAGAATGATATAGGTTACTTCTTATACCGGAATAATGAACGGTTCCCATGGGATAGTAAAACAAGTATGTATTCTATAGAAACTGAGTATTTAAAAACAGTTTCGTTAAAGTTCACGAAATAGAGTCTAAACTCATTTTCCTTCAGAAAACCTGATTTACTTTTTACACAGGAGAGATGTACTGTTACCGTGGGATAGATATGTTTTTTGTTTATCACAGAGTTAAAGATTGATTTAATTTTTGCAGTGTGGTAGTTTGGGGGAGAATGATATAGCTTACTTTTAAGGCTAGAATAATGCCTCGTTCCCATGGGATGGCAAAACAATTATATCCTACAGGAACCATACTGTAACGTTTTTACGGGTTCGTTGGTTTGTGTATAATGACTACGAATTTATTTTTAAATAATTGTTTATTTATTTATCTAACAATTATACACTACAACAATGTTCACTGTCAACAATAGTCACAGTACTGTTTATATTTCACTATATACACAATGTACACTTTATTAACAATGTTCAGAATTTATATAACACCGTTCACTTTAACACTGAGCACTTCGATGAATTTATTTGAATACACACTCGGTGGTTTATTTTATACTCGTCGACATTTATCTGAATACTCGTCGAACATTTATTTGAATACTGTCGATGAACACTCGATGATTTATGTTATACTCGTCGAACATTTATTTGAATACCGAGCTGTTGGCTCATCTTTCGGATTATTTATAGTAAGCGATCACCCGTTTCTAGATTTTTCTATTGGTAATCTTAGCGCCTGTCTTTCTCTCCTCCATTGATTTACCAATGGAGAAACTTCTAGAACACTCGCTCCTCGTCTCATCCTTTGTAATGTTAATCCCTGGTCATAAAAGTACATACTTCAGGGGGGTCCATCCTTTTGTGCAATTCTTATCACTTATTATTGGTTAATCCCGCCCTCGGGCGCCAGACACAAATGGGTGTCTTGGATTTGTGACAATACATTTAAAAAATTTCGGTAAAGTTCGTGATATAGAATTTTAACGCATTTTCCTCAAGAAGGCCTGACCAATTTTACACAATAACAAAATAAATCTCTACAATTGAAATTAGTCGAATTTAGTGTTCAGTTGAAATTGATAATTTTTACTGGAAAATAAATATGAATTTCAATTTAACACTTGATAAAATTAATAATGAAATTGTTTAAAATATTTTAATTTTTTCATTGTTCATTGGAATTAAGGTATTAAAATAATAAACTAAAAATGTCAAAATTTAACAATTACTTAACGGAACGAATTTTAATGAAGTTTTGCTAAAGATCCTGTAGGATAGCTACTAATCTATTCTTTTAAGGGAACATTCATTAATTACGTGAGGCGTTTAGGGGCCGATGGGGTCGAGCCGAATCTCATCTAATCTTACTATGGGGGAAGGGAAGGTCTCGCAAATATCACGTATTTTTTTGTTTTGAAAAATATCTCATTAGATTGCGGGTTGGGAGAATACTATATGCCAAATCTCATGACATCTTACCAGAGGGGAGGGGGTGGGATTTAAAAATCGCAAAAAACGCCTCGCGCAATTAATGTATGCCCCCCAAAATAGCTGAACGATTTTAAATGACATTTGGTATGAAAGATTTTCAAGTCCTAAAGGAAGGAATACAGGTACTTTTTTTTACTAAAAATCGTATAGAAGCTGATGTGAGACAGCTAACATCTCTTTCTTGAAAAGTAGTTTTACGAATTTTGATAAACTTTCTTTGGATCTAAAGTCCGAAAGTATCTATAATTTTTTTCTGTCAAAATAGATTAATTTTTATATTTCGCTATGAACGTAGGGAATCTTTTAATCAATCAGTTAAATTTAGATACACTCAACGAAGTAATTAATAATTGAGGAGTGCCGTTTCAAAAGGACTTATTTCCACTAAAACATTTTTTTTTTGGGAAATTGAATAAAACTGTTATCTATGTTAGAAAAGAATTTGGTTTCTTATTTTTCTAGTATTATTTTAATATAAGTTGACATAAACTTGATGACACTGCTATCATTTTTCTAACCCCCCCACAACTGGATTTATTTTAAATTGAATTTTGGAAATAAGCAGTTCTGCTGCGGGCAGTTGGAAATAAGTCTTTTTAAAACGGATCTTTGAGAAATAAGCGGTTTTGATCTGAACTTTATAAACACTACTTTTTTCCTTTCTTTTGCTACTATATAGTAAAGGAACTATTGTAATGGGGTCCAATTTTCGAATTCGAGCTTTCACTGGAAATACATATTTTGAGGTCCCCTGTGTCCAAAAAAGTGGTTTTTAGAAACATGTCTGTGTGTGTGTGACAGCCATATCGTATCGAAAGCTTAATCCGAATTACATCAAACTTGGAATTTTGCCTTCATATTATATCTAGTTGTGCCGCAAAACTTTTGGTTAAAATCGGTTAACTGGAAGCTCCACTTTATTCTATGAGTTTCTATTTCGCCTAAAACAACTTCCATGTACATATGTACCAATACGCAAAGAACACCACAATAGGCATGATGACGAATTTTTAAAAACTATCCAATAATGCTCCGAAACATATTTTATTTACAATGAATTACATATTTCTTCAGTTAATTAAGGTTTTGTAGAAAAAAAATGGTATTTTAGTGTTTAGATTTTAAATTTGTGCCAAAACGTCTTGTTACTGTAATGGCCTCGTTGGTGACGTCATACTTGAACGTTGGTTGAATAAACGCAACATAAACACCAATACTAGACGCGCTAGTAACTAGACGTTAATTAGTTGCTCAATTTGGAAATAATCGTTTGCTAGTTGTCGGCTTGGCTTGTTCGGCTTGCTTATCAACATTCAACTGCTACTACATTCGCTGCATTCAACATTGACGTCATTCGCTCTGATTGGTGTTTAACAAAACATGGCAGACTTTCAAATGTCGCAGTTTTATTTTATCAAAATAATAATCAATCGCTTTAAATAAGAAAGTAAATGCGTGTTTCGTATTCCATGATTCAAGTTTCATTAAACAAATAGATAATTTTAGTAATTTTTAATTACTGGCATCATGCCTATTAAGCCATTTGCTTTCATGGATAAAACTACTGTAATCTATTTTGAAACTTAATTTAGCGGCATTTAGTTATCACCTCATCTAAAACCAATTAATGAGAAATCTGGCTATATTTAATTGGTCAAGTATTTTAAGTAATTGGCAAGGTTCCGTTCTAACTATATGCAACTAAGATAATATCACCATAGATAATATTATTAAGGTTGTTCCTTTATCGGTTGTTTTGTCGGTAAGAAGTAATTGCCAAGACCAAAGAACATAACTATTTGTATTATGTTGGTATTACTGGCGCTCCCTTTTCATTAGAAGCCATTTTAAAATTTTATTAAAATCCCTAAATAGGTTTTCGTTACATTAGGAAAAATGTCAAGAATAAAGGCCTTGATCGTTTCAATCATTTCTTATTTATTTTCACGTCTATGAAACAATTATTTATTTATTTATTTTACTTCTGGAGGTATTCTATAGAGATGGGTTACGCCTGTGCATAGAAACCAGAAGGAATCAAAAAAAAAATTATTTTACAATATTTATACAATAGAATATATATAATTATTTAAAATAATTTTTATTAGTAGCTGTAATAAATTTATCTTTCCAATTTTTGTGAAGATGTGTTCGAAACTGTTTTAATCGAGTATTTTTACTTTTTTTTACTACTATATAAAAAAGGAAGTATTGTAATCGCGTCGAATTCGAGCTTTCACCGGAAATACATGTTTTGAGGTTCCCTGAGTCCAAAAAAGTGGTTTTTAGAAACATGTCTGTGTGTGACAGCCATATCGTATCGAAAGCTTTATCCGAATTTCACCATACTTGGAATTTGGCCTCTGTTTTATACCTAGTTGTGCCGCGATGCTTTAACCGGAAGTTTCACTTTATTCTATGAGTTTTTGAGCTTTTTCAATTTTTTTCGAAAACGGCTTCAACAGTTTTCTTTACACTTTCTACAATTCTTAGATTCATTGATGCCTACAACTTTCACTTGAAACTTTTTCCTGGGAAAATTCGAGTAAGGGCGGTTCTGGGATGATGGTTGGGAATTCGTATATTCATATGTATATAGGCTGTATGCATATACAATTGTTCTGTTTATATTTAGGTATATGACAATGGGATTTATAAAGATTTTTTAAGGAAATGAACCTCTATGTTGTAAATGTTATGGGACCATTAAAAGAGTATTGGAAATAAGCCGTGTTGTCGAGACGTTTTGTACGTTGTTAATATTTATTTAATAAGATTTTATCTGGAAATAAGTCCTTTTGATCTGGAAGTCATTTTTTGGTACCGATTTTCCACAAAATTTGAGCATTTTTGACAAAATTTTTTATAGAAATAATAGGGGATATATGAATATGATAAAATTATATAAAATTTTATTTTTTTTTGGTAATTGTAAATAAGTTCTTTTTTAAACGGCACTCCTCAATTATTGTAACAATTATTTTATTTGCATGGCTCAAAATATACCGCCACCAAAGAATGACAACGCGCATGTGCTACGCATTTGCGCAACGGACGTATTTATGAAAACACAACGTGATGTTTTCAAATACTCTGTGGATAACCTAATAAATTTTTTATAAAATAAATTAAAATAAAATGTCTTTATTTACAGTTGAAAGGTAAAAATATATTAAATGAGTGTATTTAACTTATATCACATTGTCTTTTATTAATTTAAAGGTATGATGAGGAAGCTGAAAATGTTAGTAAAAACACCGAACATAGTCTTCTGGACAAGTTGTTACGAAAATCAGAAAAACGTAAACGTCGACGAGAAGAGTTAAAACAATCAAAATATTCTCATTCAAAAGAAGACAAACGCACCAAGAATGATACCGAGACGAAAAAACAAATCGATACATCGAAAGAAAATCAAGTTGAACAACCACTTTCAAATGCCACCGTTGATCCGAAAAAATCTGGATTTAAATTTCAAATATTAGGCGAGGATTTACAAAAGAAGAGAAAAGAGGTAAGATATTTAGATGACGATAGTCGATTGTAGTTCTTTCGGCTGTTATCTTTGCACTTGGTTGTACTCAGTGGCGGCCCAAAACTTTTTAGCAGGCAACTTTTTTGCATGGCAGTCGAATGTTCATAAGAGGGCTATGTTATTATAAAGGTCCACTTGATTAATTTTCTTTTTAAGGTGGAAAGAACATTGCCACGTTGGCTTTCTCAACCTCACACTGTTTATGGGGATTTACAAAATTTAACGTCTGAAATCGACAGTGTTTCCATCGTCGACGAGCACTGTCAAAATGTACTTCGTCAAAATAACATCACGCATTATTTTCCCATTCAAGCCGCTGTCATACCTTATATCATCAAAGAAAATCAAAAACCCCATCCATTTTGGCGCAAGGACGTGTGCATTTCCGCAACAACGGGAAGTGGGAAAACGCTAGCCTATGTGATTCCTATAATAACGGTACACATATCACATTTAGTTTTTTCTTGGCCCAGTAAAAAAATGATCATGTTTTGTATAGGTGCTAAGAAAACATCATTGTTGTGGAATTCAAGCGGTTATTATTGCACCTGTTCAGGAACTAGCGAGTCAAATATACAATCAGGTCATTAAATTTACAATGGGAACTCGTTTAAAGGCGAATTTACTCTCAGGACTCACTCCGTTGGAAGTTGAACAAAAACAATTGATTGAGAAAGGTTCTTTTGTCGTTAAAATTAAATAAATAAAAAAATCTATTAAACTTTTATTCTGTTTATTAGATGGACAGGATTTAATTTGCACGTCGAATATTGTAGTGACAACACCTGGACGTTTAGTCGAACATTTACATTCAACTCCAGGATTTAGTTTGCACAGTTTGAAATTTTTAGTTATGGATGAAGCCGATCGTATGATGGATCGAGAAAAACATTTTTGGATCTACCATCTACACAAGCACTCAGAAATGAGTAAGTTTTGTCAAAGATTTTTCACTTAAGGGAACCATTCAAGCTACATACAGGGTGCACCATTAGAAGTTTCCGGAGAACCAGAAATAATAGAAATCTAATAAATAAATATTATAAACCAATGAAAAACCGACTTCAAATTAAATAAAAAATCTTAAACAAGAAATGCACTAAAAAGTAACAAAATAATGGCGTATCCTTGCAGTGTCTATAACTTACAAATTATTAAGATGATACAATGTACAACTATTGTTAATTTTGGAGTTGGTGTCAGCCAAGGAAATACGACTATATTGGTACTTAGCAAAAAACGAGAATACCTTATGAAAATTATTTTTCAAATGAATTTTTAAACAATATACTCGAACTGTAACAATATCTAGCGACCTTTAAACTACAAAATACCAATTAACAACTAGGCCTTTTTACAATTTTTACAAATTACCATTAATATTTATTTTCTTGACTGACACCAACTCCAAAAATAACAATAGTTGTACATTGTATCATCCTAATAATTTGTAAGTTGTAAATACTGCAAGGATACGCCATTATTTTGTTACTTTTTAGTGCATTTCTTGTTTAAGATTTTTTATTTATTTTGAAGTCGGTTTTTCATTTGTTTATAATATTTATTTATTTCTCGCGTTTTAGTGATCTGAAGTTTGATAACTGATTTTATTTTCTTGAAAATGGTTAAACCTTCTAAACGCGTTGCTTATATAAGGCAGCGCCGTTTAATATTAAAAGTTACTACATCATCCCTTTTTGCCCTTAAGGGTTGAAATTTTTTGCTTTTAAATGTAATAACAAAACTAAGTGGATTACTCTTTCCAGCAGAAAAAAAATTATCAAAATTCGATGATTCAGTTAAATGTCACTATTTCATCCTTAGGGGTGGATTTTTTTCTTCAAATTGAAATGTGAACAATTAAAAGGTACGTTGTACGTAATAGAAACAAAATTATCAAAATCGGGTTAGCTAGGAAAAATGTATAATATTATTTCATCTCTAATTTTTAACCCCTTATGAATGGAGTTTTTTTTTATAAAAAATGGATAGGAGATTAATTTAAAATTGTGTTCTACAAATAAAAAAAGAATTATCAAAATCGAGCTATCCAATAAGAATTTAATATTTCATCCCTTAGTTTTCAACCCCTTAGAAGTGGAAGATTTCCCTCAAATTAAAACTGTACCCCACGGAAAGCACCAGCTTTCAAATAAAAAAAAAATTATCAAAATCGAGCTATCCAATAAGTAGTTAATATTTCATCCCTTAGTTTTCAACCCCTTAGAAGTGAACGATTTTCTTCAAATTAAAATGGGACCATTCGCGAAGCACCAGCTTTCAAATAAAAAAAGAATCATCAAAATCGCTTTATCCAGTCGGAAATGCTGAGGTAACAAACATAAAAAAAACAGTCGAATTGAGAACCTTCTCCTTTTTTTGAAGTAGGTTAAAAATTGGGATTGAAGCCTAACTGGATTGGAGCTATCTACCTAAAATATTTTTAGTTTTCTGACACTTCGACACTAAAATCGTTATTTCAAATGGCATTCCCTATTTTTTTTTTTAAATATCTTGATTAAATTAATTCTGACCATATTTCAAAATAACAATTCGTCATTTTGTATGGCCAACAGTAGTTGGCCATGTTTTCAGGTAGGATGTATTCAATAACACTGTGTATTATTGTGTTTATTACCTATTTGAATTTCAGATAATCTTATGATAATTATTGTTTTAACTAAATAAATCCTAATTGAAAACATGGCCAACTACTGTTGGTCATACAGCATAAAACTTATAAATTATATGTTATAAATTACGGGTGTAACGCTGAATTTTCTTATTTCAAACGATAACTCGAAAGTCCTTACACTTGGCCATAGGGACATGAGTTATGAAAATGTGGGGAATTTTAATAAGAGCCAAACAAAATAAATAAAATTTGGTGGTGCCATTTAAAAAAAATTGATATTTTGCACAGTTACTTTACGAAGCACTTTAAGATACTTAGTAACAACAACTGATTGTTTTTTTTTTTTATAATCTCGAGTGTAACTGCATCTTTGAGCTCTCAAACGAGCCTATGTCGAGCTTTCTACACAATTTAATGTAGGAGTGACGGACCTTTTACAAGACGTCCGTTTGATGCAAAATTTCCAATAAAAGTCTTTTTTCTCGAAAACCTTAAGGATTAAATGAGGTGTTGTTATTTTGAAAGATGCTCAGAATTATTAATTTAATCGAGATAAGTAAAAACAAATAGGGCATGCCATTTGAAATAAAGACTTTAGTGTCGACTTTCGGTATAACCGAAAGTGTCAGAAAACAAAAAAATATTTTAGGAAGATAGCTCCAATCCAGGTAGGCTTTAATCCCAATTTTTAGATTCCTATTATTTCTGGTTCCCCGGCAACTTCTAATGGTTGGTCTAGCTGGTACACCCTGTATATTGAAATATAAAATAATAACTTAGTTTTATATGATTTATATGTCGTGACTCTTTAGAGATTGCAACTAGAGAACATAATCCTGGGATCTTGAAAGTTTTATTTTTTATATCGAAACCCCGGGATTTTCGAGATCACACACAGGTTATAACCAGTATGGTTATAATTATAATTATGACCTTCTAATACTGAGATCTCATTTAAAAAAAAAAACAAAATAAAATTATTTAAGGTCACTTAGTGGCACGGTGGACTATATAGTTGCCTTATATGGTCCTGGGTTCGAATCCCAATGAAAGCCTAAGATGTTTTTTCTGGGTTTTCGGGTTCGACGATCAAGGACCATAGTAGTTGAAGCGACCTTAAATAAACAAAAAAAAAAAAACTATTTTGCAAGTTGATTGTTTTACGTTCTAAGGTCTGATATTTAATAAGTTTTCATTTGGCAAATAAATTTTTTATTTTTATTTTATGGACGATTCACCAGATCAGCGATTCTTGCAATCGCTATACATGGTGTGAGATTAATATTGATTTAAAATAAAAATGTTTGTTTAATTTCTGCCGATTTCCGATTATTGTCCTGGGATCGATATCCCGAAATTATATTCTCTAGTCGCAACCCCCATTTTGAAAATCATATCAATTTTGTTTTTGTAATATTAAAGAAGTAATGTCTTCCAGAGACCTCACGCCTTTGGATTCAGCTTAACAATGTTCCACGTATTTGCTGTCGGTCTATCTAATTATTTTGAATTATTTTCAGGAAATATTGTGTTGCGTCCCAAAAAAATAAATCTAAAAAATTTTGAGATGTATCCAAATCTTCCTCAGAAGATCCTCGCCTCGGCTACGATGACCACTGACCCCGAGAAACTAGCTCGCGTTGGCTTGCTAAAACCGACTTTGTTCAGCGCTGAGGCGAACTATGCTATTCCCAAGGGACTATCAAACGAATATTGCGTTTGTAACATCTATGAAAAAACGATGGTTTTATATCATATTATCCTCACAAACAATTTCAATCGGGTTCTGTGTTTCGCTTTGACAAAATTTGAAACCCGACGGTTGGCGCTTGTTCTCGAACAAATGGCTAAGAACACATTCACAGTCGGAAGCTTAAGTTCTCTCGATAAAAAGAATCGAATGGCCACGTTAAAAAAATTTGAAAATGGAGAAATAAATGTGTGAGTATTTTTTATAAGATTTTTTTCTTGTTTTTGGTGTTTATAGTCGCTTTAACATCTATGGTCATATTACGACTGTTTTACACACAGAAATATTCTGTAGGTCTTAAATCGTAATTTTTTAATCTTATATCTAGGGATTCGACGGGGATCGAACCCAGTACCACTGGCGTATGTAGCGGAGAGAGCAATTGCTCTAACCACTGCGCCATCAAGTGGGTTTATAAGATTTATTAATGTCCATTTAACAGTTTTTTTTCTGTATCTTATAAATATTTAAGTGCCGATTTTATGCAACAAAATTCACTCAAAGTGAACCATAGGCATAAACTGTATCGAGGTCCAAAATATTGACCCAAATACCGCCTCAGTAGGATAATATTTAAGAAGATATTCTAATCCCTGCAATGTGATGATTCACATACCAGTCACAGTCAGTTGGTGAATCACCACATAACAATCACGAAGCGATCCGTAATGATGATCACTAAAGAATTATATCACATAAAATATACTACATATTTGAAAAAATAATTTTTTTTTTTTTTTTAAAGTCTTGTTAGCACCGATGCATTAGCTCGAGGTATTGATATTCCAAATGTCGAATGTGTTATTTCGTTTCATCCTGCAAAATATCTGGAGACGTACGTGCATCGTGTCGGGCGCACAAGTCGTGCTGGCCAGTCCGGAACAGCCATAACTATTCTGCACCCAGGACAAAAATCCAAGTTCTTCGAAACACTATCAAAATTAGTCCAACTGAAAGCAATTGATTTGAATTTGGAACAAATTCAATCAGACTACGATGCTAAATTCAAAGAAGCTATTGCTCAAACCAGCGAAAAAATAGCGACTGATAGCAGTTTGGAAAAGAAGAAAAACAAAAAAATCAAATACAAGTATAAAGCGACAGAAAAAAAACTCTCCAAACAATCATCGTAACGTTGAATTATGATGTGAAACTTTTGAGTGCGAACTAGGATTAGAACCTAGAACGTAATAAACACCATTATGTATATTAATACTGTGTTAAAATTTCTATAATAAACTATAATGAACATTTGTTTAATTGTTTTGTTATGACATTTTTTTTTACTATACCACAGACTCATAATATTCCTATACATATATCTGCTGCGACACGTCACTGGACTTTCTTGAAACTCACTTAACACATTCACGTCGGGGAACGCATGGTTTACAATTATAATTTATACATAATTATTATATACTAGCTGGTCCCCGCCCGCTTCGCTGAGCATATCTAAATTATACTGATTGAATAATAGAAACTTTCATCCCATCAACAAAAAAAGACAGATAGATATTTCTAGATTTTTGATTCATAGAAAGTTCATGAAAATTTGATAAACTACTTTTCCAGGAAGATATTCTATATATAGCTATCTAGAAGAGCTATCTTATAAGTTCTATACGTTTTTATGAATATTATAAAATACCTATACTTGTGTTTTTTAAGTAGCAATACAATTCGAAAATGTTGAATGTTGTATATATTTAACTGAGTTTTTCGCCAAGTTCAAATTTTTCAATAGTTGAAAAAATTGAGTACGTGGAGTAATTTTTGATTGTTTGAATATAATTTAACACGCGTACCTATTTCTAAACATTATAGACATTCATCATTAACAATGAAAGAATTGTCAATAGTTCAAAAATTTTCATTATTAATTTATTGATGTCATCGAATGTTAAATGAAAAATCATATTTTGCAGTAGAAATTGACATTTTTATTTCAACTTTTTTGGAGTGATTGTGTTAAAACGCTATTTCACGAACTTTAGGGAAAACTTTTTTAAAAACACGATTCCTGCAGGATAAGTACAATTGTTATGCTATCTTTTGAGAACCGTGCATTATTCTAACATATAAATTAATAATCTATAATATTTTCTGACGTCTCAACTACCCTATTGCAAAAAATCATGCCAATCTCTTGCTCTATGACAAAACAAAAACATATCTATCCCACGGGAGTAGTACATTTTTCCTGCATAAAAAAGAGATCGGGCCTTCTTGAGAATAATGCGCTAGAACTCTATTTCACGTGCTTTAACAAAACTTCTATAAAATACACGGTTCCTGTAAGATACAATTGTCTTGTTATTCCACGGGAAGAGTACCTACAGTTATGTCGATTTTTTGCTCTATGAAAAATAAAAACGTATCTATTCCACAGGCCCGTACATTTTCCCTGAATAAAAGGTAGATTAATCCTTCTTGAGAAAAATTTGTTAAAACACTTATCCATGAACTTTTACGAAACTCCTTTTAAATACTCAGTTCCTGAAGGATACAATTCTTATCCTATCCTACGGAAACCGTGCTATATTCTGACATAAAAGTTTGCCTATATTTATTCTCTGACTCTTAATTAACCACCACATTGTAAGAAATTATGGTCTATATCTTTTGCTCTGTGAAAAATAAAAACATATCTATCCTACAGAAACCGCAAATTTTTCCTGGATACAAATAAGACTGTAGGATAAGAAAATAATTTTTTGCCTTGAGGACATTATGAGTTATTACTATAAACACATTATAATCAGCTAATAACGTTTAGTTTCAGCATGATTTTTCTTTAAACTAGTTTTTCTATTTTCCCGTTGAAATGAGAAATTTTTCCGAAATAAAACGTATTCTAAATAATGATTCGCATAATTAGCTATCATCATACTTAAATATGATCAATATTCATTTTCAAATAAAAATGTTTAGTTAATGCATAATTTTTGTTCCAACCCGTTTTTCAATTTCCCGGATAAATGAGACATTTTTCCGTTATAAAAAGTATTCCTTTTTATGACTCAGATTGTCATTTATCATCATACCAAATTTTATCAAAAACCGTAATTATTTGGGTAAAAATTAATAATATGTTTCTAAAAACAATTTCGCTAATAATGAATTATTTTGAAACAACTTTAATAGCCATTAAAAAGGTTATAGCGGGCCAACCTTAAAAGATAGACATATGTCGTCGCGGACTTTTTTTTAGAACTTTTTAAGGGGAACGATTTTACTGTACATGATTTTTGCGTAACTTTAATCATTTACACTGGGCAAGCGACAAACGCTCTCAAAAAGAAAACATTTTCCTGGTTTTTGCAACATTCTCCATTGATGCTCTGCTGCTATTGGTCGTAGATTGATGTTGTATAGCCTAAAGCCTTCGTCGATAATTAGGCTACCCAACACAAAAAGAATTTTTCAATTTGACCTAGTAGTTTCTGAGATTAGCGCGTTTAACCATACAAACAAACTAATTCTTCAATTTTATATGTTAGTATAGATAAATATTTATTTATATATATATATATATGTATTTATCTATACTAACATATAAAATTGAAGAGTTAGTTTGTTTGTATGGTTAAACGCGCTAATCTCAGAAACTACTGGTTCAAATTGAAAATTTATATATATATAAATATTTATATATAATGTGTACGTATAAATTATAATGTTAAATAATCTACAAGGCAGAAGACGCTTCCATGCGTTCCCCGACGTGAATGTGTTAATTGTCATAGTTAGGCAATAATTAGTCAAACGGTTTCATGAATTTATCAACAATAAATTGTTTTTAAATTTATTTATATTATTTCACTAGCTGATACCCGCTCCGTTTGCTGAGAGTATCTAAATTTAATTGATTCCCTACCTTCACAACGAAATTGAAAAACTAATCTATTTTGACAGAAAAAGATGATAGATACATTCAGACTTTAGATCCAAAGTAAGTTCATCAAAATCCTTTAAACTACTTTTCCAGGAAGAGAAATTAGCTATCTTACAGGTTCATTACAATTTTAAATATAAAATGTTCCTTTAGACATGAAGATTGTTCATTTCAAATATCATTTATAACCGTTCAGCTATTTTAGTAGAATAGATTCGTAGCTATCCTACAGGAACCGTGCCTTTTTTAGGATAAATGGTATTCAATACGTTAAGATCTGAGGTATCTTAAACAAAACGTCATTAAAATTAGTTCCGTTAAGTAATTGTTAATTATTTAAAAATTTAGTATATTATTTTAATACGTTTACCTATTTATGATTAATTTCTTCGACAATGAACAATACAGTTATTCAAATATTTATAAAAAAATTCATTATTAATTTTATCGGGTGTTACTTGAAATTCATATTTATTTTCCAGTAAACTGTCAATTTTTTAATTTAAACTTTGTAGATATTTCTTTCGTTACTGTGTAAAATTGGTCAGGCCTTCTTGAGGAAAATGCGTTAAAATGCTATTTCACGAACTTTAACAAAACTTACCGAAAATACTACGAAAATAGACGGTTTCTGTAGGATTCAATTGTTATGCTATCCTATGTAGGGTGACCAACCGTACTCTTTTAAGAGTACATGTACCTTACATACCTAATTGGTGTAGAATTTTGCGAGGTTTTGTTCTAAATAAGGACCAACATAACATTTTTATATTTATAAGAAAAAGATAGCGATTAAACAGCCACTACGTACGACGTACAATATCCAGTCGCTCTGCCAACGCTTTTTAAATCGGTGATATCTTCTAAGATATTCATTTTAATGATTTTCTGTAAAGGGCAATTTTGATCTACATGAAATGCACAACGTATCTAATGTATTTAATTGGATAAGGAATAATACTATATTGTTTAAAATAGCTTGGTAAATAACCAATAATTTTTTTGTAATGTGTAAAAGATAAAAATGGTTCCCGTGGGTTATCCTTAAGAGATAGACATATACCGTCGTGGACTTTTTTATCAATCTTTTTAAGATACACAATTTCGCCGCATATAAGTTTGATCTATCTCGTAAGGTTTAGTCAGCGTTTGCAATGTATGTGCACAAAAATATGTTGATTATAACCTCACATTATAAATCTTTGAATTTTCCAACTTTTCTCTACTATAATATGCATGTATAATACCTGCAAACCTTCCTCTTGAATCACTCTATCAATTGCTGAAAACTGCATTAAAATCCATTGTGTAGTTTAGAAGATCTAAGGGAACAGACAGCGGGAGCGATTTTGTTTTATACTATGTAAAGGTATATTGATTTGATTTAGATGAGGTGCTAATTACATACTAGGGACTTAATTTTTTTAAAAATTTTGCTATAAAATCCTAATGAAGCCTACTCAATTACTGAAACTATCTGACCAATTATTATTGTGACCATTTAATCTACCTAGTTTTCGTATCGGTTTGTTTTAAATTAGGCGCTAACTACATGTAACTTATATTCGAAGGATTTCAACATGCTTAATAATAAACTCTTCGTAAGTTTATTTCAAGTCTCTAGATAGCGACGAAAGCATACAAATTTTAAATACATATAGTCTTTTATCCATTATTAGGTGCTAGCCATAAACCACGTAACAAACTACTAGGGGGAAGGAGTATGCTCTAATGTTATGTAAGTATAAGGGTATAATATTAGTCATTCATAAGCTATATCACGCTAAATGTCACCATCTTTTACTCTACTCCCTTTCCCCTCCGCCAGACTGTGTCACATTTTTGTGACCCCCTATAAATATTACATCACAAAAGTTAGACCCCCCCCCCCTGTAAATACCTAATTTATGTTCATTAAAACATATTAGAAATTGATATTTTATGTAAATAGTTAAAAAATTATTAACACATTCAATACGAATGACTTTCTATCGAATAGTTAAATTTTTTAAAAATTTTCAAACTCGAGAATTAGAATCGCTATAAAACCCAAAATAATTTTTAATTAATTTTTACTTTCTTTTACTACTATATAGATAGTAAAGGAAGTATTGTAATCGGGTCGAATTTTCGAATTCGAGTTTTCACCGGAAATACATGTTTTGAGGTCCCCTGAGTCCAAAAAAGTGGTTTTTAGAAACATGTCTGTCTGTGTGTGTGTGTGTGTGTGTGTGTGTGTGTGTGTGTGTGTGTTTGTGTGTGATAGCCATATCGTATCGAAAGCTTTACCCGAATTTTACCAAACTTGGAAATTTGCCTTTATATTATGTCTAGTTGTGCCGCGAAGCTTTTGGTTGAAATCGGTTAACCGAAAGCTCCACTTTACTCTTGGCGTTTTTGAGCTTTTTCGAAAATGGCTCCAACGATTTTTTTTAAACTTTCTACAGTTTTTAGACTCATTAGTGGCTACAACTTTTATTTGAAACTTTTTCCTGGGAAAATTCGAATAAGGACGGTTCTGGGGTTAAGGTTGGAAATCCGTATACTTATATGTACATATAAGCTATATAGTGTATAAATATTACTTTCTTTTACTACTTACTAGTAAAGGTAGTATTGTAATCGGATCGAATTTTCGAATTCGGGCTTTCACCGGAAATACATGTTTTGCGGTCCACTGAGTCCAAAAAAGGGGTTTTTAGAAGCATGTCTGTGTGTGACAGCCATATCGTATCAAGAGCTTCATCCGAATTTCACCAAACTTGGAATCTGGTCTCCATATTATACCTAATTGTGCCGCGAAGCTTTTGGTTAAAATTGGTTTACCGAAAGCTCTACTTTACTCTTGGCGTTTTTGAGCTTTTTCAATTTTTTTCGAAAACGGCTCCAATGATTTTCTTTAAACTTTCTATAGTTCTTTGACTAATTGATGCCTACAAGTTTTATTTGAAAATTTTTCCTGGGAAAATTTGAATAAGGGCGGTTCTGGGGTGAAGGTTGAGAATTTGTATATTCATATAGCCCTATAGGTTGTATGCATATAGTTCTGCTTATATGTATTGTTACAAAGGGCTTATATTTGTTTTAACTAACAGCGAGTATTTTCATAAATGAAAGTAAAAGAAAGTAGTGTGACGCCTCGCACCAGATATTTTTAAATTCTCTACCTCTTTTCTGCACTTTCTGATCTTTTCATTACGCAAATATATGGTCAAATTTTAACTAATTAACTATACACCTGGAGCAATTGCGAATTCAGGGAGAGTATTTCAGGAACAATTAAAAAAAAAAGTTAAAAACATTGATTATTTTGGATTATATAGCAATTTTTGAAAAATTAATTACTATAATACTATACTTAATAACTACTTAATATACTATAATAACTATAATAATATACTTAATATACTATACACTTGGAGCAATAGCGGATTCTGTAGGAGCAAATTTTTGGCATATAGTTAAAAATGTTTAACGCTAAGTTCTTTCCGGTTATTTGTAATATATTTTTGCTTTCAATTTTTGAAGTTATACTTCTTTAGGCGCGTTATGAAAAAATGATGAGAGTGAAATTTTAAGATGCGCGCGCATTTTCAGGAAAAATTAACAAAAGTTAAGTAACAGAAGTTAGTCGCAAAACCATTGGGTTTACTGGCGCGCGTAATTTGAATTTTTGTTGTATTTATTTTCTAATTTATTTATTTTTATATTTAAATTAAAAATAATTATATATACAAATGACACATATTATTAATAAACAAGTTATTACATTTCTCGAATTTTGCAGTAGTTGTTATAATTACTTTTTGAAGTTTAATGATGAAAATGACGTCTGCATCGCGGCGCGGTTTCAGAAGCATTTGTAGCGTTCTATTTTATCATCACAAATTATCAAAATGAAGTTGCCCGCAAAACGGCTCGGTATTTTTAACTAGACGCGCGTAATTTGAATTTTAGTTGTATTTATTCTCTAATTTATTTATTTTTATATTTAAATTAAAAACAATTATATATACAAATGACACATATTATTAATAAAGAAGTTATTACTTTTCTCGAATTTTGCAGTAGCTGTTATACTATTTGAAATTTAATGATGAAAATGACGTCTGCATTCCATGCATATTCTTAGTTATCACGAAATCTGGGATTCTGAAATGCTTCAACCATCTTAGAATAATAATTTAGTAACACAAGATATGAATAAGATTAAGACATTTACTCTGACAAGTAGCTACTTACTATTTTTCGCAATTTTCTATGAAGCTTCGTTTTCATGACATGCATGAATTGTTAACCAGAAAAATGATCCTGACAAATTTTATAAACGTCTTGCAGCTTTCTTTGGATATAATTTATTGATACAAATTAAAATATTATTCTCTTAATTTTATTTTTAATAATTAAATCTTTAAATATATATATTATTATTATTTAATATTAAATTACAGTTTTTAAAAATTGATTATTTGAATAATATTAATAAAAACTAATTTTTAATGATACCAAAGAATTATAACTTCTCACGCGCGTACATAAGTATACGCAACCACTTTTTTTAAAATGTTTTTTCTCTGTAAATTAAATATGTTCTTAACATAATGACCTACGCAGACGACGTCGCGGATATCAGCTAGTGCTCAATAATAAATTATTCGTAAGTATATTTCAAGTTTTACTTTCTTTTACTACTATATAGATAGTAAAGGAAGTATTGTAATCGGGTCGAATTTTCGAATTCGAGATTTTACCGGAAATACATGTTTTGAGGTCCACTGAGTCCAAAAAAGTGGTTTTTAGAAACATGTCTGTGTGTGACAGCCATATCTTATCGAAAGCTTTATCCGAATTTCACCAAACTTGAAATTTGACCTCCATATTATACCTAGTTGTGCCGCGAAGCTTTTGGTTGAAATCGGTTAACCGAAAGCTATACTTTACTCTAGGCGTTTTTGAGCTTTTTCAAATTTTTTTGAAAACGGCTCCAACGATTTTCTTTAAACTTTTTATAGTTGTTAGACTCATTAATGGCTACTACTTTTATTTGAAACTTTTTCCTGGGAAAATTCGAATAAGGGCGGTTCTAGGATGAAGGTCGGAAATTCGTGTATATACATATAGCCCTATAGGTTTTATGCATATAGTACTGTTTATATGTATTGTTACAAAGTGCTTATATCTCTTTTAACTAACAGCAGTTTTTAACTACAGTATTTTCATGAATGAAAGTAAAAGAAAGTTGTGTGACGCCTCGCACCAGATATTTTAAATAGTAACGAAAGATTAAAAATGTTGACCCTTATTATAAGATTATGAATGAATCACGTTGCTGCATTCTCGAGTGACTTAAAATTAATCTCATCAATTTTGCCTTAGATAAAACGAAATAGTACGGATCTGTAAAAAAAAAACAAATTTAATACGGCCAATGTAAAGGGCTACGTGACAAACGACATGTTTCCACTAAATACACATGAAATTTCCAGTTTCAGTTAAAGATAATTGAAATTTGGAATGCATCTTTACCTGAACTAATAGAAGATAGTTTTTAAATCCTATATCTATCCTTGTTAGTCAATGTTGTAATATATATTTGAAGGTGAAGATACACTGTTGTTTGATTATGTGGTGAAAATATATTTTAATTTTTTTAAAATTAATAACGTTTTAATAGGAAATGAATGTGATGAACAATTCAAATGGGAAATGTTATTTGTTAATAATCTCTCATTAATGTTTATAGGGTGTAATTAATTGTTGTTTGATAATTTTAATTATATAGTGTTTTAAGAAACAGTGTAAAAGTGAATGGAATGAGATGGTGAACGTAGGAGATGGAAGTTGTGTGGGTGTGAGTGGGACAGAGGCAATGCGTGTTTGTTTATAACTAGTTTCATAGTGTAATGTGATGAAGGGCGCTTGCGTCAAGACAATTGTTGTCATTTGTCCCTCTGCGTTTCCATCAAGTTTTGTGTCTACCGTCATTCATTACATGTGCAATCAATTTTTTTCTAATAACTTTCTAAAATTTTCAGTGAGAGTTTTCCAAAGATTATGCAAATTGTTTTTATCACAATTGCCAGTGCAATCGAATTGTATGTACAATTTGAACAAGGTGTCGTCAGTCAAAACTTGAGAGGCCTGTTGTAAAAAAAGAAAATGGCGTGAAAAATGTTCGTGTGATTCATATGATTAGTTGTGGAACGAATTCAGTAAAAACTTGAAAAAAATCACCCTAATCATCGACACAAACGGAAATGTGAATTGTTTAAATCGCTCATTTTAAATAGTTAAACAGTTAAACACGTTTTTAAGTTTGACGGTATTTTGAGTTGGTGTTTTTATTGTTTCTATTAAAGAAAAAAAATTGCTTATCAACGATGCATAAGCGTACCAATCCTTTAGCTAATCGCGGCGACTCGCAGCCCCGACCTCGCGTCAACGGACCAAGCAGCTTCACCAGCAGCTACGACCCGAATCGGTTCGCAGAAAGCACCTTCGTCGTGCCCCAGGAAGCCCCCGTTTTTTCGCCCACTGAAGAAGAATTCAAGGAACCGCTTCAGTACATAGCCCGTATTCGTCCAATTGCCGAAAAATTCGGCATATGCCGCATCAAACCACCGGAAGTAAGTCATACGAATGAACCGCGTAACACG
This sequence comes from Sisyra nigra, assembly GCA_958496155.1. Taxonomy (NCBI): domain Eukaryota; kingdom Metazoa; phylum Arthropoda; class Insecta; order Neuroptera; family Sisyridae; genus Sisyra; species Sisyra nigra. The sequence goes on along the minus strand of OY292319.1, from coordinate 15,254,605 downwards.
AATCTAACAAATGAGACATTTTTTTAGAATTGGTGCCCTCCATTTTGTGTGGATGTTGATAAGCTTCGTTTCACCCCGCGTATCCAACGTCTTAATGAACTAGAGGTATGTTTGTCGTCGACAAATCGCAGGCCATGACTAATTTCAATTTGACTTTAGGCTAAGACTCGTATCAAGCTGAACTTTTTGGATCAAATCGCCAAGTTTTGGGAGTTGCAAGGCTCTACGTTACGCCTTCCCGTCATTGATCGTAAAGTTGTCGATCTCTACTCGCTACATCATTTGGTTAAAGAGGGTGGTGGCTATGAGGCGGTCAGCAAAAATCGCAAATGGTCCGAACTGGCTGGAAACATGGGCTACCCTCGAAAAAGTGGCTCTTACGGCGCTATCCTAAAAGGACACTACGAACGGATTTTGTATCCTTACGATATATTCAATCAAGGAAAAACTGAAGAGAACAAAATCACTGCTGTGAGTTTCATTTTTTTTTTAAATCTACCAAACACTATATTACTTATATACCAGTAAGGTGACCATATTTTTTTTTATTTCAAATCCGTGACGGAAACTTGTACCGGGGTAGGGGGGGGTTGTAGTTAAGTTAAATAATTTAAATATTATTTTTTTTAATAAAAATTAGTATTTTAAGTAATTATCCGGTGAAAAGACCAGTATTTTTTTTATTTTAACAACTTATTTTCTTTTTACACTACGTTTCGTCGGTGTTATTCCGACTTCATCTATATATGGTATCTTGAAAATGTTTATACCAAATATAATTTGAATGTAAATTTAACAATACAAAACTTCAGATGTCAAATATTTGATATGCTATTATATTTGGTATAACAATTTTCAAGATACACCATATACAGTGATACCTTGACATACGAGTTTAATTCGTTCCGCAATCTTGCTCGTATCTCGAAGCAAATTTCCCCATACAAAACAATTGAACTACCATAAATGCGTTCCAACCCCCAAAATGTCACCCCAGTTGTTTTTGTTACGTGGTTTTGAATAATTAAAACGTATTTATAAATGACAAATATTTATTGTACAAAAACAAAAAAGAGAACGTGAAGAAATAAATTAGATATCCTCACTGGTTTTTGGCTTTTTCGCTACATTTTTCTTGCTTCACTTGTGGGCCGTTTAGAAAAAAAAAAACATGTCCAAGGAGGTTTGTTTCTTCCTCCCTCTCAGAATGTTCCAGAAATGAGTTAGGCTAAGTGTCATTAAAAAGATCAGATGCACGACCTGTTGCAACTTTTTCTGGGTGTTTCTTTTCCATGAACTGTGAAACTCTCCCACATTCCTAAGATCTACTTTATCTCAATTATAGAAATAACCTCCTCCTTCTCCGCCTCCTCTGACTCCTCGCAACCAATTTTTACCGGCCGACCTGCTAAACCGAACTCGTATCTCGAATTTCGCTCGTAACTCAAAGCAAAAAATTACTCGCTCGTAACTCAAAGCAAAAAATCACTCGCTCGTATCTCGAAAAACTCGTATGTTGGGACACTCGTATGTTGAGGTACCACTGTACTGAGTCATTTACTGTAACCTAATTTTGTAGATTTGTTATTATAGTACGAGAGCTAGCAACGTCGAAAAAAACAAGAATTTTTTCGCACTATCCCGCACATCATACGGGTTGTCTGGCTGTCGGTAGGGGTTGCGTTTATTAGTGCGCATTGCACTTATGACAGGTAAAATATTGAAATATTCAGAAAAAAGTTTCAGATGAAATTTGTAGAAAATAACATTTTACATCAAAAATGTCCAGTGACTAATTTTCGTAAAGTTGATAGTTTGCCCGCTACAAGCTTGTAAAACTCATTGTATACATGTCGGCACAACGCTTGTATCTCTGAATAGTCGGCCTCTCAAATGACGTCAGGTCGAGCCAGCCTTTCCAAGCTTGTAACGGGCAAACTAGCCACTTTACGAAAATTAGTCAGTGGACATTTTTTATGTAAAATGTTATTTCCTACAAATTTCATCTGAAACTTTTTCTTTTTTCTGAAAGTTTCAATATTTTACTTGTACAGGTGCGATGCGCACTAATAAAGGCAACCCCTCCCGACTGCCAGACAGTGCGAGAGATAACATATATAAAAACTGACCGACCTAAAATTCTCTCTCAAAAACGTTGCTAGCTCTTAAACTATTATTAGTTGTTCAAAAAAATTTAAATTTTTAAAATTGATTTTTTTTAATTTTTAATAATTATATCTTTAAATATATGTATATATCAGTGGCGTGCGGTGACTTTGGGAACAGGGCATGCGGTCAGAAGGGGGGGGGGGAATAAAAGCTAATTTTTTAAATTTATTTTTTTATTTGATAAACATGGTATTATATGTATTTATTTATAAAAATTAGCCTTTTTTGACGCTCCTTCTTACAAAAATCATCAATAATCGTATCATATAATGTATTTAAAAACCACGAAAATAGTTCTTATCCGAAAGAATAGAACATTTGTAGGGCTTCCTGGTAAATAAATCAAAATAAGTCACTAACAGTATCAGTAACAATGAGTAGCCGTTAGAAATTCAAAACGTCAAACGCATCTGAAATGTCAGCCGGCAATGTGAAACGCCGAGAGAGATAGTATTCGACCGTATTAGGGCGCATGCGCAACCAATTCTAGCCAAGCAATCGCATGCAGCGCTCGTTGCGCATTATTTCGCCTTTTGCCATTCATTTGATGTGGTATTCTATGCCAATTTTATGAGCGATACGTTTCACAATTTCGTAAATGATAAAAATATTTAGTATTTGGTATTTTTAGAATCATTTTACAATACGTGCAATTACGGAAATTAAAAAAAAATGAATGAATCATAAAAAAATATTTAATTTTTAAATTGTCCTACAAAATCCCAAGGCATGCGGCGCATCTACAGCATATATGGACCGCTCGCCACTGATATATATATATATATATATATTATTATTAAATATTAAATTATAGTTTCTTTAAATTGATCATTTGAATAAAATTAATAAAAACTAATTTTTAATGATACCAAAGAAGTATTACTTCTCACGCGCGTACATAAGTACACGCAACCACTTTTTTTTGCTATAAAAGTTTTGAAAATTTTCGATTGATAATAGTTCATTCTATGCGTTTACATGTGTTGAGTGTACCTTATAAATTTCAAGTCATTTGGTCAAGTCGTTTTTGAGATACGATGAAGGAAAGTTTGAAAAACACGGTTTTGAGAAAAACGCGTTTAAAGTTTCAACTGCCAATTCAGCGCTCCGAGCTTTAAAACGATTTCGAATTTTCAAAAATCACTTTACTACCGTATTATAGACATGTTAAGAAAGTAATTTATGAACAAAAAAAAAATCGATTTTTTGAGCCCATCACATGGGATAACTCCCTTAAGATGTCATGGTCACATGCACATAATTAGCACCACATCTAAAACAAAGCTAGATCATTTGGTCACTAATTGGTCATAATAGGTTGGGTGGTTTCAATAATTAGTCAGATATGCCATATATCAACATTGGGGTGTTCCAAAAAAAACTGGCCAAGGTTTTCATATGGTTACTGTTTATGATTCTAGAACAGTGAAACAGGCGAGGCAACGAAGCCAACCGACCAGCAACAGGGTGGTGAGCTAACAATGAAGAGTGGTAAATCTGATTTGGACTATAAGCCACATGAGATTGTATCCCGTCAAGCGATTCAACCGCCACCCGAAAAGCAGGCGCGGCGTATGAAAAGAATCTGCACCCACTCTCAGTTCCCTCACAAAAAGGTAAAACAAGTCGACATATAATACGAGGTTTCATCAGCACATGCGCCAAAACAATCGAAATCAATGTTCAATTTTTTTTTTGTCCACAATCGATTCATCATCGGCTTCAACATTATCTGCATGATTATTGTTTTTCATTTAACTTTTATCACATTTTGACGACTAATTGTTTCAATTGGACCGTGTTGTGTTTTGCATACATTTCATATTTGGCCACTATTTGACAGTGGTTGTTGAGTTTGTGCGAAACAAGCTTTAGAATATATTTACTAGTCAAATTTTGCACTTTTAACCGCTCAGTTTTAGCAAAACGAAAGTTCGTCTATGTAAGAAATAAATACGGACGAGCTTTAATAAAAAGCTGTATCAATGTTGAAAATAGCCAAGTAGTTCTCAACCAGCTGTTGTGGTGCTTTTGATTCGAACGTACCGAGTTCCCACTGAAGTTAGTCATAGCTTCCAACAACCCCAACTGGTGGCAACTCCCATGAATATTAACCTTATTTCTTGAACACAGTAAATCTTTGTAACCGACTTCAAAAAAAGGGGGTAGTTCTCAATTCGACTATGTTTTTTTTTTATGTTTGTTACCTCAGAACTGGATGATCCGATTTTCATAATTCTTTTTTTATTTAAAAGCTGGTGCTTTCCGTATGGTTCCATTTTAATTTGAAGAAAATCGTTCACTTCTAAGGGGTTGAAAACTAAGGGATGATATATAATAACTTTTTATTGGATAGCTCGATTTTTATAATTCTTTTTTTTATTGGTAGAACATAATTTTAAATTAATCTCATATCCATTTTTTATAAAAAAAAAACTCCACCCATAAGGGGTTAAAAATTAGGGATGAAATAATACAGTTTTGCTGGCTAACCCGATTTTTATAATTTTGTTTTTTTTTTTTTTTTTTTACGTACATCGTACGTCTTATAAGGTTTGTTCGCGGTGGTCCATAATGAATCGGTAACGAATTTGTCCAAGTGGTTTTAAGCGATTTAGGATAATCGCCAAGCCCATGCACCCTTATGGATTGATTAAGGGTCATTTTTCCGTGAAAAATGTGCGGAAGTAAGTCGAGAATTAACGAGAACCCACGAAAATTGTTAATTGAATTTAACGTTGACAGACGTAGATGCCTTGGTCACATGAGTCTACTTTGGTTGACCGATTGTAGTTAATCGTTCAAAAGTTGAATGAAAAACCTAGTGTGATGACTCGTTCAAACTTTTTTTGATCCACTAAAAAGTTGATTACGGTTTTCACACGGGGTTCTTCATTCAACTTTTTTTGATCAACTAAAAACAGGCTACTAAAGTTGACTCGTGTGAACGCAGCATGACAACGAAACGGGATTTTCAATTTGCCACAACTTAGCAAACTGCGCATGAGTAAGAGAATCTAATTTTTCATCCTAACAAATATCTGAGGATTGCTAGAACCAATAATGAATCGGTAACGAACGTATTTCGTGTAAACCGCGAATATCGGATCGTAACTCGGCTCATAAACTTGCATGCGTTTGGCGACCTTGGCGATGATCCTAAATCGGTCTTGAACTGATTTGTTACCGATTCAGTATGGTTTTCCGCGAACGAACCTAATAATTGACGAACTACGGTAGCCTGCATGAAAAAGTGTCACGTTCCGTTTGAGCCTGTGCGTGCAAGCGAGCACGCGATACAAGTAATAGAGAGCCACGATATTATTGTTGAATCCGAAACAACGTGTTTTAATTAGATTTAATTGATTTACTTCATAATTTTCAGTCTGATTTCATTTTGAAAAATTGTAATTTTCTATTAACCCCTTCTTTGTATTATACAAAATAATGATGATTCCGTGATAATAATTAAATTCAATTCATAAAAGTATGCAATTTTTCATCAATGTTTCTTTATGACGTTATCACGTAAAACTATCGTTCGTAAACCGACTTTACAGACAACCAATTTTTTTTTACTTTCTGATCTTCTTAATTTTATCTATCCTTAACGGGGTATTCTAGTCCAGAGGCCCGAATTTTGAGCGTTTTTTGGCAATTGATAAAAAAAAAGCATTTGATATTTTTACCATCCATTTTTTTATCATTTGCTTATTCATATTCAGAGAGTACACATAGTTAAAAATCCTTTTAAGGAGATATTTTTGAATATGTAAACTATCGAATTATGAAAAAAAAAAATTTTCGATTTTTTTAAAATCCTAGACTAGAATACCCCCTTAAAATTAATGAGAGAACCAACAAACAGAGAGAGATCCAGCATTAAAATAAGGTTAACTTCTTTTGTCTTCTTTCGAAACGCTCTTTACCAACGTGTTAATCCCCTCTCAACTTGAGATCACACTTTTCGTAACGCTTCTGTAACACATTCATCAGTTTATTCCCCAAGGTCAAAAGTGCGTGTAAACAATTTATACTTCATAAAACTTACTTCCATATCCATTCATACATAGATTCAATATAAGAATGAAATTTAGTCAACCCCCAAGTGAAGTAGGGACGGATCCCACCAATATATTTAGAGGGGCTTTGTTTGGCCAAATCCAACAATCATTGCATGTGTAAAAATGTGATAATTAGTAGGTAAATGAAAAACAATTAAAACGTATTGTTTCCAGAATAATGAACAGGTTGACGGCGTTGAAGAGAATGAAGGGGAGAATAAAGAGCTTCGTCGTTTGCAGTTTCATGGCGCTGGACCAAAAATGGCCGGTTACAATCGTTCTGCTGACAAAAACACTCCGAAAAAATTAGCACACGCCATCGATCCGGTGCGATAATTATCGTTTATTTTTGCATTAACTACATGCTATTCTTCCCTATGGTGTATTTGGGTTGTTTTTATGTAGCTCCTTAATTCACTCATTTATTTGGCTTGTTATTTTATTTAACAACTGATTTAGCTGTACAGCAGGATGTTAACATTTTTTTTTATTATTTCTTATATGCTCCATTCATTCGATTCGTATCTGATGACACATTTCACTATACTACTTATACATATTCTTATACATCTACATTTTGCTTGCGTAGAACATTTTCGAGCCTTTGTATATGCTGTTTTAGAGACGGATTAGGCATGCTAAAGCTTGTTTCTCCTGGATTTCTTTGCATATTTGTTATTTTCTTAGTTAGACACGTAACGTTTATATAAAAGTTCTTATTACAGTTAGCTAAATATATTTGCCAGAATTGCGGACGTGGTGATGTCGAAGAGGAGATGTTATTGTGCGATGGATGTGACGACAGTTATCATACATTTTGCCTCGTGCCGCCATTGTCTGAGGTGCCTGAAGGAGACTGGCGCTGTCCCAAATGTGTGGCTGAGGAAGTATCGAAGCCAACCGAAGCATTTGGATTCGAACAGGCACAGCGCGAGTATACCCTGTTTCAATTTGGTGAAATGGCTGACCAATTCAAGCAAGAATATTTCAACATGCCGGTAGGTGTAAGTAACGCATGCATAATTCATCCTAGGTTTGTTCGTGGATGTGATTCTGAACTGATAACGAATCAATCCAAGTTGATTTAGAATAATCGCCAAACGCATACACGCTTATGAACTGATTAAGTGTTATTTTCCCGTGAACGAGTTTAAAAATGTTCGGAAGTGAGACGAGGCTTAACGAGAACAGACAAAAATTGTTAATTGAATTGAACGTTGATGCCTCGTTCACACGAGTCAACTTTAGTAGCCCGATTTTAGTTGATCAAAAAAAGATGAATGAAGAACCTAGTGTGATAGCGGGTTCAATCTTTTTTTTTGATCCACTAAAAAGTTGATTACGGTTCTCACACGAGGTTATTCATTCATCTATTTTTGATCAACTAAAATCGGGCTACTAAAGTTAACTCGTGTGAACGCAGCATGACAGCGAAACTGGATTTTGAATTAGCCACAATTTAACAAACTGCGCATGAGTAAGAGAATTGAATTTTTCATCCTAACAAAAATCGCTAGAACCAATTATGAATCGGTAACGAACGGATTTTCGTGTGAACCGCGATTATCTGACCGTAACTCGGCTCAAAAACTTGCATGCGCTTGGCGATGATCCTAAATCGGTCTTGAACTGATTCGTTATCGGTTCAGTATGGTATCCGCGAACGAACCTCCTAAAAACATATCCAAATATTATTTATACCAGGAGTTCATAAACTTGTGTGGTTCGCGGAACAAGTTTGATTTTTAAATATATAATACACATTTGTTTTTTTTTAAATAGAATTGTTTTTTGAACCCCAACGGGTCTGCGGACCACAGTTTAAAAACTCTTCATGCTCTATTATAGCGTGAAAGTTATTAGCTTCGTTCGCGGGTGTGATTCTGAACCAATTCAGGACAATTCGCATGCGCATTTTGAAAGTCAGTGAATCCTGAATTTTTAGTAACAGTACGATGTTCGTGATTCACACTAAATGCGTTCGTTATCGATCCAGAATTGATCTAGCAATTCTCGGATTTTTGTTAGAATGAAAAATTCGATTCTCTTACTCATGCTGATACGTTCAAGTCAATCAACAATTTTCGTGGGTTTTTGTTAGTTCTCGTCTAATTCGGAACAATTCTCAAGTCGTTCGCGGGAAAAAAATCCTGAACTTGTTTATAACTGAGCCTGCGCTCTACGATAATTCTGAATATATCTTGAACTGATTCGTAATCGGTTCAGAGTGAAACTCGCGAACGAAGCAAATCGTCGTTCTCTCTTCATGCATCGAAATGTGTATAGCACTATTTCATTCATTGGTCCCATGATTTCCTATGAAGTGTCATGGTATCTAATTGGGGGTATGCGAATACCCAACTTCGGCCAGGAATGATTATAAGAAGTTATCTATAGAATATGAATGAATTGATTTGCTTTTAATTTGAATCCATTTGAAAAGGCTAAGGTATATAAAAGAAAATCAATGACAATTAGTGTTTTTGTTCTAGGTGGTTCCTTCGTCTGTCGTCGAGAGTGAATTTTGGCGAATTGTTTCATCGATCGATGAGGATGTTACGGTTGAGTACGGAGCTGATTTGCATACAATGGATCACGGCTCGGGATTTCCCACAAAGAATGCAATGCACTTGTCGGGAATAGATCAGGAGTATGCAACTGACGGCTGGAACTTGAACAATTTGCCCGTGTTACAGGGCTCTGTCTTGGGCTACATAAACGCCGACATATCCGGCATGAAAATTCCGTGGATGTACGTTGGGATGTGCTTCGCGACATTTTGCTGGCACAACGAGGATCATTGGAGCTATTCGATTAATTATTTGCATTGGGGGGAGGCGAAAACATGGTACGGCGTGCCTGGCTCTAGTGCCGAGTTGTTCGAGCAAACCATGAAAAAGGCGGCCTCCGAGCTGTTCGACTCCCAGCCGGATTTGCTGCACCAGCTCGTCACCATCATGAATCCGAACATCCTGATGCGCGCCGGCGTTCCGGTCTGCCGAACAGACCAATCCGCCGGAGAGTTCGTGATCACATTTCCGCGGGCCTACCACGCAGGATTCAATCAGGGATTTAATTTCGCCGAGGCGGTGAATTTTGCTCCAGCGGATTGGATGCGAATGGGACGCGAATGCATCAACCACTACTCGAAATTGAGACGTTTCTGTGTCTTCTCACACGACGAACTCGTATGCAAGATGGGCTTAGACATGGAGAAGCTAGACTCGTCAGTCGCTGTCGCTGTTCATATGGACATGGTTGATATGGTCCTCGAAGAAAAACAAATGCGGAAAGCCTTACTTGAATGGGTATTTTTTTTTTTCTTTTTTTTTTTAAGTTATACTTCTTTAGGCGCGTTATGAAAAAATTATGAGAGTGAAATTTTAAGATGCGCGCGCATTTTCAGCCAAAAATTAACAAAATGAAGTTAGTCGCAAAACCAGTGGGTCTCCTGGCGCGCGTAATTTGAATTTTTGTTTTATTTATTTTTATATTTAAATTAAAAATAATTATATATACAAATGACACATATTATTAATAAATAAGTTATTACTTTTCTCGAATTTTGCAGTAGCTGTTATACTATTTGAAATTTAATGATGAAAATGACGTCTGCATTCCATGCATATTCTTAGTTATCACGAAATCTAGGATTCTGAAATGATTCAATCATCTTAGAAAAATAATTTAGTAACACAAGATATGAATAAGATTAAGACATTTACTTTGACAAGTAGCTACTTACTTTATTTCCGACCAGTTTTTCGAAGCACAATTTTTCGAATCACAATTCTTCGAAACACAATTTTTCGAAATAATGCAGTCTAAATCAACTTCTACAGGTAGAGTTGGTGTTTTTGAACAAAAATCAGTGTAAATCAACTTCGACGGGTAGGGTAAATGAAATAGGTACATAAATGTATCAGTACATATAACTTTTTTTTTTCACTTTTTACAATTTCTGTATCTCTTTTTGTTCTGGAAATAGCGATAATGTAGTACTTAAAATGAAGGGGAGAGTAAGGTTAGCGTGGCACCATGAATTGACGACGGTTTCTGATAAAACAAGTCAAAAGAAAACGAAAATGAAGAGTGCTAATTTGCGAGTTTTGGCTTCGTTTTTGATAATAACCGGATTTCAAGACGCATTTTTTCTATGGGAAATGATTTTGATAAATCTGTCAATTAAGACGTAACTATGGGAGCTGTCATTTATTTTAAGTTAATTCATATAAATTCATTCAACAATTTCCTACTACAAATGTCAAAGGGGTCCAGGGGGGCCCCTGGCGGGGATTTGGCGGGGCCCCCAACAAAAGAAATTGTAGTCATCCGAATTTCATTATTTGACTGAATGTGCACTTCCTAACACCACGAAGTTTTACACAAAATTAAATGTTTTAACATAAAAATAATGCTGCAAATATCTATGAGTTTTCAGTTTTCATTGAAAATCTTTATGAATACTACAGATCCTGCATTATTAAAGCATTTTAAATTTATAGAATATTTTTAAAATCTATAGTCATCTTTAAAATACGTGGTATGTAAGGTTTGTTTATTTTGCCTATTATATTTTCTATATTACTTGAGTTCAAACTCGTTAGAATTTCATTAATTTTATGGTGTTTTCTGTGTTTTATTCCTAAAATTTTGTGTTATTTGTGATGTTTATAAAATATATGTCCTTTGAATAGCAAAAAAAATGGAAATTATTTTCACTCAATGGAAGTTTAATATTGAAAACGTGTTCGCAAATAAAAAATATTGAGTGTTCAAATTGGACCATCTAAGTTCCCATAGTTACTCATACCTTGAATTTTGCAAATGGCTTGCTTAAGCCTCATGCTGACATAAAAATTTATCGATTTCTATGGTACACAAAAGCATAACGTTGAGCAATTTCAAATTCTCTAAGCGCCACGCTAATCTTACCAAAAATGAACAATCTGTAAACTATAACTTATAGGTACCTATTTACAAAGGTAAATTACATGGTTTTTTTGTTTAGTAAATATATGTTAAAATGTCCAAAAAATTATTAAATTTTATTTACTAAAGTTTTTTTTTTCAATTACATTTGTTTTGTGTAAACTGGCAAATAAAACTAAATTTATTCTAATTATTTCGGTCCCTAAAATTATTTATTATTAATTTTTCGAAAAATTGTGTTTTGAAGAATTGTGATAAGAAAAACTGACACCTAACCGTTTTCATGATATGCATGAATTGTTAACCAGAAAAATGATCCTGACAAATTTTATAAACGTCTTGCAGCTTTTTTTGGATATTATTTATTGATACAAAAATAATATTCTCTTAATTTTATTTTTAATAATTATGTCTTTAAATATATATATTATTATTATTAAATATTAATTTACAGTTTTTTAAAATTGATTATTTGATAAAATTAATAAAAACTAATTTTTAATGATACCAAAGAAGTATAACTTCTCACGCGCGTACAAAAGTACACGCAACCACTTTTTTTTTCAATTATTTGACACGTACGATTGATTTGTTGCGACCTTATTATTAATATTACGTGTTAATTTGCAGGGAGTCACCGAGGCTGAACGTGAAGCTTTTGAACTTCTGCCGGACGATGAACGTCAGTGTGCCGTTTGTAAAACGACCTGCTTTTTGTCTGCCCTTACATGTTCTTGCAGCAAGGACACGTTGGTATGTTTGCGCCACTATACGATGCTGTGCGATTGTCCTGCTTACAAGCATACGTTGCGATATCGTTACACGTTAGACGAGTTCGTCAAAATGCTACAAAAACTAAAAGCCAAAACCGAATCATTTGACATTTGGCTGAAAAAGGTGCGCGAGTCGTTTGGCCGAAACCAACCACGCACACTGACCATAGACGGCTTACGTGAACTGATTAACGAAGCCAATACGAAAAAGTTTCCGCAATGCGAGCTGTTGGATCGCCTTCGCAACACGTTGAAATACGCGGAGAAATGTCTCGATGTGATTCAACGTTTCGAACGCATCAACAAAGGTACACGCAGTAATAAAAACGAGCAATGTTTCAAAGTAACGATGACCGAGCTAACAATGTTCGTCGATGAGTGTCGCAATCTTCCGCTCGTTCTGAAAGAACTCGACGTGATCGACGACATGATTAAGATGGGTGAAAAATTTTCCGATGAAGCGACCCAAATGCTGCGCAAACCGCTGCCGAATTTATCGGCGGAAGTCGTGCAAAAATGCGTCGATTTTGGCGACTCGTTATTTATAGACTTACGTTTCTTGCCGATGTTGAAGCAACGGTTGGAGCACACGAAATGGTTGGCCCAATTGCGGACACGACGTGAATCACGTAACTTGATGACAATCGAAGAAGTGAAAAGTTTCATGGAGCAGGGCCTCCTGTTGCGGCCACACGATCACATTGCAAATATGGTGGCAGAGCTGAAACTGCTGCACGACCAAGCAGTCGCTTGGGAAGCGGATGCGAATAAATGTGTCGATCCCAAAAGTCCTTCCAGTATCGGTCACCTGGAAATGCTGTTAAAACAGGCGCAGAATTTAGAAATCATCATGCCGTCGGAGAAACTCTTGCAGGACACGTATCTCGCTATTCAAAATTGGTGCAAATCGGCGGCAGCTTTGAAAACGATCGACGGCTACCCACACTTTGAAACGATCCAATCGTTGGTCGTTCAAGGCCAGAAAATCCCAATCAATTTACCCGAGTTGCACTATTTGGAACAAATGTTGAACTCGGCGCGGGCCTGGAAAGAGCGCCTATGTCGCACGTTCTTATTTAAAGACACCGCTCCGAACATAACCGAAGTGCTCTGTCCTCGACTGTACGAAATGCCCAAATTCGATCCGTCGATGGAAGGGAACGAGGCACAACTGGAAGTCTTAAACGCGTATAGACGAGCCGAGCTCAAAGAAGCCAAGTGGATGAAGGAGAAGCGCAGTGTGAATGAGAGTAAGGACTTGGACGATCCCGGAGAAAAGTTTTGTGTATGCAATCGGAAACCATACGGAATGATGCTCAAGTGTAACTTATGTTTGACTTGGTGTCACTCGAACTGTGTGGCGCTTCCAAAAAATTTCGTCACACAAAAAACCCAAATATTACAGTTACCTGCCGTGACTCCGATTAGGGAATATAAATTTTTGTGTCAACAATGTATGCGAACACGTCGACCGCGTTTAGATACCATCTTATCGTTGTTGGTCGCTTTGCAAAAGCTCTGCGTTCGCCTCGTCGAAGGGGATGCCTTACAGTGTGTCACAGAGCGAGCGATGAGCTGGCAAGACCGAGCTCGACAGGTGTTGAACACACCAGAAATGACGAAGGTTCTCAGACGGATTACATCGGCTTCCAATAAACTGAAAGCGACCAACACCACCCAGAAGTCTTCACAGCAAGTCGAGAGCAGACCCAGCACTAGTACAGCAGACCCGGACGATGAATGGATTGATATATCGGAAACGGAAGTGATCGGAGAACATGCTTACTCTTCCTACAAACCGATCATGGAGTCCGGCGAAGACAGCGACTTTAGTATTACTCTCAGCGAACCACTTCTGAAACAAATCATCGATCTGGCCATCGAAGGCGATCTCATTGAAGTCACCATCGACGAGTCGTTGGCCCTCTGGAAAATTATCACAGCAACTAAATTCAAATCAGAATATTTCGTCTTTCTGGAATTTTCGGTAAGAACAACCGAATGTGAACAGAGTATTTGACAAACTATAGAAACTTTTACTATTGCGTTCTACCGGTGCATTGTTAATATTTCCGAGTAATATTAAAAATGTTGACGATAAAAGTCGCGTTAAAACAGGCAGATTGGCATTAATCACGTGACACATTTGACGTTACAAACCAGTAAATCGGCGTTTTGAAACATACGAAATTTTCTTCAAGTAATTATTATAACTTAAAATCGTGACCCGTGCTAAGCTACTAGACTAACGGATACCTCTTGATCAATTAATAGTAATTTAATTCGAAGTATATTATAAGTAAGTCGAAATGCACTTAACGTTTTTTTGTAAAAAAAAAGCACTTCAATCGTAGATTAGCTTCACCGACTTGAACAAAACTTTTCTTTCATCTTTTTCATGAAACTCAGGGGTCAATATTTGCCAAATACATAAGGTTCGTTCGCGGATGTGATAATGAATCGGTAACAGATCAGTTCAAGACCGATTTAGGGTCATCACACTAGGTTTTTCATTCCACTTTTGATCGATTAACTAAAATCGGTTAACTAAAGTTGACTCGTGTGAACGAGGCATTAACTTTAATTCATATAACAATTTTCGTAGGTTCTCCTTAATCCTCGTCTTACTTCCGAACATTTTCAAACTCGTTCACGGGAAAATAACCCTTAATCAGTTCATAAGCGTGTATGCATGCGTTTGGCGATTATCCTATATAATAGGTTCATTCGCGGATGTGATAATGAATCGGTAACGGATCAGTTCAAGACCGATTTAGGATCATCGGCAAGCGCATGCAAGCTTATGAGCCGAGTTACGGTCCGATATTCGCGGTTCACACGACATGCGTTCGTTACCGATTCATAATTGGTTCTAGCGATCCTCAGATTTTTGTAAGGATGAAAAATTAGATTCTCTTATTCATGCGCAGTTTGCTAAATTGTGGCTAATTCATAATACAGTTTCGCTGTCATGCTGCGTTCAAACGAGTCAAATTTAGTAGGCCGTTTTTAGGTGATCAAAAAAATTTGAATGAAAAACCTCGTGTGAGAACCGTAATCAACTTTTTAGTGGATCAAAAAAAGTTTAAACAAGTCATCACACTAGGTTTTTCATTCCACTTTTGATCGGTTAACTTAAGTAGGCTCGTGTGAATGAAGCATCAATGTTCAATTCATATAACAATTTTCGTGGTTTCTCGTTAATCCTCGTCTTACTTCCGAACATTTTAAAAATCGTTCACGGGAAAATAACCCTTAATCAGTTCATAAGCGTGTATGCGCTTGGCGATTATCCTATCTAATTTTTTGGACTGATTCTCTCTCTTCTTTACCAATTCCGGATCAGTAATAACAGTAGCGCAAACGAACCTAATGATTCTTTACCAGTTCCGGATCAGTACCATCAGTACCGCGAACGAACCTATAATGAATCATTAAGGGGGTCATCCCATGTGACGGCCTGTTTTTTAGGGATTTTTTATGATTTTTTTTCTACGACCAGTAAATAGAAAGAGCTTTAAAATTATTATCATTTATTAACATATATTTCGACAGTATAAATATAAATTTTAAGCTACAAATATTGAGTAGAACATGAGTTACAGCGTTCTGAACACCCCCGCCTCGAAAAAATGAGCTCGCACTTCCTCCACGATTCCGGCTGATTGGCTTATCCAAAACAAACAAAAAACAACGGAGTTTTAATTTGTCAGCTCAAATGCATGGAATGAACTTTTATCAAATGAATATACAAAAAATTGGACTTTTGGTAGACATTTGAAATAAAAGTGGCGAATTTTGCGTTTTTTTTTTTTTGTTTTTTGCTATAAAAAAATAGAAATTTTGGAAATTGATAATAGTTCATTCCATGCGTTTACATGTGTTGAGTGTACCCTATAAATTTCAAGTCATTCGGTCGAGCCGTTTTTGAGATTCGATGGAGGAAAGTTTGAAAAACACGGTTTTGAGAAAAACGCGTTTAAAGTTTCAACTGCCAATTCAGCGCTACGAACAACTCTTTCTTCTAACTGCTGTATCTTTAAAACGACTTTGAATTTTCAAAAATCACTTTACTACCGTATTATAGACATGTTAAGAAAGTAATTTATGAACAAAAAGAAAAAAAAATTTTTTTGAGACTATCACATGGGATGACCTCGTTTGGTACCACTTAAAAGAAATTGTACCAACTGTTGACTCAGTTGCATATGTACTTCTGGCTTCGTTTACTTGTTTGTGACGTCACAAATATCTCGACCAATAATAAAATGTTTTCTATGGCGTCATAATAATTTAAAAAAAATTTAACTTTAAATCCATTTCTCTCAATAAAGGCATATTTGAAAATAATTTTAACAGAAATATGCTTTGTAATGTTGTATTATAAAAGTATAACAACAGTATTTAGCTTATTAACATGGCTGTGGAATAGTTTATGATACCTTGAGGAGTCATTTATTTTATTTTTTTTTAGCCCCGCGCTACGCCAGCTATCCTTCCAGCACCAAAGGGTGGCACTAAGGGCAAAAAGCGCAAACTTGACGAGATTGAACAAAGAAAATTGGTGGCGAAACGAATTATCGCGGCTGCGCGACGCCACACGAAACGGAAAAAAAACAAAGAAGTTAATTCTGACGAAGATGAATGTGCCGCCGCATTTTGCCTCTTGCCTTCAGGTAATTAAACCACAAGCAACAACTCACACCGTTTGTTGGAAGTTTATTAAAAAGAAAGTAGATTACAGTATTTTTATACTCCCTTATACGTTCGTTCCATTTAGCACATTAACTCGGCGTACAGTTGTATCTTAACGTAGCGATAAAAGACCTGTATATCGTATGTACTTTATGACGTAAGTCGAAACTTGATACCAAGATCTGGTATTACGAATTATTCTCGAGTATTACGGGGTTGGATTCGTACATCATTAAATCACGAGGTCATCTGATACATAAACTCCACCCGTCCAGAAAAGGGTCACAGATTATGTGGAACGTTATTTTGCTGTTAATGTACAGAAATGTACGCGTTGTCTGTTAAATGAAACGAACCTAACATGTATAAAAATATATCTAAAAAATATAATACTAATTTTCAGGTCTTAATAGTTTAATATTTTAAGCAATTATCAAGTGAAAAAACCACTGTTTTATGTTTTAAGAATTTTTTTTAAAGTTATACTTCTTTAGGCGCGTTATGAAAAAATGATGAGAGTGAAATTTTAAGATGCGCGCGCATTTTCAGCCAAAAATTAACAAAATGAAGTTAGTCGCAAAACCATTGGGTTTCCTGGCGCGCGTAATTTGAATTTTTGTGGTATTTATTTTCTAATTTATTTATTTTTATATTTAAATTAAAAATAATCCTATATACAAATAACACATATTATTAATAAATAAGTTACTACTTTTCTCGAATTTTGCAGTAGTTGTTATAATTACTTTTTGAAGTTTAATGATGAAAATGACGTCTCCATCGCGGCGCGGTTTCAGAAGCATTTGTAAAGTTCTATTTTATCATCACAAATTATCAAGATGAAGTTGCCCGCAAAACGGCTCGGTATTTTTAACTAGACGCGCGTAATTTGAATTTTTGTTGTATTTATTTTTATATTTAAATTAAAAATAATTATATATACAAATGACACATATTATTAATAAATAAGTTATTACTTTTCTCGAATTTTGCAGTAGTTGTTATAATTACTTTTTGAAGTTTAATGATGAAAATGACGTCTGCATTCCATGTATATTCTTAGTTATCACGAAATCTGGATTCGGAAATGATTGAACCATCTTAGAATAATAATTTAGTAACACAAGATATGAATAAGATTAAGACATTTACTTTGACAAGTAGCTACTAACTTTATTTCGCAATTTCTATGGAGCTTCGTTTTCATGACATGCATGAATTGTTAACCAGAAAAATGATCCTGACAAATTTATAATATATAATGATATACATTTATTGATATAAAATAAAATATTATTCTCTTAATTTTATTTTTAATAATCATATCTTTAAATATATATATTATTATTATTATTAAATATTAATTTACAGTTTTTTAAAATTGATTATTTGAATGCAATTAATAAAAACTAATTTTTAATGATGCCAAAGAAGTATAACTTCTCACGCGCGTACATAAGTACACGCAACCATTTTTTTACACAACGTTTCGCTAGTGTTATTCCGACTATATCAGGTATCTAACAAAACAGACAATTTATAAAAGTTAAATTAAAAAGTTTATAATTTCAAGTCGAAACGTTGTGTAAAAAGGAAATAAATTGTTAAAATAAAAAACAGTAGTCTTTTCGCCTGATAATTGCTGAAAATATATCTAAAAAAGTATTTTTCTAATATTATTTCAGGAAAAGAAGTAGACTGGATTCAATGTGATAAATGTAACAAGTGGTATCATATGGATTGCGTGAATTTAACACGCAAAAGCTTGATTCATGATGTGGAATATGTTTGCAAAAAGTGCAAAGGTCCCGCGAAAATTAAACCTCTTCCGAGCAGTTCACGTATGAGTAGCAACGCATCTTCATCGGTCGACAAGGACGATTAATATCAACCCTTAAAATGTATTCATCAAAGTAAATTCAACTTGTGGATGTGTCAATTCTACTCATCGACATCTGACTCGGACATTTTCATTTCTTATTATTGCAATTGCGAATGTTTCATTTCCAATTAATTCATCCAAAGAGTAGTCAATTTTCGTTTCCTTTTTTATTTTTTATTTTTAGTTTTAATAGAAATCATACGTCGATATGAGAAACTATTTTTGATTGGAATTGAATTGTTACACACTATCATAAAATAGAACGTTCAAAAAATATATGAAGAAAAAAAAAATAATATGATAAAGTACAAAAATGACAAGTTCAGTCCGTTTAAAAATGATAATAAAATGTTATTAATAGACTAGTAAAAATAAGAAAATTCAACGTTTTATATAAAATTGTGGTGATATATATCCACATAGAATGTACGTTTTTTTTATTTTTTATTCGAATTTAACGACGATGAAACATTGAATTTTCGATTAAATTTATTTATGATTTTTTGTAATTAAAATAAAGCTATCTACTATCGTAACATTGATTTTGATTTACGTCAATTATTAATGTGTTTAAATCAATTTCTATATTTAAGTCTATATTACTGTCCGTTGATTAAAAGCTATACTTTTTTGAAAAAAAAAAAAAAACAGACGCTTAGTTATATAGTCTTAGTGGTTTTGCACTTGAAATTCAGCGTTTAGTATGAAATCCGAATGCATACTACAAATGAATGAACTAATGAAAAGAATGACATTAAATGTATTTTATTATCTCTTTTCACAAATTTATATTATAGTAGTTCGGTACTGTACTTAGTTTCTTATCAGTAAATACATTTGGATTTTCTTTCTTATCACAACGATAAAGACTGGTCTTATTTTTATACTAGACTTAATTGTCCTTCCTTATTGCACACAAACTGTTCATTATATATCTCATCATTTTGTAGAAGATAAATTAGTTTTTAGATTTTTTGTCATTGATTTTACAAGCGGATTCAATAAATATTTTCACGTCGATATTAACATGTGATTTTTTGAATATTTTTCTTGACAACAGACTTTCGAATCATCCATCTATATAATTGAAGGTATATGAAATGTATACGAGATAACGATCTGTATATTGTTAGCGCCCCATTTGAAACAAATCAATATGAGACCATAAATCAATTCTCTGAAGCTTCGAATTTCATTTCGCCTGAGACAACTTCCATGTACATATGTACCAATACACAAAGAACACCACAATAGGCATGATGACGAATTTTTAAAAACTATCCAATAATGCTCCGAAACATATTTTATTTACAATGAATTACATATTTTTTTCAGTTAATAAAGGTTTTGTAGGAAAAAATGGTATTTTAGTGTTTAGATTTTAAATTCGTGCCAAAACGTCTTGTTACTGTAATGGCTTCGTTGGTGACGTCATACTTGAACGTTGGTTGAATAAACGCAACATAAACACCAATACTAGACGCGCTAGTAACTAGACGTTAATTAGTTGCTCAATTTGGAAATAATCGTTTGCTAGTTGTCGGCTTGGCTTGTTCGGCTTGCTTATCAACATTCAACTGCTACTACATTCGCTGCATTCAACATTGACGTCATTCGCTCTGATTGGTGTTTAACAAAACATGGCAGACTTTCAAATGTCGCAGTTTTATTTTATCAAAATAATAATCAATCGCTTTAAATAAGAAAGTAAATGCGTGTTTCGTATTCCATGATTCAAGTTTCATTAAACAAATAGATAATTTTAGTAATTTTTAATTACTGGCATCATGCCTATTAAGCCATTTGCTTCCATGGATAAAACTACTGTAATCTATTTTGAAACTTAATTTTAGCGGCATTTAGTTATCACCTCATCTAAAACCAATTAATGAGAAATCTGGCTATATTTAATTGGTCAAGTATTTTAAGTAATTGGCAAGGTTCCGTTCTAACTATATGCAACTAAGATAATATCACCATAGATAATATTATTAAGGTTGTTCCTTTATCGGTTGTTTTGTCGGTAAGAAGTAATTGCCAAGACCAACGAACATAACTATTTGTATTATGTTGGTATTACTGGCGGTCACTTTTCATTAGAAGCCATTTTAAAATTTAACTTTTAGGAAATCATTTCTTTTATTTATATCTTGCTTATCCTGACAAAATTCAGAATAATGTTATTATTGATTGTTTTTTTCTGTTAATTTTATTAAAATCCCTAAATAGGTTTTCGTTACATTAGGAAAAATGTCAAGAATAAAGGCCTTGATCGTTTCAATCATTTCTTATTCATTTTCACGTCTATGAAACAATTATTTATTTATTTATTTTACTTCTGGAGGTATTCCATAGAGATGGGTTACACCTGTGCATAGTAACCAGACGGAATCCAAAAAATTATTTTACAATATTTATACAATAGGATATATATAATTATTTAAAATAATTTTTATTAGTAGCTGTAATAAATTTATCTTTCCAATTTTTGTGAAGATGTGTTCGAAACTGTTTTAATCGAGTATTTTTACTTTTTTTTACTACTATATAAAAAAGAAAGTATTGTAATCGCGTCGAATTCGAGCTTTCACCGGAAATACATGTTTTGAGGTTCCCTGAGTCCAAAAAAGTGGTTTTTAGAAACATGTCTGTGTGTGACAGCCATATCGTATCGAAAGCTTTATCCGAATTTCACCAAACTTGGAATTTGGCCTCCGTTTTATACCTAGTTGTGCCGCGAAGTAAAAGTCCGCTTTAACCGGAAGTTTCACTTTATTCTATGAGTTTTTGAGCTTTTTCAATTTTTTTCGAAAACGGTTCCAACGATTTTCTTTACACTTTCTACAGTTCTTAGATTCATTGATGTCTACACTTTTCACTTGAAACTTTTTCCTGGGAAAATTCGAATAAGGGCGGTTCTGGGATGATGGTTGGGAATTCGTATATCCATATGTATATAGGCTGTATGCATATACAATTGTTCTGTTTATATACACGAGTAGAGTCATAAAGCATTTATATATAGTTCTTTTAACCAACAGTGAGTGTCATAAATGAAAGTAAAATATTTTTTTAAAAATATTTTACTTTTAATTTTGACCATTGTTGACAATCTTATTTACTTGAGTACAACTCTGTGGTTTAGATATTGAGAGTAGAAGCTTGTGGAACCAATACAAAACTCTAACGTATAGTGACGGTATCATTCATAGCCACTAAGTGAATGAAGGAAAATTGTTGCTCGGCTTTTCACAGTTTTTCAGTGCTCTTTCCTCTGTTTAACTTGATAAAATCATATATATCGTCACCACTTGCACTTTCCCCTCCCAAATAAAAATGACCATTTAAGTTCCCGGGTCGTGATTCCAGTCGGTAATGAAGTTCGACTAACTTCACAGGCTAATGGTGGTAAACGTCAACATTGAATTGATAATTAAAGAAATTAACGACTTAACGTTTAATTAATCAAATTTATCCAAAGAAAATTGTGAAAATCGTATTGGCTCGTTTTCGGTTGACGTAAATCTCATTTCGAGCGCCGTGTCACTCGAGCAAAAACGTGAAAATCTTTGACACGTTTCCGTCATTCGCGACCGTGTTGCTGTCGAAAGTGTTTTCATTTGAGCTGTGATATTTTGACTTGGATCGTAAACAAACGTTGAACGAAATAATAAAAATGAATCGCGTGGACGGTGACGGCCTCGTCCAACGAAAACATGTCATAAATCGTGAAAATAACGAATCGTTTTCCGGCAGCGGTTCAAGCAAAGATATCCAGTCTCCAGATCGAGACGATTTGGACGATGGCGATTCAAAGGAAACACGATTAACCCTAATGGAGGAAGTGTTGTTATTGGGGTTGAAAGACAAAGAAGTAAGTCACTGTTGAGAATCACATGGTGTGTGTGTGTGGTAATAAAACATTTTATTTTTCAAGGGATATACTTCATTCTGGAACGATTGCATTTCGAGTGGACTACGAGGGTGCATCATTGTCGAGTTGGGATTACGAGGTCGGCTTGAGCTCGAATCAGCTGGAGTTAGACGCCGAGGCTTATTATCTCGTAAACTAATTTTAAAATCAGACACGCCAACCGGAGACGTTCTATTAGATGAGACTTTAAAACATTTAAAAGAAACCGATCCACCAGAGACAGTTCAAAGTTGGATCGAATATCTAAGCGGTAGCTGAATGAAACGACCCAATTCTTACATCATGCCAATCATTTGTTCTTTGTGTGTTTTTAGGGGAAACATGGAATCCTCTTAAGTTACGATATCAGTTAAAAAATGTGAGAGAAAGACTGGCGAAGAATTTAGTCGAAAAGGGCGTGCTTACAACCGAAAAACAAAATTTCCTCTTTTTCGATATGACAACTCATCCATTAACCGATAACGTCACCAAATGTCGCCTTGTTAAAAAGGTTTGCTCGTATTTTATTTTTATAATCAATTTGCTTTTGATATTTCCAAATAAAACTGTTGTAAAATTTTTCTTATCTTTATGGTCGCATTGCTTATCTTTACACTATGATTATGCCGTTAATGTTGATTGCGTCAAGCTTTACTATAATCAATTCCGGAATTATTTCCGCTTGATAATATACAGGGTGTCCCATTTCTAAACATTCAAAACACTGAAATCATTCGACTTATTCAATTTGCATTAGCTTAACTACAGTGATTCTCAACATTTTTGTGGATATTGCTGTTTCCCGGGCGCCAAGATTTCACGACGGATACTTATAGATCTTGCAAAAATAAATTGAAAATGAAGAATACTAATTTTTGCGTTTTCGCTTAGTTTTCGAGAAAAACCCGATTTTAGTTGTACGATTCCAATGCTATTTCTTATGGGAGATAAATTTGATGAATGCGGACATTTTTAGAACTACGAAGTTTTGACAGGTGATCGTAGCTATTGTAGAACGTTCACACGCCGATTTTTTTTCCGTATTTATGAAAATGTATGATACGTATAACATCGTAACCGATTTTATTGCAATAATATTTTCAAAAGTGAAATAATACTCAAAACAAAACCAGCGGGGCCCGGGGGTGCAGCCCCCGGCGGGGGTTTGGGGAGCCCTCAAAATAAAAAAAAATCCATCTCAACTTATTTTTCAAGAAAAACTAATTTATTTTCCTGTGACCACCGCGTTGTTTTTAGTCAAAAAAAATTTCCTATGTTTTTCAATTTACCATTTCTTCATAATTTTGAATTAT
Source organism: Sisyra nigra (assembly GCA_958496155.1). Lineage (NCBI taxonomy): Eukaryota > Metazoa > Arthropoda > Insecta > Neuroptera > Sisyridae > Sisyra > Sisyra nigra. Next base: position 15,230,864 of record OY292319.1, on the reverse strand, counting down.
TACTTTCTTTTACTACTATATAGATGGTAAAGGAAGTATTGCAATCGGGTCGAATTTTCGAATTCGAGCTTTCACCTGAAATACATGTTTTGAGGTCCGCTGAGTCCAAAAAAGTGGTTTTTAGAAACATGTCTGTGTGTGACAGCCATATCGTATCGAAAGCTTTATCCGAATTTCAACAAACTTGGAATCTGGCCTCCATATTATACCTAGTTGTGCCGCGAAGCTTTTGGTTGAAATCGGTTAAGCAAAAGCTCTACTTTATTCTAAGAATTTCTGAGCTTTTTAAATTTTTTTGAAAACGGCTCCAACGATTTTCTTTAAACTTTCTATAATTCTTAGACTCATTAGTGGCTACAACTTTTATTTGAAATTTTTTCCTGGGAAAATTCGAATAAGGACGGTTCTAGGGTGAAGGTTGGGAATTCGTATGTTATATGTACAATGTATGTACATATAGGTTGTATGCATATAGTTCTGTTTAGTGCTTATATAAAGTGCTTATATTTAAGCAATCTTTAAAAATCGATATCTTGAAAACTAAGCGAAAACTTGAAAAATTGTATTCCTCATTTTCGATTTATTTTCGCAAGATCTATAAGAATCCGTCGTCAAATCTTGGCGCCCGGGAAACAGCAATCTTGCCACATCTTTTACTTCACTTTACTACTACATATCAATCGGCTCAACATTTTCATTTAGAGTTTTTACTAGAAATACTTGCGGACCCCTTAAGGGGGGCGATTCATGTAACCACCATAATTTTTACCGTTTTTTGAGGACTTTTTAAACTGGGAAGAAATAACTGAATCATTTTGAAACTTTGTAGGGTTATTTATTATATATTGAAGTACAGAAAAAAAATTATTTTCTGTTTTTCAAAATGGCCGCCGTAAAAATGAATCTGCCGAGACCCTCTCGGAAAAAGATATAAATTTGCGAGCATTCTCCCTTCTCGTACGGTGATATGAACTTAAAAAAATTAGTTACTACGTGTTCATAAAACATATATCTTCTAGTTAAACCAAAAAAAAAAAAATAAATAAAAAATAAAAAAGTAAAAAAATCGTAAATTGGCACACCTCAGAAAAAAAGTTTGATTTTTTTACCCTTTTTTCAATGGTTTTTTGGTAAAAAGGGTTAGTTTTTGAAAATTTTTTTGATTTTTTTATGGTTTAACTAGAAGCTATTACTATAGGTTTGTTCGCGGTACTGATGGTACTGATCCGGAACTAGTAAAGAATTATTAGATAGGATAATCGCCAAACGCATACACGCTTATGAACTGATTAAAGGGTTATTTTCCTGTAATCGAGTTTGAAAATGTTCGGAAGTAAGACGAGGATTAACGAGAACCCACGAAAATTGTTATATGAATTGAAGTTTGATGCTTCATTCACACGAGCCTACTTTAGTAAACCGATTTTAGTTAATCGATCAAAAGTGGAGTGAAAAACCTAGTGTGATAACTTTTTCTGATCCAATAAAAAGTTGATTACGTTTCTCACACGAGGTTCTTCATTCAACTTTTTTTGATAAACTAAAAACGAGCTATTAAAGATGACTCGTGTGAACGCAGCATGACAGCGAAACTGGATTTTGAATTAGCCACAATTTAGCAAACTGCGCATGAGTAAGAGAATCGAATTTTTCATCCTAACAAAAATCTGAGGATCACTAGAACCAATTATGAATCGGCAACGAACGCATGTCGTGTGAACCGCGAATATTGGACCGTAACTCGCTTGGCGATGATCCTAAATCGGTCTTGAACTAATTCGTTACCGATTCAGTATGGTATCCGCAAACGAACCTTATAAAGTAGACGTGTACAAAATTTCATTGGAATCGGTTGAGAACTTTTTGAGTTATCCGCCAATTTCAAAAAAGTCGTTTCGAGAAAAATGCGTTTAAAGTTTTGACACACAGAAACTATATGATTACAGTGGCTTACGCGCCGAGTTGAGGCGAATATAAATAATGATAATTTTGTTTTGAAAATTTACAGGCATATTTTTGAGATGATATTCTAACGATTTATGAAAAAAAAACAAAAATCGTTTTTTTTACATGTATCGCCCTCCTTAATCGGGAAAAGTGGTTTTTAAGAAAATGTGTTTGTGTATGTGTGACAGCGACATCGTATCGTTGGAGACTTTAGGTTCGTTTGCGGATCTAATACTGAACCGATAACGAATCAGTCCAAGTGGATTTAGGATCTAGGAAGCTATCAACATTTTTGCACAATTATTTCTTTATAATTTGGTGCTTTATAGGTACCTAGAACTTTTACTACCAATTAATAAAATCTTTCCTAGCATCACTTTCCGGAACTGTCATAACTTAGATAAAATTTACATCATTCATCAATTTTTGAGTTTGAGGACCATCAAATATTCCGCCTTTTAATTTTTCCATTCTGAGCTTAGGAAATTGTCTTCAAATTTTCTTAAAACAATCTCCTTCCTTATCTAAAGGTTTTACGAATTGTTTTATCTTGCCTTATTTAATATGTAATGGTGGAATTATGATTTTGTCTTTGTTTAATAAAGGCTTCTTTACTATGTTGGCACTTGGTTTTATCACAAAATCCTGGTAAAAGACTTTTTGACCCCCCCCACGTCCTTGTCACAGCTGGTCACATTTGTGAGACCCACCCCGCCTTAGTGTGACGTCACATATTTTACAATTTTACATCTACAAATAATTATTGAATTAAAACAGCAGTTCCAAAATTTTTTTTTATTTCAATTCAAATGACTTTAATAAAATTAACATCAAATCAAAGATTTCAAGAAATTAACAAAAAAAAAAGATTAATTATATTAATTAAATATCAAACTTAATCATCTTGATTCCACGGACTTTGAACCCATTCTTTTAAACACTTAGATTACAATAGATTATGAAATGTGACGTCACGTAATATAGGACCCCTCCCACCCCCTTGTCACACAATGTCACATTTCGTCGACCCCCCTCCCTCCCCCTTAACGTGTGACTTAATTTATGGATGGTTCCCAAGTACTTTATAACGATACATATAAACAGAACTATTGTATATGCATACAGCCTATATGTACCCATCAGTGGCGTGCGGTGACTTTTGAAACAGGGCATGCGGTCAGCATAAGGGGTGGGGGAATTTTTGATTTAATTTTTTTATTTATTAAACATTGTATTTAAGTATTTATTTTTAAAAATTAGCCTTATTCGACGCTCCTTCTTACAAAAATCATCAATCACCGCATCATATTATAATGTATTTAAAAACAACGAAAATAATTCTTATCCTAAAGAACAGAACATTTGTCTTGGTAAATAAATCAGTAACAATTAAATTCACTATACTATAGATTCAAAATGTCAACCGCAACTGCAAACCGTCAATCGGCAATGTGAAACGCCAAGAGAGATAGTATTCGACCATACTAGTGCGCCTACGCGAGCAATTCAAAGCAAACGGCCGCATCTTGCGGTCGTCTGCGCATTTATTCGGCTTTTGCCGTTCATTTGATTTGCTGTTCTATGCCAATTTTATAAGCCATACCTTTTATAATTATGTAAATTAAAAAATTTATAAATGATAAAAATATTTAGAATTTTTAGAATCATTTTCAAATGCACGCAATTAGGTAAATTAAAAAATGAAATGAATAAATCATAAGACATATTCAATTTTTAAAATCCCAAGGCATGCGGCGCATCTATAGCATGTATGGACCGCACGCCGCTGGTATCTAGGTAGGTATATACGAATTGCAAACCTTCAACCCGGAACCGCCCTTATTCGAATTTTTCCAGGAAAAAATTTCAAACAAAAGTTGTAGGCATCAATGAGTCTAAGAACTGTAGAAAGTTTAAAGAAAATCGTTGAAGCCGTTTTCGAAAAAAATTGAAAAAGCTCCAAAACTCCTAGAATAACGTGGAGCTTTTGGTCAACTGCTTTCAACCAAAAGCTTTGCGGCACAACTAGGTATAAAATGGAGGCCAAACTCCAAGTTTAGTGAAATTTGGATAAAGCTTTCGATACGATATGGCTGTCACATACAGATTTTTTTTTAAATCCACTTTTTTGAAAATTTATTATCAAAAATTCGACCCTATTACAGTACTTCCTTTTCTACATAGGAGTAAGAGAAAGTAAAAATGGAAAACCCCAAAAACCCAGAGAATAAATTGGGGTTTTCTGCTAGCCGATTTCAACTAAAAGCTTTACGGCACAACTATAATAGAAAAATTAAGGAAAAATTCCAAATTTGATGAAATTCAAAAAAGCTTTCGGTATGATGTTGCTGTCACACATAGACACTTTTTTAAAAACCACTTTTTCCGAACCGAAGGGGATCTCAAACTGTACATTTCCGTTAATACTCGAAATAAAAAATTCGACCCAATCACAATACTTCCGTTACTCTATACAGAAAGAAAGTTGAGAGAGGCAGGTCACATGAATACACGTGCTGCCCTCTACTCCGAGTACGAAATTTGGAACTATTCCTTAGTCACTTGTTTGCAAATTTCTCCACTGTTCTATACTCGGAACGCCTAAAGCACTAACGCCTCGACCGTTTCTCAACAGTGGAGAAATGTGCAAACGAGTGACTAAGGAATAGTTCCAAATTTCGTACTCGGAGTAGAGGGCAGCACGTGTGTGATTCGGGCGATCTGGATTTCTCAACCTTCTCTCTACTGTAAAGTAGAAAGTCAAAAGTGGATACCACTCAAAACCATGATTTTGATACCCCGAACGAGAGGCTTTAAGCGTTTCTCTTAGACGTCCCTACAGGAGGCACTCTGTATGTGTGGGTTATTGATATTTTTGAATTTTTCTTTTTTAGATTCAAGATGCGATGCTTTCAAAGTGGGTGAATGATCCGCAGCGTATGGATAAGAGAATGTTAGCATTGATTTTATTAGCACATGCTAGTGATGTATTAGAAAATGCATTTGCGCCGTTAAACGACGATGATTATGAACTAGCAATGAAACGTGTTAGAGAATTGCTGGATTTAGATTTTGAACAGGAATCGGCAAAACCGAACACATCTGAAGTGTTATGGGCAGTTTTTGCTGCTTTTACTAAGTAAAAGAAAACCTTCAAAATATCCGCCAGTCACAGGAACCAAGTCATAAAATCAAATCGTATTAATGCGATACTTTTTTTTTTTTTAAATTTCATCTGGATCTTAATTAAATTAATTTAAAAAAAAAATTAAACTAAATCATTCCACTGGCGTTACATTAAATTTTTAACAACCAAAGCCATTGCACAATTTTTTTTTTTAATTAGGCGGATCTCTTTTGTATACGTTTTTTTTTTCAAATTGTATTCCTAATAGTATTTAAAAAAAAGAACTAATCTTAAGCTTCGATTGGGTATAATTTGCATAAATGGGAATTTTTGGTATCGCAGATACCGTGTTTTTAAAATAAAATTCGTAATACCCGAATTTTTCTCATATCGAAAAATTCTTAATTACTGTGCATTTAAATTAAGAGAGAAAAAAAAATGAGAAATTAAAAAAAATCATTATTTAATTATTTTTTTAAACTTGAGTTCAACTATGAGTTGAACGAAAGCATTGTTGAAATTTTATACTATGTTAAATTAAACGGAGTTGATGTTCGCGCCAAGCAATACATTGTTGAAAATTGATTTTCGAGCTGATTTTTTTTTCATTCATCATCTGTTCAAGTCTCATCTCAAATTAGTTAAAATCTCTCCAAAGCAATATAAACTTTAATTTTTTTGTCTTAAAAACAAAATAATCGTAATTTTGATGTTTGATTTAGTTTAAGAGTAGAAAATATTATACATGATGTCCATAAAAAGTTACTGTACATAATAATTATAATTACATAAATAATTTTATATATGCCTATATTTTTCTTTTTTCAATTTGAGGTTTAACATTTTTTTTCCTTGTTCTCAATCCTTTGAACTACATCGACGCTATTTTTGTGCGTGTTTCCTATTGTTGTCGTTTGCAGCCTCAAGTACTCCAGCCAGAGTGGATGGAACGAGATTCAAAGAAGCTTTAGGGGATTCTGCAGAGGTAATTTCGTATTTGGATTTCAATTACAAAAAAATTGATTGAATAGTTTTATAATTTGGGAAAGTCGACAGACTAGTGCCATCTAGTAATCAAAGAATTTTTTTTTCTATCTTTCTCTCTTTATCTGTCTAATCCCTTCTAAAGTGGCCACAAATCTGGAAAACTTTCAGGCAATTTAATGTAAATAGTAAATTTTGAAAATCAGATAATTAAATTGGAAACATTTTTAAGACATTTCAAATAGTTTTTTAACCGACTTCAAAAAAAGGAGGAGGTTCTCAATTCGACTGTATTTTTTTTATGTTTGTTACCTCAGCATTTCCGACTGGGTAAAGCGATTTTGATGATTCTTTTTTTATTTGAAAGCTAGTGCTTCTTGTGTGGTCCCATTTTAATTTAAGGAAAATCTTCCACTTCTAAGGGGTTGAAAACTAAAGGAAATGAAATATGAAATATTAACTTCTTATTGGATAGCTCGATTTTGATAATTCTTTTTTTATTTGTAGAACACAATTTCAAATTAATCTCCTATCCATTTTTTATAAAAAAAAAAAACTCCACTCATAAACGGTTAAAAATTAGAGATGAAATAATATTATACATTTTTCCTGGCTAAACCAATTTTGATAATTTTGTTTCTATTACGTACAACGTACCTTTAAATTGTTCACATTTCAATTTGAAGAAAAAAATCCACCCCCTAAGAAGGAAAATAGGGGATGAAATAGTGACATTTAACTGAATCATCGAATTTTGGTAATTTTTTTTTCTATTGGGAAGAGTAATCCACTTAGTTTTGTTGTTACATTTAAAAGAAAAAAATTTCAACCCTTAAGGTCAAAAAGGGATAGTGTAGTAATTTTTAATATTAAACGGCGCTGCCTCATATGAGCAGCGCGTTTAGAAGGTTTACCCATTTTCAAGAAAATAAAATTAGTTATCAAACTTCAGATCACTAAAACGCGAGAAATAAATAAATATTATAAAAAAATGAAAAACCGACTTTTTTGGATCTACCATCTACACAAGCACTCAGAAATGAGTAAGTTTTGTTAAGGATTTTTCACTTAAGGGAACCATTCAAACTACATACAGGGTGTATCATTAGAAGTTTCCGGAGAACCAGAAATAATAGAAATCTAATAAATAAATATTATAAAAAAATAAAAACCCGACTTTAAAATAAATAAAAACTCTTAAACAAGAAATACACTAAAAAGTAACAAAATAATGGCGTATCCTTGCAGTATCTACAACTTACAAATTATTAGGATTATACAATGTACAACTATTGTTATTTTTGGAGTTGGTGTCAGTCAAGAAAATAAATATTAATGGTAATTTGTAAAAATTGTAAAAAAGTTTAGTTGGTAATTGGTATTTTGTAGTTTAAAGGTCGCTAGAGATTGTTACAGTTCGAGTATATTGTTTAAAAGTTCATTTGAAAAATAATTTTCATAAGGTGTTCTCGTTTTTTGCTAAGTACCAATATAGTCGTATTTCCTTGGCTGACACCAACTCCAAAAATAACAATAGTTGTACATTGTATCATCCTGTGTGTTTGAAGAAGTTTATAGCGAAAAATTTAATCCAACTGACTTAAAACTAAAAAATCCAGGTACTAAACTTAGAGATGAAAGGCAATTTGAACATTTTGATAGCAGAAGCAGTACGGCAGTTGATTTGAATAACGATTAAAAGTACCATGGATTTCGACTAAGATGTTACGAATAAAGATATTAAGAAACTGTCGTTATTCTTAACGGACAATGCTAATTTTTAAAACAAAATATTACACCTGATATGAAAAAAAATGATAATATCTGTTAATTCCTCTAGACCTCAAGGGCCTTTTGAGAGGGACCTTTTGCAAGAAAATCGGTGCTAAATTAAAATATGGGACGCTAGATACGAAAAGCAAAAATTCATATAAGGTTGGGGGCCGATCTTGTTTTTTTGTGAGGGGCCTAAATTTTGTAGTTCCGCCACTGGTAGAACGGGTAGAAAGTCAGGAACGTCAGGAATCATTGCAGGAATCGCAGGAATGGTAGGTCTGGTAGGTCAAGTTAATTAAAAGTTAGTTAGAATTATAACCAACAGAGGTATTATCATAGATCCAAACCAAATATCTTCCATCGTCATACGTTGACATTTAACACGTTTAACACATTAAACATCAATTCACATGTTGCAGAAAATTGAAATTCATAAGTGAAATTGTAGCATAGAAATTTTTTTTTCTATTTAATATTTTCTTTTTTTTTTCTTTAAAAATGGCTGCAACCGTAGCCTCATTGTATGGCGAGTTAAATAAGTTTATCGTAAGTGGTGATACAGATCGAGCTCTAAAAGCAGCTAATCGAAGTAAGAATTAATCCATATTGGTCGAAAACATCCCCACAAAACAACCCCATTTTCCAGTATTGCATACGGCACCCGACGAGCACAAGGCGTTCCATTGCAAAATCGTCAGTCTCATTCACCTCAACAAGTTTTCCGAGGCGGTGCAAGCCATCGACTCGAAAGCTCAACTTGGCGACGTGCTGACTTTCGAAAAAGCTTACTGTCTGTACCGGTTGAACGACCCGAAAGAGGCGTTCAACATCATTGAACGGAGCACCAACGTCACTGATTCTCGTATTCCTGAATTGAAAGCTCAAATTTTATATCGTTTAGAAGAGTTTCAGAAATGTCGAGACGTTTACCATAGTATCATCAAGAATACAAGCGATGATTACCAAATTGAACGGGACACCAATTTTTCTGCCGTCTATGCCGGAATTATCAATGAGAATCCGGTTGGTACACATTTAGAACGGCATGTGTTTAATTCGTACTAAACAACCGTAGCTTTGATTGAGATCGTTTTTCAATAGTGACCCCTACGTAATTTTCCGACAATTTTCAAATAACCAAATCAGTCTCATCTTATACCACTTTTATGTAATGATTCATGATCAAGTGATCTCAACATAGTTACTAAAGCTTTTTTCCATAGTGACCCCTACATACATTTTCCAATAGTTACCTCCACATAACTTAAACACTTTTTTTTGAATAGTGACCCCCACATAATTTCCCCTGCACAGTTTTATCATTTTTTAGCGACCCTCCACGTAATTTTTCGATCCTTTATTTAATCATGACTCCCTCACAGTTTTTCCAAAAGTGACCCCAGCACAGTTTAATCATCTGTTTTGATAGTGACTCCCACATACTTTTCTAATAATGACTCCAACACAGTTTCTCTCTCACGTAATTTTCCATTAGTTAACTCCACGTAGTTTTTAGAGTCTATTTTTAATAGTAACCCCCAAACAATTTTCCAACAGTGACCCCAACACAGTTTCCTAACTTTTTTGAAAGTGATCCCCACGTAATTTTCCAATAGTTACCTCCACATTACATGAACACATTTTTTTGAATAGTGACCCCCACATAATTTCCCCTGCACAGTTTTATCATTTTTTAGCGACCCTCCACGTAATTTTTCGATCCTTTATTTAATCATGACTCCCACACAGTTTTTCCGAAAGTGACCCCAGCACAGTTTTATCATCTGTTTTGATAGTGACCCCCACATACTTTTCCAGTAATGATTCCAATAGTGACCACTACATTGTTTGTCGAGCTTCTTTCAGTTGTGTCCCCACGCAATGTTACAAAAGTTATCTCCACGTAGTTTTTAGAGTTTTTTTTTTTGGATAGTGACCCTCACAATAGTGACTAAAACATAGTTTAACCATCTATTTTGATAGTGATCCCCATGTAGTTATCTTATATGGATCCCAACTCAGTTTACTATCATTTTTGATGGCGACTCTCACAATTTTCCAATAGTTACCTCCACGTAGTTTTAAAGACTTCTTTGAATAGTGACTCTCATGCAAGTTTCCAATAGTGACCCCAGCAAAAATGATCCTACTATTTTCCCATCTTTTTTGATGATGACCCTCAGGTAATTTTCTAATAGTGATTTAAGCAAATTTTTTTTTCTAGAATGCAAAAATTCCTGAATTACGTGAAGACACCTACGAGCTTTGTTATAATAAAGCTTGTAGTTTGATTGCCAAAGGCGAATATGCCGCAGCTGAAAAAGCGTTGCGTAACTGTGAGAAATTGGGAGAGAAACAAATCTTAGACGATGATGGAACAGAAGAAGATGTCGAAGATGAGCTGGGAATCGTTCGTGTGCAACTTGCATTTTGTATGCAAAAGCAAGGGCGCGACAAGGAAGCGCTGATCCTCTGTCAAAATGTGATGAAGCGTAAACCTGACGACGTGGCTCTGGTGGCTGTCGCCAGCAACAACATGGCTGTGGTCAATCGGGATCACAACATTTTCGATTCCAAGAAAAAAATGAAATCGGCAACGAGCGACGCGACCAAATTTAAGCTCAACTCCCAGCAACGGAAAATCATCACCATGAACAACTGTTTGTTCCAGGTCTTGGCCGGGGCGAACAATGCCCAGCAACTGTGCAACGCCCTGGAAAAATCATACCCCGATTTGAAATACAAAGCCTGTGCTTTTCGCAGCGTTGGCAAGTTCAAGGAAGGCAATTTAACTGAAGCAGTTAAAGATTTAACTTCATATGCTTCCCAAGACAAAAAACATGCACTATACTTGAGACTCTTGGCTGTTCATTTACTTCTTTCCAAGGTATAATAATCGCCGTTTCAAAATAAAACAAAACCTATTAAAAGTTTCCTTCATAGGAGCAACGGGGCCGCGCCATTGAAATCTTAGAAAATATGGGAGAAGATTCGTTTCATCCAGGTATTGTGGGCTCGTTAGTCATGCTCCATTTGGGTATGAACAACAAAGAGGGAGCTTCTAAGATTTTAGAAGGAGCTGTTAACTGGTACCGCCAAGAGAAGGTAATTTTATCCAATTAATAACAAAAAAAAAAAAAAAAATAGTTTTCTATGAAATTTATTAGTACAGAGTTTAGTCGACGTAATTCATCGGAAGTAATCCTATACATTGTCACAGTTACAAGTAGAATTAAATTAAGCTTTTATATACAATAAAATGATTGAAAAACGATAGAATCGAAAGGGCTGTGTTGTTCATTGTGAATACACACCCAGGTACAATCCAGAATGGCCATTTTATATAAAAACACAAATTAATTTTTTATATGATAACCGCGTTTTGTTAATGAGATTTGGTGGCTCACTATTTAAAAAAAATAAAACACGAGATGACGCAAATAGATCAGTGCTTTTAGCCTTTGAAAATGGTAAAAAGTGAAAAAAATTATTGTAGGATGAAATCCATTAAAAAATAAGAGAATATAACAAAAATGAAAGGAAAAATAAATTACGGTTGATCTGAGCTGGGGAAGTGGAAATGGGGGAGAGGGGTGTAAGGATAGAAATGGTTTATCTCTATTTCCGACAAAACTACAAGTCTTATGGAAAAAAGTTAAACGGCAAAGTTGTAGATAATAAGTAGATCTACAACGTTTGTGTTTGCACTTTTTTCACATAACCTCAAAATTTATGTGAAAAATTTAAATTATCAAGTTTTTGGTTTTTAATTTTTATCTTTTAGAAAAACATTTTTTTTACCCGAAATTTGGTGAAAATTTACCTTTTAATGTCCCAAACACGCTATATTTTTTTGAATTAAAATATTAATTTGTTCACCTTATAATGACTTAATATCGAAAAAACACCCCAATTTTCAATCAAAAACTTTCACGTTAAAACATCTGATTTTTAACCGACCGACCGAATTTTTAACTTGGTTATTGGAATTTTTCACATAAATTTTGAGGTTATTTGAAAAAAAAATGTTAATCTACTTATTATCTACAACTTTGCCATTTAACTTTTTCCAAAAGACTTGTAGTTTTGTCGAAAATCGAGATAAACCGTTTTTACCCTGACCCCCCCCCCTTTTTTTTTCTTCCACATCCCTACCTCAGATCGACCTTTTATTTATTTTTCTTTTCATTTTTGTTATATTTTCTTCCTTTTCTAATAGGTTTTATCCTACTATAATTTTTTTTTCTGTTCAAAAATTATCTACCCTGGTCCAAAAGATTGCCTGTCAAAGATACTTTACTAGCATATATGATTTGACTGCACTAACAAAGATATTTCTCTTTCTATATATATATATATATATATATATATGCTCCATATTTTGAACATTTTTATAGTTTATACCAATGATTATATTATATGATATTTTTAACCGACTTCAAAAAAAGGAGGAGATTCTCAATTCGACTCTATTTTTTTTTTTGTGTTTGTTACCTCAGCATTTCCGACTGGGTAAAGCGATTTTGATGATTCTTTTTTTTATTTGAAAGCTGGTGCTTCCCGAATGGTTCCATTTTAATTTGAAGGAAATCTTTCACTTCTAAAGGGTTGAAAACTAAGGGATGAAATATTAACTTTTTATTGGATAGCTCGATTTTGAGAATTCTTTTTTTTATTGGTAGAACATAATTTTAAATTAATCTCCTATCCATTTTTTATAAAAAAAAAAAAAAAACCACTCATAATGGGTTAAAAATTAGAGATGAAATAGTATTATACATTTTTCCTGGCTAACCCAATTTTGATAATTTTGTTTCTATTACGTCCAACGTACCTTTAAACTGTTCACATTTCAATTTGAAGAAAAAAATCCACCCCTTAAGGATGAAAATAGGGGATTAAATAGTGACATTTAATTGAATCATCGAATTTTGATAATTTTTTTTTTCTATTAGAAAGAGTAATCCACTTAGTTTTGTTATTACATTTTTTTTTTTAAAGTTGGTGAGCATTTTGTTCCTTGAAACCTCCACTTTCTGATGGTGCAAAAAATATATACATTACAATGTTAAATGTTCTCAGAAAATGCAATAATATCCCGTATCACGTACGCGCTTGAGAAAAAATAATATACCTTAAAACTATAAAATTTACGGGAAACGCACGCGTCCCAACAATATTTGAATAAGTAGATTTTCAAGGACAGTCAGGGCCTGTACATCCCATGTTTTAAAATTTATCACACTAAAAAATTACTAACAATTTTTGTCTTTCAAAATATATATATTAGTCAAAATGTAACAAAACCTGATGTTTTTTTGCACATATCTTGGAAAAAAACCTGAAGGTAGGGCGGTTAAGTCTTGGTGATAAGGTGAAAAAATCAATATGTTAAATGAAAAAAAAGCCAGTGGATTTGGGACATTAAAAGGTAAATTTTTACAATTTTTTTTTTGTAAAAGATAAAATTAAAAAACTAAAAACTTGGTTATTGGAATTTTTCACATAAATTTTGAGGTTATTTGAAAAAAAAATGTTAATCTACTTATTATCTACAACTTTGCCATTTATCTTTTTCCAAAAGACTTGTAGTTTTGTCGAAAATCGAGATAAACCGTTTTTACCCTGACCCCCCCCCTTTTTTTTTCTTCCACTTCCCTACCTCAGATCGACCTTTTATTTATTTTTCCTTTCATTTTTGTTATATTCTATTCCTTTTCTAATAGGTTTTATCCTACTATAATTTTTTTTTCTGTTCAAAAATTATCTACCCTGGTCCAAAAGATTGCCTGTCAAAGATACTTTACTAGCATATATGATTTGACTGCACTAACAAAGATATTCCTCTTTCTATATATATATATATATATATATATATGCTCCATATTTTGAACATTTTTATAGTTTATACCAATGATGGATCATATCGCTAAAAACTGTACTATAAAACTTGTAAGACACAAAAGAAAAATAAGCGATGATGTTTTTAGGCTCGAGGACAAAATTTGAATAAAATTTATAAAGTGGCTGCGTCATATCATCTCCGAAACGATCAACCGGGAGCTGCCACTAAATGTTTGGAAGAAATGTTGGCAATGGACCCATCCAGTACTCAAATCATGGCTCGGCTTGTTATGGCCTATGCTCAGGTTTCTCGATTTACTTTTTTACCTTAAACCGTCCCCCCAGTTTTAAAATCTTGTTTAAATTTTCCTTTTTTGATAGATGAACTCTTCGAGGGCCATGGAACTGTCGAAACGACTGCCCCCGATCGACACCCACTATTGTAACATTGTCGAGTTGGAGTCTTCCAATTGGTTGATGGGCCTTAAAAATCCACGATCGAAAAATTTAGGCGAAACTCCTCCAACGTATGACCTGCTGTTACTGAGCTAAATAGAACTCATGATAACGATTTCGTCGCTTTTATTTATAGAACACCACACGATGGAGTTAAAAAACGCAAAACTAAAAAGAAGAAAATTCATCTTCCAAAGAACTATGTGGAGGGGACGATGCCTGATCCGGAACGTTGGTTGCCCAAGTATGAAAGAACTGGCTATCGCAAGAAACGAGATCGTCGCAACAAGGATATCATTAAAGGATCACAAGGGGCTGCTAATGTTGCCGAATCTTAGTAAGTTTTTTTTTTTCATTATTTTACATTTAGTTCCTCGAAAACCTTAAAACCCAATTACTATATTTAAATGTTTTACTTTAATGATATCCAAAAAATAACTTAAATTACCGTACATTGTACCATCACCGACATGCGCAACGCAAAAAAAAACGTATTTTAAGCAGAAAATTATCATTGATTGTTTTTGTTTCTGTTTTAATCATAAGTTGGATCATACAGTTTACAGTTTCGTGATGATCACACAGCTCATAGAGCTGCTGACAACAGTATGAACTG